>JBBELK010000665.1:0-600000 GCA_037783545.1 Henricia sp. BOLD:AAB3569
GTACTATTGTAGCTTTTCTTAATCAGAAGGAAAACCCTGGGGTGGGGGATTGTATTTTATATATTTTTTCAGCATTTAGACTGGGTGGGAGAGGCTGGGGTCAGGATGGGGAGGGGAGACTAGGAGAGAGGGGGAAGAGAGGAGGATGCCGGAAAAGTTTGGGCACTGGGAGGAGTAGGAGGCAGGAGGCGGGGGCAGAGCGAAAGAGTGGGGAACTGGAAGGGGTGCAGGGAAGGAATTTCACGGAGGTCTTGGCTTTAATTTTTCGTAGACCCATCCATAAGTTGTGGAGCCAAGATGCTTTTCACTGCATCCAGATTTCTCAAACTCATAGATGTTTGTCCACCACATTAGGTATTTTTTTTAAAAAGCACTTTCAGTTGGCAATTTCTCCGTGCAATTCGCAAAGGTACCATTTTAGACGAGAAAAAAAAATCACGTAGTGTTTATTACCATTGCTATCAACACTTTTGGTGAAGTAGCATTTTGGGCCACTGCAAATGGTGTATTGGCGCTTTAACATCTGTAATTGTGCGTTCACTTTGTGGTTATGGGGATAAAATAACTGGAACAAACGCGGTGTCAGAAATTGCTCGTTGAAATACCAATCACACTGAGAATAAATAACATCATTTTGGTCGCCCTCTACTGGAGTGATCTTGTACTTCCTGACAAATTATCACCCAATTGATACCAACTGTTCAACTCGAAATACAGACACCACGAAATATTTGTGGTCGGACAAACGACTATAAAACGAAATTCCAGCTGTTTTCATTGTATCCGGTTAGCATTTCAAAGTTTATTTTTTCTTTGCCCTGTCGCCATTAATGTGTCAAGAGGGAGAATCTACCACAAAGCCAATTAACTCTCATTGAGAATGGAAGTGGGTGGATTTTTCCCATTTGTGAAAGTGCGGACCGATTTTGAAATAAGGGGGGTGGGGTGAGGGTGGGGTTAATGTGTTGACCGTAAAGTGAAAAAAGGCAGACAAATAATTGAAGGGCAGTGGGGGAAATTTTACTTTTCCAAAAACAAACACAATTTTCTTACAATTTTCTTAAAGTATCAACAGAACGGAGGTTTTTTGGATACGGAAATTTGTGGATAACAAGGCACTGATCGACCAATCATTTTGGAATCGCTTTCACGACTGTTCTGCTTCAGTGATTTCCTCCAGGTCCAAGAGGACCTGTTTGAACAAAGTGATTCCCACAGCAATGAAATGTTTCTCTCAAAATGCTATCTCTCAAAATAGAAAAAAATAACTACCAGTAACTTGATGCCCCAAAAGGGAAACAAATAGTCTCATAGGCTCCCTGTACAAATTATTTATTTACTTATAAATGAAACAATGACACACACTTGTCATACATGGTTTTACATGCACAATTTTTAATTTGTCTCACTGTGACAAGCAACACAAGAATTCAAATTGTCACCAACTGGCAGTACACAGTTCGGGCGGGCGACTATAGTTTACTAGACTAACCTATCCCCCCGGGGCTTGGTTCCTCTAGTCAGACTAGCTAGTCAAACCACGCAGCGTTCGGGTGACATCTAGATCGACTATAGTTAGTCTAGTTAACTATAGTCGCCTACCTGAACTTGCTCATAGAGGTCAAGAAGTTCATGCTAGTGTGTGAAGCAGATTTTTAATTTTCCGTCTCACTGTGACAAACCAACAGTTGCTTACTCCAAAAGTGTGAAAAGTGCAAATTGTCGGCCACTAGAAGTTCAAGCTAGTGCGTGTCTGCGTGTTGTCTGCCCGTGAACTTGTGACAGCCCATAACCACTTTGTGGTAATTCACGTACCAGTACATGTATGTGACTAGCCTCAGATGTACACATCCTGTTATCTGAAGCCCACAATATTGTTTTCCTGTTTTGTTTTGGTTTTGCATGCATATGCATGCCAAAACGATGCCATCGTACTTTGCAAGTATTACATTGTTGTTTACTTCGAGTCTGTGGCAACTGGGGTGGGGGTGGAGGAGGGGGAGGGGGAGGTGGTTTTGGTGGGGGAGGGGGAGGGAACCACAAAAAACAATGCTCCCACCATATTAATTTTTGTTTCGTTCAGAAAATATGCATTAAAACTTATTGTTTTCACCTGAATTTTAATTTACATGTACGAGAAAACAAGGAAAAAATAATTAGTTTTATCCAATAAAAACCACCAAAAACAGGCCGTAAAGTTGGCAAACTTTATTTTGTCAATTTGTCAACTTGTTTGAATTTTGTTGGGATGTTAAAATAAATTTCATGTGAAATTTGGTGATTGTTGCTTATGGGAATATAGTGGTTGCTATGGAGATTCATATTTTGACATTTTTATACGATACACTACAAATGTGGACAAATGTCCACGAGTGAAAAGCAACTTGGCTCCACCGGGATTTGAACCGCGGACCTTCTGCAGACGCCCTACCAATTGAGCTATGAAGCCAACTGGTGGTCTCGAATAACAGTAGTGCAGTTGTTTCTCACTGATTGGGATTGGTTATCACATGAGCTTAACAAGCCCTATAGAAATAACCACCCCTCCCAGAGATTAATTAAGATACGCCCCAAACCCCTGTCCGGCTTGCCTCAATTATTAAGTGTGAATAAGTGATTATTTTTTTAGGGATTAGGACCTACAGGGACCGCCAGGGTGAATGAATTCGATACAAATGTGGACAAATGTCCATATGAGTTTGGGAAATTGACTTGCGGCTGACTTTACAGCCCATTTCTGGTAGATGGTCACAATTTCAATTTTTAAACCAGGTTTTTAGGATGAATGTTTGCAAAGATTAAAATTGCATTTGATTTCTCCTTATTCCACCGCTGTTTAATGTTTGCTTAATTTCAGGTCAACATTGAGAAAATCGAGAGATTCGCATTTTATGAGAGAGCTAAGAAGGCGTATGCTGTTGTTGGAACTGGGTAAGAATATTACGTAAAATGTGATGCTATTGAATTGTCATTTATTTATAGTCAATATAAAATTTGGGGCAAAAAATAGCAAATTTGATTGGCCAAAAGTTAAGACCAGGGTCCTTTTTCATAAAGGTTAAACACATTCTTAAGTGGATTTAGGAACAATAAATCAAATTGTTCCTATCTTTAAAAACATGAGTTAAGAATGTTTATTTAGGAATGTTTCTAAGTGGGCTTTATGAAATAGGACCCAGGTCAAGCACCACAAATACTGACCCTAGAGAGCCATTTCTACATTCATTGTATGAATCTTCTCACCAAAAGATCATACTTTGCAACACTCTGAGTCAACCGCCCCTGTGACTATACATTGCTAGAACATGTTTACACGTCCTACGGCGCCAAGTGGTTAACATTCATTTTAATTTGGTGCAAACCACGTGCGAATATGACGTTTTATTCAGAAGTAACAAAACTTGTCTAATGAGGTGTTTAAAAATAAAGTGAAATTTCAAGTTCATGCCCTTTAACAGGCTGTTTAGCAATAACTGTCAGTTATTTCACAAAATTGTTTCTAAATATATTGTATGTTGGGCTTTGCCAAGCTTATGTGTACCCACAAATTTCATTCTAGAAATTTCGTTTTTGAAATAAATGTACATAGTTGTCCCATGCGGAACACTGTTCGCGTCAACCAGAGAATGTCCCATGCATATCACCAATTATGCTGATTTGTCACTTTGATATCTATTATCTGAAAAAAATGATGATCCTGATAACATTGCATCTTCTTAGAAGATTTGGTGTAAATTGGTATAAAATCTGTAGAGATATGGTTATTTAAAAATTTAAACATTCTGGTTGACAGATATTTCATGTTATTTTGAAACACCCCAATATCGAAATCCATATTTCTCAAACTTACCACAGACCTTCAACAACAACAAAAATGACATGACAGAAAGTTAAGCTTGTGATTTTGAAATAAAAAAGGAAATAAATTGATTATTGATTGGGTTATATTCAAAATTTAACGATGACGTCATAAATATTCTTAAATGACATTTAACAAATTTTTTTACAATTTATAAAGAGAGGAAAACCACTTGTGTTTAAAAATTGAACCTAAAAATAACAGGCATACTGCACCAGTTTCACTTTAGGATATATTTCGTAACGAAGTACAGATGTAATTGCAGGTTATAGAAATGTGTCGCAAAAGTAGGTCGCAGCGGCGGAGGATTAAAGTAAATACCTGCAATCCATCTCAAATTTAATCTTTTGAAGTTGATATAAGAAGCCAGCCGAACAGTCAACAAAATGGTTTAACTGATAATAATAATGGGTCAAAGACCTGATCAAAAAGAGAACTCTTTATGTGGGACTACGGAGAATGGCCGTGATTTGACACGAGGTAACCCCAGTTTTCTGGCTGAAGCTTATTTTAGCTAGTGGTACTTCCGAAGTGACAACACTCGCTTGTGGTTCGTGGGCACCCCTCATTTTACACCCGCCCCCCTCGCCCCAAGAATCCAGGTTTAGGGTGACAGCTAATTTGCATACAGTGGCCGCTGCACCATATTATATGCAAATGAGAACATGTTGATCATTAATCGGAAACCGGCTGTACACACAATGCACTAGGGAAAGGATTTGTAGCAAAAAAAGGTCGAACATTTGGAAATGGTGTTTTTAACCACATGAAAAAAAATCATCGGTGATTGATGTAAATTGTTCTCATTTTTTTAAGGGGAAAAACAGAAACTTGTTTGTTGTCGGGTGAAATATATCACTCTCTGTAGCATTTGTTGTCGAGTTTTGAAGGAATTTCAAGCCAGATTTAGCCTGGTGTAGTTGACAGACAGGCGTTATATGTCGATGCCGTAATTGCTTGTAACAGGGACACTGTGGGAATTTTGACCAGACTTCATCGAAACTATTATTGACAATTTCGGACAAACAGGGTTGTTTTGTAGCTTTCCTGTTTTCCAAATGAAATAAACATGTCAGATATTTGGTGAGTGACAGGAAATGAAGAAAAGAGACAAAGGAATTAAAGGGGAAAGGTTAAATTGGAGAATAGAAATTCCAGTTGTCAGGAAACAATGGGGATTAGGATAAAAAACCACTTAACATTGTCAACCCCTTCAGTTGATTTCTCGTCAAGTTTACAATAACGCCCCATTAAAATGTCCGATTGTATTTTTGTTTCTTGTGGAATGTGGGGGCAACCACCTTATGCAGTCGAACCTCGTTAAAAAAGAGGTTCTTGGGACTTTGCAGTTTACCTTTTTGTAACAGGAATCTTGTATTATCAGGAATGTGAACATGGAATTTTGGCAGTGGCGTACCGCCCAAGGGAGGTTTCCTCCTTCCCCCTCCCTGAGTCCCCCTCCCTGAAAAGAAATTTGAGGTTTTGAAAAACTGCACATGCAAGCTGCTTTGGGGAAATTAGTATGCCCTTCTTCAAGGTGTTGTGCCATCCCCTTCCCCCAACACTTTAAAAAGAAATGGGACGCCACTAGAAATGGGACCCGAAATGATTTTTCTTGCTATAAGCAGAATGTTGTCTTAACAGTGCTCTTATTATCCAGGTTCGACTGTGTGAGAAATTTACATTCTAAAATAGTAGCAGAGCAAAGTTTTAAAAAAAAGGACACATTTTGTGAAAAATGGGTTGCTTCTTGCACAGCCTCGATCTGCTGCGACCATTAAACTAGAATTTGGTGGTGGATCCAGGCTCATTAAAATATGAACATACAATGAATATTTCTGGGTTCTGGGCAGAATTTCCATTGTATTGAGGAATTCTAAATTGTCATCAAAAAGGGTCTCATTGCTTTCTTTTGCAATAAAATTTGCAAATGAACGAGACGTGAGACGTAATACATTGGCTCAGCATCTGAAACAAGGCTGACAGTGATAATTTAAAATTTGTCAATTAGGCCTACCGGGGTATCGTATTTTATTGGTCGCAAAAAAACATTGCCCAGTCTGTGCAAGAAACGACTCATTTTCGCATAGTGCTTCACAAAATGTGTATTTTTGAAAGGGAATTTGTTAATTTAAACTATCTTCCTGTGTAAGAAGTTCCGATTTTAATTCATTCTTTTTTTTCCAGGGAGAAGGCGCTGTATGGCAACCTCATCTTAAAGAAAGGCGTGATCGCTTCGGACTGACAGCTTTAAATTAGAACAAAATAATATTGGATAAATTTGTGTGAAATTGTAAATGTGTGAAATTGTAAATGAACTGAAATTGTAAATGAACTGAAATTGTAAATGAACTGAAATCCTATGTTCTCTGAACATAACTCCGTGTACAAATTTCTTCAAATGTAACAAGGCATGCCTTTTTGGTGTACCGTAATTAAGGATCTACAGCATGCAAAGGGGTTACGCTTTAATAATGTGGAAGAAGTCAATTTATCACCCAATATATTATTTGTTAAAATATTTGTTTTGTTCACGTATTACATTTTGTGCATTTCATGCACCACATAAATTTGATTTTTAAAAATAAAATTGTTAGCCCAAAATTCAACATAATTGGAGGTCTTCAACCTTAATAAATATTTTGGAGTATATTTTTAAAACAACATTAACGTAATAAATTTCCTGTGCCTTAAGCTTCAAGATTGTGGTTCTCAAAGGGGGAATGACATGGTCATAAAGTAAATAAATAAAATACAGGAAAGCACTGCAATGAAATAATCCTTGGTTTATAGATCGTTCACGAGTGCATGATTGGATCCACATAGCCCCGTAACTCTCAAACTGGGGGAAATCATTGTGAACTTGATCTCGCAGCATAGCACAGCATCCAAGGGGGAACGAAGTGTACCAAGACCCCGTCAAGGGAAAATGGCCAGAAAAAACGTTTGTTTGAGGACCAGGACTTTAAGCCACTGAACAGCTTTTACAAAATTGATCATAGATGTAAATAATCAAGTGACAAAGTTTTTTATAGCAAACCACTTTTTCATATTTATTTCCCATTTAGTTCAGTATGTTACTGACCATGCTTAAATTTCAAGGCCAGACACTTCACAGTGCTCTACATGTACAGGAATATTGGGGTTTACCAGAATGAAAAGCCTAGGATTAGCCCAAGCAAGTTAATAGACCTCATAAAGCCAGCCATTCAGCTGTTCCTATCAGTATTGCCAAGCCCTACCCCTCTCAGACAAGTGTGGTTAATTTCACTTCAGGATCAGACTTAATTGTCTGTGAAGGAGTGGTTCTGAGACTTTGACAATGGCAGTTGGGTCTGACAACTCCCAAAGTCCCCAAGGGTTATTGAATCTAATCCTACAATGTGGTTTTTATCATTGTACATGTAAATTACCCAAATACACAAAGGTTCATGTTTCCAGTGAGCACTTGCCCTTCGTTGTAAAGACAGTGGTTGGTTTTTTTAAACAGAAGTGCGGTGGTTTTGAAGTTGTGCCGAATTCCACCTGTTATAGATAGTTCAAAGTGGTCCCTAATCGTAACACCCTGTAAAAACTAACTATCATGCTGGGCCGGGATAAAGATACCTTTCAGGGCTGGCAGTGGGTTGGCCAAGATATTGCTTCAGGCGCTGTGAGGGTTCGTGTGCCCAACCTAGCCCTACCCCTAGTGTTATTAAGACCAGGTTTATATCAGAACTTGGTCAAAGGTTTGCCCAGGGTTTAGAGACAAGGGTTTTGTTTTAGGGTGATTTTTGCTGTTCGTGTCTGATTCAACTATGAGTGTTTGTGGGTTTAGACAACACAGACTCCCCATTGGGAATCGGGAGCGTGCGAAACAGTTCATGACTGGTTTAATATGAAGTCAAGCGGTTATGGGCAATTCCAGGGAGGACGTTACACTTGCGAGTTACTTACAACTTTCAATTGATGAAAAACAAAACAAAACTATTTTTTACACGTAGTATACAAGTGTTTAACATTATATAGTAACTTTAATTGTTAATTACAATGTAGTTACAGGCATGAGAAATAATATTTTGACTTGACTTTTGACATTTGGTACTTATCAGTAAAACTTTGTGAAATTACCTACTGTGTTGAAGTTTCAAACACGTCTGGTATATAGTGCCTAATTACTGTTGAAATTAAACAAACAAAATTGGCATTTTGTTTAGGTTTTTTTTTTTTTATCCCAAGTTGTTTCATTTCATTGGTGATTAGGCACCATACCAGATGTTGCGTTCGTTACATTGCCCAGTTGCACTACTGTACAATGCAACACCGAGAGAAAAATTGGGTTCATGGGGAAAACATGAGAGAGTATACCCTGTGCCTTACAGCTCAGCTGATAGAGCATCTGCCTGGTGAGTTAGAGGTCTCAGGTTCGAATCCCGATAAGGCCCTCACAATTTTTATCTTACCCCAAGTTTAGTTGTGTTGAAGTATGTCTAACGTCATTCTATATGAATACGAACAGCAACTTAAAATAAAAAAAACAAGCAATCTTATATTGTCCAACTACCTTAATTAATGTTGTTATCTAAGCTGTTTGTGTAAGCATGATCTCAGAAGTATCTAGGTATCCCCTTACCTATAAATAATAAAGAAGAAAACAATTGTGCAATTTTGGCAATCATATCCACTTGCCATAGAATCGCCCTTCTACCAAGACTATAATCATCTTATTTCTTTCCCAATTCCAACTGGGTTTCTTTTTTTGTCCCCAATTCCTCGGAACTGGTTGAACTCGCAATGGTTATGTTTACATAGCCTGCAGGGGTGCATGAGTTGCTAACACAAAGTCGCTGGGGTGCAGGTGAGGGGTGCCAGTTAAAGACAGATTACATGATTGGAAAACTTTTGAAAATGGGAACAACGGCATTACATAACTAAAGAATAATGTTGATAAACTGCCTTGTAGAAATTTCATCCACATAGATGCAGTAATATCTCACAAAACCTGAAAAATCTATGTAGAAAGCCACATAGCTCCAAGCAGTAATACTTCAGAAAACCTTTGTATGTTTTTTTGTGTTATATGAATGGTAAAAAAAATGGTATACCATTTTTTTTTTAAAAAGCACCTTCAGTTGCCAAAGGTACCATTTAACACGTGGGGAAAAAATCATGTGGTGTTTGTAACCATTGCTATCAACACTTTGTCAGGTTTTTCTTGTCAACTCATGAAGTAAAATTTTGGGTTACTACAAATGAAGTAATGGGCTTTAAGGTTCACAGGTGTCTTGAATTCAAGCCCGGCAAGAAATCGTTATAAAAGCGTAGGAGGAAACGTCTCAATAAATATCGACAGGTCAGCTACATGTAGGCCCAATTTGAGACTCGATATCTCATTGTCTTGCCAAATTCCCAGAAAATCCTCTTACTTCGACGGGAGGCTAACTCGTTTTTAGCAGAAATGTGGGTTGAAAATCCTAATTTGTAATTGTTCAGAGAAGAAAATGAAAGTTCAAAAGCTGGTCAATAACTACTGGAATTGATACCATATAAAAACCATTTTGTAATTTCTCGGTAGAAGTGTGTATTTTAAATTTTAAATTTATATTTCTCACTAGGCATTTGTGTTTTTAAATATAAAAAAAAGTTGACTGCAGGCCTAAAGGCCTGGGCAAATACAAACAATTTCTAAGAATTAGGTCAACAGTTTTTCTTAAATACAACCTATGAGCTTATTTTGTATATCATTCCATAAAAAAAACAGGGGCCAAAGTGTGTCATTTTGATGCACTTGTAAAAATGACTTAAATTCTGAGTTGCCAAAAATCCCGTGCATTTTTAAAAATAGTGTAGAACATTGAAGTAATGTACATGTGCCAAAAGTTAAACATGTCTTAATAACATACTTTTGATATTTGAGAAAATTGTTTTAACAACATAAGGGGGGGGGGGGGGGGTACACAAAGGCATTATTCAAGTCTTTTTGACCTGCAGCCGATTTCACGAATCCTTATGCACTGTAAGCCTGCTTGCACAACATTCCTGCGATAATTACATGCAAGCCTATGGGGTCTTATGCCATTTTCAAACGTCGCGCAAGCTACGCAATTTTTTGTGAAATCGGCTGCAGTTTCTTCTGAGAGTTGCAGCTGCTAGTTTTACCCGTGGTTTATAAATCTTAATTACATTAAGAGTGAAATTTCAAAATGTCATTTCTTGTCAGATTTTTCTTGTGCGAACAGTCTTTGAGTGTTATATTAATGTAAAACAATTGTTTGTATTCATTCGCCTTGTTGAATGGAACATTCCATCTTTTAATATATTTTAAAAATGTGTATACATGTACTACAAACCCATGGATGGCATAATTACATACAAGTATGCACTCATGCAAATAAATAACATGTTTAATGTATATTTTATGATGAATAAAGAAATCTATTTTTATTAAATATAGTAATTTTTAAAGTTTTTAATGACCTACATGTCTACTAAGCACTAAATAAAGAAGAAAAAATATTCAAATTGTATGATGGCGAAACAATTGAGTTATTTTATTTTTAGCAAATTATTGTTACAATGCAAGATTAACCCATGTTTGTACATGTAGGTTCTTAAGGGAATGGAAAGTTGTTAACTAAAGTGATACTTTATAACCCTAGAAACATGCTTCGATTACATCATAAACCAATGTCAGACCACATTTTTAAGAAAGTGAAGGAAAATTTCAGGAAAGCGCCAGGGGCCGATTTGGGTTTCTCCATAAAAATAGGAGCTTAAATTAGACATTTTGATGAATTCGTAAAAAATGATTTTCAAAGTTTTATACTTTTTTAAAAGCAATTACTGTGCAATTACTAAATGAATAATATTTTAAATAATTTACAGTTACAACTGTTAGTTTTTAGAACCTGCATTCTATCACTTTAAATGCATAGTTCCGAGATTGCCCAGTTAACCCCGCCCCTTGGATATTGTTGCTATGTGCTCACAAGCCATCGCAAAAAAATGGCGACACAACGTACAAAGCAACGGGATTCGGCATGGAAAGCACAGATTCATTGGAGAAAACTCAAAGGTATTTATGTTTTAGGGTCGACAGTTACCGTAGCACACACTGAGCAAAGGGCTAGTAATGCAGGGATGACATATATTCATAAAAATGCGCTTTCCTACCTTTGAACAGCGAATCGCCCGACATTGAAACCAAAATTCACCCAGTCACTGGCTCATACAACATACAAACTGTATGGGCAGAAAATCGCGTGATTGTTGTGATGATTGCATCACTTTGACCTATGTGGGCGCTGTCTGCTTGCTCTGTTGTGATTGGTCGCCGGGTTTGGCTTGATTGACAGGTCGGAACTATGCATTACACGTCATTATGAGAGAATTTTTAATAAACCTTTCAATAAAGTTTTAAAATGTCAAAGGTTGCTCTATTGAATCGGTCTCATGATATTTTGGGCATTTAACAGATAAAGGTGGTGTTCGATTCAAGAGGTTATATGCTGGGGGTAATCGTTCTCTAAAGCCCGGTATTTATTTTTAAAAAGAAGAAAAGGCAGATAATGTGTCCTGTTTTCTTGGAATAACCCATTTCACGTACTGTACCCTTAGCTGTACCAGTCTAGGAATAGTAAAGAGAACGAGCACATGACTAAAAAGAACAGGATCCAAACGCGGAACCCTGCGTTGTTCTTGATGGCCTGAAAGATAAAAAGGGAACCACGCAAAGCCATTAACCCTTTAAAAACGATTATATTGTATTATTCGATGAAGAATAAATAAATGTATGATGAAGTGCTGTGGTGGTTTTTGTGGTGACACAGTGACTACTGGGTTGAAAGCAGTATGGCTGCATGTTTTCTATTTGGAACCAACAGAGGGCGCTCTTACTACTGTCCAATGATTTGGTCAGGTTACCTCACTGTGCACTATTAACTATGTATATGGGTACACCCTACTAAATCAGACCCCTTTAGGAAATGCCCATTATCCAAAAAATCGTTTAAAAATACTTAGCATTCTCACAGCATCTTGGGACAAAATGCGAGACATTCCTTGAAGTCTCATCTTTTTAATTATGTTCAGTTTTATATGGGGAGTCCGTCACTTTTATTCACTATTTTACACTTGAAATAAAACTACATCTGCCAGAGTGAATACTAAACCAGCGTCCATTTTGGAAAAGTCCCATACGCTGCTGCACAAAATAGAGTCACTTTTACGAGTTACAAGTAGATTGTCAAAATTACTTACAGTTAAAAGAAAAAGAAAAAATACCCCACATCATGATGACGGGCAATTTCTGCACTAGGTCATACTCGTTTAGCTCTCGACCCTCTCTTTTAAAGAAACAGCGAGGGTACACAAAATATTAATAAGCTTGGCGCACTGATCTTTGCCTATTTAGTGGGGTGCAACCATATACAATGTACTGAATCAAGTGATGCAACCATTCACCTAAGAGGCAAAACATTGTTGTCTTATTAAGCAAGATGACAGACACGTCAGTTTATTTCTCATATACCCATCCGGTGTTTAGAGATCAGTACATGACTATGCCCAGAAAAAAATTGACCCAATTTCAACAACGATATCTAATGCCCTCCAAATTTGAAGCCACCATCCGCCATCTTAGTACTCCCAATGCAATGCCTTGCCTAGACTGGTTATAGAGTATGTGACATGTATAGAAGATGTGACATTTGGGGCGCCCACTGTTGAGACCAAAGTCGACAGGCAAAAAGTCCATGTTTTTCTAAGTAGCTTCGGTTTCAAAGCAAATATTTCTAAAATTGTCATTAAACCTGCTTACAGGTGTTGTAAGCTATATGATTTAGCCAAATAAAGACAGCTTGTGTTTTTCAAGTTTATATAATTTATAGATTTTATGAAGTTTCATAGACCAAGCTGTGTTATTAAGAGACGCGACAACTACTCAGAGTCATTTAGCTTTAAACTCCAGGGGCCGATTTCACTAACATGAATTATTTCAATCATCGCAACAACGATCGCTAATAAAAAATAAATTGCTGTTGCGATGGCAATGAAACTTATATTTCACTAAATCAATCGCAATAGCAATGAGCATTTAGCACTGAAAATAATCACAATGGGCAAAGATGATCACTAAAAAGTTACGTAAACTGTGAACTGGTACAGATGTAGCATGGAAATAGGAAATACTGGTTGTTCCATCTCAAAAGATGACACCTCGGTGAACAGAGGTGGAATCATAAGATGCCAGTAAATTGGCTAAAGTTACGAATAATTGCGACGCCGAATATATTTATTTTACGATGTCATGTCTATAGCGATTGCGTTTTAGTTGTCGCAAAACAATCCATTGCAAAACAGATGGTTTACAATGATTTGAGTTTAGCGATCCTTTTGGGCAATTGCGATGATCGCAAGGCATTAGTGAAAAAATTGCAGTTGTCCCACGATGGACCACAATAGTTTTGAATAGCTTATTAAAACTGTCGCGGTCCTATAATGACGAACCACAATCAGTTTACAATGATGTCGTCACAATCCCATCATGCTTTGCTGCAATTCACCAAGATTTTTAACATATTAACAGTAAATCCTGGCACTAAATCGTCACAGAGTAACCTAGGCTTTAGAATATAGGCCCTCGGTGACCTCAAAGCTATGCCTTCGAGATCTTGGGCCAAAAATCTTAAGCCCAATTTATCCGATCATACTTTCGTTCAAGAACTCCATCCAACAATTGTATGATGTTCGAGGAAAAAAGTTCTATCATGTAAATAAGAATTTGAACATCTGCGAACAAGCTTGAACATGTTGGACGATGTTCGACCATGCACATTAATTTGAACAAATGTTGGACAATCAGGCTGCGTTCGGGCGTGCAGTTCTTGTTACTCGGGAGTAATGCGTGCGCATTGCACTCGGGTCACATCACGCGAACGGCAAGTCGGCATTCCGCATGCGCGAATGGCAATCAGTGAAGATGGCCGTCTTTTGCCATCACTGCACAAAAAAAAGCCGTTTTACTGCTCAAAAGAAACTGAGGAAATACAGGCCGTAAGTCGTGAGAACCTTTGATGCCGTCCAAAACAAACATTAGTGAGTTGTTGTTTTAGTTATCCAGTTGACACGTTTAGCAAATTCACAAAAAATCCAACCTATATCCCGCCATCTTCGTACTAATCACATGGCATTCGTCGGGAGTAAGAGCACACTCCCCATTTGTTGGGGAGTACCGAGAGCATACTCTCACTGACCCGAGTGTCGTTATTCTTGCCGTTCGCGCGCGCAGGAGTATACACGAATACACGCCCGAACGCAGCCTCAGATTACAGAGTTGGGTCACATGGTATTTTGGGTCGCATGATAATCCACAAAATTCATAAAACATTCATGAACAATCTCTGGTGTAAACTGGGACTTCTAGTGACCTTGAACATCGTCACACATTTGTTGGATGGAGTTTTAGAATAAAAATATGACCCTAATTACGGTCAATATTTGTATACAAAGCCCATACACAGCCCATGGTGTGGTCACCCTAGTCACTGGTACCCATCCTATCATGAGTTGGAGTGTAATGGTTTATGCTGGGAACCAGGGGTGGATTGCAATATAACCATCTTAAGTCTGAGACACAAATGTCCCAACTGAATTTATGACATCTTACCTACAACACATTGAAAAATGTCTTGCAATATCCAAAAGTTAGGCTGTCTTAGCTAAGACATAAATGTTTGTATGTCTTTACTGTTGTGAACAGCGTTTCAATTGCATTCAGTATGTTTGCATACCGTCGCGCATGCAAATTACATAACATTACTTGCTGGCCAGGCCGGCCGGCCGGCCGTACGAGCAGCAGTGGCGTGAAAAACTTTCTTAATTGACATAGGCCCAGCTTGAACTGTAATTACCTTTCAGTGAAAACCGAGTTTACGTCACAAAGGCTCCTTTTCTCGGAATTGAGCAAGAAATATAAAACAATTTTCTAAAGACATAACTTATGACACATTATAGGTTTCTTAAATTTTGTGTGTCCAAGGACACAAGTTAGGACACAAGTTTTTATTGCAAAGCAAAACATCTGTGATGTCTTAGTGATGTCTTAGTGATGTCTTAGTGATGTCAGAGTTAGAACGCCCTAAGAGTTAGGACGTCCTTACTTTCTTTATTGCAATCCACCCCTGTGCTCCTGTCGCTCAGTGGTGAAAATGCATGCGTCTGACAAAATACCGAATAAACAGTAATTCTCCAATTTTTAAAATTAAAATGAAACTTATTTTTGCCCCCCACTTCACTCACCTCCCTTATGTCCTCGTTTCCTTCTTTGATATTTTCTGTTGTCGCGACGACAGTGTCCGCTATTCTGTCTATATCGGTTTCCTGAAATGATTAAAAGAAGCTTGTTCAGATTTTTCCATAAAATGGATTTCGTTCTAACCTAACAATCATATAAAATACCTCTCCAAAATACTATCCATGGGAAGAAAACAGGAAATTTGCAATCTCCAATTTGGATGTGGAAGCAAAAAGGTTAGTGTAATTACTACACTACTTTATGGGACCGGATAAATTAGTTTATAAAATATTGGTGGTTTTTGGACAATATCCTTGAAAATATATGGATTGAGAGTGCAAAATTTCAGAATGGTAATGAGAAAAATATGACAAGATATGGTTTCAAAATCTCATTGCCAAATTGGGGAGGGGGGTGTCGAAAAAGTGATCTGGTCAAGCACCTTTATAACAGGTTAACACAGGTGACCACAAAAACATCTTAAAGGCACAGGCTCGTCAGCAATGCGCGCCCGCAAAATTCGTGCTCGAAACACGCAGCTCCATGTCTTTGCTATGGAGCTGCGTATTGCGTGGCACACATTTGGCGGGCTCGCATTGCTGACGAGCCTGTGCCTTTAAAGACAGACCACATGATTGGAAAACTGTTACAAACGGCTAAATCTCCATGTGTGATTGAGGATGTGTATGATAAAAACCAACCTGTGTAAGTCAGCTCAGTACCTCATCTACATTTGAAGAAAACAATGAAAAACTATGCTTTCAAGAAATTGTGTGCAGCCACCGTCCTATTTAGGCTGGTTCCCTGGATGTACTGCACACAAAAACAGAGCCATAATGCCATAGCAGTCAGGAGCCTAGTTCCATTCACAAAGGGTGCACCTTTTAAAAAAATATATGAATTCGTCTTTAATTATTTTTTTCCAACGAGCTATCTACTAGATCACTTACCTGCTGTAAAACTTTGTCGGAAAAAATCTCCTGGAGTTTAGTAATTTCTACCACTTTGCCTTCGATTTGCCTGCAAAAAAACCCCGAGAATTAATGTAAATAACGTAAAGATATTCTGATTATTTCCAAGCTTTATTTTGATGTAATTTATTTTATTTATTTTTTATTTTATTTATTTATTAACCATATCCAACAGCGGAGAACCGCCAATTACAGGAATGGGAGCAAGTGTGGTTGAGTGCCTTGCTCAATGCTCAAGGGCACAGGTGCCACAACCCGTCGCGGCCCGGATTCGAACCTACATTCTAGTACTAGCACAGGAACTTAAGTTTGACGCACTAGACCGCTCGGCCATAACACCCCAATCTACTAGATGCCTGCATACACCCCAATCTACTAGATGCCTGCATGCTAAACCCATAAACACACTGCGCCAGATCAACTTGATGGCAAAGTGTTTTTGTGTTTCTGTGGTCTTCAGTTCGCCGGTTCACACTTAAAGGCCCTGTAGATGATCTGTTTTTGAGCGATTCTGCGAATAAAACCATTATAAATCAAAACAAACTCATCCAAAGAAATTTCAGCTTTGTCAAATGTACCACGTTTAAAAAAAACATGAAAATCCATATGCGTTTTCCTGGTCTTGGCGGGGTGTTTCAAATATTCGTTCTCAGTTGATCGGGTACTATGTGGCTTGCGTCATGCACTCCGTGGCGCACATCATATACTGCGTGTGGGCGCGATTTATAAAAATGCATCGCGTTGGAACACGCACACGAAGTACACAGCGCCCATGCATTTTGGACCGCGTAGATGCAAACCAAAAATAAGTAAATCGTTTACAAACGATCTAAATAATTTCATCTTTACAGATTATTTTCTGGTAAAATTATATCATTTTGAGCGGAAACCTTTCATTGGGTAGTTGCTATTAATTAAATCTTTACTTTCATAACTTTTCCCATGTATTAAAACTTGTCAATTACTTTTTGGGGTCATTGCAAATGATACACTGGGCCTTTAATCCTCTCCACACTGCTTTTTCCTAAAGCGATGCGCTTCAAATTTACGCGCGAAAAGGCTGTGTGAATCAACCCTTAGTGTGAACGCAAATTTCAAAGTTGACTCAGTTATGACCAGTCGCGACTGTGTGGACACGCCCTTAGTAGCTCTATATCTCACCTTACTTCATCCACCAAACAGTTCATCTCGTTTAATAATCGCTTGTTTTCTTGTTCAAACTGAAATATAAAACAAATGGGACACATTAACCTAATCCTTGTGAAGATCAATAAGCAAAGTTATCCAATAATGGACCTTTATCACGGTGCGTCCATCTTTGTCTTGTTCCCCACAGTATGTGACGGGTACAATCAGTGCGTCTGCGTGACAGCGCGATAGCGTGTGTAATCTACAGTTGAGAATCACTGTCTACGGTGCCGGCTCTCTTGATCGCGCAACACCTGTGTCATTGTGATGCACACAATGAATAATTTCAACACGGGACCAAATTATGTTTTTCTGCAAGCCATTGGTTACGTTCATTTTAATAGGAGAAAAAAAAAGATGGCCGCACCGTGATCAAGGTCTATAGCCACTCTTACTGAACACAAGATTTGAAAGAGAATGAGTCAAGCTACGAGTACATGCCTATCAATTGAGGATGTTTGCAGAAACTTGAATTTCACCGAGTTGAACATGGAAGAAATACAAGATATTCCCTAGCTTCATTTGTGTAGCGTTCAAGCTGGACTATGCAATGCAACTCCGATTTGTATGAAAGCATTTTGCTTTTGCTCTGAAAATTCAAAATTTATCGTACCATTTGTATCTCTTCTGGTGAAAGTTCATCGTGGTCTTCTGATTGCTGATTGGTCAGTTCCAGGTCAGGTGATGAGGCAGGATCTGTAGTTTATTGGCATAAAAAAATGTAGCAATGAGGAATTTTTCATATTTAGAAATAAATGATTTTCTTACTTTATAAGAGATTTGTCTTGCTTAATAAGATATTTTTCCTCGTAGAGGGAAAGAGTCTGTATAAGTTTGACTTGTCATATGACGCCAGTTAAAGGAGTGTGCCCAAATCACATTTTTAAGCAACCCCATTTTCCCCATGGGTGTTGAGATTTTGACACCATATCATGTGTCATATTTTTCTCGTTACAATTCTGATATTTCACGCTCTCAATCTGTACATTTTCAAGGATATCGTCCAAAAAACATTGATGTTTTGCAAAACTAAGTTATCCCTTACTTAAAGGATAAATTGAGTGAAAAAGTTGCCGAGTTGGTCTCTGCCTCATAGTTTAGGCACTTTTCGCTGGCAATGTTTGTCATCCAATCCCATGAGTCTTTGTGAATGTGCCTTAGTTTCAGGGGCGTAGCCTGGGGGTGGGGGGGGGGGGACCACCCCCTTCCCACCAGCACCCGAGGAGTTCCATCTTGCAAGAAAAATGTTCTCACAAAATGTAATTCGTTCACAAAAATATCCACTGGTGTTCAGCCCCAACCACAGACCGATCACCCAACTTGGCGTGCAGGCTCCATGCACACGCTCCCTCGCTTTCATGAAAATTGGTAATACCAAGTAATATTGAATTTGCGGGCAAGAAGGCATAGAAGGGTTCTAACCTTGCACCGCTTTGGTTGGTGTGCTTGTAGCCGAGGGCCGTAGGTGTGTGGAAAGTGACATTTGGTTGGGCTGAAGTCTTGAACTAAAACGAACCAAAAAAAAGGAACAGTCAATTTTAAATAATCCAAAAGATCATTCCCTAATTTCATAAAAAAAGGAATAAATGAGTGGTATGAAATAACAGTATGTCTTTAGCTGGCTAGGGACCTGGATGTGACTAATGTCCTGTTTACACTGGTCCCAAACTCGGGATCAATCTTGATCCCCTGATAAGAATGATTCAGAGTGCCGCGTTTACATTTGTCGTTGATCTCGAGTGCGGCGCCAGAAGTTGCTGTCAAAGGTCACGCTCTACATGTGTGCATGTACGTACATTGTACTACGCTAGTGTGCAAGCACGCTTGAATTTTGCGTGCTTTTCCCCCACAACGGCTGTGGAGTGAATGTGGTAAAGATAAATTGGTTATCAAACAGCAAACTGAGCTCGGGGTTCGACCCTCCACCGTACCGACGCGAGACCAAAATCTCGGGGTCTGATCTCGGGCCAATTTGGGTCCCGAGAGAGTTTAGACTCAGTTTGTGATTCGGAGCTCAATCTCCGGCTCGGTGTTCGACCCCGAGCTCAGGATCAAGTGTAAACACATTGTATTTGCCCAAGGCGAAGGTTAGGGCAATTATAAATACATGTAATATTTTGTGTAAGTCGGCAAAAATCCTCGATGTTTTGACTGTTTTGTGCACGGTTTGCGTAATTGGTCGTACCATTACATTGTAGCTTTGCCACGCTACAACAGCTGTCTCTTTCCTTCTATTGAATAAATAGAATCAGATTAAGTTGTGTTTAAAGGCAGTATACATGATTGGTATCTCGAAAATCAGAAATGTTTACAGATTTACACCCAACTTACACAATATAAACATGATGACAGTAGAAAACTTCCCCTGAAATGGTTTTGTCTGAAGTGCTATAGTCTTTGAGAAATGAGTAAAACAATTAGTTTTCAACTCATGAGACGAAAATTCAATTCGCCCCAAAACCATTTCGCCCAAGTGCCATTTCGCCTCCAAACCACTTCGTCCGAGTGCCATTTCGTCCCCAAAACCACTTCGTGCACAGGCCGTGGTTCAGGGCGAAATGGTTCAGGGTGAAGTGGTTTGGGGGCAAAATGACTGCAAACCCTGTTTTGACTGTTTTCTCAAAAGTTAGACAAAGTACGGAGCTGGTTTTTGCTCAGGTTGGTTTTAATCATGCATATCTTCAATCACACAGGGGGATAAAACAATTTGTAACAGTTTACCAATCATGTATACTATCTTTAAATTAAGACCACTCAGTAAAACACATTATTTGACTCACATTCTTTTCTTATCAACCACTCGCTTGACTCGAACTGCCCTCTGTTCACTGTACAACTTGCAGACGGCTAGAAAAGTGAAACAAATTTTTAAAATATCGACAGGTAATTTGGAAAAGAACGGTTAAGGGTAATTTGGAAAAGTGATTCTACAGAATCTTCAAAAAAATAAATTTCTTAATTTTCCATCTGGTTCAGGCTCGATGGCTCTGAATAAGATGGGATTTTAGGGACAATATTAGTACAATATTAGGGACTTTTAAATTGTCATTTTGATTATTTGAACTGAGAAGTGATGACGTCATGTCAAGGTTTAAGAGAGAACGTAAAATGTTCAGCAGACAGTTTTTTTTGGGGGGGGGGTGGGAATGGGGTGGGGAGGGGATGGGAAGGGGGAGGGGGTGGGAAGGGGGAGGTGGTGGGTGGGAAGGTGAGGGCGATTATATAAACTTCGGATGCGAGAAAATTATCAATTAATTATCAATTATTTAAATTATCAATTAATTTAATACAACTAAAAGGAAGAAACTTTTCTTAAGACTGTGAAATATGAGAACCAACCTTTGAGATAGTCTTCTAACAGTTCAAAGACAGCTTCCTTGTGTGATCGGACTTGAGGTACCATTGCTTGTCTGAAAACTGACGAGGACAACAGACAAGACACAAATGAGGACTAAAAATATACAACATGAATCAAAACAATACACATATGACCAGAGATTGTAAAACATTCAAGTTTATACCTTATTTTGGTCATTAACTGAAATATGTCAACGAACTGACTTAAAGTTGCACTGCCCGTGTTTGGGCCGATTTGGGCGTACAATTTTTTTTTAAAAGTTAAATAGGTATTTTTCTAGAATAGAAAAAGTTATCAGCTTTCATTTGGTACCAAGAACGTAAAAATCCGTCAAGGATTAATGCCAGTCGATTAAAAACAAGAAATGATTAAAAGGCTGGCAGGTCATTTAATCGACAGGGTTATGACGTAAATGTACATGTGCGCGTACATGTGTACATTGTACACATACTATGTACATATGAGCGTACGCGCACATGTACAACATGTGAAGCACGATTCAAGAAAAAGGCTTGTATCTCCAATTCCCGACGTCGGAAATTTAAGTTTTTGATATTTTTCGTTACAGAGACACGTAAGCTTTCTAAATTCGTTCGCTTGTGTAAATTAATTTTTTTAATCCTTTCACCGAAACACGGGCAATGCAACTTTAAGATAGGCACAAGCAAAAACTCACGAGGGTGCTGTTTTTTTTACAAGACTCTACAAGATTGTATGAGGGTGAATGTGTTTAACACATAAGCACCTAAGCAATCTTAACACACTCTATGTTCAACACATACATGTAGTTCCGACCTGTCAATCAAGCCAAACCCACCAACCAATCACAACAGAGCTATAGCAGACAGCGCCCACATAGGTCAAAATGCATTGCCTCACAAAAAACAACATCACGCGATTTTCTGACCATACGTTGTATGCGGTGTTACGGGTGAATTTTTGGTTTCAAGGCCGGGCGATTCGCTGTTCAAAGGTAAGAAAGCGAATTGTTATGAATATATGACATCTCTGTATCACTGGCCTTTTACTCGGTGTGTTCTAAGATAACTGTCGACCCTGAAACATGAATACCTTTGAGTTTTCTCCAATGAATCTGTGCTTTCCATTGAAAGTCCCATTGGTTTGTGCAGTGTGTGTCGCTATTTTGATGATAGCGTGTGAGGCATAGCAACAATATACAAGGGGTGGGGTAAAATTGGGGCAATCTCGGAACTACGCATTATGAACAAAGGTGGACGCTTCAAGCGGTCAACCTGAATAAAAATTGTCAAATCACCCTCTAAAAAAGATTGCTAGTATACATGTACATTGCCAGGGCCTTTTCATAGTGTTAAACAGCAGCTTTTAAGTATAATGTTAGCAGTAAACTTCATTTCAAGTCGTCACTGATTCAGCCCCTCACCTTCTGACTTGAAGATCCTAATCGTTTCAGAGCAGGTCCTCATGAACTTCTGGGCATCAGTGTCAATTTGATCTCTTTCAGCATCGGTCATTCGACCAGCGTCAGATGCCAGGTGGCTGGGAGGTCAGAAAATAAGAAACAGAGAGAAAAATAATATTTTGTTAAAGTGAACAATTAAAAAGTTGGGACCCATAAGTAATGATCATTAGAAAGTTTGTCAGGCCAAGTAAAAGAAAACATTAGTTTCGTGTCCTTGTTATCTTAGAAAATCTTTTTTTTTTAATTTCAAAAATTGAGTTTGGTAGAGAATGTCCGTGGGTAACGTAAATGTCGGCATAGTTGCCAGGACCGTGAGGTCGCCACCCTGATCATCAGCCATTATTTATAGGTGGCAAGGTCGCGGCCCTGTCGACTATACTGACCTTTACGTTGTAAATACCATACACGTTTGCCATATTCTTCCTAATATGATACGATATTATCCCAAAAAGTTTAAATTTAGTTAGGAAACATAATTTTATCACTGAGAAAAGTTCAAGTTTTTCTTTGAAAACACTTTTTATGTCATGCTCCATTATCCATAGACTCAGTGCATGGAGTCTCAACTGGCGAACGTGTACGGTATTTTTTCCTGTCCGTTATTCAATGGCAAATGTACCTGGCTGCATTGATGTAATCTTTCCGGTGTTCTAGTAGGAAGTCCTTTAGTTGACTGATTGAGTTGGCCTGGGTGACGGATACAGGGGAGAAGAAAAGGAAATGGTAAGAGTTGAGAAGTTGATCAGAATGTTTTTCATAAAAGTGCGCAGTGCATATTTGATGGAAAAACCTAAATTTAGGAGTGAGAAAATTATGAGATTTTGTGTGGGGAGCGGAACAATTCCAAGTTTTTCCTTGGTAAAATCAAAATTTTTTCCCCTCTTAATTTTGCATTTTTACATGTATGTTTATTATAAAAAATACCCCACCCCCACCCCCTACACCCCCACCGCCCCCTACACCCCCCCCGCCCCCTACCCCCCCCCCCCCCCCCCCCCCCTACACCCCCTACCCCCATACACCCCCTACCCCCTACACCGCCCCCCTACCCCCTACACCCCCCCCGCCCCTTCCCACCCCCCGCCCGCCCCTTGCAAACGCGACATCTCCAACGTGGAACTTTCAACAACGTCCATCCACTCAAATATGGACTCACCACATCTCGTGCCTTGACGGCAAACTCGGTCCTGCTTTTGGAGTGGCTTAAATAGAAACTCTTCTCCGTCTCCTTATTTCCTCCAAGGCCCTTGTTTCGGGTCCGAACTGTTTTTACGGACGCTTTAAAAAGAGACGTAATGTCGGCCGCCATCGTCATGTTTCGTGGTTTCAGCGCTGGAAATTTTGTGTGCGTGCCAGAGGGCGCCCTCTACGGGTACAGGTCAACTCGGTCCCAAGTCAACTCGGTCCCGGTCAACTCGGTCCCAAGTCAACTCGGTCCCAAGTCAACTCGGACCCAAGTCAACTCGGTCCCAAGTCAACTCGGACCCAAGTCAACTCGGTCCCAAGTCAACTCGGACCCTATGGGAAATTGAACGTAAAAAATGTTTAAAATCAATGGCCAAAGATTAATAATCACCAAAGTTGGGTTTTGAACATTGTTTTCCGAAACAGATACCGTTATAGTTTACTGATAAAAATATATCATCTCGGGCGGAAATACTCCACTTAGGTTAGGATTTTCAGGCAAAATGGTTGATTACATTTTTGGACATTGCAAATCTCCTTTTTTTTTTTTCGTTTACTCATGGAGGAAGGAAAGACGGTTTACTTAAAGTACATTCTGGTTGTTTTCGCACCAACTGTCCTGCAGAAAACTGCCCTGCAACTGCCCTGCATTTCTGTAATTCTATTTTCAAAAAGTAATTAAGCTTGTATCAGTTGAAATAGTTCGTACATTAATACATAAATGTAAACAACACACGAAGTCGATCAGTTATCACGAGCGAAAACAAACTATTAGGGCCTACTGAATTATATTTTTATATGAAAATGTATAGATGAGAAGTCCTTACAGGATCTGAAGGACATCCAGAAATAAAAAGTATAATTTTACGTTCAATTTCCCATAGGGTCCGAGTTGACTTAATTAGGTCCGAGTTGACTTGGGACCGAGTTGACTTGGGACCGAGTTGACTTGGGTCCGAGTTGACTTGGGACCGAGTTGACTTGGGTCCGAGTTGACTTGGGTCCGAGTTGACCGGGACCGAGTTGACTTGGGACCGAGTTGACTCGAAACCCCCTCTACAGTTCACACTTCTAGTTCAATGAACATGAATGATGGCGGACACTCCGAACCGAAAGTGGGACTGTTTACTGCCGGAAAAATTCTCGAAATGTCACGTAACATGAGCGTCATATCCTACAATGCTCGACAGTGAGACCATTGTCATCTTGACAACCGTTTTCGTTGGATTTACTGTGATTTGCTGCGTGTTTATTCGGTGGTGGCACCCGGAACCTACCAAGAAAAAAACTCGGACTGTAGCTCCGCGGAGTTCGCGCAATCGCAAGTTGGGACCGGCCAAACATTTGCAGAAGATTTTGCTGCAAACGGAAGCGAATGGGACTTTCGGCAGTATGGCAATGGCTGCCTTGCAAAGGAAACCTGAACTTCCTGTGGACTTGTGTAATGATGAAAACCAAGGGGAGGATTACGTCAGTGCTCCAAATATGAAAGTATGACACAGAATCGGCACAGGCAATGTTGTTTAACTTAGTTCAGTTCAAATTCAGTTCACTTTATTTCCATACTCAAGATGAATTACAATTTTACTAACACACTGTAGTATAATAAGGTAGTATGATAGGGAGTCAGGTCAAGTCGACCGTTTACCAACTCGACTCGTACCAACTCGACCGCGAACCAACTCGACCGCGAACCAACTCGACCGCGAACCAACTCGACCGCGTACCAACTCGACCGCGTACCAACTCGACCGTGCGCCTCTAGGCTCTACTGTTTGCCCCAGAAAGAAGCGTAAACATCTAAAGAAGCGTTAGGAAACATAATTTTAGCAATTAGAAAATGTCAAATTTTCTCTTTGAAAACGGGTAATTTATGTCATGGGCCCCTTGCAGAATAGAAAGCAACACCAAGTGTGAATGCACGCCATGCACGCAAATGGTCACCGCTGACAGCGGCCCACGAGCCGACAGTTACCGCTAACAACGGCCCGTGAGCCGACAGTCACCGCCGACAGCAACCCGGGCGCCGGCAAAGACGCGCCGACAAACCCGCGGCCGCGTGTCATGTTCAGTGTGCGAGCGAGCCGACATTCAACGGCCGAATCCAGCGACGCGACACGGCGTCTCCCGTTTTGCATTTGTATGGTCGAGTTGGTTTGCGGTCGAGTTGGTACGCGGTCGAGTTGGTTGACGATCGATTTTTTTCCCGGTCGAGTTGGTACGAGTCGAGTTGGTATTCGGTCGACTTGACTGACATCCTATGATAGTATGGGGGGAGCTCATAAAAAGCAAAGCTTATCGAGTGTGAGCTTTCTCAGAAAAAAATTAAGTTATAAAGTTAACCAAATTAATTAATAATGCAAATAAATGTAATGTGAGCCAGACTATTATTATAAGTAAATAAAACCAAGCCAGCAAATCAATATAAATAATCCAGAAGCGCAGCAATGGTCAGCATTAAAATGAAATAAAGCCACTAAGTTGAGCTGTGAGTGAGTTCAACAAACAAAGCAACAAAGCGAATTGTAGGCTGAAGATTCAGTCTACGATTGCTGCGAAAAAAGGAGGCACTGGGTTTTCGGTTCGCTGGGGATGATGCTCATTGCGCACACTTATCCGCACCCGCACTGTGTACGTCTGACCAACTGACTGAGGCGCACACCTGACGACTCGGACGTACGCAGTGCAGGTGCGGATAAGTGTGCGCAACAGTCTGTGCACAAAGTCTGGCACTAATATTAGAAAACACTAAAACCCTTTTTCAGCCAGTCTGATATGTTTTGTTTTTGACTTGTAAATTCTGTCCATTCTTTTCATTTCTGTTTATACAGAACAGCTGTTTAACGTATCCCGACACGAAGTATGTTAAGGACTTGAGCAATCCCATCTATCGAGCGATATCAAGGAAGAATGGCGAAATAAATCGCATGAATAAAGAAGAGATGCAATATGCCTGCTCAAGACTCAAAATGGAAACTCGGTGAGTTTATTTTACTACTCGTTTGAGTATATGGGTTTGTAAAGTCATGTATGACAGAATTTGAAAACTGTTACAAACGGCATTATCTCCATGTGTGATTAAGGACGTGTGCGATAAAAACCAACCTGTGTGTAGGTTAGCTCAGTATCTCATCTACGTACATTCCGAGAAAACAATAAAAAGTTCATACTTTCAAGAAATTGTGCAAAGCCACTGTCCTATTAAGGCCGAGTCCCCGACTATACTGCATGGAAAACAGATTTTTAAAAAAATTTAAAAAAAATTAAGACTTGAGTCTGGCTCGAGTCGGACTCGAGTCGCAGATGATGATAATTATATTTTATATAGTGGACATATCTAGCCTGCAGGGCACTTAACAACATTATTACCCTGGTCATTAGGCACAACTCCCTGGGGAGTATGCAGCCCCGCAGCCAGACACAAGTGCTGAAAGGCTGCAACCCTTGCAGGTACCCATTTACTCCTGGGTGGAGAGAGGCAACTCATGGCAAAGTTCCTTGCCCAAGGGCACACGTACTATGGTCACGGCTGGGAATCGAACCCATGACCGTTTAATTAGGCACGGTCTTGAGTTCAATGACCCAAACCGCTCGGTCAAGTAAAGATTGTGACAAATTCTGGGCAAAAATCCTAGGAATAGAAAAATAATTTCACCACTAAAATGTTGAGAAAGAAATTGGGAAAGTTTTTCCCAAAATTGCATAATAAATTTGTTTTCTTTATTATCAATTTCAGAGGCATAAGTGAAATTCTGAAAGCCAGGTTAAAATCATATTACAAGAATCACCTAATGGGGGAAGCCGGGCTAGAAACGTCCTCCACCCAGCGAAACTTTGACTACCTGTGCGTTATTGACTTTGAAGCGACGTGCGAAGAACCGACACCCGTCGATTATATTCAAGAAATTATCGAGTTTCCAATCGTATTAGTCAACACAAAAACTATGGAAATTGTGAGTTAATGTGTTCTTGGGAACAATTTTGAATTGATGAATGCAAAATAATTCGATAAAATATACAAGGATAATTTGATAATGTATGCAAGGAAATAAAAATGGATAATTTTTATGTTTGATCCTAGGACGACAGTTTCAACTCTTTCATCAAACCGTTATTGAACCCACGACTGTCAAAATTCTGCCAACAACTCACAAGTATTACACAGGTACTACAAAAAAATTAATAAGGCCAAACAAAATAAATGGTGTGTTTACGGTAACCCGACCTACCTGGAATTTTTAAGGCCAAATTGCCGACCTCAAACTTTTTATTGCCAATTTTAAATGAGCACTATTTGCAATAATTTCCAACGAACATAACATTTTCTACACTTGTACATGAACATGTTTAATATTGTTAATAGTGAGTTTCAAAGATTGCAAAACAACACACAAATGCATGAACTGAAGTGTAAAAAAAAAAGACAAAATAAAATTATTTTCCTACCTACCTACCTGGATTTTTTTTAGGTCGTTACCGTAAACGCACCATTAATTTTGTTTGGCCTAACTAAATGTTGGATAAGAGGAAAACAATTGGTAATTTTGGTAAAATATTTTCTACTTTTGTCAGGGGTCACCGATAAGAACATTTGCAACCATCCACTACGGGTGTAGGTCCTGTCGTTTTTAGACTTATTTCAAGTCTGAGATCGCGTGTACTTCACCAATTATGAGAAGTAGGCTATGCATAACCAGTACATTATACACGAACTCGTACTTGAAATAAGTCTAAAAACAACAGGACCTACACCTGTAGTGGCTGTCTGCAAATTTTCTTAGTGGTATCCCCTGCTTTAGCCTAATGTACATTTTTGTATTAGCCCTTTGCGTTTATTAACATTTACACTATGCCTGGTGTCCAAGATTCTTCAGCTTCAAGTTGAGGTGCAGTTTAGAATGTCACATACTATGCTGTTGTTGCTACGTGGTGCAAGCCAATATCAAGCAATCAACTGTCTGGTTGCTTTAGGCAGTCTCTTGTATTGTGAACACGGTATTGATTCTGTACTCACCTGCCGCATGTACGTAGCAATGAACATTTAGTGTGGTCATTTTTATACTACATGTGCATGTGAAAGGACGTATGTCAGTACATCAGCAGCCGATTTCACGAAAGAGTGCGCAGCTTGCACAACTTTTGCAAAATGGCGCAAGCCCCATAGCTTGCGGGTAATTTTCACAGGAATGTTGCGCAGCCTACGCTATAAAATGTTGCGCAAGGGGACTTACGCAGTGCGTAAGGATTCGTGAAATCGGCTGCAGATGCTGTTTATATGAAACATGCAAAACGCTAATTAGAAACTTTAAACTTGCTGGGAATTTTTAAAACGTTTGACGGGAATTGTATATTTTTTTTATTCATAATCTTTCTTGCCTTTATTTTTCAGAGACAAGTGGATAAGGCAGACACATTTCCCCTTGTGCTAAGCCAAGTTCACCAGTGGATGAAAAGCAAAGCTTTAGGGACAGAACATAGCTTCATTATTGTCACAGACGGGTGAGGCAGTTATTTTCTCATCAAGAATTTAAAAAATCAAAAAAATTTAATTCACAGCCTATCGACTGAATTACATGAAGCTTACAAGTGTTTTCCACGTAAACATCGAGATACATAGGTGGGTGGTGCCATTGGCAGCCGACAGCCAGAAACATCGGGGAATCCCTTTACTCTTCAACAAAAAATGCTCTGGCATCTTTTTGAGTGCATTACACAACACACTGGATCAATGGCTATACATCCCTTCCAAAGGATGGAGCAGTTGTGGTTAAGTGCCTTGCTCAAGAGCACAGGTACCACGGGTGGGTATCGAACCCGCAACACCAAGTTTTCACCTGAATATTGCGAGTCAATGACTCAAACCACTTGCCACTTTTACTGGGATAACTATCTGTATTATTGGTTTTGTTAATTTTTGTACTTTATTGCTAGTAATAGAGTACTAAAGTGAAACATCGCCCTTTGTGCGTTGCCAAGATTACTGGGTCTACACAAAAACCAGTGAACTGTTTTCCAGCGCTTTAGCAATGGACGTTCCAGATTACCAGCACTTGGCCTTTTTCCAAATCTCGGCTTCGTCTCCGTCTCCGGCTCCGTCTCCATTCCGCCATCTTGAAGCCGCATACCAAACTTCGGCTCAGCTTCAGGCTTCATTTTGAGGCTTCGTTTTGGCCCAAATGAGGCTCCAAATTGAAGTCAACTAAAGAGGTGACTTCGGCCGGCTTCGTGACGTCATTAACTGGAAAATCATGTGACAGCAACAAACAATTTGTGAACTTTTGCAGGTTTGCTAAACTTTGCCGCCGACAAAACTCGTCTGCTAGCGCTTAAAAAAAGGCGATGAAAAAGAGTGGTAGCCTACTAGGCTCGACTAGTGTTCCAAACGGTTTTTGGTTTTGGCTTCGCTAAAGTGAAGCTGGAGGCGGTTGGAGCCGGAGCCGCATGAAGCCGGAGCCTGAAGACAGAGTCGAGATTTGGAAAAAGGCCCATGTTTAAACCCATTTACCCTGGAAACTGACATCACACTTTAGTAGTCCATTGTATACAGTTCGAGATTTAGATGCCGTCAAGTTGTCAACATTTTCATGGTTCTACAGAGCGTAGTATTTTTCAAGAGTCCCCTCCCCCAAAATACAAATTTATATCAACATTTGTTGTCACTACCATGAAATGTCAACATTTTACAGTGCATGTAAAGTCCTACGCAGCCCTCAACCCCCCCTCGCCCCTTCCTACACTTTGTAGAACCGTGAAAATGTTGACAACTTTGGACAGCCCCTTATACATACGTTGTTTTGGTTGAATTTTTCCAGTCCGTGGGATATGAACATGTATCTGAATGTACAATGCAAGCTGAGCCAGGTTCCCTACCCAGCCTATGCTAGACAGTGGATTAACCTGTGTAAGACATTTAGTAACTTCTACAAAACGAGACGCATGTGTTTGAGGTAAGACATTTCTAAGATGTGATGGCCATCTCTTTGTACACACAGTAAACCTTGGATAATTCATTTAAAGCCCCAATACATCATTTTACTTCACGAGTTGACAAGAAAAAATTACTAAAAGTGTTCATTGTAATGGTAACAAATGCATGATTTTTTTTTCGTGTAAAATGGTACATTTGTTAGAGAAATTGCCAACTGAATTTTTTATTTATTTTAATTTTATTTTTTAAAGTTGTCTGTACACAACTTTTTACTATTCATTAATACACACAAACCATGCAGTATTACTGCATCTACCGGTATGTGGCTTAAATTTCTACAATGCAGTTTTCTTGACATTTTACATGTACATGTAATTACGAGTGGAAACAAAACCATTTTTAACAGTTTACCAATCATGTACTCTATCATGTGGTGTTTGAGTAAAAAATTTCATATCAACTCATGAAGTAAAATTTCGGGACATTGTAAATGTAAATGATACAATATGAAGCTTCAACAAGTGATCCAAACTGATGCATCTTATTATTATTATTATTATTTATTCGGCCTTCAACAACAAGGTACAAAATACAATCATACAACATACAATTCCAAAATAAACTAAACAAAACAACCCTATCCAAGTTGGCCTGGACTGACAAAAGTATAATAAAACACTTTGACTCGAAAGCCTGCCAATCCTAACTTGAAGAGGTAACACACAGAATAGAAGTACATGTATATAACTTAAAATTATTTATATATAAATGCATAAAATATATATTTGATAAATTTAACTCAGAAAATACAGTGAGGAAAGAACACTAATATTTATATAATACATTGACGAAATATTGGATGAAGGATGAACGACAGCAAATCATAATGGGAAAAAATATATGTATTTATAAATATATATAAATAAATAAGTAAATAAATAAAATAAAATAGCAAGTGGCAGAAATTACTTCAAACTGAAAAAGTGCACAAAGATGACTACAAATGGGGTAACTAAATCCTTCTTTCGGTAAGAGTAGAAAAAAAATGTATTAAAAATGAAACAGACCCACAAAACATGTACAAAAACTCTTGGAGTAAAAGCACAAATTAAAACCACAGGACGCTAACCCCACCCCTTCCAAAATCCCCTCCCCCTTCCAAAATGCCCTCCCCCTCCCCCTCCCCCTTCCAAATTCCCCCACCCGGAGTCCAAACTAAATGTCTGCAAGAAATAGCACAAAACAAACGAACAAATAAACACCACAAACAAACACCACAAACAAAAAAACACCACAAACAAACACCACAAAAAAAAAAAAACCACAAACAACACAAACATGTAGAATTAACTACCAAATGAATTTTAAAAATGTCCCAATAAATTTTAAAATGGAAAATGCATAATCTAACGGGTTTCTAGCAAAAATGTTGGGGTGGGGTGGAGAGGCGGGGTTGGGGCCAGGGAGGGGGATTTCTTAATTTATTTCATGCCTGTTAGACAAACAACCAAAACGAAATAAAAATATTTTGTTCCAGGAAAATGCTCGAAGCCCTCGAGATGGATTTCGACGGTCGGCCGCACAGAGGCCGTGACGACGCCATAAACATCGCTAATATCGCCATCAGACTTATGCAAGACGGATGCGAATTGGAAGTCAACGACTCGTTGACACAGTGAACTTGATGCATATTACCTGTGCTTCGTGGGTTCAAAACCGGGCCTGCTCACATCCATGGTGTGTGTGCCCTTCTCCACCCAGGAGCAATTGGGCACCTGTGAGGGCAGTGAAAGGTGTGTTTGATTAGCTCGTGAGCGCCTAACGGGTTGCCGGGGCTGAATACTCCCGAGGGAGTTGAGAAGGCTTAAATATAGATTGTTATCCAGAGCCCAATGACCAGGGGTAATAATGTAAGAGCGCCTTGAGCATGGATACGTGCGCCATATAAATTGGAACATTATTATAATATTATTCCTGAATTTTTCGATAGCTTTGACCACAGTAATGGAAACTGCACTGCAAGAAACCAGACTTCAGTCAAAAAATGTGTACATTTTCCTGTACTCAACAAAAAAGAAACGCTCATTTTTGCAACTTTGGGGTCTTCCATAGTTGTCAACATTTTCACGGTTCTATAAAGCATATAGGGAGGGGGGACGGGAGGTGGTCGAGGGCCACGTAGGACTTTACTTGAAGTGTGAAATGCTGACATTTTTATTATTGTTTTATTAATGGGTTTAATGAACTTAAATTCGCAGCCCGTAGGCTGAATTGCATGAAGCTTACAAGTGTCTTCCACCTAAACATCGAGATACATAGGTGGGTGGTGCCATTGGCAGCTGACGGCCAGAGACACCGGGGAATCCCCCAACTCTTCACGAAAGAATGCTCTGGGATCTCTCAAGTGCGTTACACAACACACTGGACCAACGGCTTTACATCCCTTCCAAAGGATGGAGCAAGTGTGTTTAAGTGCCTTGCTCAAGGGCACGGGTACCCTTGTCGAGTATCGAACCCCAAGTCGATGATCTAAACCACTCGGCAACGGTGTCCTACGGTACCCCACATTTCATGGTACTGACAGAAAAATGTTGATAAGTAGTAAATCTGGGGGAGGGAGGGGCGTCTTGAAAAATACTACTCTCTGTATAACTGTCAACGGCACCTTAAATATTGATATGCTAATCGAATTGGACGGAGGGGTTGGTTTACAAATCTATTGTCCTTTATACCACACCTGTTTAGAAAATTAACTTTAGACAGGTTTTTATTGAGGAAACAGAGTTTCACCCAGTTTTTCAGGTTTGATGTACATTTTTAAAATTGTAATTTATAATTACCAAACAGTGCTGTGACAGTTCTCTTATTAAGTGTTGCTGTTTTGTGTGCATACAAAAAATACAAGTGAGCTATTTATGTAGCTTTTGAGGAAGAATTTAGTATATTTCCATTTCAAAATTAATGCATTGAAGTTCGTTTGTCAAGATTATTGCTTGAACTTCGTGTCTAAATTTGCATATAAAAAAGTTTGGAAACTTGAGTTTGACCGACAATTTCTCTCTTGTTACCCAATCATTTTTCTTGAAAAGCCCTGTTATTCTTCTTTACAACGATGTGTAATTCGTTTATGATTAAGCATTTGGGGATGTGCAACACAGCTAAATATGGGGGTGGGTGTAAAGTGAAATGTCACAAAATTCACTGCTATTGTCATACAATGCATTTCCCTTTTGCTTGGGGGATAGGAATGTGTCGATACACTTTTTTGACAATAGTAGTGCATTTTGTGACATTTCACTTTACACCCACCCCCGTATTTAGCTGTGCTGTACATCTACCAATTGCGTAATCATAACAAATGACACATCATTGTAAAGAGGAATAACATGGCTTTCTAATGATACCAAATTTATATTGTAACAAGAGAGAAATCATCGGTCGAACTTGAGTTTCGAACTGTTTTGAGAAGTTTATTATTGGTCAATAACCTACATTTATATTTAAAGCGGAATATCAGATGAACTTGATGGCCCAATATATCATTTGCAAGATAAAACGTTTTGAGGATTTCTGAGAAAAATTGCAACGTATCTGAAAAGAATTTTGGTAAACTAGCCTGCAGAAATTTCAGCTACATAGATGCATCAATGCCTCAGAAAACCTTCAAAATCCATGCATGGTTTTTATGTTATTGTAAGTGAATGGTAAATAAAATGTGTGTGCACACATTTTTTTAAACGACCTTCAATTGTTAATTTCTCATGTGGTGTTTGTTACCGTTGCTACTCTGAACAACGTTTTTCATGTCAACTCAAAAAGTATAATTTTGGGTCGTTACAGATGATATAACTGGCATTTAATGCGTGGTTGCAATATGTTGTGGACTGAATGTGTATATACATGTACGTATTAGCGTGTTTCTACTACGGACATCAGCATTAAATGGGTTTTAGAAATTGCTCGTCAATGCTCGACAGACAAAATCGTGCCATGAATTTCACCGCGCTCCATAGTTACACCTTGCCCTGGCAGCCGCTCTTATGGTCCCAGAGGGTGTAGGGCCATGCTGCAAGCTAATAGCCTCGTCCATTCTGCAAATAGGGTGTGTATCTTTTCGAAATCAATTATTTATCACAGAAAACACACCCATTGTGAATTCATGACATTTAGTTTTAGCCATATTCACATTATATTACAGATATGGTCACATTTGCTTCAAGAAGGTGTCATAATAGATGGTTGAATCATGAATTGATTGTATACGGGAACTCTTTGGTACAAACGACACACAACAACACATAACTAAGCACGCGCGCGCGTGATTTGCTTAGCCAAGCAACGCATAAACACACTGTGGCGAGCTCGCATAAATAATGAGCCTCCACCCTCTGGGATTGTAAAAGCAGCTGCCCTACTCAGGCAAGGTATGGAGTGCGGTGAAGTTCGTGGAACGACTTTGTTCGTGGTGTATTGATGAGCCTGCATCTTTAACCGTTATCTTTGCTCTTCCTACTGCATACAAAATATTGTTATTTGGTTTCCAAAAAGATAATTCTGTTCAGTAGAAACACGCCCTAGGAATAACTTTCAGAGATGTTTTACTGCAAAAAAAAATTGACAAGAAATTAAAAAGTTGTTTGTGTTTCTCTTTCTTTTTACATACTTTTTTAGCAAAAAAAACCCCAAACATTTATGAAAGCTTTTGGGATGTCGAGGTCTTTTCACTCTTTCAATACGTGCCTTTACGGTTTCCTGTGCGCAGTCGGCACACAGTGTATGATGGAACGGAAATCTAGTACACCGCACAGGAGCGTTAAAGGGCATGATGTGCTAAACAACTTTTTGCCTATTCTTTGCTTCATATGATGGATTACTTGTTCAGCAAGACATGCTATTGTTCATTTGGATGTAAAATCAATAAAGGGTAGCCTTTTTCAACTTTGAAGATTTCATTGCAATAAACCACAAACAGAGGGCGCTGTTTGGAGTGCATCACGTAAGGAAGACAGAAGGGAAAAGTTAAGAAAAAACATAAGACTTCAAGTTGGACTTGTGGCAAATTGCTGCAGTTTTCTCCCCCAGTTTCATCATGGCTTACAACAGGAAACATGTAGAACAAACTCAAACAGTCATGGATTACAAAAGTTCCAGGACGTTTGAGAAAAATGTGGAATCTTTTGTGCACAGTTGAATGTGATTTTCCCGTGTTTGCCTCTTGTGACATCGTGACCTTGGTCATGAGTATGCATATTGCATTAGCATAAAAACTAAACACCTTTGTTTTAACCCCCAAAACAAGCTCCGAATGTAACTGAGTATATTGGTTTTACAGCATAGATTTAATTGATAAAAATCCCAAATAAGAGGCCCTTTAAGTTTGATCGTATACAAACGAATTGGATCTCGCAGGAGAGTGGAGCAAATTTGTGTTTTTGTTACCTAGGGTCAATTTCACAAAGGTGTGTAAAAGATGGCTGAGGAAAGATGGCGTTTTTCCGCTCTGGGACGGCTTGCTCCACACTTTGGGTGTAATCGATATTCGAATTACTACTTTGTTTATTTGGACATATTGGAAAGTGTGGAGCAAGCCGTGTAAGTCTCGTTTCGCTCAGCTGGTAGAGCACTTGTACCCGGTGTGTCAGAGGTCTTAAGGGAAAACCTGAGGGAGTATACCACTGTGCCTCATAGCTCAGCTAGTAGAGCATCGCCTGGTGTGTCGGAGATCTTGGGGAAACCTGAGGGAATATACCACTGTGCTTCATAGCTCAGCTGGTAGAGCAACTGCCCGTTGTGTCAGAAGTCTCAGGTTTAAATCCAAATGAGGAACGTGATTTATTTTTTCTTGTTTACAAAAAAAGGCCTCTAGTTCGTCAGTTTTGCAATGGTATAAGTGAAAAGAAATGTCCTTAAAAGGATTATGACTGCCTCCATGTGTGTGTATACTATTGTCGCTGCAGGCTCAGGTTTGACTTTACACGTCACGCTTTGAAAGTTTAATCATTTTGGGAAAGTTGGAGCGAAAAGTCACCACTGTTCACTTATACCTTGAGGGACTTTTTCAAGTCTAATCTGGATTTCAACAACGCCCTCAACGTCATGAGCCCGCCAAGTTTTGAAGAAAGGCGTGATAGATTTTTTAAATACGAAAAAAAAATGAAAAAGCGTAATAATGTGCATTTTCCCGGACTTTCTACTGCTTGACGACTGCATGCTCAATAGCAAAACAAGGTGAGAGTAAATACAAATTTCATTGCAAACCGTTCGTTTCGTTGCAAACCGTTCAAACCGATGCCTGAGGCTGAGTGATGTCCGACGCGACGGACGTACGGGAAGTCGAGTTGTCTCGACATAGACTTGTGAACATAGACTCGTATCCTCCGCCCTGCTGGTGCCGTTTCCAACCTTAAATCTGTGGAAAACTCACGCAAATGAAATTTGTCTCTTGGCTCTGATATTTGCTCAATAGGCACGTGCACTCGCCCCAATGTTAGAATATTCCGAATGTCTAGGTCTAGTTTCGGTAAAGTCGTGGGGCAAAATTTAGATCCTCCGTGAGATAAAATAGTTTTTACAGACTGTTTGCAGACTGTCTAGGTCTAGTTTCGGTAAAGTCGTGGGGCAAAATTTAGATCCTCCGTGAGATAAAATAGTTTTTACAGACTGTTTGCCCCAAAATCAAAAATGCACGTGTGCGAGAGCAGAAAGGTCAACACAAGATAGACCGGTTTCCTGTCCTCATATTTACTTCCCCTTTATCGTACGCAGTATTTTTTTCGTATACATTGAACAAATATTTTAAGGAAATTACCTCCTGGAATCAACAGATAATGTAATTTTAAGATATACAAAAAAAGTTTCCCACTTGCACTTTTGTCGCAAATGTTGCTTTTCTGTAGAAAAATCACATTTTCTTCCTCAAAAATTGCCTTCAGTTAGTGCACAAGATAACCATTCACGCGCGCGTGCAGCGCCCTCTGTTGTCGCGCTAACGCACAGACCGCTCGCCACGTCATTTTGTGCATTACTTTATGCAGTAATTTTATCATTTATTTATCTCAGAAATGCAACATTTGCAACGGAAGTGTCAGTGGGAAGTATATCTTAGAATTTAATAAGCTATCGATTCCAACATATAAATTTACCCAAATCCGTGTTCAATGTATATGAAAAAAATACCTTGTACGCGTATACGACGTATCTAGACGTTTTTGATTGAAAAACGGCAATGTACATGTAAGTAGGCCTAGTTCTTTTTTGTTTGTTTTCCAATCAAGGATATCTAAAACCAATGCAGGACACAACCAGCAGTAGAGGCGCTCGTCCAAAAATGGGGACATCCCCGAATTCGAGGACTGTCTCCTTTCATGGGGACAACTGACATGGAACTGTCCTGCCTTTCCAAGACTGTCCGAGTTTTGGGGGACAGTGGTGACGCAATCTGATTATATGCAGCATGCCAAACTGAATATATTGTAAACATAACCAGTATCGACCCATAACTCCCCGGGACTTACCTTATGGGTCATGAGATTTTTATATCATAACATCCGTTATATTTTTCTGATTACGAAACTGAAACTCCCGCGCTTCTAGGCCGCATATTTCCGAGGATATCATCGAAAATCCATCGATTATTTGTAAACTAATTTTCCAGTATCAACGTTTATCCGCTGAAAGCATACTTGATAGTTTTGTTAAAATTTTTACTGGGACATGGGAGGTGTGTATGGGAGTTACTAGTCAGTCAGCTTTCCTTTCATACAGTGGATTGTTGTCATTTTGCCTCCAAATTAGAATCACACCCACAAATTTCAAGCTGGTTGTGTCCTGTAGTGGTTTTAGATATTCTCGATTAGAAAACAAATAAAAAGCACAACTTACATTGCCGTGCTCCATTAAAAAACGTATATTTCCGACACTCTTTCACGAATAAATATCTCCTTACCATGTTGCCATGCTGCTATGAGGTTGGCTTGGGCGCGCTCCAGCATTTTCGGAGTCGACTCCGCGTATCCGATTCCAAAAAAGAATCCCAATTCCATTCGAAATCGATTCCATTTTTCGTATGAAAACATACGTGTACATTGCGATTTCTTATTGTGTCAAGGACAACCCATTCTAATCGATTCCAGTGTGGAGTCGCCCAAGCTAGCGTAGAATGGAGCCCAAAGCTCAACGTGGTTTTTCTTTTGAACGTACAGTTGGTGTGACTCTACGGAGGCCCAAGGAGAACGTCCGGGAGGCCCATGGTGGCGCTCTCATGTCACGCGCATTTTTACAGCGCGGCACGTAACCGTTTAGTTTCGTTAGACGTTCTCTTTGGGCGTCCGTCAATGCACAACTACACGTTAGTAAAAATGATATCTTGATAAGGAGTTGACATCAGATTTCTTCGTCGAAGATTGTCAGAAATAGACGTTTTTGATTCAATAACGGCAATGTAAGTAGTGCTTTTTATTTGTCTTCTAATCAAGAATATATAAAACCACTACAGGAAACAACTAGCTGGAAATAGTTGGGTGTGATTCTAATTTCGAGGCAAAATGACAACAATCCACTGTATGAAAGGGGTACCTTCTGTCCCTACGGGAACCCGTAGGGACAGAATCATTCTGTCTAGGGAGTTACTTGATAATATTGGTAAGTTACATCGAAAACTATTTTCCAGAAACTCTGGTCACGCTCCTTTAATGATGCCTGCGTTCTTTTTACAATTGTAACCTGAGAAGTAAACGGTATATATATTTTTAAACGGCAGCTTTGAAGACTTTTTCATGAGGAATCCAATGAGGCCACTTAAAAGACCCTAGTGTCAACGGTGTAACCCACAAGCCTGCTAGAAAAAAATATGTCCTGTGTTTGGGGGACATTCTCGTTTATGGGGGACATATTTTGTCCCCGAAAACCAGGACTTCCTCGAAATCGAGGATGTCCCCGTTTTTGGACCTGCGCCTCTACTGACCAGCTGGAAATCTTTGGGTGTGATTTAAATTTTGAGGCAAAATGACAACAAACCACTACATAAAAATGGTGTGCACAGACTAACTTCGGGAAGGCTACTTAAGCCGTGTCCGCATTGGACTTGTTTTTCGGGTGGTTTTACCGAGACGATGGTAAAAAGAAAAATTGCTAAATTTTACTGCTGTCCGCTTTGGGACTTTTTGACACAGAAAATTTTACCGAGTGTCCGCACTGGACTTATCGTCTAGGAAAACATTCCCTGGTCAATTTTATTTTCTGGGCAACAGTTGGCCAGGAAAAGTAACTGCTGGACTCGGGAAAAGTTACTGAGAGGAAAACGTCCTCCATTGGACTTAAAATGGAAAAAGGACCCATCCTCTACGTTTTCCAAAAAAAGGCCAAGGCCTTTAAAAAGGGGTCATTAGCATGCACGGACACCCAGGATTTACCTTGTTACGACATATAAACCATGTGTCTTGAATTTACTGAGGAAAAGATTAGGATGTTTGAGAGTTACATTAGCATGCACGGACACCCAGGATTTACCTTGTTACGACATATAAACCATGTGTCTTGAATTTACTGAGGAAAAGATTAGGATGTTTGAGAGTTGTCCAGTCCCATAGGTTTAGTGTATGGGGTCCCAGTGGGTGTCTGTGCATGGTAATCTTTCCAAAAAGACAACCAGGAGGCAAGATATAGAAAAACAAGAATTTTGTAGGAAAAAATATCGTCCCCTTAAAACAAGAACAGCCTACTTGTATGACACCGTTCTCACTAGAGAAATCACTTCATTCGACGAAGATTAGTTAATTATCGTTAGTTAACGTAGCGTGCATATTCACATACCTATTAAGTATTAACAAAGATTGAACGAAGATCGAATGAAGAGCGGTACCGTTCACTTTTAGCGATCGCTAACTAAGATCGAATGAAGCTGTGGGAGGCCGCTAAGCCTGGTCGTGCATCATGCGCCGGGCTTCAAGCGTCCAGACGCACTGTATGGTTTTCCAGTGGTGCGTCAAAAACAACACCTGCTAGGCGCTTGACGCACAATGCGCTTGTGCAACCAGGCCTGCCAAATCGCTTCGTTGAATGAAGGGAGCGTTCACATTAGAAATTTGCTTCATCGAGTGAAGTGATCTCTTCGTCGAATGTAGCTATTTTGCTTCATCGAACGAAGAGATTCGAATCTTCATTGAATGAAAAGGCGTGTGTTCACATCAGGAAATCTCTTCAACGAATCATCGTCAAACGAAGCGATTTTACTAGTGAGAAAGGGGTCTATGTCAATTTTTGGCTAAAATTAGTTTTTAAGTTTTTGGCACCTTTGGCCCACCCAGGGGGTCAAGGAACATAGACCCATGCAGCAACATTTACAACGTATAAGTAACGTATAAGTAACAACTTACTCTTTCGCGTTTAGGTCGACCGGTTATGGGTAAAAACGGCGTATTAGGACGACCGACCGCATTAGGGCGACCGATAGCCGGTCGTTCTAACGCCAAGTGCTTCAAAAACCATCTTTATTAGGTTCTTAACCATTTTTATTAGGTTCTTAACCATTTTTATTAGGTCACAAACCATTTTCGTCTTGGTCGGAAATCTTTTTTTCAGAGAATTAGGTCGAGAAAATGGGTGTCAATTCATGAGTTTCTTTCTGACAATTTTGTTTTAGTGGTCTCTGTAAGCACTCTACCCAAAACGGTCGTCCTAATATGGGAAAAATAGTTTAATCAAACGTATAAGTAACATATAAGTAACGTATAAGTAACGTATAAGTAACGTATAAGTAACGTATAAGTAACATATAAGTAACGTATAAGTAACGTATAAGTAACATATAAGTAACATATAAGTAACTTATAAGTAACATATAAGTAACGTATAAGTAACATATAAGTAACATATAAGTAACGTATAAGTAACATAAATCTATAAGATTACTATTTCTGCTCCAGTTTCTGATTTTTCAGCTACAACAAAACTTTGAAACTTATTTTTCTCAAAATTACATTTTTGGACATTATGCTGTTCTGGTTTTAACGGGCCCCTGTTGCATGCTGTAACTAAGCCATGTGAAAACTAAGGCTGGAAACTGCAGCAATTTCCCACAATTCCAGTTTGAAGTCTAAAGCCCGCCACACACCTTTGCGATTTACCGGCCCATCGGACACCGGACCGTCGGATCCGGAAAAATCAAACAAGTTTGATTTGCTCCAGTCTATAGCGTACGGTCAGACCGGCCCGAATTGTTTCAGCGCACACCTTTCCGGTATGTGGTCCGATGATCCGATTATCCGGTAAATCGCAAAGGTGTGCGGCGGGCTTTATGTATTTTCTGTGTGTTCCTAAAGTGACATGCCCCAAACGGCGCCCTCTTTCTGTGAGTTTTTGTAAGGAAATTTTCAAAGTTAAAAAATATCACCTTTTATTCATGGGGCATTAAAATAAACAGTAGTATTGTCTTTCTAAACAAGTAATCCTTCATATGCAGCAAAAACTCTGCGTAAAGTTCCTCAGCATTTCAGGGGCCCTTTTAGGGGAAGATGTGAAGTTTTGACTTTCGGCCAGTCTCATATGTTTTGTACACGACCCCTCATTATGTCCGCCTTGTAAATTCTTTCTGGATTGGTTGCATTTCTGTCATAGTTGCTAATTTTTGTTTCTTATGTAATTCACAGATTGGAGATGGGGCCCACAGACCGTGGAGCTTGATATTACACACTAACAAAAATGGACGTGTTGCCATGGATACTGACAACACAGGAAAGGTGAGTTTTTTGCCATCATTTCAATTATTTTAGTGGAAATTTGCTATAATGAACACCATAAAGAAGTATTCAAAATCTCATGTCAAATTAAGTTACTACAGCATGCTGAATATACTCTTTTGACCTTGCTTATGTTTATTCATAAATGGTGTGCCCCTGAAGCTGAGTTCCAGTTTTGTTTTTTAGAAGTCACATCATGGCCATGGTTTCATCATGATGTTACCCAGAATGCCCCAATACACTGATTGCTCCAATATGCAAATTTCCCTCATGTTCATTCATGCATGGTGTCCCCTGAAGCTGAGTTCCAGTTTTGTTTTTTAGAAGTCACATCATGGCCATGGTTTCATCATGATGTTACCCAGAATGCCCCAATACACTGATTGCTCCAATATGCAAATGTCCCTCATGTTCATTCATGCATGGTGTTCCCCTGAAGCTGAGTTCCAGTTTGGTTTTTTTAATAGAAGTCACATCATGGCCATGGTTTCATCATGATTCTACCCAGAATGCCCCAATACACTGATTACTCCAACACATGTTTTCCCCTTGTACATGTACTTTGCTCATGTTTATTCATGAATGGTGAGTTCCAGTTTGGTTTTTTAGAAGTCACATAATGGCCATGGTTTCATCATGATGCTACCCAGAATGCCCCAATACATTAAATGAATTACTAACATATGGGTGTACTATCCTTATTTAAATCAAAATCTTAATTTTAAAAAAAATGTAATTACTCATTTACATACCTGTAATACTGCTAATTTCCCCCCTCTTTTTCACCCATAACAAGAAAAAGTTTAGATCCCAATCCTTTGTTCTTCATTGTTTTAATTCCTGATAATACAAGGTTTCTGTTATAACAAGGTCTTATAATTTGCAAAGTCTTAATGACCTCTTAATAACAGGGTTCAGCTGTATACTTTTTGTATTTCATACAGTATGCATCTGGTATAGCTACGTGTACAACTTTTTTTTTTTTCAAATTTATGCATTTGAAATATTCTTTGTAAATACGAACACAAATTTGAAATCATTTAATTAGCCACAAAGCTGAAAGAGTTAAACACATCTATCAACAATTTTTTTGATGGATCATGTCTTTGTTACTATTATTAGCATTGTGTATTATACATGTATCATTCACTATGAACATCTAACAATGGAAATTGGGCACACACCATTGTTACTAACAATGGGGTTACAATGAACATGTACATGTTTTTGCTCATAGTGATTGGAAAGCCTGTTCATTTCTCTATTTGTTATGAACATGTATTTGTGGGATGAACATTGTGAGGAAAAATTGTCAATATGTTTTCCTTTAATATTCTCTGTTACTGATTGGTTGTTCTGTTGAACACGTGTCTTGGCACATTCTGTTAAAGACCCACCCGCATTCACAACAGAGTTGTTGAGCCTTCAAACAAGTGACTGTTACAAATGTGGTGTCATTGTGAAAGGCAATTAATGAATAAGCTTTCCATTGATAGTCACATAATTCAGATATAGGTGATTGAAAATGAATGTCCAGACTTTTAAGGAGTAAACATTACATACTCGTGTATTTCATTTGATTTCCTTTTATCAGAACCAGTTTGTGAAGCTTCCTTGTGTTGCTGCCCATGCTTGGCCTTACCTGGACTACTGGACTCCACGTACATGTCTCTCTCCTGTTGGAATCTATTTGTCATCATGAGCAGCTTTCAGGTATTGTAATGATCAGCTTGTTACTATTTCTCTAAATTAGGAATAGACATTTTCACATTAGCCCGTTCTGCGCACTTCCGCGTTGAAGCCGAGGCTCTTTGTGTCAAGTCGGCAGTACGCATGCACTACAAGTGCAGTATTGTACAGTGACTGAGTGTGTACGTGTGCTGTTCTGCATGGCATGTAGGACTGATTGTGCATTCACATGCGTACATTAGTTCACTTCTGAGTTTGATAAAGAGGCTCTTCGTGTTAAGCTACATAAGTGCGCAGATCGGTCTCAAATTGGTTAATTTGGGATTCGTCTATAGCTAGCTCTTTCCCAGTATAATGTGTCAGCACTTTTGCTCAGTGCTTTCCCAAGAACTATGTCAACAATTTGGGCTTGGGTGGGACTCGAACCCACAACCTTCTGCATTCTAGAGCAGTTGCCATAACCACTCGACCTCTCAGTATGCTGGTGTCAAAGGACCTGCTTGATTTTTGCAACAGTTGGTATCACAACTAATCCCTTGTACTTTTCCTACAATTTATAAGAACGATTAAAAACATCAAATTGTTCTTGGGTGGGACTCGAACCCATATCCTCATCCTTCTACTGGTACATTACACACTTGACCACTCAGTATGCTGGTTCAAATCAGGAAGCAGTTGGGACTGGAACCTAGAACAGTTGTCTTAACCATTCAATCACTCAAGTGCATTTGTGTCAAATGGCCTGTTTGGATCATGGACTAATCTCTTGCCCTCTTATGATGTAATTTATCAACACTCTATACTCGGGGCCTTTCCTGTGCTTGGGTGGGACTCGAACCCACAACAACCTGTATTCTAGAGCAGTTGTCTTAACCACTTGACCACTCAGTTCGCTGGTGTCGGTTTAAATTTAAATCATTAGAAACCTGTGGCTTGGGTTGGACTCGAACCCACAGCCTTCTGTATCATGGGGCACATTTTTGTATTCCCCCAGCATTTTGTAACATATTTTCTTAATTTGCGACAGGTGGCAAAGATGTGTGCCAAGTGATGTTGACCAGGAGCTGAATATTTTCAAGATCTGTTTGTGTTTTGGCAGACCTCACTGCATCGTCTTCAGATTGGCCATGGTAAGTCCTAATACACTCGCATAAAGTCCTTGAAAAAAAATGACTAACTAATGATGCATTGGGCCTTTAGGAGTTGCAGTCAACAGCATGGAAGTCATTCACCTCCCTCGGTGCATATTTAGTTTTAAAATGCAAAAACAAAATTACTTTGGAAAAACATTTTCAGACTAGTAAGATAAGGATTGTTTTCTACAATGTGCCATTTGTAGTATGTATGTGGTTTAAACATTTGTTTTTTTCCCCCACAGACATGTTGAAAGAATCAAGTCAACTGAACCTTCTGCTCAATCTACCATAGATGGTTCCTGAATCTAACAGTCAGTTCTCAAGTAATTCAATTACCAAAAATGACTAACAGTTTGTAAACAAACCCAAAGTATCAGCAGTCTTCCATGTATTTTCCCATCCTCAAAAAAAAAACCTAACAGTTTGTAAACAAACCAAAAGTGTCAGCAGTCTTCCATGTATTTTCCCATCCTCAAAAAAAACCTAACAGTTTGTAAACAAACCCAAAGTATCAGCAGTCTTCCATGTATTTTTTCATCCTAAAAAAAAAAAACCTAACAGTTTGTAAACAAACCCAAAGTATCAGCAGTCTTCCATGTATTTTTTCATCCTAAAAAAAAAAAACCTAACAGTTTGTAAACAAACCAAAAGTGTCAGCAGTCTTCCATGTATTTTCTCATCCTCAAAAAAACCTAACAGTTTGTAAACATTGACTTGTACTTAATATTCTTGTCTTCATTTAGCAACAACCAATTGTATTTATTTCTTTTGTAGCATTGTTCAATGTACTTTAACAAATGTATTTGTTTGTAAACAATCTTATTTAAACAATTTATAAAGTAACATCAAAATAAAAGTCACTGACAACAAAGGTTTCTATTGTAAACAAGTCTCATTTTATTCTGTACTCTAAATACACCAAGTAAAATATGCAAGCAAAATGTTCGTTAAACTAATTTTATGCAAGGTCCAAATTGCTTTTGTCTTTACAGATAGTCCAGGGCGCGGTGGACCATAATTATAATTTGAAAATCGAACAGGGGTTGCCCCCTGTCCGATTTTCTAACGTATTGAAGTGGAGGTTTCCCTCCTCTAACTGTTAAAGAAAACATTAATAAAAATGGTGTACAAAGAAATACAATTAAAATGATTTATTAAACATTCACTGTAAAACAAGAAAATATAATTACAAACGATAACTGCAATTTCAAGAAACAAATCAGTAAAACACAACATTTGTAACTTGGTAAATCACAATTAAGTTACATATTGTCAGTAACAACATGACGATAAACTGAAAATTGACTTTCTCAAGTTTTCTGTCTACATACCCAATTGACTGAAAATACCATCGGCAATTTGTTCCAGATTACGACGTACCACATCACTCGCGAAAAGATTTAAAAACTAACACGTATTCCGGTTGTAGTCGAGTCCGTCAAACGTCCAGAAGCAAAGGATGAGCATGCACAAACAAAATAAGCGATAACTGCAATCTTAAGAAAACAATTAAAATACAACATTTGTAACTTGGTAAATCAGAATTAAGTCACAGATTGTTATTAAATACATGACGACAGACTTTCTCAAGTTTTCCGTATACCAAATTTACTCAAAATACCATCGGCGATTTATTCCTAATTACAACATACCAGGGCACAATTTCAAAGCTAACGCGTATTCCGTCTGGAACAGGACTGCTTGCGAGCTGCAATTTCTGAAAAAGAAAATAAAATAAATTTTAGATCAACACATTTTACAACGACTTTCATACCAAAATCTCGTAAATTCAGTTAAATTTCTCATCGAAACATCACTTGTGCATTTTAGCTAGAAACAGTGGGTCTTTCCATGCTAATAGGCCTATTTGAAAAATAAATCAATAATTCCTTTTAGATGTCTTCAGTTTATCTCAAACTTAAAGAAATTCCTTTGTACTGTTCTCAAGAGATAACTTTTGCCCAAAAAGGTAAGAAAATGCTGCCACAACATACATTTCTAAAAAGCTTGTGTACAAATTTCCCCTTATACGTATGTAACTGGACAGACAAAATTGTGACTTTTTGTCTGTCCACCGTTACATATGGAAAAATTTTGCACGGGGTTTTCAGAGTTGTATGTTATGGCAGCATTTTCTTACCCTTTTGAGCAAAGGTTATCTCCTGAGAACAGTACAAGGAAATTTCTTTAAGTTTAAACTGAAGACATCTGAAAGGAATTATTGACTTATTTTTCAAATAGGCCCATTAGCGTGGAAAGACCCACGTGCTATCCAAAAAAAAATTGAACATGTCGAGTTTTTGTGATCACCAATGTGTTGACGGGAAAATATCAACACGATGTTTTATTAGTAAAACTTACAAAATGATTATCAATTTATAGGTAAGAATTAAGTTGATTTTTCCTTATAAAATGACGCGAGTGCAGATTGACAAAAAAATAATTAAATTTAGGAGTGGTTAGAATTTTCTTTAAAATCTTTTAGCCATTGTTTTGTACTCAATATCCCTGGCATTTCAGTACGTTCTCTCTCGTTATAAATGTAAGAGCACAAACTGCATGTTACTCATTTTCTACAAAACGAGAAGGTCAATTCATGTGTTCTAAATGTGCGGTTCAAATTGTTGTACATGCACTTTGCTTCTCGCCACCCATGAGTAAATGAATGTTGATGCGTTTGCTGGAATAATAGCCGACATAAGTTCATATTATAACATGCAGTTTGTACATGGCAGGAAAGAGCATAATAAAATGTGTGTAGCACAAGTTAAAAATAGGGAATTCAACTGACCTCCAATTTTAACCATTCCAGCAAGTAAATTCATTCACTTGGCACGTATGCAATAATAAGTAAAGTCTGTTTTAACCTTTAATACATGCCAACAAATAAGGGCTTTCTGTGCTGTACATTTAAGGGAAAAAATTCCGAACTCTGACGTAACTTTTTTTCTTATTAATAAGTGCAAATCTAATGAAAAAAATAAAATTGAGGGAAAAAAAATGAAGATTTCACTAGGAAAAACTTAGAATTCTTCGGTAAGAGTTGAGAAGTTAATAAAAATTTGATGGAAAAACCCAAACATTTGAGTGAGAAAAATTTACGATTTTGTGAGGAAACTCAGCCTGTCTCATAAAGTTTGTACACAAGTTCTGAAACAGTGATCAACTTCTCAAATCTTTCCGAATTTTCCTAAGTTGTCCCACAGGTTTATTGCAGGAGGGCTTATATGACGTCCGACTTTTAAATTCTTTACCATGAATAAAAATTGCGGCCAGTCACAACAACATGGAACCTTCCGACTATTTACACAGATGAGTATAGGTCAATTGTGTACAATGTACGTATTCATGTAGCCTTTTCACAAATTCAGCTTGATATGCACAATATACAATGGTTTTTTTTCCTTTAGCATAGTACAGGTAATTTGCAGAATTAATTAAGTATTGTGGCTGTGTACTTCCAGATAGCTCAAAGTTACCTTTGCTTTTTAAAACTTGACATATAGATTGTGTGATTTTGATTTAACCTGAAATTGCATAGTCGTAATTATTTTTATTATTATTATTATCAATACTTCTTTCTGGTACTGAAACCAAGGATTCCTCAAAAGTACCCATTGCACTGTCACTCGCAAGCATGAGGAGAACATGATGAATTACATTGTAGAAACAGACCAGAGACACCGGGGAATCCCCTTACTCTTCACGAAAGAATGCACTGGATCTTTAACGTTTAAAGTGCGTTACCTAACACACTGGACCAACAGCTTTACATCCCTTCCAAAGGATGGAGCAATTGTGTTTTAGTGCCTTGCTCAAGAGCACAGGTACCCCAGCCGGTATTGAACCCACAACCCCAAGTTTTCACCCGAGTATTAAGAGTCAGTGACCTAAACCACTCAGCCATGGTACCCCACTAATAGGACTTGGTTAACGATTCCGTTTGGAGCCGCGAAAGGAACGGGAGCAAAATGCTCCCAGTCTGAAAGTGACCTATTAAAGGTCCACCAAGTTTAAATCAAAGATCACTTTGAGCTTATTATAAGCAGTTTGGGTGTTTCCACCTGAAGTTTGTGAGTGAATGGCCTAAAGGTTGTGGTTTTCAGACTACTTGAGGTACTTGTGCCCCTGAGCAAGGCACTTGACCCCAATCGCTCCATCCTGTGGATGGGATGTAAAGCCCTAGGTCCAGTGTTGTGTAATGTACCTTAAAGATCCTAGAACATTCTTTCAGAAGAGAAGGGGAATTTACCTTATGTCTCTGGCTTAGCTGCCACTCGGCAACCTATACATGTATTAATATCGAGGTGGTTACTGATAGTTGTAAAATGCATTGAGACGAGAGACACTCCTCAATCCTCCAAAATTAATACAATTTTACATACACCCTCTAGGGGAGTTAGGGTTAAAGAACACCAGAAATTTGTCAGAAACTTTTTTTACACCGATTTCTCAAGCAATGAATTTGTGAAAGGGCCAATAATCGAGTTATTTTCCTAATTTAGCTTTAAAATTATCAAAAATATTGGTTTCCGGAAAATGCAGTTTGGTATGGACTTTCATTAAGCCAATTTCTTTAATTATAATGTCAACTTGCCACATATTCCAAATTTGTTTTAGTTTTACTTTTTGCCTAAAGATTTAAATTTGGAGGTCAGTTCTTTCCTTTAAAATATACGAACTCGGAGCCAATTATACTATGAAATTTCCAGTCAAGTGTCATGTACCTTGGTTAATTGAAAAGGTTGTAGATGTGCCTTTGGGCAAGGTATTTTACCATAATCTCCACTATACTTTGGTATAGTGAATGTATAAAACTCGGTAATATTATCATTAACATCAAACTGAGAATTGCTCAGATTTTCATGGTAAAATTGGCTCCAAGCACAAACAATACACATTTAAAGTTACAATATAGACTGGTACTTACTTCATGTAAACTGGACCCTTGGCTGGTGATCAAAACCTGAGGAGAAAAGACAAAGTATTGCTGTTAATGAAATAAATAAAAGGTTCCCTTACCATGATCGTTTAAAATGGCCTCATTTTGTTGAATTATTGTTTTGTGGTAATTTGTTCCTATGTGGATTAAATGAAAATTCGGTATTTTTTTCATATACATTGAACACGGATTTGGGTAAATGTATATATTGGAATCGATAGCTTATTCAATTCTAAGATGTACTTCCCACTGACACTTCCGTCGCAAATGTTGCATTTCTGAGATAAATAAATGATAAAATTACTGCATAAAGTAATGCACAAAATGACGCGGCGAGCGGTCTGTGCGTAAGCGCGACAACAGAGGGCGCTGCGCGCGCGCGTGAATGGTTATCTTGTGCACTAACTGAAGGCAATTTTTGAAGAAGAAAACGTGATTTTTCTACAGAAAAGCAACATTTGCGACAAAAGTGCAAGTGGGAAGTATATCTTAAAATTACATTATGTGTTGATTCCAGGAGGTAATTTCCTTAAAATCTTTGTTCAATGTATACGAAAAAAATACCGAAAATTGTATACATTGACACCACCAGAGGTATAGAAAATCTACAATTTGAGAAATAGGGAAAGATATTACCATGCATGGAGACACTGAGACCCCTTGCGCTAAACCCATTGGACAAATCTTTAAAAATTATAAGTTTTTCCTTATAAATTCATGACACTTTCCCACCTAATTTTGCGTTTTTATCATCAAACCAACATTTTTGCAGGGTTTAAATATATCATAACAATGAAAATCCTGGGTGTCCATGCATGGTAATAAACCCTGAAAGAGTCGATGTGTTTTCAAGTTAAATGACACTTTCCACTTCAAAAATGTGTTTCTTTTGCAGATTTGCACCTTTTGGGAGGTTTACAGTTCATGTCATTGAGAATTACGTGGTGTATTAAGGAATGTATGCGACATTTTTACTATATCCACAGCACATTTGGGTAAGATTTACTAGTAGTAGTTCAATACCTGCATTATTTTGACTTTAACACAGCTCAGCTTTATCTTTCGCCAAAAAAAGTGAAATTTTGTTAAGAAAATATTATATTAGCATAAAATAGGGTTAATTTCAAGGGAAAAAAGTAATTTTTGTTGACGAAGTCCATAAGATTTGTGCACAGCATTGAAAGGGCAGGTAAAACTTTAATCTTGAATTCACTATTCTCACATAACGGAAAAACCGTTACAATCGTTTAATATTATAAAGTCAGTTTACGTACCTAAAAAATACCAGCAGTGTATATTGTCGAGGACGTCCCGTATCACCCAGCATCCTGACAGGCCGTCGGCAGTTCGTCTGTTGCAAAATCTGCCTGCTGTTTCCACGGCTCACTGCTTCAAGTTCGTCCGGAATGCGGTAGTTACGTAACCGAAGAATGTACAGGCAGGCTTGGGCGACTCCAGCATTTTCGGAGTCGACTCCGATTCCAAAAAGAGTCGCGATGTCACTCGGAATCGATTCCATCTTTCTTTCATGGGAAAACGATACTAAGTGTATACCCAATAATGTAAACATTTCGGGAATCGGCAGGCTATCACTGGGAATCGAACCTAGATAAAGGGAATCGATTCCTTAAAAATTGGAATCGCGATTCCGACATCTTAGGATTTTTGTTTTGTTTGCAGGGCGGCAAACAAAGGTTGAGGTTAATTCAAGACGCCGTTTGAATGCGCTACGTCTGTGGCTCATTACGTAATGACATAATAGGAATGGAATTACATGCAAAGTGCCTTTCCCCGAATCTTAAAGATTTAATTTGGGACACGGGGGATGGGAGAGGGGTGCAAAATAGGTTCTAGCGGGCTTACTTATGATTCCAAAAATGTTATGATTCAGATTTTCTTCAAATTGGAGGAAATGTTGCTAAGAACCCATAGATGATATTCCTTGAATTTGACCTTGACTGCTCGCCCAGGAAAAGAAAAAGAAAAATTTAAAAAAAATTCAATGTCAATGTTTAAATCGTTAGACTTGCCCTTTTTTTCAATTTTGTGTTTCACAAGAATAGGTCATTCCATTAAAGCGGGCTTCCCACTGTGCGATTTTTGCCACGAATTTCCTACGAATTGGTACGATTATCGGAGACTGCCTATGGACACTACACACAATCGTACCCAATCGTAGCTAATCGTACCTAATTCGTGGCCAAAATCGCACAAGTTGGGACACGGTGTCATTGTTACGTCATGTCAGAGACTGGGGTTCATATTCTCAGGCTGTCAGATATTCTCCAATCAAATGACAGTGATCTCTTTGGGCGTTATATAAAACAAATAATGAATGTTTTTTAATCGTTTAATGGAAAAAATATTTTCAAAGATGGAATTGTTCTATTGAACTCGGCTCCGCCTCATTGAATGGAACATTCCATCTTTCAACTCATGAAAATATTCGTACCATTGAACTCATAAACATTCATTATTTGTATACCATAATAATGCCCTAAAATGGGCATACATTTGCTGCAGGATTTGTGACAATCCAGAAATAATTTAAAACGGAAATCAAGATTATTTAAAAGTACTTCCACTTTCATTTTTAGTAAATCCGCATTAAATTTATAAGGCACATGATAACATACATACACGTAGTAAAATAGAGTACTACTAAAGTGAAAACGTCACCCTTTGTGTGTTGCAAAGGTTACTGGGTCTACACTAAAACCAGTGAACCGTTTCCCTGCACTTCGGCAATGGATGTTTCAGATTACCAGCGAATGTTTAGACCCAGTTACCCTGGCAACTGTCGCACTTTAGTAGTTTATGGAAACAAAATATCTAGTTATTTGTATTTTTTGGAAAGTTATGATAATATTCATGACAGAATTTTCAGCAGCAATTTTTGTCAGAATTTCAAAGGACATCGAGGCCAACTGGAGGGGCACCACGGCCAACTTTGTTCTAAATGTGTACTGGTTATTAGTGTGTACAATCCTCATGCTGGCCAATTTGGTCTCAGAAAGTGTATATCTTGAAGGGACATCGGGGCCAACTCAGCAGCAGGGGCAGATCCAGGGGGGAGGGGGGCATGGGGTGCGCACGCCACGCCCCTTTAAAAAAAAAAAAAAAGTGGTTAAATATTGCACAGAGCATCTAGAATCCATTAGGGCTTCGCTATCGCGCTACGCGCTCGCCATTTCATTTTCATCAGCATTTCATGCTTAAACATTTCACGACCCCACTTTTGCAAAATCCTGGTTTCGCCCCTGAGTAGGGCACGAGGCCATTGGCCTTGCTTAATGTCAAGGCCTGGGATAGGGCATGCTGGGCAAGTTGTCCTCAGAAAGTGTACATGGCTGAGCGGTGTAGCGTGTTGAATCCAGAACTATGGTAAATCCACAGGTCGTGGGTTCGAATCCCATCCCAGCCTGTCCATGGTACGTGTGCTCTTGGGTAAGGGCACTTTGCCACGAATTGCCTCTCTCCACCCAGGAGGAAATGGGTACCTGTGAGGGTAGTGAAAGCTAATGTGTTTGATTAGTCCCTGTGCGCATATTGCAGCACGGAACTGCATACTCCCCAGGGAGCCAAGAAGGATTAAGGAATGATATTACTGAGCCCAATGACCAGGGGTAATAATGCAGAAAGCGCATTGAGAGATCCAGCGGATCTGTAATGCTCTATATAAGAACTGCCTATTATTATTATTATGATTATCTTCAAGGGGTATCAGGGCCAATTCGCCTCGGTTGATGTCAAGGCCCTGGGGCTAGAATGGTTATCACTCGTAGATCTAAGATTCTGGGAAAATTTAAAATTTAAATTACTAACACCCATTTCATACTGGCGCACCAGTGTCGCGCCAAACTAATTGTATTAAGAGTCGCACACTAAAGATCGACGTCTGAAACCAAGTCGCTCTTCAGTCGTTCTGACCGACTGGAACAGTCGATCTTTCGACTTCTGGCAAATCAAGTCGCTCCAAATTGTTTCATACGTCAAACTTAATTCAAATTTCTGGGATAATTTAGTTTGGCGCGACTCTGGTGCACCGGTATGAAACGGCTGTAAATGTACTAAATTTTGCTCACCAAAGGCACTTATTTTTATCCCGTCACAATCAGTTCAATATGAAAATATATTTCAAAATAAAAATGCTAAAATACTTGTAATTTCAAACATACGCAGCGCGTATATTGAAGGCAAGGCATGTTGGAAAATAAATAAAACATGAATACATTTACATATATAATTTATATTTACATCATATTGCTTGTTTAAAACAAGATCAGTTAAAATTGAACGCTGCTGCTGTTAAAGCTAACTAATTAGAAGCATTAATTTCAAAGAAATATGCAAGGCACGTTTAATTTAGCCTTGATTAGGTGACCATCGATAGTCCAGGCAGGCAGGCAGGACGTGAGCTAACACGCCTGTTGTCGTGGTCTATGGCGCGCTTCTCCAGTGTAAACAGCGACCTCATGTGTCGGCACTAGTTTATGCAAATTACCTTCAGCAGTATGAACGTCTTGTGTCAAGCGCGACGATCCCTCTTATGTTTTTCTTTATCTTAAATCCAGTGCAGAAATAAAGAATATACACGTATGTCCTTGCGTTCAAACCACACATAGACAGACACCTGTGATTCTGATCATCGGGCGAAGTAAAACGTTGGCCTATTCCAATCCGAAGCCCTCGGCATTCGATATGGCGATAGTCACCTTGTGTTTCAGTTGTCGTCTGCTTTTGTAGGGTGGTAGTACAAGTTGGTTGAAGCATGTATGAGACATGGGCAGCCTGTCAAAAGAACATAAAACCAACGTCGTTGGAATGATAAACATTAGAACTGAGCAACAGCATCCATTAAAGTACCAAAACAGTCTACACTGTCAGATTTTTGTCCGACAGACTTTGTCCACACTATCAGACAAGTCTGACGGTGTTTGATGATTTTGTTCAATCATGTGGCCACACAAAGGTCACATGTTATCAAACTGTTTACTGATTGGCTGTTGTCTGTACAGACCTGTCAGACAAAAATCTGACAGTGTGGACTGCATATCAAACACCATTAGACACCGTCAGACATGATCAAACTTGTCTGCCAAAAGATTGAACATGCAGCTAAATTCAGACAAAGTCTGAACAGACAACAGCCAATCAATGGACAGTTTGATAACATGTGACTTTGGAGTGGCCACATGATTGAACAAAATCATAAAACTTCATCAGACTTGTCCGATAGGGGGTCGTCCATAAAGTACGTACGCACGGAGGGGAGGGGGGGGGGGGGGGGGGGGGGGGGTGGGGGGTGGGGGGGGGGGGGGGGGGTTGTTGACATTGCGTACACCATGCGAAAATGTCTTTTTAGTAAATCGGGAAAGGATGGACAAGTTGACCATGGCTTTAGACCTTATGTACGAAATATATTAGACAGGCCACACATTTTTCTCACACATCTCACATTTTTCTCACTCCTCAAATTAGGTTTTCCCATTAAATCCCCAGTTGAATGATGCTTGATGTGTCATTTTAAGTAAACAAAACAAAATGCAAAAGAAATTATACATTTTGTCATTTATTTCAGACTTAGGTGGCGACATGCGAATCGTACTACACGTAGTAGTATATAGCACTATACATGTAGTACGTACTGAACCATTTTTACCAATGCTGATGTATATATGGAATGCGTATGCGTACAGGGGGGGAGAGGGGGTTGGAGCCACTGCGTACGCCATGCGTACAGGGGGGGGAGGGAGGGTCTAAAAAGTCGGCATTTCATGCGTACGTACTTTATGGACGACCCCTAGTGTGGACGAAGTCTTATTAATAATAACATCAAATAATTGTCTGTCAGACAAAAATCTGACAATGTGTGGACATTTTTTTAGGCCAGACATTGATTGCAATACTCACATGCTTGTTGAGGCATTGACCTTGACAATCTTAAAGGTCATTTCCCCCATGCCTCCTATCGGAATACGGTCACTCCCCGTAGCAAACAGAATAAGCTTCTTCTGTAGTGAAATCGGAAATGCCTTGACTACTTCCCAGAAGTACCTGCCAGGAAAATCCAATGCGTTAACAAATTTGAGTTTACTCACCAATCAGGCCGGTCCTGGGAAATCTGGTCCTCAAGCCAAGCCCCATTTATTTGTGAACCCTGCATAATAGAAGCTATCACTCATCCTACTTCTGGCCCAGGGACACAATGTAAACAAAAGCTGTTTGCAACCAATGGCCCGACAGAGAAAAAGCCCCAGGGTATAGTGCTTCTGGAGTCTCCCCTTTGAGTCACCGTGTAATTTTGTGTAGTGGAAGTCATCAGAGGGTTAAAGATTACATGATTGAAAAACTTTTGGAAAACAGGAACAGCAGCATTAAGTAACTAAAGAATAATGTTGATAAACTGCCTTATAGAAATTTCAGCCACATAGATGCAGTAATACTTCAGAAAACCTGAAAAATCCATGTATGGTTTTTGTGCATGAATGAATGGTAAAAACGTTTGTTTAAAAAAGTTGGCAATTTCTCCCACAAAGGCACATGAAAAAAAATCATGTGGTGTTTGTTACCATTGCTATCAACAGTTTTAATTAGGTTTTTCTTGTCAACTCGTGAAGTAAAATTTTGCGCAAATGTTGTATTGGGGCTTTACCTAACAGTCTGGTCGTCTTTGCTAAATCCATCATACGTCGTGACCTTCTCTAACGCGTCCAAGTCGAGATTGGGATTGCCGCATACGAGCATCTCGACCTCCTCCGGTCTGAGCATGATCAGTGCGTTCGATGCGCACACGCTGTGGAAGCCGTGGTAGAAAGCTGCAAACTGCTTGTAAATGGAGTCGTTCAGTAAATATCGCAGGTACAGTTCAAAATATTCTGGAAAATAATAAGAAATGGTCAACCAGAAGGTCAAAATTTTAATTGATCACGTTCAAATGACGTCACTTCATACAAATTACCACGTGCATAATGATTTTGAGCGTATTTTTTTGTGACGCGCATCGGTTGCGCCGTATTTCGAACAATTTTCGAGCAACACGAACATGTTTCAGCGTGTGTGTGCGCGTACTTTATGGCGTTTAATACGCAGTAGCATTTTTTCCTACGAAGATGGTGTCTGTGAACGTGATCAATTGACTTGAAATAACCGTATCTACAGATTTTGAACTAGTGTACACCATACCTTTTTAGAAGTGAATTTAAATTGTTATGTTATTTTGACACACCCAAAACCAAAGTCAACATATAGGTTTTTGACAAAAAAATTTATTACCATTTCAGAGTTTTGTACCTTTTCTGTTGTCGTTGGTTACTGGTACATTGGCTCCATCGGGCTTCAAATTGATTGTGCGGACAGTACCATAAACGGGCAAAGATATCTGACATTGAGAAAATATATAGAAAAACTGTTGGTTTAAAAATTTCTAGTATAAACAGGTGATTTTTTTTAAGGATAATGACTCCGGGACCACCGGGGTGAATTAATTTGATACAAATGTGGACAAATTATTCTTCACAGTTGTGAATAATTTAAAATCTCATTAATATTTATGAGACCTTCATACATAATTCAAGATTTTATTCATAATTCAATGCTTAATAATACCCTACCATGTGTAATTCAACTCACCTGAAAATTCATGCATAGGTCTTCTTCCACATTACCATCGTAGGTAAGGAGTTCCTTCAAGCCGTGGGCCAACTCCTGGGGATAACATAAAATATGACAAAGGTCATGACTGCACGACGTATATCAAAATGTGTTTTTAGTACTACTATTAAATTACAAATAGACAGAATGAGAGATGACATCGGTATTACATAGGCTCGCATTTGTTTTGCAAAAAAATATATGGATTTTATTTCATATACATTGCACACGGATTTTGGTGAATTTATATATTTGAATCGATAGCTTATTCAATTCTAAGATATACTTCCCACTGACACTTCCGTCGCAAATGTTGCATTTCTGAGATAAATAAATGATAAAATTACTGCATAAAGTAATGCACAAAATGACGTGGCGAGCGGTCTGTGCGTAAGCGCAACAACAGAGGCCGCTGCGCGCGCACGTGAATGGTTATCTTGTGCACTAACTGAAGGCAATTTTTGAAGAAGAAAACATGATTTTTCTACAGAAAAGCAACATTTGCGACAAAAGTGCAAGTGGGAAGTATATCTTAAAATTACATTATGTGTTGATTCCAGGAGGTAATTTCCTTAAAATCTTTGTTCAATGTATACGAAAAAAATACCAAATATATATATAAAAGTGACCATGGGACTGACCGGGTTGACTTGAGTGAGGTCATCGACTGAAACCGGCGCCCTGCCTACTTCAGCACCAGGGTTATTGTAGGGAACCACTGCAGGGCTGAGGAGTTTTCTGTATGTATACGCTGGGAAGTGAATATCTAAAATGATGCCGTTATACACCGCTAGACCCATGAGCTGTTGGGAATATATTGTGTTAAGGAAACTTTCATCAGAATTCAACGTTCAAGAGAGAAAATGTAAAGAAAAACTCACTTACTACAAACTTTTACTAATGTAGCTTTTTTCTAAAAGTTACTCTTTGGGTGAATGGAAACTTGAATAACGGGAAACAAAGAGCAAGGATATGATGTTTAAAGGCAGTATACATGATTGGTAATCTTGAAAATCAGAAATGTTCACAGATTTACGACCAACTTACACAATATAAACATGATGACCGTAGAAAACATCCCCTGAAATGGTTTTGTCTGAAGTGCTATAGTATTTGAGAAATGAGTAAAACAATTAGTTTTCGTCTCATGAGACGAAAATTCAATTTGCCCCAAAAGCATTTCGCCCCAAACCACTTCGCCCGAATGCCATTTCGCCCCAAATTACTTCGTCCAAACACTACATCGCCCAAATGCCAATTTGCCCCAAAACCACTTCGTGCACAGGCCGTGGTTCAGGGCGAAATGGTTCAGGGCGAAGTGACTGCAAACCCTTTTTTGATTGTTTTCTCAAAAGTAAGACGAAGTACGAAGCTGGTTTTTGCTCAGGTTGGTTTTAATCATGCATATCTTCAATCACACAGGGGGGATAAAACTATTTGTAACAGTTTACCAATCATGTATACTATCTTTAAACATTTAACCAAAAAAATGAAAATTAAATTAAAAGCCGTTTACAAATTTTGCCGAACGATTAAACATAAACCCACTTATAAAGACTTTAAAGACTTGACACTACCATTTCAGGGTGGTGTGTATTTTTCGCACAAGCATATTAAAATACTGGCAGCAATCTTTCAAATTGTCCGCCGAACTGTTACCCGGTTAACTGGCACTCAAAGAAATTGCAAACTGGTTACTGAATTAAATATAAATTCCCAACCATAACAGAGAAAAAGAAAAACAGCTGTAGCGCAAACCATGTCTCACTGACTTTTTCAAGAATAATTTTAATCATGAAAGGATACAACTCCCACGAGATTGAATTCCTGGTCGCAGTCAACACATGCTGGGCTGAACCAGAAGCACCGTGATTTGTCGTTGTATGTAAACATTCCTAACAAACAGAAACACACAAAATTAATAAATAAAAACAATAAGAGACTAATTCTATGGTCACCTACTCTTTGGGACTTGACAATCGATACAAAATAATCTCAGTACTTCTAACTGCTTCCCCTCTCATTCATGGAATACTGTTGAACTTTGTCACGGATTTTCTTTTTACATTTTTTTCAATTAAATGAAATTATGTACTTTCGATTACCAGCCCGTCGGCTGAATTGCATCAGGTTTACATGCGTTTTCCATCTAAACATCGAGATATTTTGGTGGCTGGTGCCTTTGGCAGCCGACGGCCAGAGACATTGGAGCATCCCCGTACACTTCACAAAAGAGTGCTCTGGGATCTTTTAAGTGTATTATACAACACACTGGACCAACGGCTTTACATCCCTTCCAAAGGATTGATCAATTGTGGTTAAGTGCCTTGCTCAAAGGCACAGGTACCATGACCGAGTATCAAACCCGCAACACCAAGTTTTTAACTGAATGTTGCGAGTTAATGACTCAAACCACTCGACCATGGTACCCCCAGCATAACCCTTTATAATCAGTTCGTCCATCGAGCAATCTGAAATTATTTTAGAATTCAAATAAACAAATTTCTCGTCGTGTTCTGGTGTGAACAAGATTCGAATCCTGTTCAAAGTGGAGTTTAGAGACCTATAAACATTTTGTTCACAAGTTTCATCAGGCTTAAAGCCCAGTACTTCGTTTGCAGTGTCCCAAAATTTTACTTCACAGTTAACAAGAAAAACTGGACTGGAAGTGTTGATAGGAATGGTAACAAACCTGTGTAAAATGGTACCTTTGTGGGAGAAATTACCAACGGGAGGTGCTTTTAAACAAAAAATTGTCTGCAGAAATGTTTTTTTACCATTCATTGCAACACAAAAACCATGCATCGATTCTTCAGGTTTTCTGAAGTATTACTGTATCTATGTGGCTGAAATTTCTACAATTTATTCTTTTAGTTATGTAATGCTTTAAATCAATCACGTAATCTGTCTTTAAGAAACAAAATCTGAAATACTGACTGACCATATTCTTCTTTAAAGATTTTTCTGAGCAAAAGTAGAAACCATTCTTTGGTTAAACCTCCCATGTCGAGTCCGGGTTCGTTGTGAAACTGCACGCGTAGCTTCTTTTTAAGGTCGGCTTTCTTCCTCGCGACCTCGTGGAGAGAGTCCGAAACCAGATGCGACCTGCGCACCTTGAGGTTGAGAAACAGCATGTTCATGTTGGGCATTTCGCGCTGTTGAACCTTGGCTACCAGACTCCTCTGGGTGAGAAAAAAATTAGAGGATAAGTATACTCAAGTAGCAAAAGACATTATGGTAAACAAGTACAACTCTCGTTTATTATTTTTATACAAAAAAAATATTACTCAGAATGGCAACTACAGCAATGCCTTGTACAATGTGTCCCACAAAAAGAGGAAACCCATTATTTAAAAAGTACATCAGGAAGAAAAAAAATATATAACTCCTCAAAAAAATTCAGAAACTCAAGTTCGACTGACAATTTCTCTCTTGTTACCAAGTCTATTTTCCCTTGAATTTGGTATCATTGGAAAGCACCGTTATTTACAATGATGTGTCTTTACAATGATGTGTCATTTGTTATGATTAAGCAATTTGGGGATGTGCAGCACAGCTAAATATGGGGGTGGGTGTAAAGTGAAATGTCACAAAATTCACTGCTATTGTCATACAGTGCATTCCCCTTTTGCTTGGGGGATGAGAATGTGTCAATGCACTTTTTTTACAATATTCTGACAAGTAGAGGCAGTTAAACTCAATTAACCTTTGCAGGGTAAATGTTGTCCTTAGCGATCGTCATAGTAACATACGTTGCATATATCGCCACGGCAACACAGTTTATGAATGCATAAAAGGCTATTTACCCGAGCCATCATAATCATCTGTTGTTCCGAGTCTTTCTGTAGGACGGTGCGTTTGGCTTGTAGACTCAGTAGGAACGGATACTGGCAGTACGTGAAACTGATAAATAAGAGAAAAAAGGAAACATTAATGAGACATTATTTAGTAAATAATAACAATGGCTGTTTCAGCCTCGGCAGGCAAATAAAGTAGATGCAAAGCAGCATTTTTAAGTCTGTGATGCATCGTTGCACAAGGTACTGTTTTCAACAGTAGGTGTGGATTGGGTGTAATAATCATAAAGGATGAGCACAATCCTTTATAGTGACTGCCAGAGGTCATTTTACCTCTGCATTTTTTTGGTGTCATTTTGGGGACCGAATCCAGTAATGTGAGCTGATTGGTCTAGCACTTTCTGTACTGCTGTAGACCGACTTTTTGCATCCTTTTTACCCAATTTAAATATTTTATAAAGCAAATTTTAATATTTTATAAAGCAAATTTAAATAAAATATTTTATAAAGCAAATTTAAATATTTTATAAAGCAAATTTAAATTTTTCTGGCTGTGATCTAGTAAAAATAACTTTGGTCTAGTAAAACCTTTCGAGTCACCGAAAATAAAAAAAATCTAGCTGCAATATTTAGGTGAAAAAATCCCAAGTGTGTTGGGAGTGGCTGGGAAGGGAGCAGAGACTTGACATAAAGCTCCTACGTTTGATAGTTGTTGGGATTCTGCCAAGCATAGTACTCCTTCATGAGATCCACATGGTCCAGTGCGTTGTTGTAGAAGCTGGTATAACCCATCTTGTTGGGAACTGCTAAGGAGTTAGCAGCATCTGAAGATAAAGCAACAGAGTTTAATCTCAATAAGTTGAACCTTAAAGATAGTATACATGATTAGTAAACTGTTACAAATAGTTTTATCCCCGTGTGATTGAAGATGTGCATGATTAAAACCAACCTGAGCAAAAACCAGCTCCGTACTTCATCTGACGTTTGAGAAAACAGTCATAAAAGGGTTTGCAGTCATTTCGCCCTGAATCACGGCCTGTGCACTAAGTGGCATTTGGGCGATGTAATGTTCGGACGAAGTGATTTGGGGCGAAATGGCACTCAGGCGAAGTGGTTTGGGGGCGAAATGGCACTTGGGCGTTATGGTTTGGGGGCGAATCGAAATTTCGTCTCATAAGACGAAAAATAATTGTTTTACTCATTTATCAAAGACTATAGCACTTCAGACAGAACCATTTCAGGGGAACAATTGATAGGTGCATAACTTTGCCCATGGCATGGCAAAGTCTATGCCTGGGGCATAGTCAGAATTCTACAGGCGCGGGGTCTAGCTAATTCAATGCCCCCACTTTTAACCAATCAGATGACAGGAATCTACTCATGAGGAATATAATAAAAATATTTTTGGTGCCCAAATTTGTGCAGATTGTACTGTGACCATTAAATAATCTGTCCCTATTTCATAATTGTGGATAATGTTACTTACTAAAGAGTGCCAGGACTTTAGTAACCGAAGGAATCCACCAGGAGCATTTGCTGACGGGTGGAAGGTCGGTCGGGTCAGAAGGGAACAACCGGATGGAGACAAACTGATGAAGTCTGTTGACGACATCCTTGAAACAATCGTTTGGAAGTCTGCAAAAGACGTGACGGAACAAGAATGCTTAAAATAAGTTTTATTTTTCTTCATAAACTAGGCAGTTTTAAAATGTACTGTTTAATAACCAGAGAACTTTATGTTTTAGGTTTAGTCAAATTTATTAGCCTTTTTATTTTTACAATTTTAAATTAAAGTTTACTTATTATAAGTTATCTTAACACATATAGGGCCGTTGTCACGAAGTGCTACGATCATTTGAAACACCAGTTGCACATTACTCTAGACACACATCACGGTGGTTTTCCCATTGCAACTGGAGTTACGAAGGATCGAAGCGCTTCGTGAAATCGACCCCAGATTTTATGAGCTTCAAAACTCTCCTCATTTTGGGGGAAAATTATTTTTCCCCCTAAATTGCCTCTCTCCACCCAGGAGAAAATGGTACCTGTGAGCAGGGCTCGAATTTCATGAAAAAAATCTGCTAGACCACAGGGTTAGTAGCTTAAATCATTTACTGGACCGACGCTATTTTTACAAGACCAAAGCTACAAGGAACGTGGATTTACTGTTCGTTAGTTTAAAAATGCACTGGACCACTGGTCTAGTACGGTAGAGAAAGCACTAGACCGAGGCTTAAATTACTGGCCTCGGTCCACCGGTCCAGTGGGTATTTCGAGCCCTGCTGTGAGGGTAGTGAAAGCTGATGTGTTTGATTAGTCCCTGTGTGCATAAGCTGCACAGGACTGTATACTCCCCAGGGAGTTGAGAAGGATTATGGAATTATATTATTGAGCGCAATGACCAGGGGTAACAGTGCGAGTGTGACAGTGCCATGCATACGTGTGTAATATACATGTAAGTGTATCTATTATGAGTGAGAACACACGTTATACCTTTTAAACCAGTGTACCAAATAGTGATGATCCTGGTCACACAATCCGGCCACCTGTCGCAGTAGATGTGCGAAGATGACATAGGTTGAAGTTTGAGCAAACTGGGGATTCTACAGGGAAAGAATGTTTGTATTAAACTAAGGCCGGGTTCACATTAAGCTTTTTGACGCGTTACGTGTGTAAACTTAACAAATGTCACTTTGAGAAAAAGCACCAATCGGTATGGAAGGAATTTGGTGTGAACCGACATGATGTACTGAAAATGACAGAATCACAAAACCACTGTCCACCCTAGGTGATTCCATGGTTTTTAGTGCATTGTTTTAGTCCAAATTCTCTACGTGTCGCTTTTCATGAAGCGACAGGGGCACTGCGACCGAGTGGTTTGGGTCGTTGACTCGGAACATTTAGTTGAAAACTTGGTGTTGTGGGTTCGACACTCGGTCGTGGCACCGGTGCCCTTGAGCAAAGCACTCAACCGCAACTGCTTCGTCCTTCGGGAAGCATGTGAAGCCATTGGTCCAGTGTCTGGTGTAGCGCACTTGAAATATATCTATCTTGTCGGCTGCCAATGGTACTACCCACCTGCATGTAAACTCCTCAAAAAAAGTTCGGAAAGTCAAGTTTGACTGACGATTTCTCTCTTGTTACTAAATAATTTCCCTTGAATTTGGTATCATTGGAAAGTGAAATGTCACAAAATTCACTGCTATTGTCATGCAATGCATTCCCCTTTTGCTTGGAGGATGGGAATGTGTCAATGCACTTTTTGACAATAGCAATGCATTTTGTGACATTTCACTTTACACCCGCCCCCGTATTCAGCTGTGCTGCACATCCCCCAATTGCTTAATCATAACAAATGACACATCATCGTAAAGAGGAATAACAGGGCTTTCCAATGATATAAAATTCAAGGAAAATTATTTTGCAACAAGAGAGAAATCGTCAGTCAAACTTGACTTTCCGAACTTTTTTTGAGGAGTTTATTATTATGTAAAGCGCATGTGAACATGGAATGTTCAAAATTTACATGCGAAACGCAGGAAAAGGTTCACTGTGAATCTACCTCAATGGATAGCCAAAGTGTGAACGTGTGTTGCCATGGTAATTGGCTTTAAATATTGGCAGTCGGTACTGACAAATGGTTCAGTGATAATAAGTGTAGAGCCATTGCCTAGGCAACTACACCTGTATAAATAAAACCTGATGTATTCACTTCAGCAATCTATAAACCAAACATGATATTAAAATTTGACTTCATGAGTTGACAAAAAAATTCTCACTAACAAACACCATGTGGATTTATTTCTGTCCAAATGGTACTTTCTGTAATAAATTAAAAACTAAAGGTGGTCTTTTAAAAAAATGTGTGTGCACACGCATTTTTTACCATTAATTAAAAAACCATGCATGTATTTTGAAACTTTTCTGAAGCATTATTGCATCTATATTGGCTGAAGTTTCTGCAGGCTAGTTTACCAACATTCTTCTCTAGATATGTTATGCCCTTATTCCAGGAATCGGTAAAAAGTTTCATCTTGCAAATGATACATTAGGCCTTTAACTTTACAATCAATTTTTCTTGAAGAAAAACAGATTCTTTTCTTATTAAGATTTTTCTCTCATCCCAAGTTGTTTTCTTTCATTCTAGGTTGTTTCATTTAAATGGTGATTAGGCACTTTACCATATATTGCGTTCATTATGATTATTTGTACTGTTTTATTTTGTTAGTGTTTTTATTTTTTTTATTTTTTATATAATGGCCAAAAATGGAGACAACCTTGTCCCAGAAGAGATATAGATTTTTCAATTAAATGGAATTTCTGGAAACAAAAACCAGATGCAGTACAGTAATACATTGCAATGCCATTGTACTAGAGCTACACAGGTACTGAAGACCTCTCCTATGGTATAGTTCGTACACTACCACATGATCAATATTATATTGATCTACGGCGGGCAATCTCCAAGGCTACAACCATGTTACATGTCTGGTTTTATATCTAGTGGTTTCTGGTGCCTAAATTATACATGTACCGGGTAGCTGTACAGTGAGGGACAAACGGGTATACAACAGACCGACTGAGCTGGTCCGAGTCGATTTGATCTTTGCAATTTTTAATTGCTTGTATAAGATCTGTTTTGAAGTTTGCATGCCAAGTTTTTAATGGTGGTTTGACTCAGGCCATTTCTGCATTGGACTAATTTTGGCAAACCTAATTTAACCAGGTTTAGTCCAATGCAGAGAGCCGGTAAACATTTGAAATTATTAACTGTCGATTGTTAGTTTTACGCTCATTTGCGGTAAATTTTACAGGGTGAGCTGGGCAGTGGGAGAATAACACTGTCGACTTTACATCACTGGAAAGTCTTGTGCGAATGAGCAACATACATGTACATGTAATGTAAAACCATAATTTTGTAGCAAAGCTTACAGTTGAAATGAGAGAAAAATTGGGTTCATAAAAAAAACCACCATCTCCTAGCTCACATGGTAGAGCATCTGCCCGGTGAGTCAGAGGTCTTGGGGAAACCTTAGGAAGTATATCACTGTGCCTCATAGCTCAGCTGGTAGAGCATCTGCCTGGAATGTCAGAGGGATTATGACCCAAGGATTATGACCCAAGGATTATGACCCAAGGATTATGACCCAAGGACCGCCAGGGTGAATAAATTTGATACAAATGTGGAACAATTTGTATCAATTTGTATAATTTTAATTAGCATTTTAATGAGATTAGTTAACTTATCACTCACCTGTAGAAGAACAAGATAGGCTCTCAAGTCATTCTTGTCTCTCGGCCTTTGGAGAGAGAAAATTTAGCAAGAGGTTAAAGGTGTGCAGATCATTACAGAACAAGGGGAATCAAGCTGGCATTGCGATACTTTCCTCGCCTTCCACCTTTGTGGCCCTGGTTCGAATCCCGTCCGGGTCAGTATGTGGATTGGGTTCTCAGCCCCTACTTGATTCCTTGGGCTTCCCCAGTGTGACGGGGTTTTCCTCCCACCTCTAAAACTGAGCATTTCTTCATTTTCTCTTCATAGGTTTATTCAAACTTACAAGTTAAAACTTCATTTTCTCTTACAAGTGTTTGTGGAATTTCAATTTGCAACCTGGGGCCGATTTCACTAACGCTTAGCGGTGATCGCTAATGCCCAAATCAATCGCTAATCTCGTAATCCATCGCAACTTGACGTACAATGGAATTGAAGTTAACGATCGTTCTTACGATGATCGCAGATTTTTACGTTAGTGAAATCGGCCCCTGAATAGCATGAAGCTCACGATTATCTTCCATCTAAACATCCAGAAACATAGGTGGGCGGTGCCACTGCAGCCGATTGCCAGATACACTGGGTAATACGGATCGAGAGCACAGAATCTCAGAATGGTAATGAGAAAAATATGACAACACCCATGGGAAAAGATTGACATATCGATGCTCTTACTTCTTCAAGTCTTTAAGAAGACTATTGATGATGGCTTTAAGCGTTGTCTTGCGTATTTCTTCTGGTACTTCAAGGAGATGTCTATAGACTGCATCGATGTATGGCTGCATTAAGCCTGATTCCTCAGTGCTACGTGGGTCCTTACCCGATTCCTGTAAGCAAAGACAAAAGATTTTATAAAGAAAAGAAATAAGGGGCATGCAAGAAAGCTGGATGGTGTTTGCTTCATGTTGTTACAATTTTAGCATTGAATTTTCACAGATAGGGACTATTTATAAATTTTTAAAAGATTATAGACCGCCCCACCCCCATGTACATTGATATCTGCTATTACCCAAAACACGAAGAAAATGATTTTTAAAATCTAGTGGGATCTTTTAAATATGCAAGTGTGACATTTTGCAAAGGTGATCAATTTGTTGAAATTTTGCTCATACCGGTAATATACCTAGTTTGAATTGAAGTACAGGATACATAAACTACTGTAGGGAGAGTAAAACTAAAAGCTACCTTTTCCAGAAAAGAACTGGTCAAAAGACTTGAAATGTAATCGTAAGAGTTAAAACAAATTCTTAATGTCCCTCCTTACACCGTTAAACAATTTTCTTGAATATTATCAAAACTACACGTAGGATACCAAGATGGCCGTTTGTAACTTATTTTAAATACATGTTCTATACACTACTTACCGTAGAAACTGCACAGAAATTTGTGTAAAAAAATTGCTAACTTGGAAAACCCATTTCTTGCATCAAAATTTCACACTTTGGCTCTAGGTTTTATGGAAAGAAAGTGGCAAGCAATGCAGGTAGACAAATTTGATAATTATACAAATTAATTCAGGTGTCTTACTCCTGTTTGTGTTGTGTCTATCTAAACTCCTCAAAAAAAGTTCGGAAAGTCAAGTTTGACTGACGATTTCTCTCTTGTTACTAAATAATTTCCCTTGAATTTGGTATTATTGGAAAGCCCTGTTATTCCTCTTTACAGTGATGTGTCATTTGTTATGATTAATCAATTGGGGGATGTGCAGTATAGCGGAATACAGGGGTGGGTGGAAAGTGAAATGTCAAAAAATTCACTGCTATTGTCATGCAGTGCATTCCCTCTTGTTTGAAGGATGGGAATGTGTCAATGCACTTTTTGACAATAGCAATGCATTTTGTGACATTTCATCAAAATGTCACACTTTGGCTCTAGTTTGTTTATGGAAAGAAAGTGGCAAGCAATGCAGGTAGAGAGTTTTGAAAATGATCCGAATGGATCAAGTGCCTTACCATAAATGTGGCATTTATGTGGGGAAACGAGCTGAAAGCTGACTCATAGAAACCCTGCACGTTTTTGTAGTTCTCGGAATCTTCAGCTTTGGCGATGTATTCTCTGAAGAAAAAAAAAGCAAGTAAAAGATAATAATAATAAGTTTTACAGAGGGACAATGTAATGTATTTTCCTTAATTTTTTAGCTGTCACTTAACAAATTACTAATTAAACTCACAAAGGCTTACGACACCAAGCATATTCCCCAGGATTACTGGAGCCAGTTTAATTATGAATCGAGACCTTGGCATTCTGGCTAATTTAGCTAAATGTATCGGCAATAGACTGCTGAAGTCAAAACGTCATCTTTTGTTAGTTGCCTAGGCAATTGGCTCTACACTCAAAATCACTGAACCGTGTCCCTGTGCTTTTGCAACGACGTTTAGAACCAATAACGTTAAAAGCCAATTACCATCATGGCAACCCATGTCACACTTCGGATGTCTATTAACAGATTGCTATGAGCAACAGGCCCATGTAATAATGTAGGATGTTTATTAGTTTAAAAAATGTTTTTAAAAAAATGTCCGTTAACAATGACAGACTATTAAAACAAAAGGCTTGTTTATAAATTTGGGGTCCAACGTGTGACATTTTTCTGTCCCCGTTACACATGACATACTGCTATTTGCCATACAAGTATCATTAAAAATGCCTTCAAACCATATTTTTATGAATTGTATTTTATGTAATCACTCTTTGAAATAGAAGGCATTTAAAGAATATGTCCTGAATTTACAAAATACAACATTTTACAAGATGTCAGATGTAACGGGGACAGAAAAAGTGGACCCCAAATTTATAGAATGACCCAATTGTAAATTTGTATTCTACCTCAGTCAAACAATGCCTACTCACTCATGCAGAAAGTCATCAACTTATAATTGGTACCAGAATTAAGCTCAGGCCCTAGTGCATTTTATCCTTACAAAATGTATGTACCTAAAATACATGTATTGTAGTTTCTCACAGTGGCAGTTTTTGCAATCGCGGTCTTACTTTTGTACCAAATCGGTACAGCCCATCTACACGAGCCAACATTTGTCGACTAACAAGGACCAACATGAAGTTAGAACTTGGATGCATTTATCCACACGACCCAACATACTCCAAAATATTTCAACAGCAGTTGGCTGCCACCTTCACGCGACAGGCATTCTACTCTATTATAGACAAATCCCAAATTGACCAATTTGGGATTGACCAATTTGGGTTTGATAACAAGGCTCATCGTGTTAATCAACTGAAGTGAACTAATGTACGCACGTGAATGCACACTCACTCCTAAATGCCACGCAGTAAAGTACACGTACACAAACAAACAGCGACTGTACAATATTTTACTTGTAGCCCACACATACTGCTGACTTGACACGAAGAGCCTCGGTTTCAATGCGGAAGTGCGCAGACCGGGCTAATGTGATATTCGTTTATCCAACAGGCTCCAACAAAGATGGGTGATAGCTACATGGCCCAACTTGCCCGATGATGTTGGACATTGTCCAACAAATGTTGGCTCGTGTAGAATGACATTTAATCCATACTCACTTAAACTGCTTAAATGTCACTGGTGTGTACCCCTGCAAGACGGCTTCCTTGCCTTGGTACAGCGCTTTGCCATCCAGGTTGAGGGCGCTCTGCGATACCATGCCCTGACCGGCGTTGATCGGCGGTAGGCTCTGCTCCGACGAGGGTCTACCCTTAGTGTTCATTTCTTGTTCGTTGCTCTTCTCTCCTCTGCTCTTACTCCCTCCGCCCAGGGAGCTAAAGAAGTTTGTGATTCCGGAGAACCGTTTGTTTTTGCTAACCTTTTCCTGAAAAAAATTGGAACGATATGTTTTGAATATCAGTCTTTTTGAGTGGTATATGGCAGAGTCCAGGCTTAAGTCGTGTCCGCATTGGACTTGTTTTTCGGGAGGTTTTACTGAGACAATGGTAAAATGAAAAATAGCTAAATTTTACTGCAGTCCGCACTTGGACTTTTTGACATGGGAAAATTTTACCAAGAATGTGGGAGAGCATGCGCAGTCCCTTCGCAGTATGACCTTCACGGCCCAGACATACACTTCCAGAGCGCTTTTACCGACTTGTGGTATCTGCATTGGACTTATTGTCTTGAGAAAAGTTTCCTGGTCAATTTTCCTGAGCAGCAGTTGGCCAGGAAAAAGTGGGGGCGGGGGTTGGGGGTTTGGGGGAGTCGAGGGCAGCTTGGGACTTTACATGAACTGGAAAATGTTGACATTTCACAGTGTTGATAAGTAGTATTTCGGGGGGAGGAGGTCTTGAAAAAACTACACTCACACTTTTGTGTATGAATGAATGGTTGTCTGCAGTCAACAATGCATAGTTCCGAGATTGCCCAGTTAACTCCGCCCCTTAGATACTGTTGCTATGTGCTCACAAGCCATCGCAAAAAAATGGCGACACAACGTACAAAGCAACGGGACTAGGCATGGAAAGCACAGATTCATTGGAGAAAACTCAAAGGTAGGCCTATTTATGTTTTAGGGTCGACAGTTTCCGTAGCACACACTGAGCGAAGGGCTAGTAAGCAAGGATGCCATATATTCATAAAAATGCGCTTTCCTACCTTTGAAAAAAAAACATTGAAACCAAAATTCACCCCGTCACTGGCGCATACAACATGTACAACTGTATATGGGCAGAAAATCGCGTGATTGTTTGTGATGCAATGCACTTTGACCTATGTGGGCGCTGTCTGCTAGCTCTGTTGTGATTGGTCAGCGGGTCCGGCTTGATCGACAGGTCGGAACTATGCATTAGTACGTGTGCGCGACTGCGCGATAGCGCGTGCAATCTTCCGTTGTTGTTTTAAGAGAATCACTGTCCCCGTTGCGCATGTTTTTTTTTTTGTTTTTTTTATCACGCTGCGCGCATTTCATTGTGATGCACACAATGAACATTTTGAACACGGGGCCAAACTAATTTTTCTGCAAGCCTCGCTTTGGTTACGTTCATTTTAATGAGGGAAAATGGAAGACGGCTGCACCGTGATAAAGGTCTATTGGGGGTTTTTATTTTATTATTTTTTTAAAATTTTTTTATACCACATCCAACAGCGGAGGAACCGCAAATTACAGGAATGGGAGCAAGTGTGGTTGAGTGCCTTGCTCAAGGGCACAGGTGCCACAACCCGTCGCAGCCCGGAATCGAACCTACATTCTAGTACTAGCACTAAAATTGCTTCTCTGAGCCACCAGCCTCTGCCAGTCACCATTATATTACATGCATGACCTATTCTCAATATTAGCAGTTTCTATGGAGCTTGACCTAATATTAGGTATTGCCAATAACCAGGGCCTTGATATTTACCGTGCATATGATAAAGACTGTTACCATGGTTACATCAACAATGCGCTTTCTCGTGTAAACAGGGGATGCAGAGAAAATATAACAGCAGTAAAAATTGCTTTATAATTTTGCAGCAAAAAGTAAACAGTTTCTGAGTATCGGTAAACATACTCTGTTAATAAAACTATTTTACTCAAGAAAGCGCATTGCTGATTTGAGTGATTTAACCATAATTCATAAATACCTCAGACAGTTTACGCATCCCTATTGGCTGAGAGCATGTCACGGACGATAAAGATCGGCCAGTCTTAAACATATTTTAACGTTACCCAAGGGTAAAAATATATGTGAATTACAGCTTAATTTCAACCGTAAACAAAAAATACACCACTTAAAATAACGAAAATAAAAACATCACAGAGCCACAAACAAATAGACCGCAAATTAGGCTACATGTAACGGTACAATGCAAACCATGGCAAAGTGACAAGATTATGAGTTTGGTATTTTTTTCATATACATTGAACACGAATTTGGGTAAATTTATATATTGGAATCGATAGCTTATTCAATTCTAAGATATACTTCCCACTGACACTTCCGTCGCAAATGTTGCATTTCTGAGATAAATAAATGATAAAATTACTGCATAAAGTAATGCACAAAATGACGCGGCGAGCGGTCTGTGCGTAAGCGCGACAACAGAGGGCACTGCGCGAGCGCGTGAATGGTTATCTTGTGCACTAACTGAAGGCAATTTTTGAAGAAGAAAACATGATTTTTCTACAGAAAAGCAACATTTGCGACAAAAGTGCAAGTGGGAAGTATATCTTAAAATTACATTATGTGTTGATTCCAGGAGGTAATTTCCTTAAAATCTTTGTTCAATGTATACGAAAAAAATACCATGAGTTTTACCAATTAAAAAAAAAAAGGTATTTATGAATGAGAATAAAAGTGAGTTTGGCCAATCTTAAACAATCCATTCCTGGACGATGATAATGGCCCTCGTCTGCCATTACCACTCGTCCAGGCCCCTATCCGATTTTAAACGTATATAGACGAGCCAAACCAAATTATTCCCTCATTTAACCATGGAGGAAGGTGATTTATCCATGTTTTCAAGAAATTGTGTAAAGACACCGTCCTATTTTTGTATATAAACAATTTATGGATTCCACTTGTTCAGCACAATGTCTTTTGTTTCTTGGCTATACTTCTACATCAGAGTCTGTCATAAACAGAGTCCCAAATTTTCCAGCTTTAATTGTCTACTGTGTACATACGTACGTAGGGCACAAGTTCAGAGCACAGACTCATACATTTTTCATCAGTTGATCCATTCATTTTTCATTGGTTGCCATGCTGCAAGATTGTAAATAACGGCTTTTTTGACTGGCTGATGTCATTCTACCCCATTCTGTGGGAGCACAGATTGGGTCTGTATAAATGTTGAAAGAAATTGTGAAATTTCTATTTTATTATGTTCACTTTATGTTTACTTTCGAGGGTTCTTGAAACTAAAGTTATTGTGGATTTTCTTCAAACTTGTGGACTGGTTATTAGCGCATAGGCCTATGAACAATAGAAGGATAGGGCATGCTGGCTAAGTTGGCCTCAGAAAGTTTATATCTCAAAGTGGCATCGGGGTCAACTCAACAAGGCATAAGGCCATTGGCCTTGGTGGCCTTGGTTAATGTCAAGTCCTGCTATATTTTACTACATATCACGCGGACACACAGGTAATTATTGATCTCACTGATGTTTTTGAGTCTGGCAAACAGACCAACCCCAACTGGATCAATAACTGTCGCTTGATCAATTGTTCGGCAGTTTGAGATAGGGTAACTGAGGGTTATGAAATAAAGTTTTATTAATTATCACATCTATAAAAACCTGTCAAATTTGATCTCTGTAGTTTTCAGTACGTTTTCTACAATTTAATTGAAAATGGAAATAATTTAGTGCCTATCAGTTTGTTCAGACCTTGTTTACAAGATTTTGAGATTTGTTTCTCCTCGAGCAAAATATTTTTTTTAATTTCAGAACTAAATTTCCAGTTTTTTTCATCACATATTTGCAATTTCTTTCAGCTGTGGCCAGCTATGAGCATGCTAGCCCTGTGAGCCCCACAGTTTGCCCTCTTGTGGTATTGCATTGTTTGCGGAAAGATGTACCGGTATGCGCCTCGACTGTTGATGTTCGAAGCAGTCAAGATTACAGGGAAAATCTAAAGAAAAATTACGTTGGACGAATTTTTTGCTGTTTATTATTATTATTATTAATTATTATTATTATTATTTATTATTATTATTATTATTTCTTTCTGGTATTCATACCAAGGATTCCTCAATAGTGCTCATTGCACTGTCACTCGCAAGCGTGAGGAAACCCATGAAGAATTAGAATTATAGAAATGGCCAGAGACACCGGGGATGATCCCCCTTGCTCTTCACGAAAGAATGCTCTGGGATCTTTAGAGTGCGTTATCATTACCTAACACACTGGACCAACGGCTTTACATCCCTTCCGAAGGATGGAGCAAGTGTGGTTGAGTGCCTTGCTCAAGGGCACAGGTACCGTAGCCGTGGGGAGGTTCGAACCTGCAACCCCAAGTTTTCACCTATGATTGCGAGTCAATGACCTAAACCGCTCGGCCAGATTCATCGGGAAAAACCGACCACTGCCCGGAATTCTGGAGATTCCAAGGACCTCCATGGTATTTTTTAAATGTTTGATTTGGACTGTAGTGTAAGATGAGATTTCAGACACGTGCTTTTTGATGAGAAAGGACATGTAGCAATCATGGTGTGTTTTCTTCCTTTATGTAGCAATCAACAAAATGGCTGACGGACAAATATAGCTACCGGTAATCCGCTAAGTAATTATAGACTACATGTAGACGTAAAAAAAATCACTTTTAAAAGTAGGCCTACTAAGTACTAGCATGACTAGTATTCAGTAGTAATATTATTAGTAGGCCTAGGCTATTTAGAAAATAAGGTGGCATATCTCACATTTTTATCACCAGGAGGAGTTTGTAACGAGGGCAGCCTGTCGTATTCCCCCTTGTCCCCGTCTTTCGATGTCAAAACCTCGCCGACTCCGTTCCGATTTGCGGAAGCCACAGCACCAGGCGAGCGACGAGAAGCTGCCGGGAAGCCACGGGCGCACGTTTGGCACAGCGCTCGCTTGGTCTGCGGAACTCGTGAAATCGATATCGATGCTTCACACGATGCACAAAGACCCGCCGTGGGCCTCGGGGAAGCCATAAGAATGACCGATTGTAAAGCTGCTACATCACTGCTTTTTGATATTACAAATTTTACGGAGATCGCACGTAAGTTATCCCGCTTTTTCAGACATTTTTGACGTCTGTGAAAGATCAAAATATTATATTTTATTCTAATGTGCAGTTTTAATAAGTTGTTGACATGCGCTGGTGCGCGACTAAACCACATGTACCAAAATGTAACACGTACGTGTGGCAACCAGTGACATCGTGGACACAACGAACTCTTGAGGGCGCTGTTAGGGGTAGACGGTGGTAGATTTGTGATTTTGTTTCTATCATATTTAGCCATAATCTCTGATCGAATTCATACAACCATTATGACAAATATTTCAATCTGATTGAGATCATTTTAGCCTGCACAAAATTAACACGCCTCTCTGCTAAAAGAGTGCAAATATTATTTTTCAAATGTAAAACTTTAATCCAATAAAGTCGATGAGATGTGTCACGTGTGGTGTACGAGCAAACTTTTTGACCAATCACAACGCTTCTTAACGAACTATTTCCTGCTGAATATTAATGATATCGCCGTTTTTATCCCCACAGCTAATGGATTATTAAAGTTAAGTATTAGTGCATCTATGTTGCTGAAATTTCTACAAAGCAGTTTATCAGTAAAATATGAACTTAAAAACACAGGCTCGTCATCAATGCGCGCGCGCCAAATTCGTGCCACGAAATACCCAGCTAGCTCCATAGCAAAGGCATGGCGCTGCGTATTTCGTGGCACGAATTTGCTGACAAGCCTGTGCCTTTAAGCAAAATGAAGTAAATTGTGGTAAACGGAATCGAAATAAATTGTCCAAAATTTACAAGACGTGACAGTTGGACGTACGATAATTTCTTCTGTGACATTTTTCTTGCACTTGAAGAATCAAGACTACTAAAGTCCTTTTTCTGTCCAGTTTTCTTTTCTAAGTTTCATTTGTTTCCAGGCTAGGCTGGAACTGGGTTCCTTCCATGACGTCATCACTGACGTCACAGCAAATGTCCTTCTTTCCCCCTGTTTCCGATGACTCCACCGCACCGGTCTTACCCGACCGGCGGCTCGCGGAATGCCGTCCCCCGTCTCGCATGGCGCGGTACTGGGCAAGTTTCGCCTTCTGGCTCTCGAGATTGTGCTTTCGCCATTTTATTCGTCTGTTCTGGAACCATACTTTAACCTTTGGGAATTAAATGAATTAAAAGAGGATTTAGTCAGGAACTTGCCCGACATTGTAATAATTTTGCAATTGTATGGCATGACATAATGATGTTATGGAGTCAAAATGGAGTGTTTTGCACCTATCAATTTAGTGTTCTCCCACCATTCCCTGGTCCCGCGGATATACCCCACCCAAGAGGTGGGGGTTGTCACTTTTCGCGTGACAAAATCCCCACCCCTGGGCACAATTGACAAAATCCCCGCCCGTGGATGCAATTTAACATGCGCCTCTTGCTATGCATATATGCACATACATTTTGTTTTATTTCAATGGGTCAAAATCCCCACCCTGGGGCATGTAAATTGTGACCAATTGAAACCCCCACCTAAGATCTGCGCAGATCTGACGTGTACTCGTCCTCTTCGCGCGCAGATCTTGATTATTCTTTAGTTATGTAAGGCATTGTTCCTGTTTTTAAAAGTTTTCCAATCATGTAATTAGTCTTTAAATCACCTGTGATTCTGACAAATCCAACTGCGACGCTAGGTAGAGACGCTCGGCACCAACCAGGTACTGCTGGCGGGCAAACTCTGCTTCCAGACGGTCGAGTTGGTCCTGTGTGAAGATGGTTCGTACTCTTTTTGGCTTGATGCAGGTTTGATCGGACATATCGCAAGGCCAGGCTAGGGAAGCCAGTGGTCTCCTTATGGTGCTCGTGGCACTGTTGTCTGCACCGGTGCAAATAAAAACACAAGAGAAGGAAAAAGATAATTTATATAAGCTTATTTATATTTTTTTCCAGAAAAGGGATTTTAAAGTTCTAATTAACTATATATATAACAATCATATGAACTATAACTCCACAAAATACTTTCCATGGGAAAATTGCAATTTCTAATTTTGGTTGGTGAAGCAAAAAGGAAGGTATAATCACTACACTACTTTATGAAACTGGATAAATTAGTTTACAAAAATCAGGGTTTTTTTACGATATCCTTGAAAATATACGGATCGAGAGCGCCAAATTTCAGAACGGTAATGAGAAAAATGTGACAAATGATATGGTATCAAAATCTCAACACCCATGGGAGAAATGGGTGGGTCAAAATGGGTACAAAAGAAACGCAAGTTATACCCTGACCTCGATGGAGATGATAAATGTAACATTTTATCAGTCAGTAACGTGTATGACCACCTCTTGTGGCAAGGATGAGTGCACCAGCCTCCGTAAGAGCCGTCGAGGCAGGGTGCGCCACTCTGCCTGAAGTGCCTCCCTGTTTAGCACGAAATTTGCTTAGCACAGAATTTATTTGCTTTATATTGCAAAAATGGGATGCCAGCCTAAATTATGTGTGATGTGCATTTATACTAATATTTTGCTACTGTTTCTAAAAACAGAATTTGACATTTGGATGGCAAGTCATTTTACAAAGCAAATATACTCTGTGCTAAGCATTTGTTTTTGCTAAACAGCGCCATGAAATTGGCTTCTATAGCTCTGCACTTAGGCTGTGTGGGAGACGCGTGGCTTCAGAGGTCATATACAGCACATCCCACACAGTTTCAATCAGGTTGGAAAAACCCGACAAAATTGGTTTTCTGAGAGCCCTTAAATGCAAGATTCTTCCAGAAACAGAAACTGTCGCATGTCATTACTGTGGAAATCATTTTGTTCAAACAGGTCCACTTGTCTTGAAAGCGATTCCAAAGTGCCCTGGCTTTTATCCATGTTCACTGTATTCAACAAACGTCTAGCTGTTTTTATTAAGAATTATAGGGAACATTGCGTTTCGTTTTTGGAAAGGTATAATCTCCGTCAAATGTCAGACATAGAAAATTCGAAAAATTAAAGTTATATACCAACAATCTATAATCATTTACCGTGTATGTTGGTGACACAATGGGACGCACGACACGCTTCGAAAATGTCCAAGTCCGGTTCCTTGTTTTTCTCATTCCTCGCAGCTCTTCCAATGTTTCGGCCACTAGCAGGCGGGCTCAGGTGAGTCGTCCCCGGCAAAAACGCCGTGTGAACGGCAGGACCAGAGTAGTAGCGTCTTGGTAGCTTCATACGGTTAGACGCCAACATTTCACGGCGGATGGTCATCTCGCGGACCGCCTCTTCCACCTTAACGTTCCCAGCTCGCGTCTTCGCCGCATCTTGCTGGACACCTAAGATGGCGTCGATTGTAAATGACGATGCTCCGCGTCTATGACAACGGCGGGAGTATAACCCTTTCCCAGTCGATTGAAGGTGGAGATTAGGCTTGGGGATTAGGATGTGATAAGGGATTATCGGATTGTGGGCACTGTGCCATGACGCCGTTGGTATGGGATACCAAGTTGGATAAACGCTTGGACTGAGCATAGTCATTCAATGTTCCGCTGGTGTGACTCTCAAATGAAAACTAACCACGACAATAAACTTGATTTTGAAAGGTAGTTCTGCTTTCTTATGCGAATCGGACCCGGAATTTACAAAAAAATACAGCGAAATTTGATCTTTTAATGATTTAACATCGTCCACAAGTAAAAATTTACTGAGCTAATAAGGCACGTGCGTCTATCAAACGTCCCGACACCTCAATGTTCCAGGCCAGCCACACTCAGTGTAAACTCGCCCCAAATAACACCCCGGTATTTAAACGATTTAACAAAGCCACTGTGACTGACACGAATGCGTAAAATCGTTTAATAACTAAAGCTTTAATCTCATCAAAATTGCTTTGTTTACTTTCCTCCCTCCATCAAAAGGAAAAATCGAACTCGGAGCTTGCATTAAAACCGAGCAGGGTGTAATTAATTCCGTCGCGATCACGCCGTGCGCGAGTTAAGCGACGGTAAGACTTGGTTTTGTGAAAAGCCGAATGGTTGTTTTTCACTCATATTCTTCGATCGAGATTTTTGTTTTGTTTTGGTTTTTTTCCAGAGGCAAAAATAATGTCCCAATTCTGGTGGTCAGTTGCAGAAATCACGTGATCAAATCTTATTTCTGGGGCACAATCATGGCGCGGTTAAGCAAAACAAATGTGTTTAGCGTTGAATTGTAAAATATGGGTTATAGTGTACCAGCCAAAATTGTATGTCAAATTGTGTTTTGTAGCAGAATATCAATAAATACAAATCACATTACGATTTTGGCTGGCAACCTATTTTCGCAAAATAAAGCAAAGAAATTGTGTGCTAAGCAATTTTTTTTGTGCTGAGCAGTGTCATTTGGAAGGGAGTTTCTTGGATTTTGTTTAGCGCGTTTTTGTTCAATTTTATTTTTCGACAATTTCTTCCTAACAATCAACGTATGAGACACCTCGATAAATTTACTTGGCTGCTTTTTTAAAATTAAAGACGGGTTATACATGATTAGAAAACTTTTAGAAACAGGAACAGCATTCCATAACTAATGATAAACTGCCTTGTGGAAATTTCAGCCATATAAACTCGACCAAAAAAGTTCTGTCCCCAGTAAGACATTTATTATTAAATTGGATTTAATGTAGGAAAATGATATATCACATTTTAGCTGAACATATCCCTCAAAGGAATAGAGCTCAAGAGAGATCATGATGGCAAGCTTCACTGAACAGGAATGCAACAAAGGAGTGTGGGGTCAGAATGAAAAACACAAAAAAACAACGATGTCAACTTTATTGCACTCAAGCAAGGGGAGTTACAGTTCAGTATTTTGCTTCCACCATACCTAATGCAATGGCACGATTCAGATTGGACAATTTAACCATTTTGATTTGGATGTTTTTGACAAGACGTTGATAAATCCAAACTCACTTTAAAATGTCCTAATTGTCTACACACACATTGTCCAAATCACAAGTTGCATTGTTCTTTGGTGTTTTTCATTCTGACCCCACACTCCTTTGTTGCATTCCTGTTCAGTGAAGCTTGCCATCATGGACTCCGTTGAGCTCTATTCCTTTGAGTGATATGTTCAGCTAAAATTTGATATATTATTTTCCCACATTAAATCCAATTTCATAATAAATATCTACAAATGTCTTACTGGTGACAGAACTTTTTTGGTCGAGTGTAGATACGTCGGAAAACCATACTAATCCATGTATGGTTTTTGTGTTGAATGAATGGTAACACAAATCATTTGCAAACTAAGTAGTACCTTTAGTTGGCAATTTCTCCTACAAAGGTATCATTTTACGAAGTAAAAACAATCACGTGGTGTTTGTTACCATTGCTATCAACACTTTATTCAGGCTTTTTGTCAACTCTTGAAGTATGTAATGGGCTTTACTTGTATACTTGAAAATGAATTCGTTAGAGCTGACGGCTGGCCGGGCGCGCCGTCGCGTCGCTCGCCCGTGTTGACTTGAAATAACTCCCCGCCATGACACAAAAACCGCCTTTTCTGTTCACGCCCTAATTGCGTCCAAACATGCGCCTTCGAAATTAATATTTAATTGGTTTAAAAAGCAATGTTAGTTTTGGCCGCGTTACACAAACCGACTTTGAAAATGAACAATCGATATTTCTCGAAGTGTGCACGCCGCGCGGCGTTGCGTGTTATCGGCGCAAAATCTCGCGGCATTTGAGTCGAATCAAGCTAATCAAGAAAATGTCGGAATTATTTGTCCTCAACGGAAAATACACATTAACGGACGATTAGGCAATCGGTTGACGAACCGTGAAACAAACGTGACGTGACAACTTCGGAAGGGATTAGCACTCCGGATGTGGGGCAATGGGCCTGGGATGGGGTAAAACAAATTTCAATCGAACTTTTCTTTAGAATATTCGCGCTAGACGACAATGCAATGCACAATAATTACATACAACAAAGCTCCATAGTTTATACGTTCCATATTCCGGGGATTTTGGAGGAGTTAAAGCCCGTGTACAGGACTTACAATGCCCTAAATATAAATCAACAATTTGACCAAAAATGAGAATCTTACTTATGAAAGATAGATTTTCCAACTGTCCAATGCAATGATTCCACCTGAGATTATCTTTTTAGAGAAAAAAATTGATGTATTTACACAAAATGCGCGTGCATTTTTTACAAGAGCGCCCTCAAGTGAATAAAACTAGGTTCCTGACTACGTGCTTGATGGCTCCGTGCAATATAGCCAGGGAACCAGCCTAAATAGGACGGTTGTTTCGCACAATTTCCCGAAAACATGGACAGTTTTTTTTTATTATTGTTTTCTCGGAACATAGATAAGGTACCGAGCTGACTTATACACAGGTTGGTTTTTATCATACACATCTTCAATCGCACATGGACATGTACAAATTCTCCAATCTATCTTTAAAAGACGACAAAAATTGTAGACATGTAGGCCTAGTTGGATTTCTACTTTAATGGCACATACGGACCACAAACTTAAAACATGTTACTTGTTAGTAAACCTTAACCCCGTCCATTTCCGCTTGGCAAAATTATAACAAATTAATCTGTACTGTACTGGGACATCGGTGGGAAATAGACCACTTGTGGCGGCGCAATCTAGTCAATATTAAATTGTAATTTACACAAAGTGTCATCAATATTGGCAATATTTACTGTTGTCCCAAGCCAACTCTCAAAGCTTTACAGTAATTAAAATGAGAAACGGTTGTAATTACTCGATCAATATATGTGCTCCATGATGATATCAGCCTTATTGATGTGAGGCAGAGGGAAATTTAATTTGACGATCATGCGGGGCCAAATGGGACGATTAATTCCGCGATCGATATGCCAAAACTGCTACAAAATTGTTATACATGTGGTTTAAAGACAGATTACATTATTAGAAAACTTTTAAAAACAGGAACACCAGCATCACGTAACTAAAGAATAATGTCGATAAACTGCCTTGTAGAAATTTCAGCCACATAGATGCAGTAATACTTCAGAAAACCATTTAAACAATGCATGCATTGTTTTTGTGTTGATTGAATGGTAACAAAAAAACACCTTTATTTGGCAATATCACCCACAAAGATACCATTTTACATGGGAAAAAAAATCATGTGGCGTTTGTTACTATTACCATCAACACTTTTAGTCGAGTTTTGTTTTCAACTCACGAAGCAAAATTTCTGGTCACTGCAAATAATGCATATGGGATTTAGTTGCATAATAATACAGAAGGATGTTGTTGTTGTTAATTTTATGGCATCTTCGGCAACTAAGGCCCTTTATGCCATTAACTATACGGGTTTAGCTTTAACTATACTTTATTATCAACTAGAGATGACGAAGAAGGAGTTGCAGTTTTAGAAGTGGGAGGAAAACCACCAGAGAAATCCCCAGAGGAAAACCCACGCGGTCAAGTAGGGACTGCAAACCCAATCCACATACACGCCCGGAATTCGAACCTGGGACCCTAGAGGTGAAAGGCGAGGAAAAGAAGGTTGAAATACTTAACCAAGTTAAATACTGCAGATTACACTAAAACCAGCGAACTGTTTTCTGCGCTTTAGCAATAAACGTTTTCAGATTACCAGCGAATGTTTAGATCCAGTTACCCTTGCAAACTGACGTCACACTTCAGTAGTCTATTTACAACATGCGAGTATCACAATTTGATCCAGTCCACCCAGCATAACACTGACAAACACACTTTCCGGCCAAATTCTCGCCACCTGAGGGCGCCCTCGTCGAACACCGTTGGTCGCACTCCAGTATCTTTCCAGCGCATCTGCCGTGGCCGCTGCACAAGTCGTGCGAACACCGAGCAGCCGCCCGCGTGATTTGAAGGATCAGTGGTCCAGCGGCCGCCCGTATGTAGTCCCGCAACTGCAAGCAGGTTGTCCGGTCTTTGGTGTCGTAGTTATCGCCCCAAAGAACGACTCCAGAAAGACCACGTTCGGCACTCAATAATATTGTGTTGTTCAAGTCTTCCTGGTAAATTTAAAAAAATATTTTTTTTTTTACAAACGACATTATCTCCATGTGTGATTAAGGATATGTATGATAAAAACCAACCTGTGTATAAGTCAGCTCAGTAATTCATCTACATTCCGAGTAAACAATGAAAAAACTGTTCAAAAAAAGAAAATGTGCAAGACATCGTCCTATTTAGGCTGGTTCCCTTGATATACTGCACGAAAAACGGAGCCATTATACCACGGTAGTCAGGGGCCTAGTTTCTTTCACATCACCGCACTGCTTTTTGGAACCGGGCAAATTAGTTTACAAACCATCGGTGTTTTTTTTACGATAGGGCCTATCCTTAAAAATATATATAGGGCCTATATACGGATTGAGAGTGTGAAATTTCAGAATGGTAATGTCAAAAATATGACAAATTATATGGAATCAAAATCTCAACACCCATGGGAAAACGGGAGAGGGGTTAAAAGTGTGACCTGGGCACACCCCTTTAATGCAAATGAAACAAACTTATTTGGACCTGCCAATTTACTTACCAAGTTGAGCCGCAGATTCGTGCGTGAATAGTTCAGATTGCAGTAACTGAAAATGGGTGCCTTTGGGTTCCTAGAGCCGCCACGAACTCTAAACGTTTCGTTCAAGTTCGCCTCCACACGCACCCTAGTAGACGGTAAGGGGTGCCCTTTCTTCGGCGCGTTCGCATGGAGGTAAATGGACGGGTACAAACTGCTAGACGAATCGGCAATCCAGTATAGATCGTCGTTCCACCTTTTTGAAGAATTTGAACATACATGTATTTTTTGGTCTTTGATGTCGCATAAAGGAATGTGGTAAAACCCCCATAGGCCTCTTGGACGTAACAACTTGGCTAATCGGAGGGTGCCTTCGTAAAGTGCTTTCCCCGCTTGTTCAAATTCCGCCTTGGCCACAGTTTTTAAGATTTCGGAGTCCCACTCGGGGTGTCTGTTACGAACAAGGGACACCGATTCTTCCTGGTAGATTTCGGCGTGTTTATGGGCGCCATTCCAGTCCCATGACGGGCTCCAGTATTCCCAGTCGATGACCCCCAGGCCGGAGTAGTTTGCGTCTGGTATGGCTGTTACGATGTCGGTTGCCGCTTTCTCCAAGTGCGACGTCAGGTTCACCAACTAAAAAAATCAAATATTTTGAATATTAATCAAAAGATTATTGCATATTCATAAAATTATTCTGTCCCTCCAGCCCACTGACATACACGTACGTATACACAATATATAGATTCTGCACAACAGCCGATTCCTATAGACCGTATCGAATAGCCGCCATTTCGTGGGGCACCTTTTGTTACTTAAACCGTTCAACAATGGAAGCACAATATGTGCAACCATGCATGTCCTCAAGGAACAAACAAACTGCCCCACGAAATGGCGGCTATTCGATACGGTCTATATTTTATACGAGAATTGGCCTTTTGCATGTTTCACGCAGCGTCTGGTATACTGACGTACTTCCTTTCACATGCACACTTAGTATTCACTTCACCAGACTAAATTTGTGTTGCTAAGTGGTGCACGCGGCAGGTGTGAAGTACAGAATCAATACCGTGTTCACCGTAGGAGCGAATGGCATAAAGCAACCAGACTGTTGATTGCTATAGGCAATGGCGTGCACCACGTAGCGACAAAAGCATAAAATGTAAGTTTCTAAACTGAACTCATTTGAAAGTGAAGAATTCGGGGCGACAGCCATTATGCAAACTTTTACACGCAAAAGGCTAATTCAAGTAAGTTAGCAGAAGCTAACAGAACAGTAACAAAAATTGCATTTAAAAAAAGAATTATCGTCCAAAAGTTGGAAAACTATGGGTTACAGGAATGAAGAAGCATTGGTTTTGCCACAAAAGTGATTTTGCTGCAAAACAGCCAGTTTTACAACTGTAAAATACATTAATACAAACAGAAGTGTACTAAAAGGAACCGATGCCTATATTGGGTATCCTTTGAGACGGTTGGGGGCAGCAAACAAACCGATCCTATTCCATTGTTTACATTCATCGATATATATACACTGGATGAAGCAACGACGTCTAAAATTGAAGCCACCGTCCGCCATTGTACCCCACCAAACACAATGCCTTGCCTAGACTGGTCATACTGTCTTCACTAGTCTACATCATGGTCTACATGTGTTAAGTGGAATGCAAGCGATCGCATGGACTGGGGAGCAATCTAGGCCAAGGATTGTTCGTGGGGTACAATGGCGGCCGCGCCGGCGCATGGCTTCAATTCTCGTATAGCCAACTGCTATTGCATACTTCATCCCGTGTATATATCGATGTTTACATTACGTTTCAGCTTAAGTGCGCATGCTCAATATGACGTAGCAATGGAAAAAGACCGGCTTGTTTGCTGCCACCAACCGTCTCAAAAAAGCTAACCTGGGGGAGGCCTCCATTAACAAACTTCCCACTACTTGTGATGTAAGGATATATCCCGATATCATCATGACCAAATAACGCCATTACAGTGACGTCGGTGCTTGCCGGAGGGTTGGTCGCAATGTCGTACTTATCCAGGCCTAAATTTACCCCGAATCGATGGGAGCAGCGGTCTGTGTTCTTGACGTTCCATACGGCCGTAAAGGCGCGCTCGGCTAGGCTCGGAATCGGAACTTCGGAGCCCAATGAGCTAGGGTAAAAATTGTAATGGATGAGGTCACAGTTTTGTGCGCGTTACGTGTTAGTATTTAGTCATTTAAGTATTTATTCAACAGATCTGTTAAAGGTGTTGTTCAGATTTTTCCAGAAAATGAATTTCGCTCTAACCATAACAAACACATTTTAAAAAGATACTGTTCATATATGGCAAGAAAACCGGAAACAAAATTTCAGAATGGTAATGAGAAAAATATGACAAATTATATCAAAATTTCAACATCCATGGGAAAAAAGAAGGAGCTCAAAAACAACTTGGCTCGAACGCGGGATTCGAACCACGGACCCTCTGCTTAACGTGCAGACGCCCTACCAAATGAGCTATGAAGCCACCATCATGGTGTTCTTGAAACACGGTATTGCAGTTGTTCCTCACTGATTGGGATTGGCTATCACGTGAGCTTAGCAAGCTCTACAGAGTGATAAACCCTTCAACTAGATAACCACCTTCCAACAGAATACATGATTTGTATCTCGAAGAATCAGAAATTTTCATAGATTTACACATAACTTAAACACAATGTAAACATGACGGTAGACAATTTCCCTGAAATGGTTTTGTCTGAAGTGCTATAGTCTTTGAGAAATGAGCAAAACAATTATTTTTCGTCTCGCGAGACGTAAATTCAATTCGCTCCAAATCCATTTCGCCCCCAAACCACTTCGCACCCAAACCACTTCGCACAAGTGCCATTTCGCCCCAAAATCACTTCGTCCAAATACTACCTCGCCCCAAAACCACTTCGTGCACAGGCCGTGGTTCAGGGAGAAGTAATTCAGGGCGAAGTGGTTTTGGGGCGAAACGACTGCAAACCCTTTTTTGACTGTTTTCTCAAATGTTAGACGAAGTACGGAGCTGGTTTTTGCTCAGGTTGATTTTAATCATGCATATCTTCAATCGCACAGTGGGATAAAACTATTTCTAACAGTTTACCAATCATGCATGTATATTATCTTTAAAGGGACACACCGGCTTTGTTGGGCTATTTTGGGCTCGAAATAGACCCAATGGCATACGACCCTATGCTAGATGCTAAATCAGTGCTCCAGAAAACCTTTAAAATTCAAGCATGATTTTTGTGACCTTACCCAGAGTCTAAAATACTCCCGAGTAGAAGAACCAATACCCGTGTCCAAGCCATTGCTGCTGCGGCCATTTCGCTTCAGGTATATAGGCCAGTCACGTCACACGAGGGAGCGTTGTTTTAGTGTATATCTCGTGCGCTAACATTTGCTGCTATGGCCGCCAACGTGTATTACCATGGATGCCTTGAATTATACATTTAGTTTGTGCATACAGTCAATTTCCTGGTTTGAGGAAGCATTACGTTTCAAATCAGTGAAGTGTTTTTCCCGTGTATAGGGCGCATTCACATGGGGTCAGAAGGTCAAGGTCACTGACCTGGAACTATGCTGGTTGGCAAACAACGCTCGCACCATCCGCTCTGTGTATGGTGTAACCATGGTGTAACCACGTTGTTTCCTTCCTCCATGGTGTAACCCTGGCCGGCCCTATTGCGTATTTGAAGTCATTTCCTCAAAAATAAAGTTGAAAATGCTGAATTATTGTACCTTGTCAATTCTAGCAATCGCGCTGATCGGGACCATCATCTGTTTCAGGATCCCATGGCCCGAAAAAGTTAAATTTGCCGAGAATAAGGCGAAACGACGTGGCTTGTAAATGTCAATCAGGTGGATTTTTATATACGCATAGGCCTACAGCACATTCAGGCTGACGTACGTGTGGCCGCTTAGTGTACGCTAGGTATTATGTAGTACTCGGACATCACTATTTTTCATTAAAATGACCTAATTAGCATTAATAAACGCAAATCTATGAAAAAAAGAAAACAATTACCGGCCGGCTTAATCGGTCTATGGAGCGATTCAGACACAAACGCAACGCACGCACGAGACGGATTCAAAAAGGGACCAAAGGAAAAGCGCCTTTCTAGTACATGTAGTGACATGAGAGGTTTACAGACGCCATTTTGTTTCCAAATTGATCGTCTTCATGTAGACGGCTTATTTTTTCTTCTTCTGAAAAACAAAATTCAATATCCCACAGAATAGCAACCGTAATGTCTTTTCTGGTTTTCCTCGTTAAAGGAGCGTGTCCATATTACATTTTTAATCACCCCCGCACCCCCCCCCCCCCCCCCCCCCCGTGCCACGAAATACGCAGCTCCGTGTAGCAAAGGCATGGAGCTGCGTATTTCGTGGCACGAATTTGGCGCCCGCGCATTGCTGACAAGCCTGCGCCTTTAATAAATTACAGTTATAGTTGAAACTAGGGTTATCACACGTGGCTGTTCCATTAAATGTTGACAATTATTGGCCGAAGTGTGATCGTCAGACCCTCTCTCATTACTCGCAAGCTGTCTTGATATGGTCTAGAAAATACAGATCCACAAGTGATTTCGTTTCGCTCGAGATATCATAAAGAAAAATTTGAACTTGTTTATGATGTGAACGGGTTTTAGGACACTGATGACAGCCGGCGTTGCGAGCGAGCGCGGCTGTTTTGTTTTTAGCCCGTGGCGCTCCCAATCTTCTGGATGATGTGCGCGGTGATGCGTGGCGAGAATAAAATCACTTTCTGGCCGCAAACAACTGACGGATTTTTTAACAACGAGTCTATACTTGAGAAACTGTGGTAATATCGGTTATAGTTAGCAGTTTTTGTGTCTAATGCAAACAGTTTACAGTAAGCAGATTCACACATTTCACACATTTCACGGATCCATTTCCAAAATGTTATATGTGTATGCAACAATAAAAATAAAGGTGCACGCAAATGCCTATAGCACCGAACAGTCTGGTTGCTTTATGGCATTCTTTCCAACGGTGAACACGGTATTGAATCTGTACTTCACACACCTGCCGCGTGCACGGCATAGCAACATAAAATAGTCTGGTCAAGTGGTAGCATATGGAGCACGATATGTGACAGAGGGTACCTCCTTCCATAGTTTCCCCATTGTGTCCCAAATATTTAAGGAATTTTAAAGGAATTCTTTTTGGGTGTTTTTTTGGGGTTTTTTTGGGGGGGGGGGGGGGGGGGTGGGGGGGGGGGGGGGGGGGGGTTGCGTTAAACTTACCAAAAGGGAAGAGTGTGTTGAGGTATAAGGGCAGAATAGGGGGGAGTCCCTTTGTCACATATCATGCTGGGTATACGCATGTATGGCATTGGCGTGCACCACGTAGCAACAACTGCTTAGTATGTGACTTTTATATAAACTGCACCTCTATTTGAAAGTGAAACAAATTCGTCAGCCATTATGCAAAATAATGTTACACGCAAAATGCTAATTCGCAGACTACCAGACGTATGCTCCCACGACCAATTTCATACCGGGTTCTCCCCCATATTTTTTTTTCCTAATAAGATGCGAACATACTTGACCTAATTCAAACGAACCTCGCGTGTATTATGTAGGCCTACACCATCTATTTTCACTCGCACGTCCAGGCTATATAGACACACGGTGCACCAGGCCGTATTTCAAGTGCCGATTTGTTTTCAGGAGACGGGTAAATATACATCTTAAAAGAAGCTGAGCCGAAACGCTTTCTATCTGGGCTCCCGGTCCAGCCACCGTATAAATTAAAAGTCTGTATTTACTTAAAGATTGTAAAATGGAATACCTGGGGTTGATTTAAGGGAGCCGGGAGCCGGCGGCACGCTATCGGGGACGGTGCAGACAAACCTTGCTTGTTGTTTTTATCAATAGCCTGCAAGATTTGTGTTATTTAACGTTTTAGTGATTGAAGAACATATCGTTACAGTATATTTCCGGGTCAATTTCTTTTCTTAGTTTCAAGAGGTCCCTAAAATTGCTTAAACCTACAGTTAATGTACCTATCAATTGTCCCCCCCCCCCCCCCCGGGCTGCCCCACTTAAGAGGTGGGGATTGTCAATTTCCGCGTGACAAAATCCCCACCCCTATGGGGCAAAATTTGGGTGACAAAATCCCCACCCGTGGGGGAAAAATATGCACATTTGTTCCCCCAGGTGCGCTGACAATTTGTATTTCTTAACTGTCAAAATCCCCACCCATGGGGTATGAAAATCGTGACCAAATCCCCACCTAAGGGGCGAGGCAGCCCGGGGGAGGGGTGGGGGAAACAATTGATAGCTAGGTGCGTAAGTATGAGGCATAAAGTTACTAAAGCAAACACATCATCCTTTGTGTGTTGCCAAAGTTACTGGGTCTATACACTAAGACCAGTGAAGTGCTTCCATGTGCTTTTAGCTTCGACCCAGTTTTGGTAACCGGCGTCATACTTTCGTATTGCTATTCACAGGGAGGATGGTTCAATCGTGTCCCCAATTCTGTAGAAATTTTGAATCGCAGTGTGTGACATTTTGTTCGGTTAAAGCCCAAATACATCATTTGCAGTGACCCAAATATTTTACTTTACGAGTTGACAAGAAAACCTGACTAAAAGTGTTGATAGCAATGGTATAACAAACGCCACATGACTTTTTCTCGTGTAAAATGGTACCTTTGTGGGACAAATTGCCTACTGAAGGTGCTTTTATAATCCAAAGCAAACGATTTTTAACCATCATTCAAGACAAAAATCATGCATGGATTTTTAAGGTTTTCTGAAGTATTACTGCATCTATGTGGGTAATATTTCTACAAAGCAGTTTATCAACATTGTTCTTTAGTTGTGATAGTGCTGTTGTTCCTAAAATTCGCAAAAAAAAAAAACATCTGCAAAAAAATATACTGGGCCTTTAAAACAGTTATGCCCGCATTTCTTCAGATGCAGACACAGTTATTTTAAGTCCCCGGTTCCCGAATATTATGATATCACATTACATCTCTAGTATTCCGCGCTTTCTTTAAATAGACAAGTTTACAAATTTTCCATCAACCCCCGACGTAAACTTGCTCGCAAAAATGTCGTAATTCTCTCGGCGGGCCGGCTTCGGAGGTCGTTACAGAAATCGGAAAATTCATGGTGTGTTACTGTAATCTTTTAAAAGGCGAGCACGAGGCGATTTAAACAAAGTGGAGCCAGGGAGGCTAGGGGCGAGTATATACCCCGGTGAAGCCAGCCCCCGCAGCCGCGGCGAGGGCCCGGCCCCGGCCCGGGGCCTTATATATATACCGCAGTATATCACTCGCTACAATGTGAACAAAATGCTCTGTGAGCTATCAGATTTGATTGTACTTGCGACTGACATTGAACATTGCATTTTCTGTAATCAAAAGCTGTGTGATACTGGTTTGCATTTCATCGACTCGTAAAAATAACCGCACGTCTATATGCATAAGGTGGATTCACGGTGAACCCTTTTCCGCGCGTAACTTTGATGGCGTGGTGCGGGGGGATTTGGTGTAAAACGACGCACTGAAAAACACAGAATCAAATTGGGCTGAAATTGTTTTTGTGATTCTGTGATTTTCAGTGCATCTTTTCACCCCAAAATCCTTTCACATTGCTTTTTTTTCTCAAAGCGACGCGCGTTAAATTTACGTGCAAAAAGGCCCAGTGTGAATCCACTCGGCCAAAGACAAAAATGTTACACATTGCGCAACCGAGAGCGTTTAAATCGATTTTGCACTGTATTCGATTCTATTACATTGATTTTTTCCTGTAATATTATTGGAATCGACTCTCGTGTACGATTTCTAATAGACCATCAGTTGCGTGATAAATTTGCATAAATCCTAGGGTCCCGCCTTCGCGCTATGGCGCTCGCGTACGAGTGAGTCAAGCACCAGACTACCTGGCAAATCGGGCCGTTTCCAGGTGGTGCAAGCTGGTACATAGACCCTTTTCCAATTCTCGACTTGGGCTCAGGCTCCGGCTCCATGTGGCCCCTATGGAGCCGGAGCCTGAGCCCAAGTCGAGATTTGGAAAAAGGCCATAGTCGAAAATCTGTGCGGTACCTGGAATAACTCGCACATTACTTTATGCCTTTTTAAGCTGGACCATTCGAAAATTACATGTTGAAATGAACATCTTGAAACATGTACTCATTTTGAATAACGAAATAGAACCCGTTTTTTAAAACTTGAAATCGATGTTAACTTTGAAAGCTGGAACGTTACCAAACTGCAATGATGCAATAATTCAAGAAAGTGGAGAAATGATTTTGGGTTATGCATGAGACTGGTTCGAAGTTGCCGATCAACATGTTCAATCAACACGGTCCAGCTTAAAAATAGAGTAATGTGCGAGGTATTCCAGGTACCGCGCGGTTACCATGCACCAGCGTGCACCACCTGGAAGCAGCCCGATTTGCTATAGGTATAGCATGGTGCTTGAGTCACTCGTACGCGAGCGCCAGCCATATAGCGCGAAGGCGGGACTCTAGCATTTATGCAAATATAAGGCCTGACTCTAGCATTTATGCGAATCTATCACGCAACTGGTCCATTTTGATGAGCGGAGGTCAGGAATCGATACTTAGCACGCCAAATCGATACTGAGCATGTTAAAAATAATTTTCTGCAAAGTCACTCAAAACTACTTGTTTTCTCACGAGCATTTTCCGACCTAATTTCTGTTTCTGTGTAAAGAGGTTATAGATATTATCGGGGGCACTGTTAACTAGGCCGCACTTAAACCATCACCGCGGCGTGTTCTCGCTCGCACGATGGTCCGAAATACGCTGGGGGTCAGGCGGGGCTAAGCCGCCCATCTGCCGGCCGACAACCAACCGTGCGCATGCACGGTAAAATAGAGTTAGGTTTACGTAGTGCATTGGGCCTTTGGCAAAGCTCACAGCAATTTTAAACATAATTTCTAGGTAGAACAAACAAACACAGTTACGTTCACTTTATTGACAATTTCAAATTAGCACCGACAGCCTCGTCTTAGATGCTGGACCATTGTATTTATACGTCTTGGGTCTTTTCATTTGCAAATTTTATCACAAAAGAAAGCACTGAGACCTCGTTTTCGATGTCAATATAAATTTTCTTTATCTCAAGCAGGGATAAATATAGTTAGCCTTTTGTAAGTATTTGCATAACTGGCGCCACCAAATTCTTTACTTTCAAATGGAGGTGCAGTTTAGAAAGTCACATACTACGCTATCGTTGCTACGTGGTGCACGCCATCGCCTAGCAATGAATAGTCTGGTTGCTTTATGCTATTCTCTCTAACGGCGAACACGGTATTCTCTATACTTTACACCTGCCGCGTGCACCACATAGCAAAAAATTAGTCTGGTCAGGTGGATACTAAGTGTGCATGTTAGAGGAAGTACGTCAGGACACCAGACGTTATTCATGAGAAACACGCAAAAGGCTAATTTGACGTAGAAAAAAATTAAGGTTGGCAAAGGTTTTCTGGGCGAGCTGGTTCTTAATATTACATAAAGACAATGTCGGCGATGCATGAAATGAACTTGGCGAAAATGCGTCCTCTTTTGTTTTCTGGAAGCTTCAGGCCACACAAATCCATCCCGATTTTCATCCCGATGTCAACATTCTTGGCATTTCTTAGACGATGAAACCAAAATCTCTTAAACCTCCTTCAGGCGAGAAAACCGAGAAGTTTCCTTCCAGCGGGCTCCATCGTCACCCAGCGAAGGAGAACGGCGATTAAGGGCAAAAAGCCGGCAAGCTGTTGCCTCGAGTTGCCCCAAAAAGCCGAGCCAAGAGGCACGGTCATTATTATCCAATCCATCTTGATCAGCAATTACTTTTGATTTCAATAATTTGTACGGGGGAGTGTAGTGTGCAGGCCTAGCCCCACAAGCACGGAGTTTGCCACGGGTGTCACCGGGACGCTAGGGAATCACCAGGCCGGGCCAGAGCGCCCGAAGCCCCGTCAGTTTTCTCCCCAGAAATCGCCTTGCGGATGATATATGATGGTATTATCACTTCTGACAAGTATTGCTCGCAGAGGGGGAAAACCTGGCCCCGGGACTGTCTGCATACGGTCTCTTCACGAGACTTGGGGCCATGTGCTTTTGTTCCGGAAAAGGACGTTGCATTAACCGGCCTTCTGGCGGCTTCCAGGCAAGCAAGATCACTTTCCCCTTATCCCCTTCTGGCAGCTATAAGGCGAACTGATCGCAAGTTCCCTTAAGCCCAAATTACCATCGAATTATCAACTTGGTGTCGGCAAAACACGGCGCGCACGCGACGGCGTAAACGCCTATAATGACTTCCTCGCATGCCCATGTCACGAGTTACCAATATTTAATAAACAGCCTTCTTCAAATCGAATAACTTTGATATGACGTTAATTGCGGACGGATTCGAAACGAAGCCAGCAGACGTTATGATAGTACGTGACAGCAGTCTGAAATCACAGATGGTATCTGGCGAAATTGACATAGAAACACTCATCAGTCATATTTAAAGAAAAACCTCCGCTGTTGTGATTATGTACACGGCAATAAAAATGACTCAAAATTGTTGCCGTTTATATACAGAAAACCTCTAACCAATATTACATCACGTGTCCCATTTGTTGTCCCAAAAAAATGTCATCATCTTATTTAAAGGAGCGTGTCCAGATCACATTTTTGAGACCCCCTGCCCCCACCCCAACCCCCCCATTTTTCCAATGGGTGTTGAGATTTACATACCATATCACGTGTCATATTTATCTCATTAGCATTCTGAAAGTTCCCGCTCTCAATCCGTAAATTTGCAAGGATATTGTAAAAAAAAACGATGTTTTGTAAACTAATTTATCCGTTCCATAAAGCAGTGCAGTGATTACACCAACATTTTGGTTTCCACATCCAAATTGGAGATTGCAAATTTCTCGTTTCTTCCCATGGATAGTATTTTGGGGAGGTATTTTATATGATTGTAAGGTTAGAACGAAATCCATTTTCTGGAAAAAATCTGGACAAGCTCGATCCTTGTTTTTCTTAGTTTGCAATCAATTCGAACGAGACTTTCTTTTGTCATGTTTAAATCAATAGGGACAATGATCTCGCTATAGACCCTTCGCGCGGGCGGCCATAACAGGGGCAGTTACATTGTCACGGTGTGTCATGCAAGAGTAGACACTTTGTGGATCCATTGTCACATCATTTCAATAAGAAAACCTGCCCCCTTGTCATGGCCGCGGTAAGAAATAAAAAAATTACAGGAAACACCAGAGTCGATAATTGGTTTAAGATCAACTCCTTTTTAATACCAAGCAGTTGAACTTTACGATACCCATTAATTTCTGAACTTATGTACCATCTTTTAAAGTTATTTACAAATTCCTTGTTGATACAATAATTTAATACAGTTTAAATATTCCATATTTACAGTTCTTTATGCTAGTCGTGTGTCCACTCCTTAAGTCATATATTGGGAAACTAGCCTCTCAAAAATCGGATTAAGAAAGTCACACCAGTCTCTTTCGGATGCAAACCCTTGAGCCGGCCTTGCGGTTTTTGCTACGAGGAAAATGCCCCAGGGGAAATCTTCTGTGGTGGAAACCCACGCGGTCAAGTAGGGACTGCAAACTCAATCCACACGCCCAGGAATCGAACCCGGGACGCCTGCAGAGGTGAAAGGCGGGTAAAGAACCGCAACGCCAACCTGACGGCCCATCGCGGGAAAATTGGTCGGCTTTATATAGGCTAACCGTGGTAACACCCAAAAAGAGCATTGCTTCAGCGGGAAAGTCATGAATAAAAACATAATTTTGATATAATCTCTGCAGCTGCTCGCTGCTGTTCGCTGCTGTTTCTCAAGCTTTTGCTGTTGTTGGTTTCTAAGTGTTTCCTGTTTCTGCTGTGGCCGCTGTTGCTGTAGTGCTGCTGTTGGCTTTCAATCTTTTGGTGCTGCTGCTGTTGTTGCTGTTGCGACAAGTTGTTGGTACTGCTGCTGTTGTTGGCCTTCAAGTGTTTCTTGTTTCTGTTCAAGGGTTGCTGCTGCTGCTGATAAGGCTGTGCTATAGGCTGTTGCTTTCAAGGTTTTCGTGTTTCCACTGTTGTTGCAGCTGCTACTGTTGCTGCTGCTATTGCTATTGCTGCTGCTGTTGACTTCCAAGATTGTCGTATTTCTGCTGTTGTTCTTGCTGCCGTTGCTGTTGATGTTGTTGCTGCTGCTGCTGCTGCTGCTGCTACCATTGCTATTGTTGCTGCTGTTGTTGATTCTCAAGCTGTTCGTGTTTCTGCTGCTGTTGTTGCAGCTGCTGGTGCTGCTGTTGGCTTTCATTTTTTGTTCGTGCTGCTGCTGCTGCTGCTGCTGTGATGGCTGATGCTATCATCGCGTTGCTGCTGCTGTGATGGCTGCGGCTGTTGTTGCTGTTGTTGGCTTTCAAGGTTTTCGTGTCTCTGCGGTTGCTGTTGATGCTGCTGCTGCTCAGTTGACTTTCAAGTTTTTCGTGTTTCTGCTGTTGGTGCTGCTGCTGTTGTTGTTGCTGTTAATGTTCCTATTTCGCTCAGGCTATTGGTGGCTATCAAACTTTTCTAGTTTCTGCTATTTTCGCTGTTGTTGCTGCTGCTGTTGCTATTGTAGCTGCTGTTGACTCTCAGGCTGTTCGTGTTTCTGCTGTTGCTGCTGCTGCTGCTGTTGTTGCTGACTCTGTTGTGTCTGCTGCTCTTCGCAAGCAGCATTCCAAGGCGCCATATTCTGCAGAGCATTAAGCGATGCATTATGGACGCAGAGCGGATCCGAGGGTACGGGTTCTTGAAGGGTCTTCAGCATGACCTCGTGTTGGAGCGTAAACATGAAGCGAGCCGCCGCTTGCCTCTCGGCTTCCCGCTCTTCAGCCGTCTGTCGCCTGGTGGGCAAAAATCAGAAACAAACTCAGCCAAATTGAATACTAAGATAACTCTTCAGTTTTCCGACTAAATCCCGGCGTATATATAGACCCTTTGCACGGGCGGCCATGACAGGGGCAATCACGGTGCGTCATGCACGAGTATAGGCACTTTGTTTATCTATTGTCACACCACTTGCAATACATCATTTTGCAGTTACAAGAAAAACTCATAAGTGTTGATATTATAGCAATGGTAACAGACACCACATGATTATTTTTCGTGTAAAATGGTGTCTTCATCATGGCAGAAAATGCCAACTGAACATTTAGTTTTTGGCACGTTTGGCCCACCCAGGGGATCAAGGAGCATGAGGCCCATGCCATCAACATTTACAAGGTGTAAGTAACATCAATCTATAAGATTATTATTTATGCTGGAGTTTCTGATTTTTTAGCTACAATGAAACTTTTAAACTTGTTTTTCTCAAAATGAAATTTTTGGACAGAATGTTCTGGTTTATGCATGCATGTGCAGAGAAACCATCTTCGCAATATTTCTTGAAAGCTACCATTGACTGTGTAGCCATTTCGCGCCAATTTTTCCAACTTACTTTTGGACATATTTTAATGGACGAATTGGGATTGTTACAATTACAACACCGTGGGGTAATACACACAAAAAAAGAGCCAAATTCTGACAAAATTCTCTCCGACACCATAAATATTTCAGCCGTTTAGTTCGCCAAGTTTTTAGGCCAGCAATATTTGGTTTAGGTATTTGTCCTAAATCAACTTTCTTTCTTTCCAACACTGGGCCGCGGTGCGACCTTTTTCACCCTGTTTACTCAAACTGGTCTCCGAAAGGGGTCTTGTTTCTCTAACTTCCACCTTTTGTTGAGAAAAACACAAGGTTCTTGACCGCAGTGCGCTAACATAAATTAAGAACGAGGCTAGCCGCAAGCATTGGTCAGTATAACTCGCGGCTCGTGTGGGGAACTCGCAAGGTGAAAATTAAGACACTTCCTAAGGTTTCCGATAAAAGATGTCTCTCTTTAAAGAATCGAAAGTGTCTGGATTTTAACTCCCCCAACCACGGAGAAATTCCTCCATGTTCGAACGCCAGAGTTATGTTAAATTTAGAGTAAATGCGTCAACACTTTATAGCAGTTTCACATAAATGTTTAGTGCATTTCTAAACTGTCGAATGTGTTTTAATTAACACAGAAACGACGTGAACACAACACGTCGTTTGTGACTTTAATTTGTGAAATTCAAAAGGTTGAGTCGAAGGAATCAAATGACTTAATACAGAGTTAATCCCTCGGCGAATGAACTTTTGACTTGGGGGCCAACCTCACTTATTACCCCGGGTGGCCCTTGTCCTAAAATTACCCAGTCACCGAGTAACAAACGACTAAATTTGCTAAAAAGCAGACGGAATTTCTTTTCTCTGTAGATTGAGCTGAGCCAGCGGCAATGTGGTAGTTTTTGTCGGTCATTTCGAGAAATCAACAACGTCAAAGCTTCACGAGTTGACAAGAAAAATCCGACTAAAAGTGTTGATAGCAATGGTAACAAACACCACATGATATTTCCCGTGTAAATTTTGTGGGAGAAATTGCCAACTGAAAGTGCTTTAAAAATTGTTTGCAAACAATGTTTTTTACCGTTCACTCAACACAAAAAAACCCATGCATTTTCAAAGTTTTCTGAAGTATTACTGCATCTATGTGGCTGACATTTACAAGGCAGTTTATCAACATTATTTTTTAGTTATGTGATGTTGTTATTTCCGTTTTGTTTTTCTTTTTAAAGTTTTCCAATCAGACAATCTGTCTTTAATTTCGAACCATACGCATTGCCCGGCCGTGAACACACGTCACAACAGCGGGGCCATCACACGCGGCGGGCTCTGAGTATTTTAGACAGATCGAAGTATTTCTGCGCAATTTGTTTCATCACCTTTCCTAATGGGATGTCTTTAAAGATAATGACTTTGTTTGCTCGGAAATGAAAACGACAAACTCCTTCGCAGCGGAAAACAGACAGAACACTGCACGATAATTCTCTACCGTTGATGTACAAAACCAACCACTCCGTTTTTGCTCGTCGACTGAATGTCTGTTTTCGGCGCATTTTACGAGTGCTGATGGTTTTAGCAAGAGAAAAATGCCCGTGAATACGAGTCAATTTTAGGATGCATGAAGAAAATATGAGGAAATAATTATTTGAAATATATCCTCCACTATAGCGTAAACAGCAAAGCAAATTCGTAAATCCGAATTATGGTACCTTTTTAGAAACAACCAAAACAGTTGTTCCAACATTTTTCCCACAGACAATTTTACGAGGCTCCAGGAAGATTTTTGTAAAATAATTATAGCGTTTTTCTATATACTAAGCACAATTACCGTTTTGGAAACGCTTCGGTGTCGTTATCCTTTCAGTGGAAATTGCATTTCTTTTGCAAAGAAATGTACGACATTGCAAATATTTGCAAAGATATTTGCGACAAAATGTGCGACATCGCAAATATTTGCAAAGATATTTGCGATTTATCTTGTACGCCACGACTATGAACACGTTTAAGGGTAATTCCCAAAATTAGGGGTCCAAAAGTGTGACATGCTTTTTAAGATTTCCAAGTGTTTTTAGTGATTGAAAGTGGTTTCCCAGTAAAAAAATTATTATTATTATTCAACAAATGCCACTTAAATTTAATGTTTGTGTGTATAGATATGGCACCGAGGTTAATGCAAACTCATTCTACAGCCAATTTTCATTGGCGTAGGTAACCCGGGACACCAAACTCCTATTCGATTATACCATGAAACAAATTATAAGCCTTTATGGTCTTTTGTTTTGAATATTTGTCAGGATTCCGAGAACAAAATATTCAAGAAAATGATGCTGCCCCCTTATATAATCACAGGTCACAGTCTATTACTGATAATTTTTGATCATGAGTGGTGATTTTTGAAGCAGATAGTGTCGCGTACGTAACTGAGACACAAAACATTTTGGACCCCTAATTTAGGAAATTACCCTTAAGTCAGATTTTTCTTGTCAAAAAGTGTAAACATTTGGGTTATTGTTAGTGTTGAATTGGGGTAAAAGCGAATGGTAAAAAAATGAGTGCACAGCCTACACTTATTAAACATTAAAACACCTTCAGTTGTCAATTTCCTGCGTTGCAGAGAGGTATCGTTTTGGTAAGAAAGACCGTGGTGCTTGTTACCATTGCTATGCACTTTGAGTTTTTTTCCGGAAAAAAAAATCCATACACAGTTGAGACTCCGTGCGCTAAGTCCAGAGATGACACAAAAATTCGGTGTTTTCAAATAGAAATATTCTCACTGCGAAATTCATATTTTTTCCACCAAATTTATACTTTCTATAGGAGTACTAATGCATGCCATATTAGAAGGAATTATTGGCGAACATGTATGGAATTTATTCTAGCTTTTTCTTGTCAACTCATTAAGTTAAACGTTTAGGTCATTGCAAATTACACAATGGCCTTTAAAATTGTATATACAGCAATAACGTCCATAATCATTAAAAAATATTGCTGCTATAGCTTTCTTAATTATTACTTTTTTATGACTCGGAAGAATATTCCAGATTTTGTCTTACCTCCATTTTGTCCGTCTGTTCTGAAACCACGTCTTAACCTGAGCATCCGTCATCTTGAGGGTCTTAGCCAGCCCGGCTCGCTCGGCAGACGCCAGGTACTTCTGCCGGTGAAATCGCTTCTCGAGTTCGCAGATTTGAAGACGCGTGAACGACGTTCGGGGCTTCTTACGTTTTGGCGGGGTTCGGTTCTGGTATGGATGGCCCACTCGTCTTGTCACTATAGGGGGAAGTATACAAAAAATGTTAAAGCCCCAGTACATCATTTGCAGTTACTCACAATTTTACTTCATGAGTTGACAAGAAAAACCCGACTAAAACTGCTGATAGCAATGGTAACAAACACATGCACATGACCGTGTAAAATGGTATAACTTTGTGGGAGAAATAATATTGCCAACTGAAGGTTCTCTTTTTTTAAATCGTTTGCAAACAATGTTTTACCATTTATTCAACACAAAAACCATGCATGGACTTTTTAGGTTTTCTGAATTATTACTGCCTCTATGTGGATTTCTACAAGGCAGTTTATCGACATTGTTTTGTAGTTATGTAATGCTGTTGTTCTTGCTTTTAAAAGTTTCCGAATCGTGAAGTGTCCTGGTGGCAAAAACGTGGACAGAATGAGTTAATATAGAATGAATGTCAAAGTTAAACCTGATTTTTTAAAAGTCTCATGACAATACCGGGATTATTTTGTGCACAAAATGTTTTTCAAAACATCGGAACGAGTTTTTGATTTTTGTAAATTTACTATATAGGCTAAGCTGAACTTGAAAATGTGATATCATTTCTCACAAGAAAGTATATGTGGGTAATTCCCAAAATTAGGGGTCCAGAATTGTTGGTGTCCCAGTTGACACTCTCTGCTTCAAAAATCACCACTCGTGATCACAAATTCTCAGTAATGGACTGTGGCCTGTGATCATAGGGGGCAGCATCATTTTCTTCAATATTTTGTTCTCAAAACAAAAGACCATATAAAGGCTTATAATTTGTTCCTTGGTATTGAATAGGAGTTTGGTGTCCCGGGTTACTATACGCCAATGAAAATTGGCTGTAAAATAATAATAATAATAATAATAATAATGAAAATTTATAATGCGCCGGTATCCATCAAAAAAGATGCTCATGAGTTTGCATTAACCTTGGTGCCATATCTACACACAAACATTACATTTAAGTGGCATTTGTTGAAATAAAAATAATTATTTTCTACTGGGAAACCACTTTCAATCACTAAAAAACACTTGGAAATCTTAAAAAGCATGTCACACTTTTGGACCCCTAATTTAGGGAATTACCCATGCATGTGCGATGTATACATTATGTAGGCCTATTTGATAATGTGCATTATATGAGGGTTACTAACGTTAGTCTTTATTTTAATAATTTCCGACAGTACAACAGGACGAAGAGGAGGCATTTTGGACAACATCAGTAAAACTGTCAATGTTTTGTAAATAATTTTTGCAAAGATTTATATAGTTACAGGCCTATAGTTAAAAGACACTGTTGGAATTATTTAACATAGGCCTAAGATCTGAAGATGCAATGTGGCCGATTTCACGAAAAATTACGGAGATTTTTGAAAATGCATAGCTTGCGTGAAATTCTCGCAAGATATTATTGGTTGCGCATCTTACGCAATACATGACTTATAGGCTTATACAAAATTGCGCAAATAGGCCTATACGCAGTTGCTATATAAGGGTCTATTCAGTGTTTTGTTTCTTCAAATTAATACCCATGTAAAAAAAAAACTGCATTGTGGGAAGGATAGTAATCAAACAACCTTCCCACAATGCAGTTTTGTCTTTTGTTCACTCAATGTTCACTGCAGCGGAATTTGCGAAAAGGTTTATGATTATTGTACTACCAGATATTTTAAACATTTTTAAGCGATTTTGAAGGGGAAAAAAATGTACTTAAAGAATTATTTAAGCCTCTACTATTACTAATTTATCTTACCCGTTAGTCTGTCCCTTGCTAACCGGCGACTTTCCATCCACGGAAACATACTGCTAAACGACAAGGCCACGGGGCGGTGCGCAGGGACGCGTAGTACCTTGCCAAAGTCCCCATGCTCTGTATACGGACTGCCGCCACCGGCCACGCTCCGCAAGGAAACCTCCTGGACCGCCGGGCTAGAATCGGATGACGAACACGCTCGGGAAACAACGGCCGGAGTCGAACAAGGAGGCGACGAAGAACACGAAAAAAGCACCGGGGACAGCTGAGAATGGAGGTGAACCCCCGACCCGTTGATGTGGTTGATAGAGTACCGGATGTCTTTAGAAATAGACAGAGTTTTCCCGTTTTTATTGCAAACTGGGTTGGGTGATTTGCTCAAAATCCGACTGATGCTGAAGGATAACGTGTCTGCCGTGTTTCGTGGGTCGGACACCGGGCTGCAGGCTCGGTCAACCTCCATGACTGGTCGCCTTGCGGATAGTCTCCAATCCCGAAAAACCAACAATGTCAAAACCTTTGTAAAAGATGTCCCTTAACGTGGCTGAAATTGTTGTGCAGAGCCTTAAGACAACAACTTGCGAAAAGCAGCAATTTGCCGCTCGCCCTGTCGCCCACAAACACGGTGCGTTGGTAGATGTAGTAACTTTAGCCGACCGCAGTATACGCTCGTCTTATCTCAAATCCCTACCAAGTTTAAGTTATATTTGTGTCAACACGCCACTGGCCATCAAAGGCTAGATGATAGACACTGCGCAACGACTTGGGGATGCCATAAAACAACCACGCTGCAGCGCGTACACGCACAACGCCATCAGCCAATCAATAGTGTCCTTATATCCCACCACTACCCACAGTGCTCTGCGCTGACTCGCAAGACATGCCCAGCGATAGGTTGAGCCGTGTCCGAAATATTAATGGCTGCGTCTCAAAATCACACATTACGTTCTGCAAAGGGATCAAGCCGTTTACCTACCGTCTTCCATTGACTTGTGTGTAATTTCGAGTCCCAGATAATGAATTCAGACACGGCTTTTTTTTTTTTTTTGATAATGGAAGGTTCTGGATTTTGATTGGTTGAGAAACAAAGAGTCTCGTTCATACTATCTCAGACTTTGATGGAGTATGCCGTCTAAATGGCAAACGGAGACTGTATATCAGTTTTCTACATGCACCAAATGGTACATGTCGAATTTTGTTAAATGAAAACCCGAAGGTCTGTAAATTTAGAGTGTCTTTTTAGGCTGAATTTACCCCTTTTTAAATATAAATTACGAGAGAAGCACAGGTTGATGTAAATTTTGGTTTTCTCTCATTTTTATTAGCTGCCTGTGAATTTATCGGGACTGGTTTTCGAAGGCGTTAGGAAAGTTGCCAGGACTGGTACGATTTTGAGTTTTGGAAAGTGAAATGTGGGTTAAAAGATCACAACATCATTTGGTCCTCGTCGGGATTAGAACCCGCGACATCCGACACATCGAGCAGATGGTCTACCAGTTGAGACGCAATGGTTTCTTTATATAAAGAGTTTTCTCTCGATATCACTCAGTAAAAGAGGGATTTTTAAAGGAGATGTTCAGATTTTTCCAAAAAATGAATTTCGGTATAATCTAAGAATTATAATTTTATATAAAATATCTACAAAGATACTCCATGGATAGAAACAGGAAATTTGCAATCTCAAGTTTGAATGTGGAAGCAAAAAGGTTGTTGTAAAAATCACTGCACTGTTTTTACGTATTATCGGATAAATTAGTTTGCAAAACATCTTTGTTTTTTTACGATACCCTTGAAAATATACGGATTGAGAGCACAACATTTCAGAATGGTAATGAGAAAATGGTATTAAAATTTCAACACCCATGGGGAAAATTGGGGCCTCAAAATGTGATCTGGACACGCTCTTTTAACGTAGGGCCTACCCCGTAACTGTGGAAATAACCAACGATTGCAACCGTATTCTAATACACAAGACAGTCCATGATGTCACATGACAAAGTATACCCCGATACAAAACGACCCAATTTGTACCTTTCCAGGCGTAGAAAACCACTTGATCGGTTGCCGAAGGTGGCAGGGGATCAATATTCCGATGACCCGGGGTTAAAGCTCTTGGTGTAACCCCGTGAGGGTCTCTCGAGTTGATTTAAACTTTCCAAGCTCCGATGGAAGTTTGCCATAAATACAATGAATAAACTGCGAACATGGGGTTCACGTGGGTTAAACGTTAAATAATGGCTCGTTTCAAGAGAATTCACTTCACTTGAAAGAGAGTAATCGCTCGTATTTTCCCCATGAAACTCTAGTTCCTACGATTTTAGTTACGGCATGACACCAATAAACCTTATTGACGTTCTCAAGGCATCATGGGATTGGATGACAAACGAGGCTGGGCTCTGCGGACATGACAACTTTCATCAATTTCATTTTTGATAATGAGTTGACAAATGATCTTCACACCATTTTTATAATTAAAAGATCCAAATTTTAACATATATAATTTTTATTATCTGTATGAAAATATAATAAAATGAAAAAAATTCAAAATAATGCAATAGTGTGCACCTGATTGGCTCTCACGTGGTATTTCAACCAATCGTAATTGAAATTTCAGCCACATAGATACGGTGATACTTTACAAAAAAAACCTGAAAAATCCATTCATGGTTTTTGTGTTGAATGAATGGTAAAACGATTGTCTGCAGACAATTTGTTTTTTTTTCAAAACACCTTGGCAATTTATCCTGCACAAGGGTACCATTTTATATTTGAAAATATATGTGGTATTTGTTACCATTGCTATCAGCACTTAGTCGAGTTTTTCTCGTCATCTCGGTAACTACACAAATGATGTATTGGGGCTTTTCTTGTTGTCAAGAAGGGAAGTTTGTGTCACTATATATACGCAGTTCCCCCGAGTGGATTTATCGCTCTTGGAGCTGATACGAATGACCTATTCTCGGGTTGGCGGAATAATTCTTGTATCTGCGGGTCTTTTCTCCCACCGACCACCCAGTGAACGGGGCTCTAGAATGCCAGGGGTTACGCACGGATAACGAGTTGATTTCGCAAGAAGTGGTTTTGCGTTTAAAACCGAAAAAACAAATGCAGTTGAACGTGAAAGAACTTCGTACTCACGAGTAAATTTTTCCCCTAAACTGAGTCAGACAACTTGCAGACATCTTTGTTTGTTTGTTGTTCTAATTGTTAGCATTTTTCGGTCGTTTTCAGGGAAAACTACTTGACAAATACTATTTGTTTTTGTAACAACAAACGTTTTAAAATCAATTTGCAAGCGACGTTCAGGGGAATAACCTCTTATTATTGTATATACAATCATGTATAAGAGACCATTATTTATGGACAATATTTATAGTTTAATGATAGCAGGCATTCTCGAAAACACCGTAGCGCTGTAGAGAAACGAAGAGTTCAATTTTTGATACGGGAGTTAGCCCCTAATTTGTTTGTTTTATATTTTAATTTATGTTTTTAAAAATACCTTTTATTTTTGGTTTTTTGTTATACATTTTAAAATTAAAATTTGTTTTTGTTTTTTTAATATCTTATTTTTGTATTTTTAAATATATAGACCTATTACACATTTTATATATTTTATATATTTACATAAAATTATTTGGGATTTTGGGTTACCGCCCAACATTTTCATTGTATATTTTATATTTTAATGATTCTGGATCAGCCACTGATTTCTAGAACTGGTTGCAAAAACTCGGCCCAGACTGCGCGGCATCCAACTCATTTCGCACGGTCGGATCTATATTCATTATACTACAGTTGTAGTCAGAAGTTTACATACAACTGTGTTAAAACTGGTGTGCTTAAACTTGCGTTGTCACCATTTTTGTAACAGTCTTTACTAAAGTCGTGATTTTGTGGAATTCCTCACGTGGTTGCAGTACTTAAAACATAGCTTGCACACCTTGCAATGGTTCGGGTAGTCCTGTTTACAATTTTGGGTGATGATAGTACTAGTAGTGGTGTACATGTATGTAAACTTCTGACTTCAACTGTACGTGTCAAAAAAACATGTTCTACTCTTGATCTTAAATAACTCAGTCATTTTCCAACGGATTTAAACCAACATTTCAGATCATGTAAACGAGGCCTGACAACATTTATTTTATTGAGTGAGTTTCATTAGTTTTGTCGAAGAAGGTGAGATTTAAAATCCATACGAAAAAAAACATAAATTTCAGAATTTGCTATAACTTTCACCTTGGCATCCGCCATCGTCAAGGAAATTGTCTACGTCCGAGGTCCCTTTGCACCTCTTGGTGTTGCGCGAAACGATCGAGATGGTTTGCATTAACGTTTGTAGTGATCGTGGTGATTTCTAAGCTTTCGGCTGCAACACGCACCTTCCACCACCGTCTCCAGCGATGTATTGACATTGAAGGAGGCCAAGTCGAAAGTCATTGTGGCGAATTATCAAATTGACTTTTTTTCCCGTATGACTTTTAAATCTTACCCTCTTGGACAAAACTGATGAAACTCACTCAATAAAATTTGTCAGGCCTCGTTTACATGATCTAAAATTTTGGGTTAAATCCGTTGGAAAATTATTGAGTTATTTAAGGTCAAAAGTAGGACTTTTTTGACACGTATAGTATATATTGAGAAATTTTGCATTTATTTTTATAGTACAATATACAATGCACATTTTATTTAACACAACATCTGGTATGGTGCCTGATCACCATTGAAATGAAACAACCAAACTTGGGATGAGAGAAAAATCGTATAGAGCCTTATCAGGATTCGAACCCGAGACCTCTGACTCAATAGGCAGATGCTCTACCAGCTGAGCTTATAAGGCACAGTTGGTATACTCCCTCGGTTTTTTTTTTGGGGGGGGGGGGGGGGAGGGGAGCAACACAAACATTACATTATATTACACGCCTTTCATTAAGGGTCCTTTCTTACTCTATCAACTCCTTAACACCTCTCGGATTTTATGAAAATCGGCGACCTACACACGCCCGGCAGAGGCCTTTTTTTAATATAATGTTTCGTTTTTACACCAGATGTAATCTTTCCAATGCCCAATTTAATACATTTCCCCCTAGTAATTGCGATGTCATCTTATTTCACTTTCAATTTATTTCCCAAGGACTAAAATATACACAGCGACATGTGGCACTCCGGCTCGCCCGCCTCTCCGTTGTATATAATTAACCGTCGTCAGGGAAAAAAATCGAAAGGACATGTTTCATTATGTTCATTCATAGTTTAGATTTTTTGTTCAGATATGAAGAAACCTATTTATTTTCCACTGTTAATTTACTATACACTGGTGAAAGCAGGTGTGGAACGTTCGCTTAGATAATGAACGGGAGATCGTATCACACGGAGTGGTATTCAAAAGCCGCAGGCATGGGACAACGGTCTTGCGGCTTACATAACACAGCCGGAGTGAAGAGGCCTGTTGAAATAAGACATCAGGTTTGATTCTTAGATTAAGGGTCTTTTCTTACTCTATCAACTCCTTAACACCTCTCGGATTTTCTGGCTCGACAAGGTAAAAAGAAGAAATACGGGACACCATCCCATCTCATGCCAACGTGTTAAGCCGCTATTAGCTCGGTCAACCCGGGCGCGCATGCGGCTGGCCTGGCAAACGTAATTACCCGTTTTAATTGCCACCCAAATCTGCCGCGACTATCTCTTATTAGACCGATAATCGCTCTATATAACCCGTATCACTGAAAAAGGGGGTTAACTTAGAACATTAAAAACAAAAACGACCAAGGGTGGTTGATAAGGGTGGAATTATTCCGGTTAATCAAACTCAATTTCACTTCATTAGCTCGATGAAGTCCGTGCGGTAATCGGCCGGCCGAGAGTGCAAGCCCTGGGGGTACTGAAAAGTGTTAACACCGCATGGAGTTCTTGAAGATTTCCCCATAACGTCCAACAAAGGATTTTGTTTATCCAAGTAATTTTGTTTTGTTTTAAGAGTGCAAATTATGACAACTGAAATCAGACATATAGGGTGGATAAAGAAAGATAAGATGTCTTAACTCTTAAGACGTCTCATCTTTAAGACATCATTGATTAATTGTCTTAATTGCATCATGGAGGAAGGAAACAGTTGTTTCTTTCCTCCATGATTGCATTAAAACTATGCGTGTCATAACTTGTATCTTGAAACATAGGACATCGTGTCTTAGACTTAAAACAGACTCGTAAACAGGTTTTTTGGAGAAGTTGTCAAAATGTGTTGATCAGAAAGAGCCGCCACCTGTCTAAGTGCTCAAAAATACATTCACGGAAAATAGTTTTAAAAGTCTGTTTTTATGAGAAAATTGTGAGTGAGCGTTAATAAGAAAATCATAACCGAGGGGCTTTTAATGGAAGGGGAAAAAAACCGGCCGCGGGTGCGTGTATACTGGCACGAGTCAAGCTTCATCAAGAATTCATGAGGCGAAGATTGCTGGCCATCCGGCGGGGTTAACGCTCAATCCTGGCGGGGCAAGAAAGCCGATACGAGCCGCTAGGCAATGCCTCGTGTCTCGGAGCGAGTTACGGCGCCGCGTGCAGCCAGAGACGGACGGCCGCGGACAGACAACCACTCACGCCCGGCTTTCTCAATTTCCCTCTTGTAATCTCATCGTTCATGATCCACGGAACACGAAAATAGACTCGGATCACACTTAATCTGTCAACGGTTTATCGGCCTGCAAACTTCATTTGGAGCAGCGCTGACGTTTATTACGGCGGGGCTTATACGGCGCGATATTTCCCCACTTAAAGCTCACTCTTCCGTTGTCCAAATGTTTAGGATATCATGGTCTTTAGGGAAATTGATCCGCCCGAGCAGAGCCGAGCTGGTTAAGTAGACAAGTTAAGAAAACTCTCTACCGCAGTCAGCTGTATTTGTTGAGTGATTTTGGTCTCTTTGTTTCCCCGAAATGGATATCATCTTTGGCGGATTGTTAATTATTTCGTAGATAAAATTAATACTCTTAAAAATTATAGCCTTTCGCGCGTGTTTTGCATGAATAGCGTCTGGTGAACTGATGTACTTCCTTTCGCATGCATATTTTTAGTATTTACTTGACCAGACTAAATTTTTGTTGCTATGTGGTGCATGCGGCAGATGTGAAGTAGCCTACATAATCAATACCGTGTTCACATAGGAGAGAATGGCAGTAGAAATATAGTCACCAACAATAAATCTGAATTCGCTTGTCCTCCATTTGAGTAAGGTGGGTTTTTTTCGGTTAAATGAAATGGTTAATTAACATTTCAGACATTGTATATCCTGTATACGGGCTTTTAAGGAGCTTGTTCAGATTTTCCCCAGAAAAAGAACAATCATAATTTTATACTGTGAAATATCTCCATAAAATACTATCCACTAGAAGAAAACGGAAAATCTCCAATCCCCAATTTGGATGTGGAAGCAAAAAGGTCGGTGCAAACACTGCACTGCTTTATGGAACTGGATAATTTAGTTTACCAAACATCGGTGGTTTTTGACAATATACCCTTGAAAATATATGAATTGAGAGTGCGAAATTTCAGAAGTGTAACGAGGAAAATCTCATTATCCATAGTAAAAAAGGGAGCGGTCAAAAAAGGGATTTGGTCAAGCACATTTAAATTAAAAATATACACCAAGTATAACAAAAATACATTCTGGATTTTCAAAACATATGCGACTAGCGTACCCCCAGCGTCTCCCCTATAACTCAACACACTCTTCCCTTTTGTTAAGGCAACGTCGCCCCGCCCCCCGCCCCCTAAAAACTGAAAGGAATTCCTTTGAAATTCCTTGGATGTTTGAGACACAATGGGGGAATAATGGTAGGGGATACCATATGCCACATATCGTGCTGCATATGGACTAGCCATATATAAAATCAATGCATCATTCTAAAATAAAACTGAATTAAAGCGTGGAAAAATGCAATGAATCAGATGTTCATTTATGGTCCAATTCACATCGAAGTGAAGAGTCCTGTATTCGCGATATCTAACGCTCTTTGTCACAAGCACATTATCACGAACACTCCACTTGCTTCACAGCCAAACCCATCCATCATAAATATGACAGATCAATCTTCACCAAAGTAAAAACAGTGTATACAGATTGCGGACGTCTGCTCTTTGCATTGACCTAATTTACAATGGAATGGTCATCGACTCCATGTAAAACAACCGTCCGCCATTTTGCTCCAGGCCAGACATTGCCTTGCTTATGGTTATATATACTACTTTCACTAAAGACTATAGACCGTATATCGAATAGCCGCCATATTGTAGGGCAGTTTCTTTGTTTCGTGAGGACATGGCATGGATGCGCATTTTGTGCTAACATCGTTGACCAATTTAAATGACGAAAGTTGCCCTACAAGATGGCAGCTATTCGATTCGGTCTATGTGTTAAATGAAACGCAAGCAATTAAGAGGACCAGGGACCTTTTACAAAGGCGACTCATATTAAAGCAACCAACAGTCTGGTTGCTTTTTGCCATTATTTTCTACGGTGAACACTGTATTGATTCTGTACTTCACACCTGCCGCGTGCACCACATAGCAACAACAGTTTAGTCTGGTAAAGTGGATACTAGGTGTGCATGTGAAAGGAAGTACGTCAGGACACCAGACGCTATTCATGTAAAACACGCAAAAGGTCAATCTATTCTGAATGTTTGAAGGAGCATGTCCAGATAACATTGTTGGCGCCCTTTTTCCGCAATGGGTGTTGGGATTTTGATACCGTATAATTTGTCATCTTCTGAAATTTCGCGCTCTCAATCTGTATTTTTCCCCCAAGAATATCGATGTTTTGTAAACTAATTTATCCAGTTCTAGTATAAGGCAGTGATTACACCAACCTTTTTGCTTCCACATCCAAATTGGAGATTGCAGATTTCCCTTATTCTTCCCATGGATAGTATTTTGGAGAGGTATTTTACATGTACATGTATATGATTGCTAGGTTAGAACGAAATCCATTTTCTGAAAGGACAACTCGTAATTTTCTTTAAAGTCTAGAATATAGTCTCAAGTCCTGTGTGTGAGTTGTCGCCTTTTGGGGGTTTAGCGTACTATATCAAACACCTTCACTGACAGGGCTATTTCGTCTTTGTTTGCAACTAGACACGCTCTTTGACTCAGATTGATTCTATCGTGCATGTGTGTTAACGACACCAGCCAATTAAAACGGTATATCAGTAACTTTATATCACCATAGGCTTATACAATGATATAGACTTTCCCCTTGTAACGCTGTACGGTCGGCGGAATTTCTTATTAATTTTGGTCATCAATCTTAAAGTATATTGTCGGGTTCTTGGCTTTAAAGGGTCCGTGATGAGGAATTAATCTTGGAACTTAATTTGACAGTCGTTTGAAGGTGTAAAAAATATGTGGCGGTGAACTTTCATAATTTAAGTGGGACTCGTGGCCATTCTATACATGTACATTTGGGGTTCAATCTGTTTGTGTCCGTATTAAACAGGGTTGTAATGGCTCGGACTCGAGTCACGATTTTCATTGACTGGACTTGAATTGAGACTCGAACCTCAAGTGACTTGACTTGAGACTCGAACCTTAAATCACTTGACTTGACTCAGACTTGTACATTTTTTGACTTGGGTCTGCCAAAATTAAAATTGAACTTTAATGCATTTTTTGTCATTTTGAGGACCGAATTGTTTTTCAAAACTAAAGTTCTCTTTTAACATGGACCACTGTTGGCCAGAACAACAAAAATACCCTATATAAATACACGTATGCAAGATTCAGGGTTTACACTAAGTTTGAAATTAACTTGACTTGAACCGACTTGACCAACATGTCTGACTTGACTTGACTTGACTTGACTTGGGACTCGGAGGCCATTTGACTCGAGGGCAGTTTGACTCGACTTGACTTGCGACTCGAGCAGAGGGAGACTCGTTACAACCCTGCTTTAAAATCCCCATTACATTATTTGCAGCGACCCAAAATTTTACTTAATCACGAGTTGACAAGAAAACAAATCAGCTGAAAGTGTTGAGAGCAATGGTAACAAACACCATATATTTTTTTTCCCGCGTAAAATGGTATACTTTGTGAGAGAAATTTGCCTTTTTCAAGTAAAATCGTTTCCAAAGGATTTTTTTGGTCATAATTCATTCAACACAAAAAACATACATAGATTTTAAAGGTTTTCTGAAGTATTACTGCTGCTAAAAATGGTCTAGGGCCTACTTGTGATTTCTGATCATACAGACCCTATTGCGCGGGCGGCCATGACAAGGGCCAGTCACATTGTCATCGTGCGTCATGCACGAGTAGGCACTTTGTGGATCTATTGTCACATCATTTAAATATGTAAACATGGCGCCTGTGCATAAGGTCTATATATATATTGCTGCACGCCGAAGCTACGTGACCCCGTTTTGACTGACTGCCTGAGTGAATACGCCATCTTTTGTTAGTTGCCTAGACAATGGCTCTATACTAACAATCACTAAACCGTGTCCCTGTGCTTTCGCAATGGTACTTTTCCCAACGGCCATGATGTTTAGAGCCAATTATCATGGCAACACGTCACACTTCGGCTGTCTATACAACATACACCGTGACCTATGTCTGCCTTTCATGTTTCATTTTCAAGCATTATATTTCAGAGCATGTCGTTTATCATATGTATCTGGTGAAATTATTAGTGGGGAAAACAAGACTCGACTATACGGGCGGTGCTTCACGCGTATACGCCACTGTTGACATATCACGTAAACAACAATCCGAAGAATTCCTCCGTATTATAAATACAAGCGGTCGAGGTTCACATGCACAAACGATAAAATGCCGGGCTTTTTTCGACTAAATTGGGCCGCGGAGACGGTGGGGGTGGAAAATCTTTGACACGCCGGGTTGTAAATAAGACCGTCGTTTACCGTTTTCCCTCGGTTTTCAAACGGCGCGCGATCGGCGGTCCTGTGAAGTGATAGAATTTCCGATTTCTAAATGTTGACTTTGGACATTGTCTTAGGGGTCAAAGGCCGAGTTGACCTCAGATGTTTATCCGATCCATCATGTCGAAGCGATTCGGCAATTCGTCTGTTTAGCTGTTTGGGGCTTAAAAGTTTCTGTCAGGAGTCGTAACTTTAAATTTGTCAAACTTATTGGTTGTCAAACTTATTGGCTATATAAGCCTCTTAGCTAGCTCATGGCGGAAAGTAAGCCTACCACTTAACTTACGATGACTTTGATTTGTCGTGAGTTGAACCAAGTCAGAAAAAGGATTGGAGAAATATTGGGAGAAATCTCGGTAGAGATCTGGGGAGAAATCTGGGGAGAGGGGGAGATAAATCTGGGGAGATAAATCTGGGGAGAGATGGGGAGACATCTTGAAAAATTGGGAGAAATCTGGGGGAGAAATCAGGGGGAGATCTTGGGAGAGGCGCGTCTTACAGATTGGAAAACTGTTACAAACGGCATTATTTCCATGTGTGATTGAGGAAGTGTATGATAAAAACCAGCCTGTGTATAAGTCAGCTCAGTACCGCATACGTTCCAAGAAAACAATGAAAAACTGTCCATGCTTTCAGGAAATTGTGCGACGCCACCATCCTATTAAGGCTGGTTCCCTGGCTATACAGCACCGGAAACGGAGCCATCTGTACGGCTCTAAAAACACTTTTGTCGGCCTCTGGTGCCGCGTCTCCCAAACAAGTGCAGCAGCCGATTTCACGAAACATTGCGCAGCTTGCGCAACTTTTAACAAATGGCGCAAGCCCCATAGTTTGCGTGTTATCTTCGGAAGAATGTTGCGCAACTTAAGCAATAAAATGTTGCGCAAGAGGGCTTGCGCAACTGCGTAAGTTTCGTGAAATCGGCTGCAGGACCTCAGGGAGGCACTTAAGGCAAAGTGGCGCACCCTGTCTCGGCTGCTCTTACGGAGGCTGATGCAGTCAGCCTCGCCACAAGAGATGGCCATGTAAGTTACAGACCGATAAATTGTGTCAGATCCCCCAGCCTTCGCGATATTTCGGTCATAGTATTGACCGTATCGAATAGTTGCCCTCTTGTATGGCAACTTTTGACATTTAAATTGGTCAACAATGTAAGCACAACATGTGCAACGGTACCATGGATGTCCTCACGGAACAAAGAAACTGCCCTACAAGATGGCAACTATTCGATACGATCTATAATTTGCGTTTCTTTTTATGGAGCTTGTTCATATTTTTTTCAGAAAATATTCGTCCAAACCTAACAATTATAATTTATATAATACCTCACCACAATACTATCCATGGGAAGAAAATTTACAATCTCCAATTTGGATGTGGAAGCAAAAAGGCTGGTGTAATCACTGGACTGCTTATGGAACCGGATAAATTAGTTTACACAACATCGTGGAAAAAATGGGGGCGTCAAAAATGTAATATGGGCACGCTCCTTTAAACATGATAATTTGGTCAGAGAAGTTGTATCAGTAAACTAAAGACATAGGAGTCTTGTAAACCCCCAACGCACACCTATAATTTATTTTATTTTAATTGTATTATTTATTATTATTTATTTTAAGCCGAATCAAGCTTGGAAATCGGGTTACTGTGATTTGAGCGGCATGCATGCCTGGCCGCGTTGGGGCGGCTCCGTGGCCACCCAAGCATTCCCGCCCCGGAGCCATTTCGCCTCCTCGACTCATCACGGAGTCACTGCCTCCTCATTAGGGACCTGTCAGTCCCCAGGCTCCCCTAGCCCGAGGGAAGACCCCGTTGTTTAAGACACAAACCACTGCCCGTTGATTCAAGACAACTCGGCCGTGACGACAAAAGCGACGCGACCGGGTCTTGGAAGCAGCGCGGCCGGCTGGGGAAGACGGTTGATGCATCGGGCCGGTTGCGGCTGTTATCCAATAATTGGCCAAAGCTATGTCCAGATGCGTTAAGCTCTGCCGTGGAATACTCGAGACCCGTCAAGAAATGAATAATAACATTCACGTGTAAACGAGACACTCGCATACACGAAAATATGGAGGTAACAAACCATAACCGTTATGAATACTAATGAAAATACCACTTCCTGAGAAATGCATCAAAATTGTATACTGACGAAGAAAATATCGAGCTAATGGGTCGTGCATGGTGACGTAAATCGTCCACGATTTCTCGCCTCCGCCGACGGTAATTTGCTTTCCGAAAAAGAAAAAAAATCACATTAACACGAAAACAATTAGGTCTTAATTTCAATTTCAATGTTTAATAATTTCCATGCATTATTAGCCACACATGACAATTTTTCGTAACTATCTTTTGCGCGCGCAAAGAGTCGGAACGAGGCTTGCCGTGTGTGTTTGTATTTAAGCCGGAGCTTAAAGGAGCGTGACCAGATCACATTTTATGACTCCCATTTTTCCCATGGATGTTGAGATTTTGATACCATATCATTTGTCGTATTTTTCTCATTACCATTCTGAAATTTCGCGCTCTCAATCCATATATTTTGAAGGATATCGTCAAAAGCCACTGCTTTATCTGGTTACATAAAGCAGTGCAGTGATTACACCAACATTTTTGCTTCTACATCCAAATTGGAGACAGCACATTTCCCGTTTTTCCCATGGATAGTATTTGGGGAGGTATTTTTATGTTTGTTGGGTTAAAACGAAATCCATTTTCTGGAGAAAAAAAAATCTGAACAAGTCCTTTAAGAATCGATAAACCCATGAGTTTAGTACACGTACATGTAGTTGCATTATCTATACAAAACGCCCTCGCCGGCAAGAAAACCCTATAGACACTTAGCAAGCCTTCTTCAATCACAAACTAATTTGAATTAATTTCTGCAAGATGCCACCTCTCACATCCAAGACAATGTTCCTTAAATAGAGAAATCCTCTCGTTGATGACTTCGACAATCAAAAATTGATATCATCGCAATAACACGAAGTTAAGGTAATAAGACGAAAAACTCGACACCTGAGCACGGGGCTTTGTGACAAGTATCGTGATTGAAAAGAATCTAATGGCCACTTGAAATTCATTGCACGGTCATCAGCAGTAATAAAACAAGTTGTACGGGGATCATTTTGTGTGATTATAACGATATAAACTCATCACCGGAATTAGCATAGCGGCACGCGAGTCATTGGCTGGCAGAGCGATGTTGTCACTCGCCCGACGCCGTCCTCTCGGCTCGATGGCCCGTCAGGTGTCAAACTCGTTTCGCTGCTACAAAAGTATCATCGCACTTGCATAACTAGGAATTTGTTTTTTGATACGTTCGGACAAAATTGGCCTTGATGCCTCCGTTTTTCTCGTGGGATTGCATGCAAATACGGTGACAGAGTTTGGATTGAATGAGCCGAAGTACAGGATATCCTGGCAAACCCGGAATTTATAGGTTTTTCCAGATCCTGATAGGGACTCGTCTAACACGAAAATCTTTCATCAAAATCAATCCAGCCAATTGTTTGGGCAAAGTCATACCCTAGTTCATGAACCAGAGTTGATTATTTGACAACAAGAAATGACCGCCAAATTTATAGGATAATGTCAATAGGCAATCACTTGCCTGATTAAATTAAGACAATTTCTCATGGAATAAGATTCCCTATCATGATCTGGGGATAACCTAGATTATGAGGTTGGCTGTTTTGGCCAAGACATTTTTGGGGACTCTCTGTATTTATAGCCTATCTTTTCCAGACACATTTTTTTCATCGGCAACGACAACAAATTATATTCGCAGGAAAGACATGGGGTTAGTAGATAGAGCCTGCTCAACGTTTTCTATAATAGAGTTGCCAGCTAAACGAGTGTGGTCTAGTACATAAATTGCCCATCATCGTGCACTTGTGGGGTATTTCTACTTTCAACAACCGTGTAAGTATTTTTGACAATTTAGCTCGTAAAAGTGGTCCTATTATTTGCACAGTAACATATGGCGAGTTTCCCCCAAAATGGACACTGGTCTGTTTGGTTTTATTGCGAGCGAAAATTAATGAATAAATGGACTGACTCCCCTTATAAAATTGAAAAAATGAGACTTTAAGACGTGTCGTGCTTTTTGTCCTGAGACGCTGTGGTAATTCTAAGGATTTTTAAATGAATTTTGAATTTTGGGTATTTAGCACTGCTTTTCTTTGGGGAGGGGGAGATTTAGTGGGGCATGAGCAAGTTCGGGCGGGCGACTACAGTTAACTAGACTAACCTACCCCCGGGGCTTGGTTCCTCTAGTCAGACTAGCTAGTCAAACCACGCAGCGTTCGAGTGACATCTAGATCGACTACGGTTAGTCTAGTTAACTATAGTCGCCCGCCCGAACTTGCTCAATGTGTGGCTTGCTCAGAGAACTCAACAGAGGGCGCTGCTTCACATCACTACATTTGCTGCGTCTAGAAAGACGCACGGGTCTATGGAAAGTGACCAAGCCGTCTACCAAGCGTCTGCCATTAACTCGTGTGTCATTTCAAGTCACAGCCAATGAATCTGGAGACCGTCAGACGCATTGGCGAGATTGCACCTTTCCCCCTTTAACCGAAAGAGGGCGACAATCACCTGTCATTTTGCATTTTACCAAAATGTTTCTTTGGCCATTGGTGGCGCTGTTTAATTTTACAGTGTCGAGACTCAGGTTGTGTTCGTCCAGCTTCCCCGGCTCAAACCGAGAAGATTTTTTTTCGGGTGCGCCACCTTGACCTAAGCTACCCGAATTAGCCTTTAGCATGTTTTGCATGAATAGCCTCTGGTGTATTGACGTACGTCGATTCACATGCACTTAGTATCCACTTGACCAGACTAAATCTTTTGTTGCTATGTGATGCACGCGACAGGAGTAAAGTACATAACCAATACCGTGTTCTCCCTTGGTGGTTGGTTGTTGGTTGGCCGCATAAGATCCAATGGGGATCATGCTACCGCCCCTTGGGCTGATTGTTTTCGGCGCGCCCGTCCTTCCTTGCGCCACTCCTTCTCCGCCGCATCTGTTCCCTCGTGGACTGCTTTCTGCCACGCACCCCTCACAGCACATAGCTCCTCCACTCCGCGTTCCTTGATCTGGCAGTGTCGTAGGTCGTCCCGTACGCGGTCTTGGAAACGGAGTAGAGGTCTTCCACGAACTCGGGCTCCAGTGCTGACTTCGCTGAAAAGAGTCCTCTTGGGAAGACGGTCTTGCGGCATCCTACAGACATGACCAAACCATCTGAGCCGGCGCTCTGTGAGGATGGTATGCATGCTTGCACATTGAGTGCGCTGCAGAACCTCTGCGTTTGACACTCGGTCCCACCACTTGACATCTAGAATCCGCCTCAGATTTCGCAGGTGGAAGCTGTTAAGCCTGGTGATCTGCGCAGCATAGGCCGACCAGGCCTCAGACCCATACAGCAGTGTTGGCAAAACACACGCTTTGTAGACTGCGATCTTTGTCTTTAGCCTAAGCTTCTTGTTTGCCCACACACGCCTCCTGAGTTGTCCAAAGCAGCCCGCAGCTCGTCCAATGCGTCTGTTGAGGTCCGCCTCCATGCTGGCCATATTTGAAATGCAGGACCCGAGGTAGCAAAACTCATCTACCACTGCTATGTTTTTCCCGTTAACCAAGAACGTCTGCAGTGCTGCCTGGTCTTCCACTTCCTGGCACATGACGACCGTCTTTGACTCGCTGATCTTGAGTCCAAAGACTGCACAAGAGGAAGTGAAACGATCCAACAGGGACTGAAGATCATCTGCCGTGTGAGCAACTAGCGCGGCATCGTCAGCGAACAGGAGGTCAGTAACAGTGGAGTGAGACACCTTGGTCTTGGCTCGGAAGCGCTGCACATTGAAGAGTCCTCCATCGAAGCGAGTGTGCAAGTATACCCCCAGGGTGTTGTCGTCGAAGGCATGGTGAAGGAGGTAGGAGAAGTAGATGTTGAAGAGACATGGCGCCATCACACAGCCCTGCTTCACCCCGCATCTGACAGAAAAACTGTCTGACACGTTGCCGTCGAAGGAGATGGAGGCTTCCATCCCATCATGAAATGACTGGACAATCTTGAGCAACGTCGGTGGACAGCCAATTTTCACAAGCACTCTGTACAACCCAGTTCGGCTTACTGTGTCAAAGGCTTTTGTGAGGTCCACGAATGCGATGTAGAGGTTTACATGTTTCTCCCTACATTTCTCTTGCAGCTGTCGTAGGGTGAACACCATGTCGATCGTTGACCTGTTTGACCTAAAGCCGCACTGACTCTCTGGGTAGATGAACTCACCCAAAACTTGAAGCCTCTTGAGCACGAGCCTAGCCACAGCCTTCCCAAACACATTCAGCAGGGAGATCCCGCGGTAGTTGTTGCAGTCAGACTTATCCCCTTTGTTCTTATACAACTGTATAAACTGAGCATCCTTGAGACACTGAGGCACCTGCCCACGTTGCCAGTAGCTGACGACCGAACGATGGAGTTGCAGCAGGGTAGGGCTGTGCGATACAGCCAGGACTTTGATGATTTCTGCTGGTATGCCGTCAGTACCTGTAGCTTTGTTGTTGGAGAGATCGTTGATGGACCTCAAGAGTTCCTCCACAGTGGGGACGGAATCCAGTTCAGACAGACATGGCAGGTCTGGAGATTGGTCTATTTCTTCAAGATCGGCGACGGGTTCACTGCCATACAGAGCACTGTAGTGTTCAGTCCATCGTTGGAGCTGCTGGTCCGTGTCAGTGAGGAGATTTCCCTGGAGGTCCCTCAGCGGTGCTACCTTCCTTCTGGTTGGGCCAATCGCAGTCTTGATGCCGTCATACATCTCCCGGAGGTTCCCAGTGTCTGCCGAAACCTGGATCTTCTGGCAAAGGTCCAGCCAGTACTGGTTTGCACACTTTCGAGTTTCCCTCTGTAGATTCTGTCGAGCAGTCTTGAGTCTGGCAAAATTTGAGCGAGTTGACACCTCTCGGTACCGGAGCAGGGCCTTCCGTTTGTCCTCCACGAGCGGCAGCAGATCTTTCGTAAACCAGTCCTTTCCCTTTCGTGGTTGGGATCCAAAGTGCCGCAAGGCCTGCTTATGCACGATCGAAGTGATGTCCTCCCAATCCTCTCCGCCGGATTCGCTAACTGCCCTGAGGAAGCTGTTGACCTTTTCCGGGTTCTTCACTCCCTCCCGGTCGATCCGTTTCATTCTGCCGACACCCTGATTGCCAAGACAGTCGGGCCAGTTCCCATAGTCCTTCCCAACTCTGGCATTAAAGTCCCCCAGTACCAACACCGAATCTCGTGCTGGAACATAGCGAACCTCATCCTCCAAGAGCCTGTAGAAGCTGTCCTTCATGTCCTCGTCCGCCTGCAGAGTCGGCGCATATACACTGAGCAGGGACAAGTAACCGCTTTCAGTGTGAATCCGGATCCTCATCAGCCGTGGGGAGATGCCCACAGGAGTATCTATGTGGTTCAGCAGGGAGTTCTTGACTGCAAAACCAACACCATGCATTTGAGCTTCTGTTTCAGCCTTGCCATTCCAAAAGAATGTGTAGTCCTTCTCTTTGATGCTGCCCGTCTCCAACCATCTGGTCTCTGACAGAGCCACAATGTCCATATCCAACCGAGTGAGTTCATTGTTGAGAAAAAATGTCTTTCTAGGTTCAAAATCGCTATCCAAAAGCCGTGGTCGTGGTCCAGTCCAGTTCAGTGTCCGTATATTCCATGATCCGATCCGAAGAAAATAATTGGTTGTGTCAGGAAGTAAAGGTGGGGTTGACTGTTTGACCCTCCTTTTATCGGGCCCTCCACGGATTGTGGCGAGCAGGCCACCCGTAAATACGGCTGCTCAGTCGCTGCAGCAGGACACGAAGTCTCCCTATACCCCGCTTGGAATGACGACGGCCTTCACACTGCAACCTTCGGCGCGGACGCCTGGGCATCATAGAGAGCACGTGCTTGCCCAGAACACATGTTCCCCTTTAAGGACCAACTCGGTGAACTCAGCGGCAGATGAATCCGACAGCTGCACCAAGAAGATCCCGTAGCTTTTTGCAGAGTGCGCTCTCTGGAGGATGGCCGTTGGCCCCAAGGAGCTCATCCGCCCTTGACAGGTCATATTTCATCCTGCTGAGTGTCCCCACACCCAAGAATAGGTGGTTTGGGTTTGAAATCAGAGTTCCTTCTCCTAGGTGGGCTGCCTCCCATGGCTGACGAGCCCCACCTGCCCGGAGCGATCTGGTTTTAAGGCGCCAGACACTCGCCTTCACACCTCTGCCATCGGTTTTAAACAGGGTCGGCGCGAGAAGCCAAGCAGTAGGAGTTTGATTAGGAGAGGCTGTTGGAGACGCTGGCCATATGGGGTACTTCATGGATAGGAGGTGGCTCAATTCCCTCCTACCATCCCCGGCCATCCTAACTCCTTGGTGGAGGGAATGACATAAAGCAACCGGACTGTTAGTTGTAGTATGGGGTCTATTTAAGCCCCATTTGTTCCAAAGATGAATTTTGTTCTAACCTTATAATCATGTAAAACACCTCCCTAAATACTATTCATTGGAAGAAAACAAAACAATTGCAATCTCCAATTTGGACGTGAAGCAAACAGTTTGGTGTAATTAAATTGTACTTTGTGCGAGACCCACATTGTCTGCTGAAATTGTTTTTACGTCTGTTTACAAGAAAAAGACCTCGTAATCACGTGTCGTATAAAACTTTTGCCAATGAGGGCGCAAACAGATTAGCCCGTCCCAGCGCCCTGTAAGGGCGAGCTGGGTACGAGCATCGATATATACACTGGATGAAGTATGCAATAGCAGTTGGCTATACGAGAATAGACCGTATTCCTGAGCGCGTGAGGGCGCTCGAACAAGGTGATTTGGGGGAAAATGTCCATAGACGACAGTAGAAAAGTGGGGGTACGTGCATACGTACGTGGGGAAAAGTCGCGTACGCGGAGCGCGCAGACCTGTGTCGCGCGCACATGATTTCCATTCAAAATAAACGTTTGGAAGGCGTATGCGCGTAGCGCGTTTTGTGTTCGAACACAACGCACGATGGGCGTGGACCAGGCGCGGACAACTTGACAGCGCCCTCCACGTTCAGGAATACGGCCTATTGAAGCCATGCACCGGCCGCCATTGTACCCCACGAACAATGCTTGGCCTAGACTGCTCCCCGGTCCATGCGATCGCTTGCATGCCACTTAACACATGTAGACTAGTGAAGACTGTATGACCAGTCTGGGCAAGGCATTGTATTAAGTGGGGTACAATGGCGGACGGTGGCTTCAATTTAAGACGTCGTTGCTTCATCCAGTGATTCGATGGACAAGCGACGCATTGAAACGGTTAAGCGCCCTCTATCGTTTGTGAAACCCCACGATGGTCCATACACGCCTGGTGAGGGCGCTATTGTAAACATACAAGACGAGTTCCTTTTTACAGGAACTCGGTATAACATGTAGCCCTTCGTGTTGCTAAAAAGCTCTTTTTTTATCTTCTAAATAAACAATTATTGCTCTGTGGGACAGTTCCGTAATTCATCTTCAAGGAGAGGTTTGTTACGTCACATGTTACGTCACTTTTAGAGGTTAGGGTTGATTTAATAATTATGTGAAAGAAGAGGAGTGTAACTTGGAACTGCTGATCACATTTTGTTGTTTAAGCCCGTTACATCATTTGCAGTGACCCAAAATTTCACTTCGTGAGTCGACAAGAAAAACCCCGACTAAAGGTATTGATAGCGATAGTAACAAACCAAACATGATATATGTTTTTCCTGTGTAAAATGGTACCTTTGTGGAAGAAATTGCCAACTGAACGTTCTCTTCAAAAACGTTTGCGAACGATTTTTACCATTTATTCAACACAAAAAACATGCACGGATTTTTAAGGTTTTCTTAAGTATTACTGCACCTATGAGGCTGAAATTACTACAAGGCAGTTTATCAGCATTCTTCTTTAGTTATGTAATGCTGTGTCGTTTCTGTTTTTAAAAGCGATTTGCACGCATGTTATAAGGTGTAGTCAATCATCGGTCCAACATAATCACATGACTTGTATAATGTCAGCCGAAAAGCCTATATCCATGCAGGCAGCAGTTAAGAAATTTGTCAAGATTGTGACAGACAGCTCGCAGTGTTAAAAAGGGCGCGAAAGAAAAACAAGAAAACATGTGCAACGATTTAGAAACATGTCATAGTGGAAAACGGATCGCTTCCGGGCATGCGTGGTAGCAACGCTCTGGAATCAATTACAAATTGAACGACCGCAGTTGTGAGGAGAGCTAAGATTTCAAAAAACCCAAAAAGTCACGTGCGGCGCTTTTTAGCACTTTATTACGCCACGTTCATTTCTTACTTTCGATGGTCTTTTTTGACAGCTGACAGCAGGCAATCGTAAATTCTGGATATTTGAGGATTAAGAAATTGTTTCCGTGTGTCTAATTGTTGTCGGAGTATGTGGCAAAATGCCAGCATGATGTCGTGGCAATGTTGCAGCACGTTCGTGTAATTATTGCGCCTATCGGGTATTCTTGTCAGCGCATGTTCTTGTAGTTCTTAGGGCAAGTTGTTCGTAGCTAAGCGGAGGCTATCAGTATCACTGCTGAAAGATTTGCGCGGGAAAGATTTGCGCGGGAAATGTTTTGACAACAAATAATCACTAATCGGTTCGTGTTAACCCTTTGTTTTTCTGTTTGGATTGACCTAGTAATTGGCAACTTTAACCGGCTGAGGAACAACTGTTAAGACGGGGTGAGTAGAGGGTCAGAAAAAGGGTAAAAGAGGTTGACTTTTTCGATGGAGGTCAATTGTTAAGAGTCGGTTGACCGGGCAGAAACCCATACCAATCCCCTGGACACTTTACAGGCAATTTACCTTGAAATTGGCATCATCACGTACCGCCCAGAAAAAGATCAGCGAATTTCAAGCATTTGGCCCAGTAAAATAACAAGAAACATCTTGGCCCCTTGACACGATTATTTTCTCGAATGCCGATAAGTGCGAAATAGCACGAGGGACGAGGTGGAACGCAGGCAATAGGGTGCGTGTGGTCTGGTGATAGACGGCTGTTGGATGTCTCAATGTTTTCCCCAACTTCAGTTTCGAGCTAATTGTTGATGCCAGCAAGGAAATGCAGTTAAAGGAGCTTGTCCAGATTTAAAAAAAAAAAAATGTTTTTGTTCTAAACCAACAATCATATAAAATGCCTCCCCAAAATACTATCCAATTTGGATGTGGAAGCCAGCAAAACGGTTGGTGTAATCACTACACTGTTTTATGTAACCGGATAAATTAGTCTACAAAACATCAGTGGTTTTGACGATAAGCTTAGAAATATAATAGGCCTATGTGGATTGGGAGCGTGGAATTTCAGGATGAGAAAATATGACAAATTATATGGTATGAAAATGCACCCATGGGAAAATTGGGGGATTAGGCGGGGGCGCGGCGTCAAAAATGTGATCTGGACACTCTCCTTTAATCTTCGAGTGTAGTGTCGTAACGCCCTCAACGTCCAGTGCATGTGTTCTACTTGCTCCTAGTTTTTCAATGATAATCGAGATACCTTCAGTTACAGTGCTATTATCTTCAAATAAAAAGTTCATAATCTAATCGTAATGAAAGAGTCGTCGGGCGCAAATCTTGAAAAGCACCACGGCCGTTTTGCGTTGATAAAACAGCAATTGTGCCAAATCGCTGAGTGAGCGTTCGTCATTACGGCGTTCTTGAGAGAATTCTGTTTGTTTACACTGTCACTGCAAAGGGACACGAATGGAGACGTTTTCTAAAGCTCGTTTCTTTGGAATACTTGTTTCACATCTTAGTTTTCAGCCGGGCTCCCCAACTCCTTGTTTGATAACCAGTATCAAATGTTTTGTGCCGCGGCCGGGCTCTAGCGCGAGCCACTTAGGGGGAGAAAAACCTTAAGTGATTTGTCGTAAAATGTCCGAGTCAGCAGCGCGCGCCACTCGAGAAGTCAGCCTAGCCTGCGACGCGTTGCCTCCCATTCCACTTGGCGCGTCACTCGCTTGTAATTATCATTCCCGTTGAGTGCTGTTTATACACCAACCTCAGTATAGACTGTGAAACGTGCTTGGCCAGCGCGGCTACGCAACCAGCCCCCAGGTCTATAGAGGCCCAGGTTGTTGCATTTGAGATCAATGTTATTAAAGTTAATGTCTTCAAGAAGCAGGGGTTGAAATTAGAATCGCCCAGAGCAAATAGTCTGCCTGAAGAGGGGGAACAGCTTTCAAACACTCCGCATGTTAGCGAACAAGAGCGTATAATATACAGTCTTTCTTCAGTCATTCTTTAAGTGCGTGTGTCAACTTACAGCAGACGATAAAAAAGCAGTTCAAAATTGAAAATCAACAATTCCCGCCTTTTATCATAATACTATACCAAAATGTCTGAATCATGATCTTCGAAGTTAGCGAGAGAGAGAGGGTATCTTGAATGTCGAGTGTTGAGTTCAAATGACACAGAATCGCAGCGTGCATTCCGCCCGTATATTTCGCGTGTGATTAAATTCAACACGCATTACAGGACCGCGCTCAAGAAGCTTTTAAAAGGCGCGCAGCTCGTATCGTTTACGCGGGATTAAAAGTGAAGATTTTCCCCCGCGCCGCGCAATTATTATTATCTAAACATGCGTGTCCTAGTTGGCGTGGGCCTAATACGGAGTGATACCTGCTCGTTGCGGGTCTGAGATGAGCTCATTTTCCAGGGGAGACCTTTTGCTTCTTGACCCGGCGATATCTTTGCTTCCTGCCGTGGTTCATCTGCAATGCAACTGCAAGATCGGTTTCTCTCATACGTTCGGTGACGCTGGCCAGTTGTCGACTGCAAACATAAAATGTGGCGATTTAAACTTCAAAATGAGGCGTTGTTAAATGGTGGTAAATAGACACAATAAACCGTAGGCCTATCGAATAGCTGCCATCTTGTAGGGCAGTTTCCTTGTTCCTTGATGACATGCATGCATGGTTGGACATTTTGTGCTTACATTGTTGCCCTTTCGATACTGTCATTAATTTTTGGTCTATAAACTGTCATTTGCTGGGGTATTATATAACTGGGTCTAAACATTCGCTGGTAATCTGAAACTTCCATTGCTAATGCGTAGGGAAACAGTTCACTGGTTTTGAAACAGTTCACTGGTTTTCCCCATGTCATGGCCGCCGACTTTTTAGACCCTCCCTCCCCCCTGTACGCATGGCGTACGCAGTGGCTCAAACCCCCCATCCCCCCTGTACGCATACGCATTCCATATATACCTCAGCATTGGTAAAAATGGTTCAGTACTTTGTATAGTGATATATACTACTTCGCATGTCGCCACCTAAGTCTGAAACAAATGACAAAATGTATAGATTTCTTTTGTTTACTTAAAATGACACATCAAGCATCTGGGGATTTAATGGGAAAACCTAATTTGAGGAGTGAGAAAAAATGTGAGATGTGTGAGAAAAATGTGTGGCCTATCTAATATATTTTGTACATAAGGTCTGAAGCCATGGTCAACTTCAAAAGTTGTCCATCCTTTCCCGATTTACTAAAAAGACATTTTCGGTTTGCGTACATACGTATTGGCTTGGACCCCCCTCCCCCCTGTACGCATGGTGTACGCAATGTCAACAACCCCCCCTCCGTGCGTACGTACTTTATGGACGGCCCCATATGGGGAAAACTGGGATAACCGTTGAAATTACGGTAGAAAGGTGGCAACTCGCTGCACACCTTTCGACCGTAAAATGTACGTGCAATTGTTTACATTGTATAACAAATGTGACTGCCCCCTGTCATGGCCGCTCGTGCACAGGATCTATACTGTCCAAAGCGATCATTAAGGTCCAACTGATGTCCAATATACAATTATTCTGTTCGAGATGGTATCTTTTTGTACGAAAACGACAATTGAAGAGTGATGAAAAGCTATGACATCCTCATGTGAACGAAACTATAGGCCCCGGGAAAATAGCCTAAATAGGACGGCGGCATTACACGATTTCTTGAAAGCATGGGCAGAGTTTTTTATTGTTTTTTTGGAATGTAGATAAGGTACTATGTTGACTTATACACAGGTTGGTTTTTATCATACACATCCTTAATCGCACATGGAGATAACGCGGTTTGTATAATAGTTTTCCAATCCTGTAATCTATATTTGGATCGCGTATAGAACCCAGCATGCCATAGGCAGCATGCAGTCTACAACGACACAGACTTAATATATGCAAATCAGAATCGTTGTACTCCATGCATCAGCCAACCTATAAAGAGTCCAACAAGACGTTGATTTATGCATACATGATGAGCGATAGGTCTACAAGTGGTTCTCGCTAATGTGAGGGACCACTAATTAATTCCAATCGTATTTGAAATATGGGCCAAACGACCTTTAGTTAAAGACCTGACGGCATGATTACTAATATATAGGATCTATTACTGCGTTAATTACGAATATGAAACCGATTAAAGATAGATTTCAAGATTGAGAAAACTGTTAGAATGAGCGTTCTCTCCATGTGTGATTGGGGATGGGGATTTCAAATTGTTATCCAAACCGAGCGACTTATAAAGTGCTTTCTTTTGCGATAACATTTGCAAATAAAAAGACGCGTGACGTAATACAATGGCTCAGGAACGAGGCTAGCAGTGCTCATTTGAAATTTGTCATTAGCGCACACGCCCAAAATAGCGTCTAGATTTTGTCATGAGAATACCCTTTCAAAATTTAATTCGTCGTAAAACAAAAAAAACATCAACTTCTTTGCATCATAAATAAACATGACCATTTGCGATCAAATTCAATGACGACAGCCTCCATTAAACCGCATCAACTCGGCTCATCACTCCAGCTTTAATACGATTTCAACCCCGAAAAACCACCCGAAGTACCTCAAATCTCCACAAACGCTAACTGACGCCCTAATGTATCACCTCGGAGCGACTTAACAAATTAACCCCACGTATCGGCACATCGTTTAGACAGTTCCCCCTAAACTCATTCGGTGCCATTTATCACCGTGTTAAAGAGGAATTGGTGGTAGATTGGGGGGCTAGGGATGCTTAGCTAAACCTGTTGAGGTTGGGATAGGATCGTGAGGTCTCGGACGGAAAACCCGAGTAGGGAGAGCAGAATTGATGGCACGTTAAATTGAGTTCTTTACTGCAAACACGCTTTAGGAACCCATACATGGCGCCCGTGACGTCCTGCGTAGCTCCCGCGCTCAAGTGGCCTCAATTTCCCCCGTTCTCTTCACCAACCCGGGACTTGGCCATTTCTGACCAAAATCTGAAGCATTCTGACGATTCATCACTAAATCTCATCCACTAAATACCCCCGAAGACGCGGTTTTCTACAACTGGCCTACCCCTAGATAGGAAATTACAACCATCAATTACGGACTGCGCAATAATGATTTGAGGCGGTGCGCGTGGCTTGAATATATAATTACTCTGTCTTTATACGCGGTGATAGGTCTGACCCTAAACTCGTAATTATGGGACAAATTAATGGCCTTATATATCGGCAATTTATGTTTCAATCGGTGGGGCGAGTTGAAGAAATTAGGCTGTTAGCGCCGGGGCACTGTGATCAATTGTCAGATCAAGATCGTCTGGAGGTGATTTGTAAGTGAGAAAATTATGCAAAAAAACAGCCTGAATCCTCAGTATATCATTTGCAGATGAAACTTTTTTTGGACAAATTCCAGGAATAACAGCATTATAACTAAAGAATAATGTTAATAATTTAAAGAACTCTGAATGCGGCAATGGGGCGACATTTCGGGAAGACTCTCCCCGGGGACCACCGAAATTTCGGCAAGAGTCACTCAAAATGACACCTTATTTTTGTACCCGAAGCTTCCAAAAATGGTTCCAGACCAAAGAGAAACAGCTCTAGTCCTAATAAAAATGGTTTTTGACCTAAAAAAAATGATTTTTAAAAAACAAAATATTAGGGCGACACCAAAATGTCGCCCTATTGAGCATGTCGCCCTAATATAGCTTTTTTACACACAAAATGTCGCCCTATCCTATAGCATTCATAGTTTTTTGCCTTATAGAAATTTCAGCCACATAGATGCAGTAAAACCTCAGAAAACCTGAAAAAACATCATGCATTTTTGGAGTGTTGAATTAATAGTTTGCAAACTTTTTAAAGTACCTTCAGTTGGCAATTTCTTTCACAAAGGTACCATTTTACACGGGAAAAAAAGATCATGTAGTGTTTGTCACCATTGCTATCCTGAGCAAATTTAATCAAAATCAGGCTGAAATGCAGTAAGGCTAATAATGACTGCCTGTTGACTTATCCGAAACTTGGCTGTCAGTTCTTGTTGTCAAATAATCAGATCTGGTGTCGATTTCACAAAGATTTGCGACGCGTCGTAAAATCCATCGCAACTCGCCGAACCCGCTGCAAACTTACAAAAGGTTCGGCGGTTTGAGATGGATTTGGTACTTACGACGCGTCGCAAGTCTTTGTGAAATCGGCCCCTGGTATATGGCTTATGCTGCACAAACAATGACATAACTCCTGACTGTCTTGATTGGTTTTTACGAAATAAAGACTGTTTTTCATGTAAGAAGATTCCCTATATTAGGATCCAGGTTGCTGTCTGCCAACCCTCCCGGATTTTGCAACAGATTCTTCAGAAAATGACTAACTTTGTGAGTCCTGACATGGATAAAAACCCTTCTGGATTGTCAATTAACAACCTTGGGGATTTTTAGATGTGTTTGGAGTCCCAGAATGAACATGTTTTCCCAGATTTATTCCCCAAAATCCGGGAGGGTTGGCAGCTCTGGGTTTGGCCTGCGGGACATTTTTTTGGGACACCTTGTATCTTTATTACGGCATATTGTATCTATGCATACAGTTTCTTTAAATCCAGGATTTCTCTCAGTCAAAACAGGGGTTTAAGAGAACCCTAGGGGCTTAAGAGAACCCTGGGGACTACAAAACAAGCCCGTGAGTCAAGCAACGATAGAACAAATTGATTACTCATCGATACTTTTTACTTCAATCAGACAATAGCTCGTTTCTAATCGCAGACAATCGTTCCCTGTTACAGACTTATCCGTTTTTTGTCGACGTCTCACTCAGTCCTCTGTCTCAAGTTGTATGATGTCCCGAGCACACAGGGAATACAAGTCACAAATAATTGATATTTCCTCTCGTGGAATATAGTTTAAAACTATATTCCTGAGGAAGTTATCAAATTATGTAGACAGAAAAAATGTCATCACCTACGCTATTTTATCGCTCGTGTTGTTGTTTTTGCGATTTGGTGTTCCGTTTTCAAGGGTCAGGAAAGCTCTGCAGTTTTTGTCCGATTTCCGTTAAATCTCTCCTCGCGGGCGTGATTGTCACGCCTCGGATTTTAAGGATCGGTGTCGAGTTTTTGTCGAATCATCTTCGGTGGCGTGCAACAAAGAGCAACCTTCAAGTCGTAATTAGAGGAGTGAAAAGATGTGATATCCGGACGGGGCTGGCGATCCAAGGACGCGTCTGGTCCATTCGGGGTGTCTTCCTGTCTCAACGACGGACATTTATAAGGTAGGAATTAAACCATGACAAATCAGTTTCTATAACCTGTCACAATGACCACTCTATCACTGAAGGAAACGTTTACTGGTCGGTCAGACACTTACAGAAAGTATGTCGAAATGAAGAATTTCCTATATTTGTTTACACTGAGCGACAAAAAACCCGCAAATTTTCAGTTTAATCAAATTTTGAAAATTTCTGTTTTAATTAAGCTAACATCAAAATATCACATAACAGCTTCATTATGTATGACTGCATAAAGTTTCAGTGTGCTGAAAATTTCAACTCTCAGATTGACTGGTTTTTTTTCTTCAAAAAGTGGATTATTGTTGCGTTTCTTTTGTTGTCCGGTACAGTCTCTATAAAGAAAACAACAGTCTGCATTTTGGAAATGTGCAGAAAATGAGTTCACGCGCAGTCGCAATTTGAGCGTGTGAACCTCTTGTGACAAAGGCGGTCTCTGAGGATTTTTATTAAGGGCAGTAAAAACACGAAAAATGTCACCATCGCGACGAATAACATATTTTGAGTGATTCGCGAACGGCGCGGAATATTTAGCGGGGCGAGCGATCGTCCCAGCGGGCCGGGAGCGGGCATTTTCACCGGTTACAAAATGCTGCATTGCGTCTGGAGTTTAACCCCAGAATGCGGTGCCAGAAACGAACGATATGTACTGACGATAGATGAAAAACATGCTTTCAGTAAAAACGATAACAAATAAGCTGGGACCAATACATGTATTTTGAAATTGTAAACGACGAAAACAAAGACATTTGGAATTTGGGCTATAAAGGATTTTTTTTGTATTTTTTTTTTCTAGAAAATGAATTTTATTCTGACGTGCAATCATAAAATACCTCCCCAAAATACCATCCATGCTGGGAAGAAAATTTGCAATCTCCAATTTTGATGTGGAAGGAAAAAAAATGTTGGTGTAATCACTGCTCTGCTTTATGGAACCGGATAAATTAGTTTACAAAACAGTGGGTTTTTGGACAATATCCTTGAAAATGTGTGGATTTAGAGCACGAAATTTCAGAATGGTAATGAGAAAAAGACAAATGATACGGTATCAAAATCTCAACACCCTTGGGGAAAAATGGTGCGGGGGGGGGGGGGTGAGTGGGGGTGCGGGGGTGAGTGGGGGTGCGGGGGGGAGGGGGGTGGTGTGAGTGGGGGTGAGTGGGGGGGCGGGGGGTGGGTGGGGTGAGTGGGGGGGGGGGGGGGGGAGTGGGTGGGTGGGGGTGGGGGTGCGTTGCAAAAAATGTGATCCGGACACGCTCCTTTCACTTTCAGTAAGGGAAAATGCTCTTAACAGCACCCACAGAAAAAGGTCTGCAAATCACAGCAATTCACGGTAAATTATTGAATTATATCATATTTCTAGGAACAGCCATCAACCCGTCATAGATGATGTCACTTAATCCGTTAATGCGAGTTGTGAGACGGCCACGAGTGTTTTGTTTGCATGTGATAAAGTTTCAATTCGAAAGGTTCGCATGAAAGAAAAACTTCAACATAATACCATTTGCAGAGGTACTTTACTACAGGGAACGCGGAATTTGCAAAACACCTTTCTTATGGCTGCATTTTAAAGGGCCTGAAATTCGAATTTTCATCAATAAAATATATTTAAAGATACAGGCTCGTCAGCAATGCGCGTGCGGCAAATTCGTGCCACGAATTACGCAGCTCTATAGCAAAGGCATGGAGCTGCGTATTTCGTGGCACGAATTTGGCGTGCGCGCATTGCTGACGAGCCTGTGCCCTTTATTACGGTCAAAAACCATACTTGAAATTTATTCTGCTAATAATATAATGAATATGCAAATGCATATTCATGACCAAAGTTATAAACTTTTCTACAAGATTCTACAATTTTCTTCAACTTGACTGTTTGGTTACGTTGCCTGTTGTGATCCATGAAAAATTTGGGTTCGAAAACTGTTAGTATAGCAGTTTGCCACTACTAAAGTGTGACGTCATGTTACCATTGTAACTGGGTCTAAACATTCGCTTGTAATCTGAAATGTTCATTCCTAAAGCGCAGGCAGACAGTTCACTGGTCTTATTGTAGACCCAGTAACCTTGGCAAACACGTTCTCACTTTAGTACTCTATTCTCATGTTTTACTCTACGTTTCTCTTGTGTGTTCCTGAAGTGACATGCCCCAAACAGCGCCCTCTTTATGTGAAATACATTTTCGAAGTTGAAAAATGCCGCATTTTACTAATTTACATCAAAATGACTAGTATAGACCCTTTGCACAGGCGGCCATGACAGGGGGCAGGTTTTCATATTTAAATGAAATGACACTCCACAAAGTGCCTATACTCATGCATGGCGCACGGTGACAATGTCACTGCCCCTGTCATGGCAGCCAGTGGAAATGTTCTATAGTAATATCTTCCAAAACGATTAAAGGAGCATAACCAGAGTTTCTGGAAAATAGTTTTTGATGTAACTTACCAATATTATCAAGTAACTCCCATACACACCTCCCATGTCCCACAAACCCGAAAACATTTGCGATTTCCAGTAAAAAATTGAACAAAACTATCGAGTCGGCTTTCAGTGATAAACGTTGATACTGGAAAATTAGTTTACAAATAATCGGTGGATTTTCGACGATATCCTCGGAAATATGCGGCCTAGAAGCGCAGGAGTTTCAGTTTCGTAATCAGAAAAATATAACGGATGTTATGATGTAAAAATCTCATGACCCATAAGGTAAGTCCCGGGGAGTTTTGGGTAAAAAAAGTGATCTGGTCACACTCCTTTAACCCCTCATATAATGCAGCAAAAACTCCGGTAAGTCAACCCCAGGCGTAAACTCGGTCATCGTTTAGCGGGCAGATGCTACCGATATGCTGGTAATGGTTTTACGCAAAACAGACAACGGAAGCGACTGTCTACCACGCGTGAAGCAATCGAGTTATATTTTTAGAGCACAACACCTCCACGACCCCAGTGACGTAACAACAGAACTGACCAATGACGACTCACTTTCGTTGTTATATCAGTTTTCCTTGTTTAAAACAAATAATACCATAGACGGCTATAGAGCATGCTATACAATCGAACTCTGATAATACGAGCATTATTAATACAATATTCTACTTTTGTTCTCATTTATTTTATTTCTGATAATACAAGGTTCCTTTTATAACAAAGAAATCTGCAAGGAACATTTAATAGACTACTAAAGTGAAAACGTCACGACCTATTTGTGTGTTGCCAGGGTTACTGCAGGTCTACACTAAAACCATGCAGTGAACTGTTTCCCTGTGCTTTAGCAATGGACATTTCGGATTACCAGCGAATGTTTGGACCCAGTAACCCTGGCAACTGACGTCACACTGTAGTTGTCTATAACGAGGTTCAACTGAAGTCGAAAAGTATAGAAAAATAACCGGCTCTTCTCAGAGCCACACAAGGCCTAATCGAGAAAAAAATACTATTCTGGCACGTGGTAGCCCGCAATTATACATTAATTTACCCTTATATTATAAAGTATATAATTCTCGAAATAAAATCACCCACTTAAAAACAATTCTGATAATTAATGGAAACGGCTGAGACGTTCGCAAACCGCGAAAGACGTTTTGGTCGAAAGTGGTCAAGGGTAAACTCTGCGTAGCCCGTCAGGGGCAGAAGCGGTCAGAAGCCTCCCTTTCCTGTATGGATTTTATACTTCTCAGAATTATCCTTTTGCGTGCAAAATTTGCATAATGGATGGCGCCCCGAATTCTTCACTTTCAAAATGGAGGTGTAGTTTAGAAAGTCACATATTATGCTGTTGTTGCTACGTGATGCACGCCATTGCCTAGCAACCAACAGTCTATTTCTTTTATATGCCATTCCCTTCTACGGTGAACACAGTTTTGATTCTGGACTTTCTGTTGCGTATACCACACATATGCAGTACACCCCCCCCCCCCCCCCCCCCCCACCCCACCCCTTCCATTGTTCCCCTATTGTGTCTCAAACCTCCAAGGAACTCCAAAGGAATTCCTTTCAGTTTTTAGGGTGGGGATTGGTGCGTTAACATTAACAAAAGGGAAGAGTGTGTTGAGGTATAGGGGCGTTAGGGGGAGTCCCTTTGTCACATATAGTGCTGGGTATCATACCACATAGCAACACAAATTTAGTCTGGTCAAGTAGATACTAAGTGTGCATATGAAAGGAAGAGTATACGTCAGTACACCAGAAACTATTCGTGCGAAACAGCACGCAAAAGGCCATTGTGCCTTAGGGTGTTTTCGTGCTACTTCTATGTTCCTACAGACTACTAACATCAGTGGGCAGGATAACTGGGTCTAAACAATCACTGGTATTCCGAGACGTCCATTGCTAAAGCGCAGGGAAACAGTTCACTGGTTTTCGTGTAGACCCAGTAACCTTGGCAACACACACAAAGGGTGACGTTTTCAGTATACTCTATTTACCCCACAACTCCTTCAACGCGACCAGTCAATGACCCCGGTCAGTCTCCCATAACCAAATGATATTTATTCCTCGGATTAATTTTCTTCACTCAACAAAAAACCAAAAAACAGACATACAATCCGTCTTAATTGATTCCGTTGTCAACGTGGGCGAGGGTGCGTAGTTTTCTCGCAATATCATTTTCAGTAAATCGAGTTTTATGCGGTGTTCCCGTTTCCCAACTCCCTCTAATTTTGGAGCTTTAGCGGTCAGACGTCAGACCAATTTCCATGCAAAATCAACAATCGAAAATATAGGCTCTTAAAGGGCCCCTGAAACAGGGGGGTACCCATCGATATATATACACTGGATGAATCAACGTCGACTAAAATTGAAGCCACCGTCCGCCATTGCACCCAACCAAATACAATGCCTTGCATAGACTGGTCATACTGTCTTCTTTAATCTACATCATGGTCTACATGTGTTAAGTGGAATGCAAGCGATCGCATTGACCGGGGAGCAGTCTAGACCAAGCATTGTTCGTGGAGTACAATGGCAGCAGGCGCATGGCTTCAATTCTCGTATAGCTAACTGCTATTGCATACTTCATCCAGTGTATAGGCCTATATATCGATGGGATATAGTGGATAGCTGCAACTTGTCTTACCGGTGCCCACTGCCTGAAATGGTTGTAATTTAATGGCGCCTTCGGGAACTAAGGTTTTTTATGCCATCAAATATGCGGTATAAAGAGGAATTTCAAATTATCGAAAATGATGATCTTGGTGCTTTCTTTTGCGATAAAATTTGCATAATTTATGAAAAGAATCTCACCATCTGAAACGAGGCTACCAATGCTAATTTGCAATTTTTCAATTAGCTTTAACTTTATTATCAACTTGAAATGACGAAGAAGGAGATGCAGTTTTAAAACTGGGAAAAAATCTCGTGAAACTAATCTCAGGGTTGCGGGGGTTGTGGGCGGGGGGCGGGGGGCGGGGGGGATGGGGGGGTTGGGGGGGTGGACTCACGCGGCCGATTATGGACTGTATAACCTAATCCAGAAACACGCCCCGGAATCGAACCCGCCACCCAACCTAACCCTGAAATTGTTTTTTTATCAATAAAATCTATGCTGTGCAACCATGGAGGTAGGAAAAGATAACAAAATCCTACTTGGAAGTTGTTTTGGGGGTTAAAATATATTTTTATGCTAATGATTTGCATATTCATGAGCAAAGTTGTGATGTCACATTTTGCTTAGCACAGAATTTGTTTGCTTTATCAAAATAGGTTACCAGCCAAAATTGCATGTCAATTCGTGTGATTAGAAAGAGTATCGTTGCCTATAGCAATAAAAAATCTGGTTGTTTTATGCCATTCTCTCCTACGGTGAACACGGTACTGATTATGTACGTCACACCTGCCGCGTGCACCACATAGCAACAAAACAAATGTCTGGCGAAGTAGATACTAAGTGAACATGTGAAAGGAAGTAGGCTACGTCAGTACACCATACGCTGAAAACGTGCAAAAGGCTTGAACTATCCGTTTTCTGCGTAGATCAATTATCTCAACATGGGAATCGTGGACTCACATGAAACGGCCGTCGGGGATTGTGCATACCATACGTGTGGGGCGCAACGCGGGCCACGTCTATGGGGACCAATAAGGGGCATTGGGTGCCGAAAGACATTAAAAGAGGTTCACAAGTCTTCGATGAGTGCCAGTTAACAACTCCGCTTCAGGCCACAAAAATCTTGTCCCCAAATTCCTTCGCACCAACCTTTCTCCTGACTTTATAGGTGCGTTAAATTAGGCTGTAAATTGTCACTTGTTATCGGCCGGCCCGGGGCAATTTGGTGGTGTTGGTTAGTGTCCATTTTCGGCACAATTATCATTTTGCGTGTAATATTTGCATAATGGCTGGCACCCCATAATCTTCACTTTCAAATGGAGGTGCAGTATACAAATTCACATACTACGCTGTTGTTGCTACGTGGTGCACGCCATTACCTAACACTCAACAGTCTGGTTGCTTTATGCCATTCTCTCCTACGGTGAACACGGTAATGGTTCTGTACTTCACGTAGTCTGGTGAAGTGGATACTAAGTGTTGCATGTAAAAGGAAGTACGTCAATACACCAGACGCTATTCATGCGAAACACACAAAAGGCTAATTCTGATATCCTAAATTTTCTTGACGAATTAGAAACATTACACCTTTTTTTCTATAACAACCAAACTAAAAACGCGGTGCTCTAATTTCAGTGGGTGAATAAATTATAGTGATTGTTGATTTTCCGTACCTTTATCAACAGCGGTTATTTTGTGATAACTTTAACCTTTAATGCGCTAAAATTGAAGCGTGTTTATCGTCTGCATTTTCCCGCGCTTTTTTTTACCCATTCCTCGCAACCAATCGGCAGTCGCGATACGCACGATCGACGCTCAAGTATTCGAGTCTAAAAGCCTGGCCCAATCTCTCTTATTTTTCCCGCCGAAACACTTTGGCAAATACTTTGGACCGCGGGAGCATAAGTCAGTTGTTGACTCTCCCTCTGTGCGTCATTAAGTTCTCCAAAATCGATGGGGGAGTAAACACAGTAAATGGATTTGCCGACGCGGGCTAAATTACCCGGTTAACCGATGACGATCAACCAGATTTTTTTTGCAACAGAGAAAATGGGTTAATTGAGATGTAACGGCGTGGATTTGAGTAAAGTGACTTCTTCGGCCCTGTAGGTAAGCAGTTAAGTCACTATTAGCATTTTGCGTGTAACATTTTCTAGTGCCTGCCGCACCAAATTCTTACTTTCAAATGAAGGTGCACTTTAGAAAGTCACGTACTGTGCTATTGTTGCTACGTGGTGCATGCCATTGCCTAGCAATCAACAGTCTGGTTGCTTTATGCCATTCTTTCCTACGATGAACACGGTAGTGATTCTGTACTTCACACCTGCCGCGTGCACCACATATATCAACAAAAATTTAGTCTGGTCAAGTGGATACTAAATGTGCATGTTTTTTTTTTTTTTACCATCCATTCAACACAAAACCCTGTATGGATTTATAAGGTTGTCTGAAGTATTACTGCACCTGGCTGAAATTTCTACAGTGGGCAGTTTATCAACATTATACTTCAGTTTGTATTCTGTTCCTGTTTTTAAAAGTTGTCCCAATCATGTAGGTTATCTGTTGCATTCCCCTCACGGCCCTTGCTCATCTTCACCCTATAGACTTGTCCCCGTGTCAGTGTCTCGCCAAGGCATGCAATAAGGGAACATTCGTAAGTAATTACTAAGTCAACATGGCCGGCCCAGCGGGTAGCATCTCGATAAATAGCGGAAATTAGGTAATAAGCCTCCCTACGCCGATAACAGATTGAGATATAAAGTCCGGTAATTAAGCCCAAACTCCTAGTCAAGTGGCACAATTATTCTACGGGGCTGAGATTTCAACCAATCAATTAAAGCGGTGTCCTAATCCTATCAGACCCAGTCACAACACTTGAGCCGAGGAACAAAATTCATTATCGGCTCGGGGTTTGTCGAGACAGAAGTTACATGTCAACCAAAACATTGAGGTGTTATTTTATAGCGAGCGAAAGAATGCCGAAAGTTAGGCCGTGAAGTGATGGCATCAGGCCGGCATGGCAGGCCAATCACGCCCGGTCAGCGTTTGGGCCCCGGGCGGTTAATTGTCAGCAATAACCGCGTTCCATCCAATGTTTGTTTATCAAAATCCTATCATTTAGAGGCTGTGTTGAGTGATTATAGATGTAGCTACCGGAAAACTATTCTTGGATGCTCTATCCACAATTAAATTCACAACAACCAACGCATTCAGTGTGAATGACGTCATAGTTTTGTGTCTGGAAACAAGACTTCTCATATTCAGGAATATGAGACGATAATATCTCACCACGGAGGAAGGAAATGATCCGACTAAACAACAAATTGAAGGCCGCGGGTCACATTCATTCAATGACCTTTTTTATATATTATTAATGGCTTTGGTGGAGTTGAGTTACCAGACCGATATGTTAACGCAAGTACGTCACCGGTTGTTAGTGCGCGTGCGCGCAATGGGAAAAGCATTGCAGTTCAAAAGTGTAGGTTAAAGATGGATACATGATTGGAAAACTGTTACAAATGGCGTTACCTCCATGTGTGATTTAGGATGTGTGCGACAAAAACCAGCCTGTGTATAAGTCAATTCAGTACCTCATCTACGTTCCGAGAAAACAATGAAAAACTGTCCATGCTTTCAAGAAATTGTGCGAAGCCACCGTCCTATTTAGGCTGGTTTCCTGGCAGGGAAGACGAGGCCATAAACACAGGGCAGTCAGGGGCCTAGTTTGGTTCACACGAGGGCCCCCTTGAAAACATCACGTGTGCACACGCATTTAAATAAATTTATCTTAAATTATCGTGGGTGGAATTACTGCAAAGGTTTCTGTTGCAAAACCTTTGCGCTGAATTCTCAATTTTCAAATAGAGGTGCAGCTTAGAAAGTCCACATACTATGCTGTTGTTGCTACGTGGTGCACGCCATTGGCTATAGCAACTAACATTTCGGTTGCTTGAAGCCGTTCTCTCATACGGTAAACACGGTAATGATTTTGTACTTCAAATACACTTCACATACGATTTTGGCTGCCAACCCATTTTTAAAATACAAAGCAAAGAAATTCTGTGCTAAGCAATTTTCTTGTGTTTTAGCAGCGCCGTGAAATTGGCCCCAGTTCAACTGAGTACGCCAAAACACAATGCGACTATATAGTCGGTCACGGGGTCAATTCAAAGTGTGTGGAACCACTGGATAGGTCTGTACGGTCATTAAGTGCCAACCCCGGGCCTATAACCACACACCGATTCAGCGCAGACAAAATAGTGGCACGAGCCAGCTCACGCACTCACGAAACGGCCGTTCATAAAACAGACTCATAATAAACCATCTCCTAATAGAGCGATTGGTTCATCATATGGGGCTAAACTTTCCACCGTAGTGTTCTCTATATCGATGCGCGCACACCAAGTATACCAGAGAGTTTACGCCGATCCATTCACTAGTTTTAGCCTGGTGTGTGTGTTGACTTTCAACCCTCTTCAGTTTCCAGTCTTCGGCAGCGAAGGGAATTAAAAGACCAGAGATTTTCTCAGATTTTGTTCCGCTGTCGCGGAAGCCTCGTCCATCAGTAAAAGCTTTTAATTACCCGTCAGTGAGCGGGTCCGTCACTGTATCCATTTGTTTAATGTGGAGGGTCGTTTAGCCATCAATTATCGACAATTTGACGAAGCAAGCCTCATCACTGGTGTAGGCCTATGTACGAAGGAGTATAGAGTATACGGACGCCGGCCGCGATAGACAGACTGAGTTAAACAACAAGGTTTAAAAACCTGCAGCATCGTTTAAACATCGTAAAAACAACGTGAAATCGGGAGATTTGGGGGGAGATTCAAGATGTTTCCTCAATATCGGACCGATTTGCTAGCGATGGGACTCGCTTCTTCAAAATTCCACCCCGTGCCTATGGTGTCCGCGTCGGCTTTCTTTCCTCCCGTGGTCGCAATCGGAACTTGGCATCCCCACAACTACAGACCGAGAGCTAAGCGGCCTACACCCTACTACATCGCCGATATTCTAGGGTTATGGGAACGCGAGGCAGCGGCGGCCGCCGCAGCAGCAGAGAGCCAGCGGAAGATGGGCCTACTCAGCGCCGAGCACGCCCGGGCGCTAACATCGCTCGATAATACTGTCGCCGTGGCGGGCCGGGAGAAACACGGATGCGGTGTTAAGCCGTGCGGAAAGCCTGGGAATCTGGCCGGAGAGTTGGAAAAAAGGGTCGTGAAAAAACCTAAAGATGGCTCACACCACCACCATCAACACCATCCTAAAAATCATGGATCAGAAGTCCTGGATATAGTTACTGATCGACCGGAAAACAGAGACAGTACGGAGAGCAATGGTGAGTAAATGTTGATGTTACTTTTCTGGCATCTTCGGCAGGGTTGTATATAGTCAAGTCTATCACAAGTCCAGTAACAAGAAGCAAAGGATAAACACGCACAAAAGAATGCCTTTGTTGGAGTTCATTTGAATAGCTTGTGACTTGAATTAAGACCCAGGGACCTGTGATGAACTTGTGATGGACTCGACTACAACCTTGATCTTCGGCAACTAAGGCCCTTTATGCAATCGACTATGTACAGTATTAGCTTTCACTTTATACTTTATTATCAACTTGAGATGATGATGAAGGAGATGCAGTTTTAGAAGTGAGAGAGAAACAAACCCAGAGAAATATGGGGGGAACCCACGCGACAGAGCAGGGACTGCAAACCCAATCCACATACACATAGTCAGGAATCGAACCCGGGACGCCAGAGGTGAAAGGTGGGGAAAGAACCACTACGCCACCCTTAGATTGAAACAAACTTTCACAACCAAATGGAGAGGACTTCCTTGCACGTTAAGCATGAAGGTCTGTGTTTCGAATCCCGGTGGAGCCAAGTTGTTTTTCATTTAATCCAGATTTCCCAAACTCATGGACATTTTGTCTACATTTGTATCACAAAAATGGAAGCAAAATTGCGATATTTTGATGCATTTGAAATGGCTGTTCCAAATTAGCATGTTTTAAATTAATGTCCATACAATTTTAAACAGTGTAGAATATTTAAAATAATTTAAAAACACTCAGACATGTTTTGCTATCGTAGTTTTTATAAATATTCGATAATTGTTTTCAACGACGTATGGGGATACCAATGCATTTTTCAACTCTTGCGATTACATTTTGAAGTATGGTTGACCAGTTCCTTTCTGGGAAGGTAGTTGCTAGTTTTAGCCACCCTATAAGCCTGTACTTTATCAATATAATTTTACATGTTAAGCAAACTTTCAACAAATCTTCCAAGCTCTAAATTTACACTTAAATTCAGAAGATCACACTTAGTTTATTGAATCGTTCTCGTCACGTTTTTGGTAAAATCAACAGGTAAATCCCTTGATATATTACCCCAACCCTTCCTGATTTTGGAGAAGACACCCGGAAAATAGGTTGAGCTCCCGACTTCAGATGCATTCTTCTCTGAAGCCCGGTATTTTTTTTTTAAAGTCAGAAAAAACTTTAGAAGTGCATGCCACGACGCGACGTTAATGGGACACTGTTTAATTGGCACCCAATGGAGGTGATAATCGGACGGTACCGGTACTGTTACTATTTGAACCACTGATTTTGATAAAAAGCTGATAACTGCTCAAATTAAATCCCGATTAGGTCACGGCAAGGTTTTTTTTAGTCAAGGCCGATTTCGGGACAGATTACATGATTGGAAAACTTTTAAAAACAGGATTACACCAACAACATTACATAACTAAAGAAAACTGATATTAGACTGCCTTGTATACAAAAATTCAGCCACATAGATGCAGTAATACTTCAGAAAACCTTAAAACTCCATACATGGTTTTTGTGTTGAATAAATGGTATAGGCCTAAAAGAATCGTCTGCAAATTATTTTAAAAAGTATACCCTCAGCTGGCAATTTCTCCCACAAAGGTACAATTTTACACGGGCAAAAATCATGTGGTGTTTGTTACCATTGCTATCAATTTTAGTCAGGTTTTTCTTGTCAATTCGTGAAGCAAAATTGTTGTCATTATACAAATGATGTATTGGGGTATGAGCTTTGAGGTATTACTTTTATTACTTTTAACTGTCGTAAATTTGACAAAATAGATTAGTTTTGCTCGACAATATGTTACGACTGAGTTCAAATCTCACTTTTGCCGCGGTCCTCATGCACTTTCTAGACAACGAGTTATTTGAAGCCTGTATGGTGTAGACCTAATAGGCCTACACTACTCACAATAAGTTAGGGATATTGGTGTGGTTTAATTTTGGATTTCTTTTTAAATGACTGTTTTCACTTTTTCCTGTGACAAGATGCGTCTGTCATGCAGATGCAATTGTCTAATCATAGACAAAATCATTCAAGTGGAATATAAATATATGCATGCGTATACACCCCACGATATTCCCATGTGAGTAATTCATTTGGCTGCATCTGATCTGACTGACAATTCTCCCTACTATGGGCAAATTAGGCACTTGCATCTTTTAATAAGATGACCTTCCATTCTCGTAAAATGGCCATTAAACGATGCAGCACGCTATTAATGTGTGTGTCATTCGCGTCCAATGATAACAGGAGTTAAATTAACGTGTCCATCACACTTGAGCTCACCCCCCCCCCCCCCCCCCCCCCCTCCCCCCCGCTCATTTGTTTTCACATAAATGTTGAAATTTTAATACCATGTGTATTATTTTTCTCGTTGCCATTCTAAAATTTCAAGGATATCGTCCCAAAACCACCGATGTTTTGTAAACTAATTTATCCGACATTAGAGCAGTAATTACGCCAATTTTTTAGCTTCCACATCCAAATTAGAGATATCATTGCAATTTTCCCGTTTTTTCACAGTATTTTGGGGAGGCATTTTATATGATTTTTATAGATTAAAACTAAACCTATTTTTCTGAACACATGCCTTTGATTTTTCCCCACGCCATTCCTTGGTTGTTCGAGTTAAAGACCCTATACAGAATTTGCGATGTCCCAAACTTTTAATCAACATTTGATCAGAAAAAAAAAACCTTACTCAAATAAAAGTATCAAATGTCCAATGCAATAATTCCGCCGAGAGATGATTTCTTTTAATTGGAATTTATATAAACGCGTATGCGCACGAATTATTTCACAAGGGCATCCTTATGCAAAAGAAAACAGAATACCTTGTTATTGCGGCTCCGTTTCCCATGCAGTATAGCAAGGGAACCAGCCTAAATAGGACGTTGGCTTCGCACAATTTCTTGAAAAACATGGACTCATAAACATCCTCAATCATACATGGAGATAATGCCGTTTGCAGTGAACGTCCCTTTACCCATTAAGGTAATATATAGAGAAAGTTAAAATATTAAAATAATTCAACTTTATGCCATTATAGAAAAAGATAACATTATGGTGTACAAGTTACTTGCCCCCTGTGTGTCAAACAGCACATTAATTCAAAATTGATTTTAAAAATGAATAAATAATTTGAAAGTGTAAAATATTGTTTTGAACAACCCCCGTTTTTCTTTGTTTGAAATTTTCGCTTTTTCCTGGGTCTCTGTTAAAAAATAACTTCACAATATTTGTTCAATAACAAACGTATATAGGCCTACGTATTCGCTACTTATAATGCGATTGATCAAAATACCCCCCATCTCAAAGCTATTAAAAGCAAGTGTTGTATATTGTATATAGTTCCTATGATATAAACACGCTTAACCAAAACCTCAAAGTGCACTGAAAGTGCCGTTTTATGATTTTAACATGTTTATTTTATCTATTGCCCGATTCGCACGGGTCAAATTTTTATGAGAACTTACAGAATCATTGTATTATTGAAAGATTGAAGTGGTATTGTCAATTTTGGTGGCATTGTAAACAAACATTATTCACCTAAAATTGGCCATAATAACCAAATTTTCCGGCTTTTTCCCCGCCGTTTCTCTTAAACCCAATTGGCGTATCAATTTTGTTCAAGCGTATTTTACGGATGAACTGAACAATAATTTAATTTCAACTCTTTCAAAGATAAGAACCCCTGTAATATTTTCACTTATTTGGAACAAATGTTGTCAATTTTTGTGTAAAGCGAGCCCACAACAAAAATTTGATTGAATTTGGAGTGAAATCACGAACTGACAATCAATGAATTATGAAAATTCCTTCCACGCGCCGCTTTTTCTCATAAATTGACGCGCGAAAAGGCTCAGTATATGATGTGAACCCACCGTAATTTTGCTGTTCTTGCACGGGAAAATGTTTGTTCAAGCGGCTATAGACAGAATACGAATTCCCCTTTCGTCCAACGATTGGTTGAGGTTTCCAATTTCCAAAAAACTAATAGTTTTGAATAAGAAATTTTGTATCATGTCACTTTTTTTCCAAACAGAAGACGAAACGTCGAGCGAGCGGGCAGAGCGAAAACGCAAGGGGGACAGCGACTCACCAGACGGCTCCAAGGAGAAGAAGAAGAAGGCCCGAACCACGTTCAGCGGTCGGCAAATCTTCGAGTTGGAAAAACAGTTTGAAGCCAAGAAATATCTGTCGGCTAGCGAGAGAGCAGAGTTAGCCACGCTTCTTAACGTCACGGATACACAGGTAAAACGATTCTACTTTCGTGAAATAATTTTTATTTAATTTTTAACAATTGTCATTTTTCCAATGAATTTACGGAACTTAATTTCGTAACCCGTAGGCTGAATTGCCTGAAGCTTACAAGTGTGTTCCACCTAAACACCGAGATACATAGGTGGGTGGCGCTATTGGCACGAAAGAGTGCATAAAACGCACTGAACCAAGGCCCTTACGATTTTTTCTCTCATCCCAAGGTTGGTGGTTTCATTTCATTGGTGATTAGGCACCATACCAGTATTGTTAAATTTGATTGTTTTAAATACATTTTAGAAATCAAATAGTTTTAAGCTTGTCACCAAAACAATCTCAAGTTTCCGCTTACATTCGGTGGACAATTCCAAAAATTGCCAAACAAGATAAATTAAATACAATGTCGCGCAGAATAATCGACAAATATTCCACTGTGTTTTCTTTTTTGTTTATAACAAAAATATAGTAAACTAAACAAAATAGTTTAGGTATATAGTTAACCAATTTGTCGAATGTGTCTTTTTTTCAACTAGGTATACATATCCTTAAATATCTAACATCAAAACCATATTGTATATAGGTTTTGTCCATCTCTGTCTATCCAGTTCATTACTCTCCATGACGACTATACATATACACGGGACTATTCTGGGTCCGTCGCCCGGCCGCTTTCCGTTCCATACCTATCAATTTGCCGCTCACTCATACTTAAAAAAAATCGTCGATTAAAGAACGGAGCTTTCAAAGCCGTAGTGACTGCCGTCCGACAAGGAATGATGATAACGTTTACCATCATTTGCTGTTTAAAAAACCTTTCAAAGTCCGGTCATTTAGCCAAAGCCATCAAGGGCTAATCAGTATGCGAGCGTGCGGTGAATCGTGGCCGTGCGCTGACTGCATGCTTAACACGACCCATTTAGCCCAAACAACCGCGCCGCGCGGTACGTTTTAACTCGGCGAATTGCCCACACGAGCCCATTGCTCACAATCAAACCACAAAAAGCTTTCTTTTTTTACCCGGCCGCAATTTTTTTCTCCTTTTTATCGGTTTTTCTCCTTCCATCCTTATCTTTCATGTACTTAATTTGTCTGGATGGGGGCAGTCGTTTTCACAAGCATTTAAGGGTAATTCAGAGAGGCACAGTAATCGGGAAATAATGGATTAAAGGGGGGCGAGTTGGCTTCCCCGGAGGCGAAATGGCATTCCATTACCTTAAAATGATTGGTGTAAATGTGCGACCACGACGCGTACGCCAGATGATGATTGGTTAAAAGCCGCGTTATGATGCTTTAAAGCCCCCAGTACATCATTTGCAGCTACTGAGGATTGCACTTTACGAGTTGACGAGTAGCAATGGTAACAAACACCACATGATTTTTTTCCCGTGTAAAATATGGGGGAAATTGCCTATACTGAAGGACTGTGCTTACAAAGTGTTCGCAAACGATTTTGTTTATCATTCATTCAACACAAAAACCAGCCATTAATTTTTCTATGAAGGTTTTCTATTACTGAATCTATGTGGCTGTCATTTCTACAAGGCAGTTTATCAACATTATATTCTTTAGTTATGTATTATGCTGTTCCTGTTTTTACTGTAAATCTGTCTTTAAGGTAAGGGCTACCAAAATCAAATACGGGGAAACCAGCCCCTCACACCGAAACAAGACCCGATTTATCAGTCTCTTGACGACAAGTGGGGCTGGGTGGGGTAATTAGTCCGCATCGAAACAACCAAATTGTCTCTACTCATAAGCAAGCATGGTAAAGTGCCTTGCTCAAGGGCACAGGTTTTACAACCTGTCGTGGCCAGGATTCAAACCCACATTCCAGTATATCTGACATATAGAAACTTGAGTTCGGTGTATAGACCACTAGGTCATAACACCCCATAACAACTACACTTTGCTACCAGCGAAAAATGTTCAAACCATCATGAAACGAAATTGGTTAGTTGATCCATGTGGCGTACACCTCAGAAATCAGCGATGAAACAGACCATTGATGCCGCGAATTCAGAATGTTTTAACTCTAAGATCACGGTTGGTAGTGTTGCGGGTTTTTTCTTCCACTCAATGAGGGTGTAGGGTGACACTCCTCGGTCCGCCCGGGGGACAGGTGGCGACCGAGTAGAGCCGAGTGTGTAAGCTAAGAAAGTTACCCGTGTCTCGCTCGGCACCCAATCCGCCGCACGCTGCGTCGGAGATATACTGTGTTTTGGGCCGAGAGGCCATTCCGGTGGACTCTTGTCTGTTTCTGTGCCTCCGGGAAGAAAGTACAACCCTCTGATAAAAAGGAACACTTGTAAGGAGGAGAGTCTTCGGCGAGTGGTAACTAGATGAGGCAAGGTGTAAACGGGCGATGTGTTCTGGTGCTTCGGCTAGATGGGGAAAGAAGGGAAAACATTGGACCCCTCCAACGGAAGCCAGCCGTGCCTGGGCCCGCCTCGTAAAACCTCCACAAATCTCTTTCAAAATTGTTCATCATCACGACCAGCGCCGACACACAAACAGACAACTTTCTCACTTTTCGTCTTTAAATTTCGAGTCCAAAATGCCATAATGCCATTACACACACATCACCCCGTAGGGACTACCAAGTGCTATATGACCCTTGCGTCGGTTTCTTCAAGCTTTCTTAAGTCTTTCAATGCCTATACCGCCGCTTTTGAAGGTATACAATTGGGTTGTTCCACGTTTGGATGTAAAATATACCAGTAAAGTTCAGCCCCGATACATCATTTTGCAGTCAACCTAAATTTTACTAACCAGACTAAAAACGTTGATAGCAGTGGTAACAAACACCACATGATTTTTTTCTCCGTATAAAATGGTATCTTTGCAGGTGAAATTGCCAAAATGTGTTTACCATTCATTCACCACAAAAACCATGCATGGATTTTTCAGTTTTTCCGAAGTATTAATGTACATGTAATCTGTATTTAGATGACCTAATATGTAATTACCAAACATGGGATGAGAGAAACAATTATATGGTCCTTATCGGGATATGAACCCGAAACCTCTGGCAAATTTAAACAGGACAGATGCTCCATAAATTGACATTTTGTAAGTTGACCGCCACTGGATCTCAAATAGTCGTATAGTTGTTCGTTTTGCATTATCATACGTTTCTGTAAAAGAGTCAATTCATTCTAATAATACACCGCTCTCAGACGATGGAAAACACGTGTTCTCATTCGGCCACTGTCCTTGTTCATTCTCATCAAAATTTTGGTATAAATGTATTGTAGTGTATTGACAGTAATTTATACTGAGCGCTGCCAGATTCAATTGTAGACTGGGACCTGGCTAAATGGCAAAGTATAACGGTTGATGTTGCCTCTGTTTGCTGCATGCCTGTTTTTGATGTTTACGCTGCTTTTGCTGCTGCTGCTGGTGCTAGCTGCTGGTTCTGTTGCTGATGCTGCTGTCGCTGTTGTCGTTGTCGCTGCCACTGCTGCTATTGCCGTTAACTGCGACACTGCTGCCGCTACTTTTGGTGTTGCTGTTTGTGCCATTTTGCTGCTGATGTTACAGTTGCTGCTGCTGCTGTTGTTGTTGTTGTTGTTGCTTGTTGCTTGTTGCTCTTGCTGCTGTTTTTTATTGCTGTTGTCACTACCGGTGCTGGTGCTGTTGTTACTGCTGCTGCTGTTGCTGCTCCTTCTATATACTGCAGCTATTCTTGCTACTCTTATTAGTGTTGCTTTTGTTGCTGCTGCTGCCGCTGCTGTTGTTTTTGCTGTTGTTGCCGTTAATGGTGCTGCTGTTATTGCGGTTAATGCTGCTGTTTGTATTGCTGTTGCTACCGCCGTTATTTGCTACTGCTGCTTCTGCTGTTCCTGGTGCGGCCGTTACTGCTGCTACTACTGCTTTTGCTATTGTTGTTGTTGCCAATGTTATTTTGTGCTGTTGCTGCTGTTCCTGCTGCTGCTGTCGTTGCTACTGTTGCAACGGATTATTTCAGACTGTTCCTTCATCACACACTCCATTAATGCGTGAATGTTCATCACCACAATCATTACCAACCACGGTGGAATTTCCGTGCAATAGTTACATAAACACGCATCTCTTTCTTCTTTGACTTTCTTTAACAGGTGAAAATTTGGTTTCAGAACCGGAGAACCAAGTGGAAGAAGATGGAAGGGATTTCAAACGCGGAGGCGGCAGAGCACAAGATCGGCGGGCCGAGACACATCGACACGATCCGGCAAAAACAGAACAGCGAAGGAGCGGCGGCGGTGGTGGTGGCGGGAACGGAGAAGGCCCTCTCGCCCAAAAGCAGGGTCCTGGTTGATCAAGGTCTTGGAGATGATGATGACGACGATGACGAAGACGAGGAGGTGGAGGATGGGGGTGTTCACGAGCAAGAAGACGACGAAGAAAGATGCTCGTCTTGCAGAGATGAACCGGATGCCGGGGATCTCCCAGGAGCGGTGCCTGAAACCGAGACCGGGTTAGAATCGAGAGGAGAGGCAGAAGATGAGCCAACAGATCGGGTGTCAAGCCAAGAGGTTCCTGGGATACGAAGAAACATCTGCTGTGATCATGACTCACTCCTAACCCCCTCCCATCCCCTAGCAACCAAGACGGAAGACCAGACGCATAAGGAGGACATGATGGGTTGTGCCATTCTCAAAGATGGGAAGGGGGAACGAGAGGACACGATTTGGGAGGGACATGTTCAGACGACCGAGACGATGCTTAGTCATCGACTGCATCAGAGTCTCTGAGATAAACATAAGATCGTTGCAGCTGATTGTAAATAGCTTGTACAAAGGGAAAACTGAAAATTGGGCCTAAAACAACTTCGTCACTTTTTGTTTACCTATGTTAGTTTCCTCCACTTAAGTGGCTTCCATTTTCATGGAAGATCCACATATAAACACAAATGACGTCATCACGACGAGGTTGATTGGGAACTCGAGATGTAAAAATCAAATATTTATGTTTATAGTTTTGAAATATTGAACTGATGTTTGAAAATGTCATGTACATTTTGAAGAATAATCACGATGTCTTCATGGCCATAATGTGGCTAATGGACTCGTGATATATAAACTAAGTATTTAAATCAAGGCTTCACGTGCCCCGCTTAGCATAAAAAACTGCTTAGCACAGAATTTCTTTACTTTGTAAAAATGTGTTACCACCCAAAATTGTCAGCTTGTGTTTTAGCAAAAGTAGCAGAATACCAGTATAAATACATTACATACGATTTTGGCTCACAATCCATTTTTAATTAGCAAATTTACGCCAAATAAATCTGTGCTAAGCAAAATTTTGTGGTTAGCAACGTCATGAAATTGGCCCGAGGTTATTTACTAATTAATTACTGGAACGACAGCAGCGATGTTTTGTGTTAAGTCGATGCTATAAAACAATCTGCGCGGTCATTTTAAAACCAAATTCAGATGTTAAAGGAGTATGTCCAGATCACATTTTTGAGCCCCCATTTTTTTCCATGGATGTTGAGATTTTTATACCATATCATTTGTCATGTATTTCTCATTACCATTCTGAAATGTCGCGTTCTCAATCCCTACATTTTCAAGGATATCGTCAAAAAGCCATAGATTCTTTGTAAACTGATTTATCAATATTCCATAAAGCAGTGCAGTGATCACACCAACCTTTCTGCTTCCACATCCAAATTGGAGATTGCGAATTTTCTTCCCAGGGATAGTATTTTGAGGAGGCATTTTATATGATTGTATAGGTTAGAAACAAATTAATTTTCTGGGGGAAAAAATCTGGACAAGCTCCCAACATTGCTATCAACAGTTTGAGGTTTCATTTCAATCTATGAAGTAAAATTGTGGATCGTTGCAAATGATATATCCTTTAAAGTGGGCCTCCCACTGTGCGATTTTTGCCACGAATTTCCAACGATTAGGTACAATTTGGTGAGATTACCAGAGACTGTCTATAGACTCTATACACTTTTAAACCACAACGTAACGAATGTTTGTACATAATAATTTATTTAATTTGAAATGAATTGTAAATAGTTCACTGAAATTGCGAGCTTTGTGCATGCTCTAAAGCCATATAATTCTTTCACGTAAAACGCAGTCGATAATTGCGATTAAAGCACAGACCAAAACAGTTTTGTGAATTTACTAGGAATTGTTCATAATGTATGCAAATTGTATTGGGAATACCAACGGGAGTATACCACTGTGCCTCAAAGCTCAGCTGGTAGACCATCTGCCCGGTGTGTCAGCGGTCTTGGGGGAAACCTGAGGGAGTATACCACTGTGCCTCATGGTTCAGCGGGTAGAGCATCTGCCCAGTGTGTCAGAGGTCTTGGGGGAAACCCGAGGGAGTACACCACTGTGCCTCAGGGTTCAGCGGGTAGATCGACTGCCCGGTGTGTCAGAGGTTTTTGGGGAAACCTGAAGAGGGATATACCACTGTGCCTCATAGTTCAGCTGGTAGAGAATTTGTCCGGTGAGTCAGAGCTCACGGGTTCAAATCCAGATAAGGACCACGTGATTTTTCTCTCATCCGAAGCTTAGTTATTTCAATTGTAATTAGGCACTATCAAATATTGCTTAGGTCACTCTTTTGAAGTGTGCAATCACGACAAATAGACTACTAAAGTGTGACGTCAGTTACCAGGTCACTGGGTCTAAACATTCGCTGGTAATCTGAATCGTCCATTGGTAAAACGCAGGGAAACAGTTCACTGGTTTTAGTACAGACCCTCACACTCACGTTTTCACTTTATAGTAGTCTATACAGCATTCTGATCGTGGTATACGCGCCGCAGAGTCCTTCAGATTTTTTTTCTCGGCGTGGCGAACACTTTTCTTTTTGCCCGTCCCCCTCCCCCTCTAACCTTTTTTCGTTCTTGAATCTAGCGAGCTCAATGGACTGTAGCAGACACTATTCCGGTCGTTTTAGTCAGTGAGGTGAACGGCGCAGGTGGAATAGCAAATAGAGTCTAGTTTCGCGCCTTGCATATCCAAACATGCTTCCCCTTTCCCCTACTCGCGGGCCATCCTAATTTTGCCCACTTGTCCTGGGAAAAAAGGAAAAGAACGACCGAGTAGGGGGAGAGGAGAGAGGCATTTGTGAGGCCGAGTGTGTGTACACGAAGAGGTGCGTGGGGCGAAAGCAGATGAGTGCAAATTGACAGAGGAAAAACGGGACAAATTGACCAGCAAACGGTTGCTAAATCGCAACACGGCAGGACAATATGCTGTCTTCGTATAATGTATCCAAATTCATGGATGTTTCTAGTGATGATGCCTAGTGATGAGCTATTTTATTCACCTGTTACTTTGAAGACAGACTACATGATTGGAACACTTTTAAAAACAGGAACAACATCATTACATAACTGAAAAACAATGTTTTATAAACTGTCTTGTTTAGAAATTTCAGCAACACGGATGCAGTAATACTTCAGAATCAGAAAGCATTAAAAATACATTCATAGTTTTTGTGTTGAATGTTTTTAAAATCGTTGAAAATGATTTGGCAATTATTTTGCGGCAATTACTCTCACAGGGAAAAAAATCATGTGGTGTTTGTTATATTGCTATCAACACTTTTAGTCGGGTTTTTCTTGTCAACTCGTCAAGTAAAATGTAAATTCACTGCAAATCGTGCACTGGGGCTTTAAGATTAGGGTACAATTATAATAAATTAAAACACGGAAATCAATCTGTTTCTCTATTATGCCATTTCACTGTCGACACAAATGATCATGACATTCGTTTTTACATGCGAGCCCTGTAGGCATCCAGAGTGGATATATAAAGGCCGCCTTTTGACACATGTTTTTCATTGTCTGTCCAAGTCCATTAGCTCTGACAATGGTTGGTGAATCATCTTTATTGAGATGTTTTTGTATTTCTCAACTTGCAACCATTACAGCCTATATGACCAGAGAAATGTCATAGTTTGGACCTGTTACTTATTATCGATTTCCTTAATTGTCTTCTGTTTGTCAGGTTCGGGCCTTTAAATTTTGCACTGTGCCCACAGTGTATCCATTTTAATTGAATTGTCTTTATGTCTCAAATGTGTGTCTGTGTGCTGTTTCGCTGTGTCGTTTGTGAACAAGTATGGTATACTTATGGGGTACAAAGGAGAGGGTTAGACAAAGGGAACAATGGTACCCCACAAGTCTCTTTTGTCCACTTAGTTCCCCGCGAGGTAATGTGCGTTAAGTCTATAGAGTTTGTGAGTACAAAGAGAACAAAAGAAAGGAAGTGAGGGGGAAAAGGAGGGAACAAAGGAGGTACCCCATTAGTACCCATCTGTAAGAATGTGTGCGTGTGTCGTTTCTCTGTGTGTCGTTTGTTGTGTGTCGTTTGTTGTGTGTCGTTTGTTGTGTGTCGTTTGTTGTGTGTCGTTTGTTGTGTGTCGTTTTGGTGTGTCGTTTTGGTGTGTCGTTTTGGTGTGTCGTTTATCGTGTGTCGTTTATTGTGTGTCGTTTCTTGTGTGCCGTTTCTTGTGTGTCGTTTCTTCAAGTTCTTGTGTGCCGTTTCTTGTGTGCCTTTTTTTTTTGTGCCGTTTCTTGTGTGCCGTTTCTTGTGTGCCGTTTCTTGTGCGTCGTTTTCTGCGTGTCCATTCTGTGTGTCGTTTGTGTTGTTTTGTGCTGTTATGCGCGTTGTTTTTGTGTGCTTTTTCTGTGTGTTGTTTTGGTTTGGTTTTTGTTATGTTTGTTTACGAGTTGTCTGTTTTAGTACCGTTTATTTTTGTCGAGAAGTTTATTTCTGTGCTCGACCTACATTCTTTCCTCTCTGTCTACTCCTTAACCATATTCCTCATTCTTTTCCCTCCATTTCTAGTATTTTATCTCGTTTCCTCGCCCTTGTCCTCTGGCTAAATTCGCCCTATCTTTCTCTCTTTCCATCGTATCATCCTTCCTGCTCGAATGACCATAATCAGCTTTACCATCGAACCAAACACCGAGCCTCATACACTCGGAGCGTGTTTCCTGCCCGGGATTCGCCGGTGTCAGACCCGCTACCTCCCCGTTGGGCACACGCCATTCGACCCCAGTCCCCGACACCGAGTGTTCTCATCCGTAAACCAAAGAACATGTCCGACAAACACAAAAACACTCCAAAGTCGGGTTCTTTTTCTCGATGGGGTTTTTGGTATAAGAAAGACCCCGTAGTCAGGATGTTTGAAGTGAGTTTTGCGATACGGTTTTTCCGACTTGCTGCGAAACGTATCTGAACGAGCTGAAATCCCGCCCGTAGTTAGCCACTGAGACGAATACTTCACCTAAAACAAGCCAGAGGGGACTTAGGTGTACATTTGTTCACGAATTCCTAGTTTTGAAGTAGAATTAAATGTCAAAATGCATTTTCTTCTCGTTCCAGAAAGTTGACAACTGAGCTCGAAAATGCTTGAAGTAGTGTTAAGTCAAAACAGACAAACCGGTTTGAACTCGGGCGAAACATTGACGGTACATCTGTATTAATAAAGGCGCGTTCCAGATCACCTTTTGACACTCTCATTTTTCCAACATTGAGATTTTGACACCATGTCATTTGTCATATTTTTCTCATTACCATTATGAAATCTCGCGCTCTCAATCCGTATATTTTTAAGGATATCGTAAAAAAACCACCGATATTTTGTAAACTAAATTTATCCGGTTCTACAAAGCAGTGCAGTGATTACACCAACCTTTTTGCTTCCACATCCGAATTGCAGATTGCAAATTTCCTGTTTTCTTCCCAGGGATAACATTTTAGAGATGTATTTTACATTTTGGAGATGTATTTTGTTGAGGAAAAATCTCAACAAGCTTTTTTTAGGAATAGTTGGAACGCAATGTGCGGTAAATATATACATGTATGTGTGGTAAATTGCTCACGCATGCAACAGCCGTCGGGCATTGTGTGAACCATTTCGCGATGGGGGCCACCTGTACGGTGGCCCTGGAGGGACACCTAAAGCTGCTGGCTCACAAGGTCATTAATTTGACCCGTTGTTATGCCTGATTGAGCAAGAATAGCTGAACATGTTTGGACAAGGAACGGCGTGATTTGGCCCTCGGGCGGAAGCCAATTGGTTGTCAATGCCGTAAGGTCGCAGTTTATTGCCCGTGCTTGTGACATCGCATGGGGCAATTAAAATGTTCTGTCGTTAATTGGTTTAAATTGCCACGCCAATAATGTTTGTGTAAATAAACTTAATTAACGTTTTGCAACGTTCACATGGATAGCGTCTGGTGTCCTGACACACTTCCTATCACATGCACACTTAGTATCCAGATGACCAGACTAATTTTTGTTGCTATGTAAATGTGACCGGGTGCAAAGTACAGGTGTAAAGTACAGAGTCAATACCGGAGAGAATAACCTAAAGCAACTTGCCTGCTCAGCATAGTGTGTTGACTTTCTGAACTGCACGTCCATTTGAAAGTGGAGAAATCGGGGCGCCAGACAAAGCGCAAAGCTTACATGCAAACAAATACAAAATAACCACTGTCTGGATAAAATTCCCAGAAAAATTTAATCTGATATGAACATGACTTTAGTTTAGGTAGGCTACAGGGCACCAACATATTTTATAAACACGACTCTAGAATTTGCACGTATTTTCATGAAATTGCCGCCAACTGCTAATTAGCCTGACGGAACAAAAGAAGAGGGCGGGTATGATTTGTTTAAACAATTTCTTTTCCAAAAACTTGATTTAGCCTACGTGCTGTAATTATAATACAGAGACAGAATTATCAATAAAATAAATAAGTGCAAAGTGAATGCTGCAGTTATTTTGCATTTAAAAAAAAAACTAGCTAATTGAATAGCCGTGCACTGTAAACAATTGCCCGTAAATTTTACGGTGGATAGCTGTGCGGCGAGATGCCACCTATATCTACCATATATTTGGAACGGTTATCCCGTAAAATTCTACGTTATTCCCATATTTTTACGGTGCTCTGATTACCCCGTCCAGTATACTATTAACTTCTGTTGATTCATGTAAGGTCTGTGGCTTGACACCAAATCAACTACAATTCACCAATAGTGATATTTATGCTCCGTGTAGGCCTATATACATCGCGTAGCCCACGCATCTACTCCAATTAAATTTACTATTAGTCGCTCATCTGTCGCCAGCTTAAAGGCACAGGCTCGTCAGCAATGCGCGCCCGCCAAATTCGTGCTCGAAACACGCAGCTCCATGCCTTTGCTATGGAGCTGCGTATTGCGTGGCACACATTTGGCGGGCGCGCATTGCTGACGAGCCTGTGCCTTTAAGTTAACTTTTACGCAACAGCTGTAAATTCTGCAAAAACTCAATTACAAAATGCAAAACAACTGAAAACTGCAGAAGAAAATTAACATATTTTAGTGCGATCCCACAATGCAGTTATACGCGCGATCCCACAATGCAGTTATACGCGCGATCCCACAATGCAGTTACGCGCGCGATCCCACAATGCAGTTACGCGCGATCCCACAATGCACCGTGTAAGGATTTTTCCGGGTTCGGCCGTATATTCATTTACGGGCACTTCCCGTAAAAATGTACGTACTTTCTACTGTAAAACAAAATACCGTATAGCGGTGATATTTTTTTTACAGTGTGTATAGGCGTATACCTGTTGAATAGGCTGTCAGTTCTTCAAAACGAATAAAAAATGTTCCATTAGAAATGTTTCCAGTAGACAAAATCAATTATAAGTCAATTGGTGCATATGTGGTGCTTTTATGAACCCATTAGGGGGCCATTCAACACGGTTTGTCAAGGAAATGACTAAGTTTGAGATTTTTAAAGAAAGAACGGGAGGGGTTTTGAATTCTTCGCCGATCGAGGATCGTTTTGTGAGCCCGAGGGCAGTGGCAATTCACTTTACCGCTATACCAGCGCCTCTCAACCGCACACCCCACGGCAATTCACTTGTATACCTGCGGCGAAATCCTTGAAACGTATCGAGGACCGGGGCAGGTTGGCCGTCCCGTCCATTAACGACCAGGGAGAGGCCTCGGACTCACTCGCCCAGGAACAAGCATTTTAAAAGTCGAGCGGCGAGCGAAAATGGAGGATCGGGCCACGAAACCCGATCGCCGGCGGAACTGCGGCATCATATACACTCAAGCACTCGGAAAACGCTCTAATGTGCGGCATTTAGGTGAAACACGAGGCTGGACTGTACATAAAATACCCGGGCCGAGTTGGAAAGCGATCGTTTTGCCAGAATGCCAGTTAACCCCGGCCAAGCGCACGGATCCTGCTCTGGACCGGGTCCGGCCGTCCACACGCGCTAGGCAGCCCAGGCCACCCTTCATTGAAATTCCGAGCCATGAATAGCGTCCCCTCCGTAGCGTCTGCAATGACATGCCAAGTGGGTTATACGAGAAAACTGTCGACTGAACAGCCTAAACCGATAGCGAGGGAGACGAACCTAAAGCTAGCCGGATGCCTAGGCCGTGATAGTCTGAAGTGTTTAATGGATTTGGTCGGACTATATTAAATAGAGTTTGGCGCGCGGCGCGTTTACATACAGCCAGGTCGCTTGCACTGCTCGCAACACGCCGGGCGGAACAACTTGTTTTGCGTCGCCGTCCGCCCACCCAAACTCCATCAGTCAAAAGACCCTTTGCACGAGCAGCCATAACAGGGGGCAGTCATGCACATTGTCACTGTGCGTCATGCACGAGTAGGCACTCTGTGAGTCTATTGTCACACCTGCCCCCTGTCATGGCCGTCGGTGCAATGGGTCTATTCCAAGCCTAAGATTAGCTCTGTATATAACACAAATACAAGATGTGATCAACCGCAAACATCTTTCCAGTTAGCCTTAAAGGGCCGTCTAAAGTTGTCAGCATTTTCGCAGTTCTACAGAAAGGAAAGGAAGGGCCATGCGCGGTATCTGTGCATGCCCCTTCCTTTCCGGTGCTGCATACACAGCATTATGCAAGACCGCCCTTCCCTCCGAAATACTACTTATCAACAGTTTCTGTCAGTACATGTATAGGCCTATCATGAAATGTCAACATTTTACAGTACATAATTATAAAGTCCTGCGCAGCCTTCGACCTCCCCCCCCCCCCCACCCCCCCCCCCCACACCCCCCCCCCCCCCCTCCCCCTCCCCGCCCCCTTCCTACTCTTTGTATAATCGTGAAAATATTGACAATTTTGGACAGCCCCTACCGTGCAAAATGTGCATAGGCCTACTAGCTGACGCCCCGAATTCTTCACTTTCAAATGGAGATGCAGTTTAGAAAGTCACATAGCCTACTATGCTGTTGTTGCTACGTGGTGCAAGCCAATGCCCAACAACCAACAGCGAGATCGCTTTATGCAATTTTCTCCTACGGTGAACACAGTATTAATTCTGTAATTCACACCTGCCGCGTGCACCTCATATAGCAACACAAAATTAGTCTGGTAGTGGATACTAAGTGTACATGCTGTGAAAGGAAGTACGTCAGTACACCAGACGCTATATTCATGTGAAACACGCATAATGCTAATTCCGTCTTTATCTAAACTTCCAATTTGACAAAATTCAAATTATACTGGCAACCTCGTTTCAGATGCTGAACCATGTATTATACGCCACGCACGCGTCTTTTCATTTGCAAAATATATCACAAAAGAAAGCACTGAGGCCCTCGTTTTCGATTTTGAAATTCACCGATATACCCAATTTTCGAAGCATGAAGGAGTTTTCTACCGGTGATTTCTGATCAAACATTACCCTATATACTTTTTGATGAGCTCTTTTACTGCAAGTAAAAATAGTACCCATGGTCTCTGGGCTTGAATCGTTACGCATCGCTTTACACAAAAACGTGAGGACTTTAAACAAAAGGTGAGGACACTCCGGGGAAGCCAATCTATCGATAGAAAGTAACACGCAGCTTGTTTCACACTCTTGAGCGTTTTGCTGACGCTGTGCATGTGATGTACGCACACAGCGCCCCAAACCGGCATATTGAACTCTTGAGTCCGTTCACCCGCCAAGAAGCAACATTTCCCAGGAGAGCTGTATCGCAAGCCCGCAGTTCTTGTTTTCGTGGATAATTGCAACGAGTGTGCCGTGTTTCGGGTTCAGTTTTTAACGGCGTGCATGCTTAGTGCTCCCCTGTAAAACCACCCACAAGACACCGGCACTTTGCCGGCCATTAAGGCTAGAAACTATTGTTCCCCCAGGTACGCCATCATTAAGATTTTGATAATACTTGATTTGTTTGCGGCGAGGCATGGGTCACGTTTCTTTCGCTCGGCCTGCGGAAGACTGCGAATATTTGGCATTCGTATCTGATGTATATCAAACCTATGTGGTATTGCTTCATAGCGATTTACGAGCTTTATTCAACAAGCGATCGCACTTGGAAATGTCACTTTGAACACGACCCGATTGGGTGCACTGACCGGCATACGGTGGACAAAAAATTTCAAATTGGTTTTTTTTCTGGAGTCGATCAGAATTAATTCCATGTTGAAAATCGAAATCGCGATTCTGTCTTTTGAGGGAATCGATTCCGGACCCAATATCTTGACGATTCCATGAATCATATGGGTAATTCTCAAAATTAGGGGTCCAAAATTGTTGGTGTCCCAGTTACGTACGACACTCTCTGCTTCAAAAATCACCACTTATGATCACAAATTTTTAGTAATGGACTGTGGCATGTGATTATAGGGGGCAGCATCATTTTCTTGAATAATTTGTTCTCTGATTCCTGAAAAATATTCAAAACAAAAGACCATAAAGGCTTATAATTTGTTCCATGGTATTGAATAGGAGTTTGGTGTCCCGGGTTACCTACGCCAATGAAAATTGGCTGTAGAATGAGTTTGCATTAACCTTGGTGCCATATCTACACACAAACATTAAATTTAAGTGGTATTTGTTAAAATAAAAATAATAATTTTCTACTGGGAAACCACTTTCAATCACTAAAAACACTTGGAAATCTTAAAAAGCATGTCACACTTTTGGACCCCTAATTCTGGGAATTACCCATATACCTGTTTCGAAAATCGAATCGAATACGAATGGTATCGATTCCAAAAATGTTGGAATCATCGAAGCCCACTGTAAAGGCCGGCGCAGACATCCGGGAACTCTTATCTTGTTCTCAACTTCATTCACTTGAAAATAAATAGGTCACAAGTCCGGCGCACACCTAATTTATGGAAAGACGCATTCCTCCGTTTTTTCTTTTTGAAAAGTTAGACAATTTTCCGCACAATATGTCATCATACGGGTGCACGCCCTGCATACCCGAGCGACAAAACAACGCTGCGCCCTCCGGCTATAAATGTGCAAAAAGCCCGCCAACTTTGCTCTTTTGAACATCCTTTTAGCGCGGGCTTGCCGTTTCAAGTCCCTTATATCGATTTCGTTTAGGCATTGTCGTGAGGGTGGGGGGAGGGGGTGGGGAGGGGGGTGGGGAGGGGGGTGGTGAGTCTATTGATTCTTGCCATTGATCTATCCCAATCAAATCGGCAGCTTCGCTAAATAGGGACATTTTGGCGCGACTTGTACTTAATGTGCCTCAATGGCGCCCGCAGCGCTGCATGCGTTAAAAGTAGAGTACATGATTGGTAAATTGTTACAAAGGCCGTTGTTTCCACACTGGTGATTACAAGCCCACGTTAATAAAACTGTCGTGAAGAAATTTCAGCCGCATACAGGCAGTAATATTTGAGAGAAAACTTAAAAATCCATTCATGGCTTTTGTGTTGAGTTGAATGGTAAGACAGTCTTTTGCAAAAGACTTTTTTTTTTTTAAACCGTTGTTAATTTTTTACACAAAATACCAATTTGGACTGAAATAGATTCATGTGGTGGTGTTTGGTACCATTGTTATTAACACTTTTAGTAAAGGTTTTTCTTGTCAACTCACACAAAAATAATGGGGTCCCTGCAAGACCAATCATGTCATTTGCAGATGAAACGTTTTTACGAATTCCAGGAACAGCATGCAGCATTACATAACTATATAGAATAATGTTGATAAACTGCCTTTTCAGCCACATAGATGCAGTATTTCAGAAAACCCGAAAATCCATGCAATGGTTTTTGCGTTGAGTGAATGGTAAAAGAATCGTTTGCAAACGATATTTAGAGCAACTTCAGTTGGTAATCTTTTCCATCACAAAGGTAGGCCCTACCAATTTACGCGGGAAAAAAAAATAATGTGGTGTTTGTTACCGTTGTTATCAATGGTGTAATCGGACTTTAAGGAGGGCAACAACGCCACTTAACGGCCGACAGAAGAATTAAATTGGCCTACTCAATGATGTTGCTTGGTCAAGTTGTGTAATGCGACACTAAAACCAAATGCATGTGAAGTGGCGGCAGTGGCCAGTTTGTAAGGGTCACGTGGCCCACACGAGCCAGTTAACAACGGAACAAAATGTCAACGGAACCCCCACACCACATCTGACGGCGCTCAGTTTGAAAAGCCACCCGTGTGTACCTCTTAGTTTCTGTTTTTATTGTTTCTAAGGAAATCCTGTAATCGAGCCTAAATTACCAGTCGTAATAATCCGCAGTGAACTGGTGGCGCATGGCGAACGCCCGCCGTTGTCCGCTTGGTTCTCCCCGAGTCAACACCATGAAAACGATATTACAGAACTGCGACAATGGACTATAGAATTACTCATGTTTTCCAACCATAAAAGATTATGAAACGCCGAGTAAAATACGTGTATTCTATTGTTGTGGCTTTTGTGCGAGTTTAAATGGGCGCGTGGGGCGGTAGAAAGAGAAGGGGCATAATTGCGGAACATGCTGAAGGCATTTTGGGGACAAATTCGGTCTGTTAATAGTCGATAAACAAAATTACCAAAAACTGAAGCCTAGGGGTGTCTTTTTCTGTTGGGGAAAGCTGCAGAGGAAGAAGGTTGATTTCTGATGCACGCGTATTCGGGAGCAGAGACGTGAAGGAGCGGTGTTCCTGCCCGGTTTGCAGCAAGGAGAAGCCCCAAGGGCTTTGGGGCTGGAGACGGTACCTCGCTCGTCAACAACCCGGTATCACCAGCCGATGTGCAATTGATATTCACTTGCACCATCCCCAAAAGCCCGTTTAGACTTCATTAAAACATTCAGGCAACATGTTTTCGGAGTCGGCTATATCTGACTAGCTAAGGACCTCTTTCAAAGCTGGCCAAGCCGTGGGTCGCTTGGGCAATTGGAATTAATTGACAACGCCGCCTCCCCAGGTGAGACAGGGGAGAAAAGACAAGGGGGAAAATGGAGAGGGGGGGGGGGGGGGTTGTGGAAAATGGCGCGAAAACAACACAAGAAACTCGATCCAAAACACCGCGCTGAAATCTGATAATGTCCGTGTAACAGGATTCGAATATCCGCGCCGGCACAAGGAGTAAACCGATCTTAAAATAACGGGATATTTATAACCTGGTCTAAGGACATGTGCATTTGAAGTAAAAAAAAAAAACCTTCTAAATATGTGTTGATGATTCAGAAAATGAGCGGTCGAGATATTGCATTGCCGTCTTGGGGCCAATTAGCGGAGCGTGCATGGAAGGTGGCGGGTTCTGCCGCGAGCATTCCCTGGCCTTTGTCAGTCTGAATTCGCCTGGAGTTTTTAGCCCGAGGACCTAGATATATCCCAGTGCTCACTATTTTACCTACATCAGTTTCAGATAAAGAGAGCTTCAATTTGGTAAAATCATTGTTCAATATTCGCTTTTGCCGAGCTTGTTTTAAAAATAGATTACAGAATTGGAGAACTGTTACAAACGGCGTTATCTCCACGTGTGGTTGATGACGTGTATGATAAAAACCATCCTGTGTAAGCTGTCAGCTCAGCATCCGAGAAAAGAATTAAAAAACTGTGTCCGTGCTTTCAAGAAATTGTGCGAAACCAGGTGTCCTATTTAGGAGGTGCACCCTATAGGACCGAGTTGACCTCCGATCTATTTGACTTAGGACCGAGTTGGTTTGAGCCGAGTTGGCCTAGAACCGAGTTGGCCTAGGACCGAGGTGACCTAGGACCGAGTTGACCTAGGACCGAGTTGATCTAAGACCGAGTTGGTTTGGGCCCGAGTTGACCCCGGACCGGAGTTGGAGTTGACCATGCACCCCTCAAAGGCCTAACCGTTCCACCCTCCCCCACGGTTCTTTTAATTTTCACTGCTTCAAAAAGAAGACCTAAATTTGCTGGCACTTAAAAGCTTCACAAGATATTGACCTGAACTTAAGTGTCCCCACTCACGTTTCGGTGGGACATTAACGACCCAAGTTCAGAGGCACTCGTGCCTAATTTAGGCCTGATTTATCGGCGGGACCCTCCACTGAGCTCCTGGTAACGCTCCGGTTTTATGGCCGCAGTTAGCGGGCGATGACAACGTGTATACAAGTTGTTCTCCATTTGTTCTGGCAAGTTTCTGACCCTCCCCGAATGGGAAATTTCTTATTCATTGTCTCTCAAAAACTGTTATTAGTTTAATCTTTGTCCCTACGGGTTCGCGACTGTTTGGGAGGCTTCCATTGTCACTTTAGAAGTAAAAGTTTATGTGATGATGGGTTTCTGTAAACGCTCAAGTTCAACGCCGGTGAAACGATTTGACTTTCATGGAAGAAAGTTAAAGGTTTTTACTCCTTGGAGAGCGCAAACGATAAGCTAATAAAACTTGAGTGCTTGGTCGTATGAAACAGAACTCCGTTATATACGTGACTTTCAAAAATAAAACCCCCCTAAAGATGCATGCACTATCGAAGAAATATGCGAAAATTTAGTTACTTAAAGGGCTATGACATGCTAAACAACTTTTTGCCTAATATTTGCTTCATATGATGGATTACCTGTTGAACAAGACATGCTATTGTTCGTTTGGATGTAAAATCAATAAAAGGTAGCCTTTTTCAACTTTGAAGATTTCATTGCAATAAACCACAGACAGAGGGCGCTGTTTGAAGTGCATCACGTAAGGAAGACAGAAGGAAAAAGTTAAGAAAAAACATAAGACTTCAAGTTCGACTTGTGGCAAATTGCTGCGGTTTTCTCCCCCAGTTTTATCATGGCTTACAACAGGAAACATGTAGAACGAACTCAAACAGTCATGGATTACAAAAGTTCCAGGACGTTTGAGAAAAAGGTGGAATCTTTTGTGCACAGTTCGATGTGATTTTCCTGTGTTTGCCTCTTGTGACATCGTGACCTTGGTCATGAATATGCATATTTTCATTAGCATAAAAACTAAAAACCTTAGTTTTAACCCCCAAAACAAGCTCCAAATAGGATTTTAATGAATGTAACCGAGTATATTGGTTTTATAGCATAGATGTCATTGATAAAAATCCCAAATAAGGGGCCCTTTAAAATGAAACCAGCATATCCGAAACAGCAGCCAAGAACACGAGACAAAATTAAAGGAGCCTGTACGTATTTTTCCAGAAACTTGGATTTCGATCAATCATGTATTAAAAATACTATCCATGAGAAGAAAACAAGAAATTTGCAATCTCCAATGTGGATGTGGAACTGGAAGCAAAAAGGTTGGTGTAATCACTTCACTGCTTTATGGAACCGGAAAGCTCATAAATTAGTTTACAAATCATCGGTGGTTTTTGACGATATCCTTCAGTTGGAAATATATGGATTGAGAGCGCGAAATTTCAGATGAGAAAAAAATATGTCAAATAATATGGTATCAAAATCTCAACACTCATAGGAAAAATGGAGGGCTCAAAATGTTATCTGGATATTAAGAAACAAATTGAACATCTTCAATAGGTCCAAGACACAATGACGTCAGTTTTGTTTACATGTGCGGTTTTCCCATGCGTGCCCCATGGTTCGCATGTCCATAGGACATTGCGCATGTCAAAAAGAAAAATGACGTCAAAAAAAAAAATGACGTCAACATGACGTCATATACCAAAGAAGCAAAGGACATTGATTTAAACAAGTGCAATCCGTATATGTCTATACATTATTGGTATAGGCCTACAAAGAACAAGAAATTTGACCCACTGAAAAGCAGATACAACTTTCACAAAGAATGTCAATTGGAGCTAGTGTCTGCCTTGTAGTATGGGCGCCGCCATTTTGTCCGGAAACTAGGCGAAGAATGAGGTTTTTGAGTACACGTCCTTTGTGTGTTCTTATGGCAACATATGAAGAATTTCGCTTAGTCTATTAGAAAATTAGTTTTCTTTTGAATATGCTCCATATGGCCTGCTTTTCAAATGATCAAATTTATTGATCGACAAATTTTAATTTCATATTTTGTTTTACTTTTTGCCGTCCTCATCTAAACTCGGTCAGCCAAACAGCGGCGCGGTATTAAATTGCCAATAAATATAGAACCCAAGCAATTTCAACTTTTACGAGCTTCAAAAACCCAGAAGAACCAATGCTCCACTTTCGGTCGAAATAATTGCCGAATAGACGGCGTGCACAGAAGACAATGGGGGCAACGCCCTTTAATCCGGGGACATTTCAACCGTTTCCTGGCAATGAAAGAGTCTTTCAGTCATTACGCGCCGATCCGACAAAGTGAAATATTGTTCCCACTCAACGAAATGCGACCGAAACAGAAAATATCGCGCGGGAAAAATGGGCGCGCAAACAGATCTAAAAATACCGGCAACCGGCGTCTAGTGTCGGTAGCTTCAATTAGGGGAAGAAAAGGGGCATTTAATTTTGAGAAATGCGAGGAGTGGCGGACAAATTAGCCACTATTACAGAGCTGGGATTGTTCGCGATTTGGAAATTTTATTCCGACTGTTCCCATAAGCCGACTGCCCTATTCCACACAACTACTTCGGCACACCTGCCAAATGCTGTGTCCCGCCAAACCGCTGAAAAAGACATTTAAACGTGGTCATGTTGAATACATTTAGGTTAGTCGGCAATTAGCATGGGCCGTGCAAAGTTTAATTGTCGCCATTAAAATATCTCCCCTTGGATATTTCTTCTGATCGATAACTGATATCGGTGTTCGACATCTTAAAGAGGATCGTTTGTTGTGGAATACGGAACTGGGTTATCGGCAAAATGTAATTGCTGGGAAAATGTTAATGCAGCAATTATACGCCTACTGCAGACAACTTGTTTCAAATGGAGCAGGGTTCATCGAAATTCAAAGGTGATGAAAAGTGCAGAGTAAAGATGGAATGAGAAAGGTTTGCCTGATACAGACAATAGTGTATTCTGATTTAAAGATAGTATACATGATTGGTAAACTGTTACAAATAGTTTTATCCCCCTGTGTGATTGAACATATGCATGATTAAAACCAACCTGAGCAAAAACCAGCTCCGTACTTCGTCTAACCTTTGAGAAAACAGTCAAAAAAGGGTTTGCAGTCATTTCGCCCCAAAACCACTTCGCCCTGAACCATTTCGCCCTGAACCACGGCCTGTGCACGAAGTGGTTTTGGGGCGAAGTGGCATTTGGGCGATGTAGTGTTTGGACTAAGTCATTTGGGGCGAAATGACACTCGGACGAAGTGGTTTGGGGCGAAATGGCACTTGGGCGAAATGGTTTTGGGGCGAATTGAATTTTCGTCTCATGAGACGAAAACTAATTGTTTTACTCATTTCTCAAAGACTATAGCACTTCAGACAAAACTATTTCAGGGGAGGTTTTCTACGGTCATCATGTTTATATTGTGTAAGTTAGGCGTAAATCTGTGAACATTTCTGATTTTCGAGATTACCAATGATGTATACTGCCTTTAAAGACATATTACAAGATTGAACAACTTTTAAAAACAGGAACAACAGCATTACATAACCAAAGAATAATGCTGACAACTGCTATGAAGAAATTTCAGCCACATGGATGCAGTAATACTTAAAAAACCTTAGAAATTCATGCATGGTTTTGCGTTGAATGAATGTTTAAAACCGTCTGCAGACAATAATTAGAAAAGCACCTTCAGTTGGCAATTTCTCCCACAAAGGTACCATTTTACACGGAGAAAAAATGATGTGGTGTTTGAAACCAATGCTAGCACATGTACATGTATCAACACTTTTAGTCGGGTTTTTCTTGTCAACTCGTGAAGTAAATTTTTCAGTAACTGTAAATCATGTATTGGGGCTTTAAAGGAGCGTGACCAGAGTTTCTGGAAAATAGTTTTCGATGTAACTTACCAATATTATCAAGTAACTCCCATACACACCTCCCATGTCCCAAAAACCCGAAAACATTCGCAATTTCCAGTAAAAAATTGAACAAAACTATCGAGTCGGCTTTCAGCGGATAAACGTTGATACTGGAAAATTAGTTTACAAATAATCGGTGGATTTTCGACGATATCCTCGGAAATATGCGGCCTAGAAGCGCGGGAGTTTCAGTTTCGTAATCAGAAAAATATAACGGATGTTATATGATATAAAAATCTCATGACCCATTAGGTAAGTCCCGGGGAGTTATGGGTAAAAAAAAGTGATCTGGTCACACTCCTTTAAAGTAACAGGTGAATGAAATAGCTCATCACGAGGCAATGTCACAAGAAACATCCATAACTTTGGATACAAAAACTGCCTTTGAATATTGCTTTGTAATCCATACATGTATTGCTAAAATCAAAGACTGGCGAAACGGATCATAAAGTGTTATATTAACGTGTCGTGCTTGGGCACCCAAATTACTCTATTGTCAAAATCTGTCAACTTCACCATTAAAATTGTTTTTCGCTGGTAAACCTTTCACTTTAGTCCACAAATGCGCTTTACGTTTCTTTGTTAGAGGTGTAGAGTATTTTACCGACAAATTGGACCATTTAGGCGGTTGAAAGCCTTTTAGCAGAGCGGAGTCGTTAACAACCCGGGGCTAGACACGTGTTCATCACCTGGAACCGCGCGTAAAGGAGCCGATGAATTTCGCGGCACGGAACACGCCAAAATGCATTTCATCAGTTTCAACATACAGCAAAATCCGTGGCACAACACAGTCTCGCTTCAAGACGCTATAAGCAGCTCGCGAAAAAGGGAGTTTTCTATGAAAACTATACCTTTTTTGTGCTTCGCGTACTGACGTACATCATTTCACATAAACACTAAGTATCCACTTAACCAGACTAAATTGTTGTTGCTATAATGGGTTAATAGTCAAAATTGTATGTCAACTTGACAAGCATTGCAAGAATAGCAGAATGCCAGTCAATTGTAATATACGTCACACAGAATTTTTACTGAAAACAAATTTTTATAAAGCAAACAAATTTTGGATTAAAGATAGTATACATGATTGGTAAACTGTTACAAATAGTTTTATCCCCCTGTGTGGTTGAAGATATGCATGATTAAAACCAACCTGAGCATTAAAACCTACCTTTTGAGAAAACAGTAAAAAAAAAAAGGGTTTGCAGTCATTTCGCCCCAAAACCATTTCGCCCCGAACCATTTCGCCCTGAACTACGGCCTGTGCACGAAGTGGTTTTGGAGCGAAGTAGCATTTGGGCGATGTAGTGTTTAGTCGTAGTGATTTGGGGCGAAATAGCACTCGGGCGAAGTGGTTTGGGGGCGAAATGGCACTTGGGCGAAATGGTTTTGGGGCGAATTGAATTTTCGTCTCATGAGACGAAAACTATTTCTTTTGCTCATTTCTCAAAGACTATTGCACTTCAGACAAAACCATTTCAGGGGAAGTTTTCTACGGTCATCATGTTTATATTGTGTAAGTTAGGCGTAAATCTGTGAACATTTCTGATTTTCGAGATACCAATCGTGTATACTGCCTGCATGCCCCTGCTAAACAGCTTTATGAAATTGCCCCATATGTTATTCGTGTGACACGTGAAAAAGGCTAATTCTTACAAAGCCATCTGCTATTGAACACACTGTCCATGGACAGAGAGACATTTTTTGCGTCTCGAATCAAGTCTTATCGGGCAGCGGATTAGAAACACGCTCATCCAACGCCACCGCTTGTCTCCAACGATTTAGGAACATTACTAAACTGTCCATCGCGGCGTTTTTGTGACTTAGCACAAGTTTCTCCCATCAAATTGGCCCCAAATGGCAATAAAGCGCCATTTATGACTCGTAAAAGGAAGATTAGGGTTGACATGGAGTGATTTTCTTTCTTTATTTTGTTTTCGGCGGGCTTGTGACGATCGGAACAAACCGCAGCTTGCTGAGTTATGTTGCCAGGGAAACAATAAAAATGCAGGAACGAAAGTGGATACATGGTTTTCATTATTTTGATTGATCTAAAATGAGTCCAAACATGTCGCAATTTTTGAAAGGTTCTAGAAGAATTAGATTTCAAATTGTCATCAAAAACGAGGGTCTCTGTGCTCACTTTTGTGATAAAATTTGCAAATGAAAAGCCGTGTGACGTAATGGATCGTATCGAATAGTCGCCATCTTGTGGGGCAGTTTCTTTGTTCCTTGACGACATGCATGGTTGCACGTATTATGCTTCCATTGTTGAACAGTTTAAGTAACAAAAGGTGCCCCACAAGATGGCAGCTATTCGATACGGTCTATACAATGGCGAGACTGCCAGTGCTAATTTGAAATGTTGTCAATAAGGGTATATTTTGGTAAATTTGACAAAGGTTGCTTAACTTCTAACGTTTTAAAGACAGATTGGAAAACTGTTACAAACGGCATTATCTCCATGTGTGATTGAGGATGTGTATGATAAAAACCAACCTGTGTATAAGTCAGCTCAGTACTTCATCAACGTTCCGAGAAAAACAATGAAAAAACTGTGTATATGCTTTCAAGAAATTGTGCGAAGCCGCCGTCCTATTAGGTTACGTGGTCATACTAAGCCAACAACAGAGCCATAATACCATAGTCAGGGGCCTGGTTTCGTTCACACGAAGGTGTTCTTGCAAAAAAATGCATGTGCACAGGCATTTATAAATTCAGTTTCAATTATCGTAATAACTATCTCCAAATTATCCAAAAATATAAATTCCTTCTTGTGATGTGTGATACTCACATGTACTCATCAATTTCACATGGCACTAAACAGAGGGCGCCCTTCCACAACACGAGAGGGCCAATTGATCTCTAAAGAATTCGCTCATTCCCACCGCCCAACCTGGGCGCTGGTACAGGCTAATTTGTTTGCGACCTCATTTGCCAAAATTGAATACGACACGCGGCCACGAGGTCACGTCTTTTTCTTGTAAACTGACGTAAAAACAATTATTTTTCCTGCAGACAAGGCACGTCTCGCACACAGTACACTCATTTTATTCGTAAATTTGACTTTTGCACTTGATATATATACTATTTATCAATGTTTCGTCTTGCAGTAAGCAACCCACAATGCTCCGCGCGACTGTATATGTGACCTTTGTGTCACGAGTTTCCGTCACAGAAATCTGTGAAGGCACATCAGCCCGTACCACCAGCGCCCAGTATGGGCGGGTGGGAATGAGCGAACTCTAAAGAAAATCTGGATAAGTCATCATGGATCACAGAGTTAGATATCTAACTCTATGTCATGGATAGGTCAGTGGAAACACCGCCTTACTCACAGTATCGTTGAGGGCGCAAGTAAACGGTACGTTCCATTCCAAATCTGTGAATTTTGGGACACTGTGAATTCTATGGGTGCATCCATCGATATATAATCACTGGATGAAGTATGCAAAAGCAGTTGGCTATACGAGAATTGAAGCCATGCGCCGGCCGCCATTGTACTCCCCAAACAATGCTTTTCTAGACTGCTCCCCTGTCCTTGCGATCGCTTGCATTCCACTTAACACTTGTAGACTAGTGAAGACAGTATGACCAGTCTAGGCAAGGCAGCGTATTTGGAGAGTACAATGGCGGACGGTGGCTTCAATTGTAGACGTCGTTGCTTCATCCAGTGATGATTAGCCTTTTAGAAGTATGGCGGAACAAAAGGAGAGGGCGCGATTTCATTTGGGTATGATTTTTTTTATCAATTGTATTTCTTTCCAAAAACTTGATTTACATGTTGTAATTATAATACATAGACAGAATTATCAATAAAATAAATAAGTGTAAAGTGAAAAACTGAGTTATTTTGCATTTTAGTCGATTTTATACCCACTGCAAAGTGCGCCCTCCTATTGTGTCCGCCATACTTCAAAAAGGCTAATGGCGCCCAGTTTGGGCGGTGGGAATGAACGAATGGAAACACCACCTTACTCACAGCATCGTTGAGGGCGCAATTTAACTTTAACAGTGTGGCGACAACGGTATGTTCCATTTCCAAATCTGTGAATTTTGGGGCACTATGTGAATTACATGGGTGCATCACACTACAAATACATGTATTATAGAGGAATTTCAAGTTGTCATCGAAAATAGAGTTTCAGTGCTTTATTTCGTGATTTAATACAATGGATCAGGATCTGAAACGAAGCTGCCAGCGCTAATTTGAAATTGTCAATAGTTCACACTTTCTCAGGACATGTTTAATTTTATTTTCAATTTTCACTTAGGGGCCGTCTAAAGTTGTCAACATTTTCACGGAACTACAAAGCGTAAGAAGGGGGAGGGGGCGGGGCGGGGCGGGGCGGGGCGGGGCGGGGGCGGGGCGGGGCGGGGGCGGGGTTTTTTTGGGGGGGGCGGGGGTCAAGGGCCGCATACGATGCACTCTAAAATGTTGACATTTCATGGTAGTGATAGGAAAATGTTGGTTCTCTGTAGAACCGTGAAAATGTTGACAACTTTGGTGACCATTCATTTTCGAGAAAATTGCTCTAAAGACGAACTCCCGTAAAATAAGCATAACCCAAAAGCAGCCTTGTCTGAAAATTATCCCTCTATAATATATGGCAAAATTCACCACTTTTAAACCTTCATTTCACCCTAAATTTTCAGTGTTGCAAGCACACGAACCATGCTTTGCGTATAAACACTATACTTATTTACTACATAATACATTTGAGGCGTCAAAAATACCCTCAAATTATACTAAGTTTAAAGTTACCTTCATAAATTTCATTGAGCATGGAAAGTTACTTACACTTGGTTTGGGGAACATAATCGCACACATATCAATAAATATGCCAAATTTTGTAACGTTTGGTTAAATTGATTACTTTTAAATAAAAATCAGTTTCCACCAATATGTTCACGTGCCCATGCAAATTTCGACTTCAAGAGTGCATCATCAATATCTTGCCCACAAACGTGAAATGGCGCCCCCAATCACCTGCTATCAAATCCGTTTTGTTGTGACTGTGCAGTAGTACAGCGCCCTCTATGGGTGCACCTCACTAAATCGAGCCCCATAGGAGGCGACGCTAAATACCCAATATTCAAAAATCATTTTAAAATACTTAAAACTCTCAGAGCGTCTCTGGACAAAAAGCAAAACAATCCCTAAAGTCTCATCTTTACAATTCTGTTAAATTTTATAGGGGGAGTCCCCCACTTTTATTCACTAATTTCCACTTGAAATAAAATCACTCCTGAAAATTGGCAAACATACCGGCGTCCATTTTGGGAAAAGTCCCATACGCTGCTGGGAAAAATAGGGCCACGTTTATGAACTAGATTGTCACAATTACAGTTGAAAGAGCAAATATCACACACCATGATGACGTAGATCACACTAATTGTTTAGCTCTCAGCTCTCTCTTTTAAAGAAACATTTGAGGGCACACAAACAATATTACTGAACTCGGCACAGTGAGCTTTGGCAAAAGTGGAGTGCAACTTTTATCCGCGACAAGAGAAATGGCGCTTATCCTATATAAGGCAAGAGATAGAGTAACTAAATGGAAATTTAGAATGTTAAACTGCTGAAAGATTATCGGGAATGAGGGACAAAATGAGAAACAAAATCAGGAGAAAGTGTAATTTCGAAAAGGAAGAAGCGCTACCTGAGAAATTAAAGGTCATAAAGTTGATTGCGGATTGCAAACGGGCCAATGAGGATTCAACAGACGGAAAACGACTGGTTTAGAGAAGCGATCTGATTGGTTTTAAAAATCCAAGATGGCAACCTGATACCTGAAAAGAGTTGTTCAGATTTTTCCAGAAAATGGATTTCGTTCTTACCTAATAATCATATAAATTATCTCCCCAAAATACTATCCATGTGACGAAAACGGGAAATTTGCAATCTCCAATTTGGATGTGGAAGCAAAATGGTTGGTGCGATCACTGCACTGCTTTATGGAATGGATAAGTTAGTTTACAAAACATCTGAGGTTTTTCAACGATATCCTATTGGAAATGTACGGATTGAGAGGGGGAAGTTTCAGAATAGTAATGAGAAAAATACAACAAATGACAATCAAAATCTCAACACCCATGGGAAAAATGGCTCAAAAGTGCGATCTGGACTGCTTCTTTATAAAAGGCACAGTTTCGTCAGCAATGCGCGCGCGCCAAATTCATGCCACGAAATACGCAGCTTCATAGCAAAGGCATGGAGCTGTGTATTTCGTGGCACGAATTTGGCGCGCGTGCATTGCTGACGAACCTATGCCTTTAACCTTGATAACGCGAGCATATCAGCACCAAACAATATTATTTCAGAAAGTAAATTTTCTATCTGTAACTCACTTTCATAAATTATTTACATGTAAACGGATAAAACAGACGCATTCAGAGTCACGACATGAAGTCCTTAGACCGGCCTAATCGGATGGAAGGAAACCTCCCGTATTGGAGACATTTTATTCATTCGGCCAAGAGCAAATTACATTAGCTGTATAAGTGTATCGAAATGGTTTGAAACTCTCGCAATTCTCATCCGATCTACTCCCACTCCGCAATTATCTTTTTATTATGATGGGGTATCATCTTTTCAGTTATGCATCTTCGGTAATTCTGCAATATGGAGAGTCTTTGTTGGAACGTAGGTAAGCAATGGGGCTTGTTCGCTAATCCTATTGACTGCGCGCCAAATTTGATTCCGCTTACGCCATTGTTTGAGATATTCTCCCACATTGGGACGCGGAGGAGCGCCGTAAAAATCTTCTAGGACAATGGAAGAGGATTTCAGTAGAATACCGATTGTTTCCCATCCTCGGTGGGTAGTTCTCAAATTTAATTTGGGCTCGGTAATTTTACAAATTATGCTGTGTGATTTGAATGGGAATTCTACGGCGTGGCGGAGTCAATGGGCGTAATGATGGCACATGATGGCACCGTGGGGAGACGCGATTTGCCCGGGACAATACTGCTAAGGGGAAGGGCTCGTTACGTCCCTCATCCCGGACTTTTGTCAGGATTATACTTTCATTTTTTGTCCACAACCCTTTTAAAAAATTTGGATTTTTGCTTCTTTGTTGCATGTATTGAAATGTGCGTAATTAAGGTATCGTTAATGGTATTCGTGAATTGATGGCAGGATTGAGATGAGGCAATTTGCTTCGTAGTAACTCACAATGCATTGGCACTGTGTCAAGGTCAATTTCATTTTACCTTTTCCAGATTTTTTTTGTTGTTTTTTTTATAGCGGAAGCCATGATTTTTGTTATGCGCATTCCATTTTTTGGCGGCCTCCCATCTTGCTGTAAGGTGGCTTTTTCATTATTATTATTTTCAATCTTAACATGGGATTTTACTATTACTGTAGTCGTACTTTTATAAAGAGTTTGTTCAGATTTTTCCAGAAAATGGATTTCGTTCTAACCTAAGAATTATGCAGAATATCTCCTCAAAATACTATCCATGGGAAGAATCCAATTTTGATGTGGTAGCACTGCTTTATGTAACCGGATAAATTAGTTAACAAAACACGGTCGTTTTTTTTAAAATGTTATTTTTGCGATATCCTTTTTAAAATTTTGGAATGCATGGTAATGAGAAAAATATGACAAATAAAAGTATGAAAGTCAACATATGTGACCCGATCTGCAAAAATGTAGAATAAGTCGCGCAAGCTAGGTCAAGTTTTTGCGACCATAAGAAGAAATCTACGGCAGATCCATGCTCATTAAAATACAAAAACACAATGGAAATTCCAGGCGAAACACGGGCATTCCAGGTGGTATCTGGGCACCGCCAGGAATTTTACCTTTTTCCAGAGCGGGTCACATGGGAAAATGGGGGATGACAAAATGTGATCTGGACACGCTCCTTTAATTCCATCCTTGCGCACGCTTTTAATTTGTTTTCGCACGTTTTCTATTACAGCGTATTGATAATAAGAGCACCGTTAATACAACATTTTGCTTATTTTGTAGCTCCCATTCCTTCGTTCTTCATTCCTGATAATACAAGGTTCCTGTTATAACAAGGTAATCTTCAAAGTACAAAGGAGCTATTATTAGCCTAACGAAGTTTGCCTGTATGTCGATAATTCATTACGACATGAGGATAGTTAACACAAGTATAGCCTAGACCAAATTTCTCAAACACAACACGTCGAGCTTTTAAACCATACGTATAGTCGTTTCTTATCCCATTTTCCCATATCCAGAAAAAAAAAATCCTGTTCGGATTGAAAGTAAAATAAAATTATAATTACACTACATGTAAAAAGTCGTTAAAAGCTCTTTCATGCGACGCTGCGCCGTTTCCAATTATCTGAAATGGCGGAATTGCCCCATAATCGCGAGGGAACCGAGCTATTAAAATGGATAACATGCCATAACATGTCTGAAAATGGGCCGGAATAATAGATCGAACGTGCGTTGGGGGCAGTTTCTAGCCGGGTACATTATTTTTATGCCTCGTTATTTCTGCTCTAACGATACAATATCGCCAGGAAAATAATAGAAGGTACGGCGCTCCCGCCTCGTTGTGGTGACGACGCGCAGACGGACCAATCAGAAGCCGTGTTTTCGATGACTAACCGCCATTACTAAGCGCAATCGTCTGCAATACACATGGGTACTCTGTACGCCCCAAACGACACACGGGGGCCGTCCGCGGCGGAATCAAAACTCATCAGAGAAGTACGGCCAAATAAGAACTCTATTTCGGATAATGTTCAAGCCGGGAAAAGGGACTCCTGGGTTACGGAGAAACAATTTCGGTAAATTATAGCCCGGTAAACTGTACTTCTACGAGCGGCCGCCGGAGCTAATTGTGTTGATTTAGTGATATTGCTTCACTTGCAATCACAATTTTGAGCGGGAATTGCAGAGTTCAAAACGTCTGGCATGGCCGGATCGGGAAATCATGTTCCAATCCCATGGGCGCCATTTGGTATTTTTTTCTTAACCAATTGCCGCTGTTGGATGTACTATTATCGAGAGTTTGCGCGGGAATGGGGAAGATAATTTATCGGATGTCTCCCTTCATTAAAATTTGTACAACATTTAAAGATGCATTTGGCACTTGCAGTGGGTGTTAAAATGTTAAAATTCGGAGCAGTAGGCCTAATTTACCTCTTAAATGCATCGGAAATATAAATTGAGTAGTTGATCATGTCTTCAGACCTTATGCACAAAACTATTGAGACATATGTGTACTCCTAATTTGGTTTTTTTATCAAATCTGCACTTACTGATGCCTGATAAATAATAATTTGAAAGAAAAATAATCATAATCAACTTCACAATTTTTACAAAATTTTAGAATTTTCTCAGAAACTAATTTGAAATTTTTCAGCCAGTCCCATATGTTTTGTACACAAGGTCTGAGGCTATGGTCAACTACTCAATTTTTCAGTTCAAATGACACCATTACTTAATTTCGGAAGATTAAACACGGTAAGCCAAACCATGCAATTACTTTTTCTGGTAAACACAAGAAACTCACCTTTCTGTGTGTCTTTTTTTCCATGGAATTTTCGACTCTGGGGATTTGAATCCTTTTCCGCCGTGTTTCACAACGACATGCCTGCCGTCCTCTCACCGCAGCTGATGATGCAAAGTGCTCCCGGTCCATGGTGGTTTAATTAACAAAAACCCGGACACTGAGAGCAAAAAGTTAAAAGATGAATTACCGAAATACAAGATATAAATTGGGGTATCATTTACGTTGTAACAATCGGGAGGGTAAAAACATATCAGGGTGTAGAACCACGCATATAAATGGATTGGACGATATGCTATGACACTTACATTTAGGCCATTTTGAAAAACATGACATAAATCCCACAATGCATTGCTATAACAATGACCAACAATACCCTGTATTGTCCAATACAGTGTATTTTGTGTGTAACAAAATGTGATACCGATACATGTAAGCGCATGCACTGTTTGTATGCAGCGCGATATGTGGAAGGGATACCCAATATACAACCCAGCACTGTTCCCCATTGTGTCTGAAACGTCCAAGGAATTGTAAAGGATTCCCTTTTAGGTTTTAGGGGGAATTGGTGGGTTAACAAAATGATGTATATGGTCCTAGCTCTATTTGGTGCAAGGTATGAGATGTCCCCTATTGTGTGTAAAACATCCAAGGAATTTCCTTTCAGGTTTTTTTGGGGGCGAGGGGAAGGGGGAGAGAGTGGAGGGGGAGGGGGTGGGGGGGGGGGGGGGGGGGGAGTCGTACGTTAACAAAAGGGAAGAGTGTGTTGAGGTATACGGGCGGTAGGGGGAGGGGAGGGGGAGTCACTCAGTCTCATATCTTGCAGCATATATACAGCTCTGTCACATATCAAACTATAATATAAAAACCTACCACCTGTCATGGCCGTCGGTGAAAAGGGTCTATACTAATAACCCCGCGCCCTCACCGAGAAAAACAGTGCAAAAATCAACACCTAAAACACGACAAATCACTATAGTGCATGGCTTCAGGGAACTAGACATTAGCCTGCATAACGCTTGATAACTTAATGTTTGTTCGCTTCCGGATGATCACACACAATTAGTGCATAATCACTCGTTATAGTGGCGGAGAATTCACGATTTGGCGACGGAGAAGATCGCTCCTCCGTAATTAAGCAGCCTTAGAATCTCGACGAGGAGCAGATAAATTGTCAACGGCTGGGGGCACGAAGTGACTTTGAATTTTTAAGATTCTGCCTAATGGATGCGACCGCACGCGTCCCGGTCTTCCAGCGCGTTTAGGCCGAATCTCCCAACGGCACGAGCACCCACGGCCGACCCTGCACTTCCCGGTCGATTCAACTTCCAACTCGATAGCCGATGCGAACTAACTACCCCGTGTATCTGATGCGAAGCAAATGCATATAAATTACAATCGTTCATGGAAGGCAATTTGGTCTCAAAAAATGTCTCTGATTTTTAAAAGACCATGATTGGTTTCCCCCTGGAAAGTTCACTCCGCAATAAATCATTGTGATGTGGGGAAGTTGTATAGCAGGGGAGGTGTTTGAAAAAAAAGTATCGGCCTAAAAGCTCGGTTAAAGGAGCTTTTTAGATTTTTTTCTTCAGAAAATGAATTTTGTTCTAACCTAACAATCATATAAAATACCTCCACAAAATACTATCCATGGAAAGAAAACAGGAAATTTGCAATCTCCAATTTGGATGTGGAAGCAAAACGTTTGGTGTAATCTCTGCAGTGCTTTAGGTAACCAGATAATTTCGTTTACTAAACATTGGTGGTTTTTTTAACGATATCTCAGGATTAGGAGCGCGAAATTTCAGAATGGTAATGGGGAAAATAATTATGACACATGATATATTTCGGTCACTGACTCGCAATCACAGGTGAAAACTTGGGGTTGCGGGTTCGAAACTCGCCCGCGGCTGGAGTACCCATGCACTTGATTATAATGCTCCATCCTTCGGAAGGGATGTACAGCCGTTGGTCCATTGTGTTAGGTATATCGGTAACGCGCTTTAAAGATCCCAGAGCATTCCTTCGTGAAGAGCAAGGGGATTCCCGGTGTCTGGCCGTTTCTAATTTACCATGGGTTTCCTCACGCTTGCGAGCGACAGTGCAATGGGCGCTTTTGAGGAATACTTGGTTTCAGTACCAGAAGAAACTAATAATAATAAAAATCTCAACACGCAAAATTAATACACTCCAGCTAGCGGTTTGTAAATACCAGGCATTTTTAATCCATCCATAATTTATATAACCTCGTGTTTTGTGCAACACTCCTTTCCCCATAATACAACCGCCCTGTGTCAGATACTTTCTACAATAGATGTTTTGCAGCCCTCTGGGCCGACCTGCTCTCATTCCAACTTCCATCCAGCAAAAGAGACAACATCTATTCCCGTAATTGTCGTATATCCGTCGATTATATAGCCGGGCTTTAATGGAAATTTACGCGTTGGTCTCTCCTCAGGGCGTGTGGAAACGATATACGACGGTTTTAAAGGAAGGAACAAGACTATAGCTCAAGCAGTACGATATCTAAGCTGTCCCTTCGCAGCCTGTGAGAAATCACCGATCTGGGAATCGGCCATTATTAAGCTTCTCACCCGCTAGATTGCTACCTAATCTCCGTACTCGTTACCGCAAAGGGAGTGCACTGAATACAAGTGAACTGCACGGTGGAAGAAATGAGAAAATGTGACGCCCTCTGGCGGCGAAATCCGTCTCCGGTGGCCACGCGCGCATATAGAAGTAAAAAGTACCCAAGCTCTAGCATTTTGTAGAAATCTAAACGTAGGATTTTTGTAGATTGGATGGTTGGATTCCTGGGAGGATCGCTAGGAGCTTGAGTGAAACTCGAGTAGGCCTTTGGAGCGGGAATTTAATGATCTCATTTCCCGTGTACGGGCCAAATTGACGAGCAGTCCGCGGGCGGTTGTCTGTCATTTGCGTTGATAATAACTCGTTCTTTTTAAAGATACGGTCGTAAGGGAAATGTGTCTACACAGTATAACGTGCACAGGCTGTTTTTGTTATGTATCCAAATTCATGGATGTTTCTTGTGACATTGCCTCGTGTTGAGCTATTTCGTTCACCTGTTACTTTAAGCTTGACGACGAGGTTATTTTTAGGGGACGGGGGCAGGGAAATTACCATTTTGTATGCACTATAGTGCGTTTTTCCGAGGACACGCTAAAACTCAAAGCGTGCTCGGGCGGGACTCGAACCCACGGCCTCCTGCATACTCGGCAGACGTCTTAACCAATCGACCACCGAGCATGCCAATGGCGAATGGCGGGTTCGATAATACAGCGGGCGACTCTAACTAACATGATTGGCCAGAAGTTAAGATCAGGTCAATACAGACTCTTGAGAGTCATTTCTACATTTATTGTATGAATCTTCTAACCAAAAGATCATACTTTGCAGCACTCCGAGTCAACCGCCCTCCTAGCCTACATTGCCCGAACGTGTTCACACGTTCTCCGGCTTCAAATGGTTAATTTCTATGGTTCGAATTCATTTTGCATACATTAGTTGTTGCTAGGTAGGACAAGCCCCGGACAAGCTTTGTGGTCGTTAGGAGCAACCTTTTTATTATCAAAGTACGCATGGAATTTAAATAAATTACGAAAATCACATAGGCCTATTTAGAGATCGTCTATCTGCACGGCTCAATTCGGTTCGCGCCACGCTAATTGTTAGAGTGGGTTTACACTGAGAATTTTCGCGCCTAAATTTCTGAAAAATCGGTTTGGAAGGAATTTAGAGTGAAACGACGCACTGAAAACCACAGAAACACTTTTCGCCCAAGTTGATTCTGTGATTTCAGTGCATCATTTCACCCCAAATTCTCAGACCACACCACATTTTAAGCGTCGCGCGTCAAATTTACGCGCTAAAAGGCTCAGCGTGAATTCATGCACCCTATATATAATCTGCCAATTTTGTCAAAAAAATCCCGCACATCCGAATTTCTTTCGTCTTTCTTTGCCATTCGTATAAAAACTCTAACCAGAGACAACGCCGACTGTCAGACTTGATATGATTACGTGAGTTTTGTTTTTCAACAGTAACTCGGGACCATAACATTCAAGTGTTGATCCCTTGAAGATGGACGTTCAATGCAGTTGTCGGCCCGGCAAGTGACGGGAGCCTTCCCGGACTCAGCCCGCTGCAATCACAAATCAAGCCGGGATATAACCGGACTCCCAAGCCTGCCAACTTGATTAGGTCGGGATGAAAGCTATACCATTTCGATTAGTTTTTATGGGGCTTCATCTCCCCTTTTTTTGTTCTCATCCCCCCTTCGCTAAAGTGATTGCCTTCATTTCTCAATATAATTAAATTTAATACGCGCGGTCCAAAGACCTGACAATTCTCCGTCTTCGCGGACGTTGCTTCTCGTGTCTTGAAAGACAACTTGTATATTTGTGGTGGCTGTGACACGCGTCCTCGTCAGATTGCAAGTAATTTACTTACTCTTTTTTTTTTTTTTAGCTTTCAGCGATATAAAACAACGGCTCAATTCTCTCAATCTCCTAATTACATTAATTAACAGACGCGGGTGTAAGTCCATCTTCTTAATCAAATTCAAGACGACATCTTCATTCAAAGAACTCGGTTTGGGGTCAGTTACGTGTAAACATGCAGGAGGCGTCCAATGAAAGTGAATTGGAAAAATGATATAGCAAATGACTTTGGCATGCATGCAGTCGTTTGCAGTATTTTACTTCCTCGTCCACCTCTATGTCTCCGGTTCGAGTCCGGTCCGGGTCGGTATGTGGATTCGGTTCTCAGTCCCTGCTTGATTCCGTGGGTTTCCCTAATTGTGTAGGGGTTTTCCTCCCACCTCTAAAACTGAGCATTTCTTCATGATCGTCTTCTCTTCACTGCAGGTTTCTTCAGGCTTACGAGCTACAGTGCCAGGGCACTTTTGAGAAATACTCGGTTTTAGTACCAAAAAGACTTCATAATAATATTGAAAATTATACATTTAAGAACAATACCAATCAAATAGGATTATACAGGGTGTCCCAAAAAGTCTCACCTGTACCCAAGTTCAAGAACTAGATATGATTTTTTGACAAGAACTGGCCGACCAGTTTAGGATAGTCATAGGTATAATCACTCATAGTTGAGGACTGACCTTGTTGCACCAAAAATGACACAACTTTTGATTCGCAAATTGACTGATTTTGATGCAATAGGCCTAAAGAATATTGTTCATGTAAGAAGATTCCCTTTCAGGATCTGGAGAAACAAATTCTGAGGTTGCCTGGTTTGATCTGGACATTTTTAGGACACCCTGTGTTGGAAGTTACCATGTGGGCTTGATAAAGACAGAAACTCCATGGGAAAATAGTCTAAATTTAGCCCTTTGACCAGGCTCATAAGTAACCCACGACATGGGTTTGCAGTTCTTTGTATAGACCAAAATAGTAACATGCCATTTCGATTGCATTGGCGACGGTATGCACGATTTAAGAGTGACAAGTCCATCGAGAGACGAATATGTTTATTTTAGTTTGTATAAACTTAATCTCGCGGTCCGTCCACACGCGTCGACGGCACACGCCGAAGCCGGCCCACCGTACACGGGTAATTACTGGAATTAAACAACAGACTGACATGGATCCCAGGTTTTTAATAACATTAATAAGACAATGGTTGATATCAAAGCAATCTGCTTAATCAAATCTCGAGATCTCGTGGTATCATTATGTGATTTTCGGACGTCTTCTTTTAAGAGGAAACAAACATGTCAGTACAGCAAAAGAAGGGGGAGGATGCCGATTAGACACGGCAAAGGCGGGTGAAGCGACAAATGGTTAGATTTAAAGATAGACACTACATGATTGGAAAACTTTTAAAAACAGGAAATATCATGACACAACTAAAGTATAATGTTGATAAACTGTTTTGATGAAATTTCAGCGGCATAGATGTAGCCTAATACTTTAGAAAACATGAAAAATCCATGTATGGTTTTTATGTTGAATCAAAGGCACAGGCTCGTCAGCAATGCGCGCGCGCCAAATTCGTGCCACGAAATACGCAGCTCCATAGCAAAGGCACGGAGCTGCGTATTTCGTAGCACGAATTTGGCGCGCGCGCCATGCTGACGAGCCTGTGCCTTTAATGGTAAAATAAAAGAAACAAATCTGCATGCACACATTTTTTTAAAAGCACCTTCAGTTGGCAATTTCTTCCACAAAGGTACCATTTTACACGGGAAAAATGGTGTTTGTTACCATTGCTATCAATCCTTTTAGTCGTTTTGTCAACTGGTCAAATACATTTTTGGGTAATTGCAAATGACGTATTGGGGCTTTAAAGGCCAAATACAGAGACGTGATCCAGCCTCATTAAAATACAGGTCGGACTCCCTGAAATCCATTGTTATTCCTGTATTTTAATGAGGCTGGATCCGCCACTGAATTACATCCTTTTAATTATGAGTTGAGAAGAAAAATCTGACTAAAGTGTTGATTACAAATGACATTTTGTTCCCGCGTAAAATGACACCTTTGTGAGAAAATGCCATCTTTAAAAAAAATTGTTTGCAAAACGATTTTGTTTTTGCCATTCATTCAACACAAAACCGTGCATGATTTTGAGGTTTCTAAAGTATTACTGCATCTATGTGGCTGAAATTTCAACAAGGTAGACTAGTTTGTCAACATTATTCTATAGTTATGTAATGCTGTTGTTCCTGAAATTCTTTTAAAAGGTTTTCATCTGCAAATTATAGGTCTTTAAGGGCAGTATACATGATTGGTAACTCGAAAATCAGAAATGTTCACAGATTTACGCCTAACTTACACAATATAAACATGATGACCGTAGAAAACCTTCCCTGAAATGGTTTTGTCTGAAGTGCTATAGTCTTTGAGAAATGAGTAAAACAATGAGACGAAAATTCAATTCGCCCCAAACCACTTCGCCCGAGTGCCATTTCGCCCCAAATTACTTTGTCCAAACACTACATCGCCCCAAAACCACCTCGTGCACAGGCCGTGGTTCAGGGCGAAATGGTTCAGGGCGAAGTGGTTTTGGGGCGAAATGACTGCAAACCCTTTTTTGACTGTTTTCTCAAAAGTTAGACAAAGTACTGAGCTGGCTTTTGCTCGGGTTGGTTTTAATCATGCATATCTTCAATCACACAGGGGGATAAAACTATTTGTAACAGTTTACCAATCATGTAGGCCTATACTTTCTTTAAATTTAGTATCTTAACGGTTTCATCATTTCGCATAGAATGTATTGACAAATTTCAAATTATCACTGCCAGCCTCGTTTCCGATGCTGAGCCATTGTTTTACGTCACGCGTTTTTTCATTTGAAAATTTTATCACAAATGAAAGCACTTAGACCCTCGTTTTCGATGACAAATCCTCTATAAATTCCGTATACGTCCGTTTAAAGGGCCTGTGACATCCTAAACAACTTTGTGCCTGAGCTTTGCTTCATAATGACGGATTACTTGTTCAGCAAGACATACTATTGTTCGTTTGGATGTAAAATCAATAAAAGGTGGCATTTTTCAACTTTGAAGATTTCATTGCAATAAATCACAGACAGAGGGCGCTGTTTTGAGTGCATCACATAAGGAAGACAGAAGGGAAAAGTTAAGAAAAAACATAAGACTTCAAGTTGGACTTGTGGCAAATTGCTGCAGTTTCTACCCCCAGTTTTGTCATGGCTTACAGCAGGCAACATGTAAAACAAACTCAAACAGCCATGGATTACAAAAGTTTCAGGAAAATTGAGAAAAAAGTGGAATCTTTTGTGCACAGTTCAATGTGATTTTCCTGTGTTTGCCTCTTGTGACGTCGTGACCTTGGTCATGAATATGCATATTTGCATTAGCATAAAAACTAAAAACCTTTGTTTTAACCCCCAAAGCAAGCTCCAAATAGGATTTTTATGACTTTAACTGAGTAAAGTGGTTTTAAAGCATAGATTTCATTGATAACAATCCTAAATAAGGGGCCCTTTAAACCTATCAACTGACTAGCAATCGCGGAATTCACCCAAATTAAACCGCTAAGTGGCTTAAGTAACTACCACCTGCCGTTCAAATAAACGACTTGCGTGTTTCGATGTCCGAATTATCAGCGTATCCTCGATCGGTCAGTACGCCGTCAAACGCGGCATCTGCTCCGTGATAAGGAATTGTTGAATCACGCTCGAATCGGCCAATCTCTTATAAGCCGCTAAAGACCATTCAAAACCAATTGCTCTGTATTTCCATGTTATCTCGCCGTTTCATCTGCATCCGGACTACAGGTGATGTTTTTAAAAGCCCATTTACGAATGGGCTTTTAAGGCAGCAATCCAGATTACACGTACTTAGGCCTAACTGTACCAGACAATGTCGTAACATTCATTTTAGTATTTATCAAAATGCACTTTAAATTGCATAGTTGTGCAGGAGGCAATCTCATGGAACTGTCAGCAGAAAAAATTGCTTGGTACAAAATTTATTTGTTTTTTCGAAAGTGGGTACTCTTTTGACTGGTATTCTGCTACTGTTGCAAGGAACACAACTTTGGCTGGTATAAAACCCATTTTTCTAGAAAATGTCTGTGCTTATTGTGAAATTGGCCCCAAACTATTGTGAAATTGGCACCAATTTGCACGATTTTTTCGCTCAACTGTTTTCAAAGTTGGAAAGAATTGAGAAGTTGATCATGACTTCAGACCTTGTGCACAAAACTCGCGAGACTGGCTGAAACGTGATTTATAAGAAAATCGTTAATTTTGCCCACTCCTAATTTTTGGGTTTTTCTAGACTGGTTTCCGGTCCCTACATGGACCGGGAACCAGTCTAGCGCCATCGATATATAATCATGGATGCGACAACAACCTCTAAATTTGAAGCCACCGTCCGCCATCTTAGTATTTCAAATACAGTGCCTTGCCTGAACTGGGGCCAATTTCATGGCGTTGCTTAGCACGAAAATTTGCTAAGCACAGGATTTATTTGCTTTATAAAATGGATTACAAGCCAAAATTATACACCAACTTGTGTTCTTCGCAAGAGTAGAGGAATACCTTTCAATACACGTCACTTACGATTTTGGCTGGCAATCCATTTTTGCAAAATAAAGCAAACAAATCCTGTGCTAAGCAAATTTTTGTGCTAAGCAACGCCATGAAATTGGCCCCTGGTCATACTGCAGTCTACGTGTTAAATGGAATGTGAGCGATTGCTTGGGGAGCCTAATGGCGGCCTGCGCATGGCTTCAAGTCTCGTATAACAAACTGCTATTGCATACCTCATCCAGTGATTATATATCGACGGCCACTACTAGTGCGTAGCTCAATAGGCTTGAAAAATCTTGAAAATTTTGGGACGCTGATATTGAAAAAAAACTGGAGTGGTCACGTTGCACCATAGTGAATTTCAATTACTTCAGATAAAAGACCCCATTCGTCTCCAAAACATTTACCTAGTACTTAAATCTCCCTACACCAACTTATTACTTCATCATTTACATGCCTCACGCCCACAACAGAACAAACAAGACTCTTAAAACGTACGCCCTACAAAATAATTAAAATCTCATTTTTGTTTCCGATTTGAACTTATTTGTTTGACTATTTCTTATCCAAGATAATACTCAAATATGTGAACTTAACATAAAAATGTCTCACCTCCAAAACGCATACACTTCAGGGTCGTTGACCGCAGTCTCATTTATCCGGCAGGGAAAATCATGCAGTCATTTCAGTTCACGTAGGCCGAAATCCTTCAGTTTTATGACCGGACAAATAGCCACATTCCGAAATCCATGTACGTAGGCCTATTACGCTGAGATTTCCACTGAATTTATGATATGAAGGTCGACGTATACACTCACGGTTCAGTACAAAAAAAAACATGTGGGTTTGGTCAGTAAATGCTAGCTGACAAAACAGGTGTAGATTCGTGTCCTGATCCACGTTGCTTGACCTGGATTGAGCCGGATTAGAATGTGGACATTTTACCTGTTCGCAGTGCGCCGCAGCTTGCAAGTTTAATGGCGGCGCAATCTGCGCATGTGCTGTACAAAACCCATGATGGCGCCCGAACGACGCCAAATTGTTTCCCAAACGTATAAAACTCGGGTTCTCAATTTGATCTTTGTCAAAACCCTAATATAAATTCCTTTTAGAGTAAAATGTATTTTCCAGTCATTATATATGTGGCAGATTGTTTACTACGGAACAACATGGCGTCATTCAAATTTTCCCAATCGTCCAACCTTTGATGTGCAAGTCTGATAACCTCGAATAAATAGGCCTAGACCGTATCGAACAGCTGTCATCTTGTCGAGCAACGTTTGTCATTTAAATTGGTCGACAATGTAAGCACAAAATGTGCAACCATGCATGTCATCATCAAGGAACAAAGAAACTTCCCTACAAGATGGCAGCTATTCGATACGGTCTATTGATAGGACTACAATTTCTGCATTTTTTTGGAGAGGACCAGTGTTTTTAAAGGCAATTATATCATCTGCAGATGAAACTTTTTTTACGAAATCCAGAAACAGCAGGATTACATAACTAAAGAATAATGTTGATAAAATGTCTTGTAGAAATTTCAGCCACATAGATGCAGTAATACTTCAGAAATTTTTAAAAAATCCATGCATGGTTTTTGTGTTGAACGAATGGTAAAGAAATCATTTGTAAATGATTTTAAAAACCTTCAGTTGGCAATTTTTCCCACAAGGGTACCATTTTACACGGGGAAAATCATGTGGTGTTTCTTACCATCGCTATCAACACTTGTCAACTCGTATACAAATAATTGTTTAGGTCACTGCAAATGATGGGGCTTTTATATAATTCTAATGTTCGACAGAGAGCACACTGACGCAATGAATTCGTTTATATGCATTTTAGCAAACGACTTTCTTTATTTACATTATTTACACACGTTGCACGGGTCTATTTTTGATAAAGTTACAGTATACATGATATTAAAATGTACAACATATATAGGGTCATCACTCATTGTAAACCGGGGTTGTAGTCGAGTCCATCACAAGTATCGCAAGCCCAGAGTCGATAAAATCACAAGTCCGTGACAATTAAGTCCCACACAAGTCAGTCACTAGTCCAGTAACAAGAAGCAAAGGATGAACACGCAGAAAATAATGCCTTTGTTGGAGTTTATTTGAATAGCTTGTGACTTGGATTAAGACCCAGGGACTTGTGAAGACTTGCGATGGACTTGGTAAACAGTATTTACCAATAATCCAGAAAGTATATATACCAAGTTGCACGAGCGGCCATGACAGGGGTCAGTCACATTGTCACCGTGCGTCATGCATGAGTCGGCACTTTGTGGATCTATTGTCACATCATTTATATGAAAACCTGCCCCCTGTCATGGCCGCCGATGCAAAGGGTCTATTTTTTTCTGTTTTACCAATAATTAGCTTTTTAAAGGTAGAACACATGATTGGTAAACTGTTAAAAGGGGCGTCATTTCCACTCGAGATTAGATGCTAATGTTGATAAAACTGCCCTGTAGAAATTTCCGCCACATGGGTGCTGCAGTAATACCTCTGAAAACTTGAAAATTCAATGCATGGTTTTTGTGTTGAGTTGATAAATATTTTCAGAAAACCACCTTCAGTTGTTAATTTCTCACGTAAAATACAATTTGAGTGAAATAAAATCACGTGGTGTTCGGTTCCATATTTATTAACACTTTTAGTAAGTTTTGTTGTCAACTCATGAAAAAAAAATTTGGGGTCACTGCAAATGATGTACTCTACCTTTAAAGGAGCTTGTCCAGATTTTTTTCCAAAAATTAATTTTGTTCTAACCCAACAATTATATAAAATACCTCTCCAAAATGCTATCCATGAGAAGAAAACAGGAAATTTGCAATCTCCAATTTGGATGTGGAAGCAAAAAGGTTGCTGTAATTACAGCACTGCTTCATGGAATCAGATAAATTAGTTTACAAAACATCGGTGGTTTTTTGACGATATCCTTAAAAATATACGGATTGAGAACGCGAAATTTCAGAATGTTAATGAGAAAAATATGACAATTCATATGGTATCCAAATCCCAACACCCATGGGAAAAATTGGGGCGTCAAAAATGTGATCTGGTCACGCTCCTTTAAGTATAGCGGCCACAATAGAGAAATTGTAAAATTTCATCGAAAACGAGGGGCTAAGTGCTTTCTTTTGTGATCAAATTTGCAAATGAAAAGACGCGAGAGGTAATACAATGACTCATTTGAAATTTTTCAATAGGAGGCCGCACTTTGATTTTGGTAAATTCAAAGTACATGTACATGGGTTTGTCCATGAAGTTGGGGCACGGTGTCCACGTATCATCGGTATAGTCTGTGTTAATTATATACTGAATATGTATTTACAACTTCAAATTGTTGTTGCAACGGATATGGTATAGTGCCCGGCTATATTCAGTCATGTTTTCTTTGGGTAATCTCTCACTGAATATAATATTCTTGTTTTACCGACGCTACGTGGACACCACATATGTTTAACACTATCAAGACATTTGACTGAGTCTGTGGTTTGGTACACCATAATACAAGTACTTTTACTGTAGTGGGATATGCTTTTCTTTCTGAAATGAAATATTGACTGAAGTAGCTGGGCTAGAATGAGACACAGTTTTTGAGATATGATATGTCACAAAACGTGACCCAACTTCATGGACAAACCCACATGTAAAATAATTATGCCCTTTTCACTTAGTTTGCACATACATGTGTTTATTTTATTCACAATTCCGTCTCTAACTTAAATATAGGTCCTAACAGTTGTCCCGTTTTTAGAAGGAAATACATTTGTACAAAAATGTATACTCAAATGAAATTGCGCCCTCTTTTGTTCCGCCATACTTAAAAAAGGTTGATACAACTAATTTTGACAATTAGCCTTTTGCGTGTAACCGTTGGCACTCAATGTCCTTATTCAAATTGAGGTGCCGTTTAGAAAGTCACATACTACGCTAATGTTGCTACGTGGTGCATGCCAGTCTAGTTGCTCTACACCATTCTCTCCTACGGTGAACACGGTGTTGATTCTGTACTTCACTCCTGCCGCGTGCACCACATAGCAACACAAATGTAGTCTGGTCAGGTGGATACTAAGTGTGCATGTGAAAGGAAGTGCGTCGGTACACCAGACGCTATTCGTGCGAAACATGCAAAAGGATTAATGGTTCTGTAGCCGATTTCACGAAAAAGTGCGTAGCTTGCGCAACTTTTGAAAATGGCATAGGCCTATAGGCCCCATAGCTTGCGTGTAATTATTTATTAATTATTAATTATTAATCACAGGACTGTTGCGCAACTTATACGCAGTGCGTAAGGTTTCGTGAAATCGGCTGAAATTTCTCGTTTTTTTTACAATCATTGATAAATGTTAACTTTTCATGTTCAATATTCCTATCCAAAACGGTTGAATATCAATGTCCGTGGCAATGTGAGTCCACCCTTTCTAATATTTCTAAATACATATAAAAAAGACAACTGTTTACGATTTTGTACATACAGTGCAGCGAATGAAAACACGTTTTTATAGAGTACTGAAGTGCAAACGTAACCCTTTGTGTGTTGCCATGATTTTAGAGTAGACCCAATAACCATGGCAACACACAAAGGGTGGCGTTACAGGGGCCGACCAAAGTTGTCAACATTTTCACGGTTCTATACAAGGTGTAGGAAGGGGGAGGGGGCGGGGCCGGCGGTCGAGGGCCGCGTAGGACTTTACATGCACTGTAAAAGTTGACATTTCACGGTAGTAAAACAAATGTTGTAAATAGTATTTAGGGGGAGGAAAGGGGATCTTGAAAAATACTACTCTGTAGAACTGTGAAAATGTTGGACGGGCTCTTATAGTACTTTATTATGTAGACGCATATCTTTCATTGTTTTTTGAAAGACCAACAATCTAAACTCCTCAAAAAAAGTTCGGAAAGTCAAGTTTGACTGACGATTTCTCTCTTGTTGCAAAATAATTGTCCTTGAATTTTATATAATTGGAAAGCCCTGTTATTCCTCTTTACGATGATGTGTCATTTGTTATGATTAAGCAATTGGGGGACGTGCAGCACAGCTGAATACGGGGGCGGGTGTAAAGTGAAATGTCACAAAATGCATTGCTATTGTCAAAAAGTGCATTGTCACATTCCCATCCTCCAAGCAAAAGGGGAATGCACTGCATGACAATAGTAGTGAATTTTGTGACATTTCACTTTCCACCCTTCCCTGTATTCCGCTATACTGCACATCCCCCGATTTATCAATCATAACAAATGACACATCACTGTAAAGAGGAATAACAGGGCTTTCTAATGATACCAAATTCAAGGGAAATGATTTAGTAACAAGAGATAAATCGTCAGTCAAACTTGACTTTCCGAACTTTTTTTTAGGAGTTTATAACGAAATTCAACCGAAACCAAAATGTTGCCTTTTTTTTCTTGATAATCAACATATTCATTGAACCAGGACTGGGGATTTTATCCTTTAAACTCATGAAGCATTATTTACATATTATGCAAATATATCCAGTGATATCCAATCACATTCCCAACTCATGAATAATGCATTGCCATCTACACCAATAACAAATTTACAATGACATTTCCATAAACAACAATATTCATACTTGACGTAAATACTTTGCTACAAGGCTCGTATAATTTGTGTAAAAAAAAAACGCCACGAAAATGGTTTCCACTCTTAAAATCTTCCTCCCAAGAAAATGACCGAATGCAGAACCAGTCCAAGTTGTCTTGTTTGGAGTAAGTTGGCGACCACACACCACCTATCTACCGAGAACTCGCAACCCGTGTCAAGAACGCCCGAACTCGACCTATGAGCCCCGCAACATGCCGTAAATTGTCTTTATGAGACAGAAGCCAGTCGAAACGCTGTAGAATGAGATAAAACTGGTAACTCGGTGTCGTTTCGCACCACAGACATATAAACGCATTATGTCTGTGTTCGCATAGACTTGAGGTCAAGTCTCTAAACAGTCGTATTTGGTCCGTCTGACGCCTATAATCCCCACACGCAACAGTCGTTGTTATGAATAGTACCTGTTTAGAGACTTGAGAAACCTGTATTCGCGCCAATATTAATGCATTAATAGCGCGTAATATATAATCACGCAGTTGCCATAGAACAAGTCGGAGGAGTAACATGAATATTAATGTCGTCCTGCGTTTCGACCAATCAGCTCTCTACGTCCAATTCTGGTAGCAAACTCCATAGACCGTGTACAAAACGGAAACAGGTTTCTCAAGTCTGTAACTATAGAGGTCGATTAGACTTGTTCCCAGTCCATTCGCGACTACGCTGCTGCGGTTTACGAACCAACCGGTCTATAGTTACAGACTTGAAATCAAGTCTAGTGTTCGCACATCATTCAGGATATGCAATAGCGCCCTCTTGCGTTGAGAGAATTCCGCTCGCCTCTCGGTTCGTGAACTCATTGTGAGGTTTATGTTTTAAAGTTCAAGTTTTTGTTCAAGTTCTTGTGAAGTTCGAACTATAAACTCGACGCACTGTTTAGCGAGTCCGTTCCCCCGAACACAGAGTCCTCTCTCCTCCGTTTAATGTCCACTCCTCCACCGTGGTGTTGGCCGACCACAGCAGCGGAGTTCGCGCGATGATGATTGCCCCGTCCGTCCCCGTCAAGGTCCGAGGCCTCGGCCGCTAGATGCTCCGTCTCAGAGTCGTGTTTTCGCTTGGCGCTCGCCATCTCGGCAGCGTGTTTCTTGCGCCACTTGGTCCGGCGATTTTGGAACCACACCTGTATTTGGAAGAAAACAAACGAGGCTATTGGAAACTAATGTTTGAAAACGAATGTTTAAACGCAGTCTGGCTACAGTTATAGCCGGTATAGACCGTATCGAATAGCTGCCATCTTGTGGGGCAGTTTCTTTGTTCCTTGAGGACATGCATGGTTGCATATTTTGTGCTTACATTGTTGACCAATTTAAATATCAAAAGTTGCCCTACAAGATGGCAGCTATTCGATACGGTCTATACACGATTTGCAATGTCCCAAAATAAGCCTTTAGTTCAATCGTGTCCCCTGAATCACTTCTGTTGAATGAAAGCTGCTGATTGGAAAGGTGTCCGACTACTTATGCGTATCAAGCCTCGTCTTCAGATCGAGGCTTGAACACATAACTGGCACCTTTCCAATGAGCAGCTTCGATTCAACTGATTCACTGGACGAGTTGAACCGTTCAAACGAGAGAATGGGGTCTGATGTACGGGCGTACTTCTTTTCACATGCACACATAGTATTCAAATGACCAGACTAAATTTTGGTTGCTATGTAATGTAACCGGGTGCACGCGGCATGTGTGAAGTACAGAATCAATACCGGTAGGAGATAATGGCATAAAGCAACCAGACTGTTGGTTGCTAGGCAATGGCGTGCACCCCGTAGCAACAACAGCGTAGTGTGTGACTTTAGCTGCACTTCCATCTATAAGTGGAGAATTCGGGGTGCCAATCACAGTGCAAAGGTTACACGAAAAAAGAAGAAAACAATTTAATCAACCATTTACAATAGGGGAAAACCTTAGTCAAATAGAAGATAGAAGTGGTTCTTATAATGCAATACTTCCGCCAGAGGTGATATAGTTTATAAGTAAACGATAATTGAAGATGAAATTATACAAATGCGTGTGCACACGCATTTTGTTTACAAGGACGCCCTCATTTGAACTATTCCAGGCCCCTGACTATACCGTGTATTATGACTTCCTTTTCAGTGCAGTAAGCCACGGAAGCAGCCTAAAAGTAGGACTTGGAAGCATAGACACGGTTTTTCATTGTTTTCTCAGATGAGGTACTGAGCGGACTTACACACAGGTTGGTTTTTATCATACACATCCTCAATTACACACGGAGATAACGCCGTTTTCAAATCTTGTAATCTACCTTTAATTCCGCATAATAGCATGATATAGAATGGGGCAAATGATTTGATGTGACTTAAGGGAAAGATGGGTGAAAAACACAAAAAGATTGTTCACAAAAACGCAGACATTTTCAAAATTGCGTTAAAACACACGAGTTGTTTGAAACACACGCGGGGCTATTATGAAATCGCTACACGCCACTGTGTAAACGTGCCGGCAAGCTAAGCAAACTAACCCGTGTGTCCATACACCCTAATGACCCTAATATATTCATGGGCTTGGAACCAACAATCAGAATAAAAATACGCCGATTAAAGCTGTCCCAACAAAGCTCAAACTCAAAGTTTTACTCAAATTTGTCGGGTCTATTTACCCCGAATACGCCGCAGTGTAATTGCCGAAAATTAGGCAAAAAGCAAACTGAAACTGGCTTTGAACGCCCCGCAAAATCCATCCACCTCAAATAGCGACTCACGATTGTTGCTTGCCTCCAATTACGAAGCAAAGTAAACCACTCTCTTTAACGTTGGCAGCCGGCTTATTTATGATGCAAAATTGCCCGTAAGCGTGACTAATGCTGGCGTAATGGCGGTTATCTTTCGAGATTTTCCCTTATCCGTCTTGGAGTTTCGGCAAAATGCTCTAATAACGGCGAGGCATGATTAACGCACCGTGTTTGTTTGCCGCGAAGCCCGGGGTTCTCTGGCTACCGTTCAAGTTGTTCTACGCTCGGCGCTCTGCATTCAAAAGCCGGACCGATAGTCGTTTATTAAACCCCACGTCCAACCCAAATCAAACAAAGACAGGTTCTTATTTTCTTGCCATCTTTTAATCCCTCTCCCTCCGTGAAATCTGCGACGATCGAGGGATGCCAACGCGTAAGAAACAGGATGCGGAGACAGATGCTAAACGACCCGGGGATGAAGTGGCCGAGCGCCGGTCGGACATCATTGATGAACCGCGGAAGTCGTTATCGTCTTCCGGAAACTTCCGGCAAACCTGCCCAACTAGCAGGTAACTCCCGAGTAGATACTTGACAAAACCCCCAACCCCTCGCAATAAGATCACCAGATTAACGGCCGCCCTGCTCCGTCACTACCTAGCGAAATTCAAGAGGAATATTATTTTTTGGCGGGTTAATTTTGCGATAGAACGATCAAAGTGTAAGTGTTGTATCGCTCCGGTGATTGCGTGCTACGCGTAGAGTGTTTCGGTGCTTGCAAAAATAAACTCATCGGGGAAATGTAACATGAAGTGGATAGGTTTGACTCGAAAATGTTATTTAACAATCTCATCTGGTTATTATAAAACAAAATAATTATTTTTAACAAAAATGTGTCATTCGCTGAAGCATAAGGACATGTCAGATTAACCCTCAACAACCGTAAATTGTGACCCGTTTTGGCGAAATGAGTCGGATATCGCAGTCTGGCCTGCTCGTGACCATAACCAGAAATGTAGTCGATATCCAGGCTCATTAAAATGCAAAAATATGGGCATAATGGCCATTCTGGGCAATATACCCGGGTACCGCCTGGAATATTCGGGTACCATCCGGAATTTCATTGTATTTCATTGCAGCGACGACAAGAAAAACCCGACTAGAAGTGTTGATAGCAATGGTAACAAACACAACATGATTTTTCTCCCGTGTAAATGGTACCTTTGTGAGGGAAATTGCCAACTGAAGGTGTTTTTTTTAAAACAAAATTGTCTGTAGACAATGTTTTTACCATTGCAACACAAAAACCATACATGGATTTTTATGGTTTTCTGAAGTATCACTGCATGTGGCTGAAAGAGCATAGGCTATTACTAGGCCTAAAGAATAATTTCTCATTATTCTTTAGTTATGTAATGCTGTTGTTCATGTTCTTAAACGTTTTCTAATCATGTAATATGTCTTTAATTATCCTGGATCCACCGCAGATTTCTTGTTAAGGTCGCAAAATCTCGGCCCATACTGCGCATGCTCAATCGACATCCGATATCCGATTCATTTCATCAAATCGATATCTGATTCATTTCGCAAAACGGGTCACAAAACTTAATGGAATTTAACGTTCGACTTCTAAGGGATTTACACGTTCGTCACTGATGGAAATTGACATGATTATTCCATTTCATTGGAAATCATAAAATCTGAACAGAACGGGAAACGTGCCGAAAACTGAATTTAAACCCGAGAAACACTGTTTACCCATGGTTTACCACACGGGCGCTCTACCAACGAAGTTATATCCAACCGTATGCCTATTTCGACATCAAAACGCGAAAAAAATTGCTAATACATTATGGTGTCGTTTAGTCTGTCGCGGTGATTTTTTGAAGATATTTTTCAGAACTCGGACAAAGGTAAATGACTCTTGATTACCCCCATTCCGCAAGCCCGTAGTAATATGACCTTCTTAATAGCCACATTAGGCAAACTCAAATTCTAACCAAAACCCAAAAAGTTGTTGAAATAAGGAGTGATTAATGAAAGGAAAAAACGGAACAAGAAAAAAACCGGCAATGCCACGGCGCGGCGGGCGCGGCCCGCCTCGGCCTCGGGCCGGCAACTATTAGCGCTGTAATAATGATACACATGTAAACGGCAATAGTTGACCATTTAAGACTAATGATTGCCCAAGCACGTGCCTCCGCAGACGATCAACACAATTTTTCCCCGCCATAATTTTTGGCGCGCAAACACCGTGAATCATTAGGGGTGACAACGTCATTATGACATCTCCCTCTTCAATTAGTCAGAATGACTTTGGGCCGCGCTGGTTTCGTGAAGCAAACCTCCCTAAAGTCCTATGTCCACTGAAACTGCTCTACAAATTGATAAATGACAAAAGTAATGTGTGTACCGACTTTTTTTCGGTGCAGGCTTGATTTCGCTCTTGTCACGTTGGGCGGGAAAACGTAGATACATCGTTTGTGGCGCGCGGGCTCGACAAATACTGATAGTCGTGTAATGAGCCGTGTATATCATAATTATTGTCTGCTATGTGCATGTACGCGAGTTTGTGTGTTTTACGAACGAATCAGTGTCGTTTAACTTAGAAATTACATGTAGCATTGTGTTCACAATCAAGGATCTTGTTCAGATTTTTCCAGAAAATGGATTTCCGTCTTACCTAACAATCATATGAAAACATGTGTTTCTCTCATCCCAACTTCGTTACTTCGTTACGCTGTATACCATGCAACACCGAGAGAAAATTATTGGGTCGTTATATAGGGAAAACCTACGGGATAGTGATACCAACTGTGCCTTATAGCTCAGCTGGTAGAGCATCTGCCCGCTGAGTCAGAGGTCTCGGGTTCGAATCCCGATAAGGCCCTTACGATTTTTCTCATACCAGATGTTGCGTTCGTTACTTTTCCCAGTTGCGTTTCCATGCAACACCGAGAGAAAAATTGGGTCCACAGGGAAAACCTGAGGGAGTATACCAACTGTGCCTTATAGCTCAGCTGGTATAGAGCGTCTGCCTGAGTCAGAGCATCCTGAGATATCAGGGAATTTCCACTCTGCAAAGCGACGTAACAATACCCTGAGGAAACACACGCAAATCTGTGGAGTGAGCCGGCTGTTGTCTTGAGCCAACTCACGCCCGAGTCATTTTGATGTAATTTAATCAATTCGGTCATGTTATGTCGAAAAGAAACGATTTGTATACTTTCCAGAAATTGTATTGGGTTCCGTTCCTTATGACTGTCCCATTCCTACCAAACTTTCAAACGACGATCTTAATTTACTCCGCAGTTTTTCAAATTAATAACAGGGATGCATGCTGACGAATGTAATGGAACGGATTCCCTAGTATGCTTTAAATAGCAGCCAATCGCCGACGCGGACAACGGCCAGCATTACCGAGTACATGTATCACATGCATGCACGGTGTTTACAATCTGCGCGCGTTACATTTGAATGCCTGCAATCGTGCTGCAATGCACTGTATGAGCGTCCCGATTGGTCCAGCAGAGGCGACAAGATTTCTGTCGCTAGTCCCACCGCGAAATGGGGCCTGTTTCAACAGGGCCACTGTACGCAGGAGTTAGGGAGTGCGTTAAAGGGGCACTGTTGCAAGAGGATGGAGTCAGAGGTCTCGGGTTCGAATACTGATAAGGCCCTTGCTCTCATCCCAAGATTGGTTCTAACAAACATATAAAATACATCCCCAAGATACTATACATGGGAAGTAAACAGACAATTTACGATCTCCAATTTGGATGTGGAAGCAAAAATGTTGGTGCACTGCTTTATGCAACCGGATAAATTAGTTAACAAAACATCGATGTTTTTTTGACTAAATCCTTGAAAATATACGAAATGAGAGCACGAAAAAGAAGCTTAAATAGGCATAGGGCCATATCAGGACCATTTATACAAATGTCACAGACAGGATCACCGGTGAATTGACAATATACATAAGCCTCAAAATAACAAAAGAATACCCCAGACCAAAATATTCAGTATGTTATTTTGACATGTGTTCAGTTTCTTGAAAGAGTATATTTATGACGCGAAAGTTGATAATGTCAGACACAAGCGCAAGCAAGCACTATAAATTGTTCTTTGTTAAGGCAAAGCCGGCCAAAACATTCATTAAATTTTTATTTTATTAAACAGGGCTCCGATCGACGAGTATACCATGAACAAATTGTCCCTGATGCTGTTTGGTCCAATGTTGCCGTAATTGACTCATAAAACGCCGAACATGAGCCATTACGTTTTAAACTCATTTCTCGGCTCATTAACCGCAAATTGGATGTGCGAACCCGATCGCATTATACGCCTAAAATTACACAAAAGACAGCGGTTTGTTAAACGAGGACGTGCTATAGTTTAATACGGCCCATCTTAACACCCTATCAACTCTACACAATGTCTATAATCTATCACTGCAGCCCGGGCCGTGTATTGACACAGCAATATAGGACCCACTCCCTAAAAAAGCACGGTCGTTTTCGCCCGGTTTTCACGGTAAATATTATCATACAGTGATTGCTTTGTTCAACCGGACAATACTTGCCACAAAGTTATCGACTGTAGCGATGATTTGAAATGGTTACTATAACGATAAGCAACGGCCACAGTAGCGGCAAGGGTGGCTGGAAGAACGGTAGCTTCAACTTGGGAAAAACTTAGCAACCGAACAAAAGATTTGTTCACAGCTGTCTCATCAATAAGCAGGACCAATAATAGGTCTTCCCATAAAATGTGACACTTTGATGCATTTGTAAAGATGGTTTTTCCAAATTACTAAAAATGTCACGTCTTTCTTGTTTTTGACACCCGAAGTCTTTCAAAAACGGAATTATTTCCAGTCACGTTTAGTTGTACACGCGGATATTTACATCAATTTTTTAAATGCGAGTAATATTATCCTACAAATATTAAACTCTGCGGATGCACAAATACAATCCAATCTATAATTTAGACAGGCTTTATATACGTTAATTCCAGATAAACTGGTTCAGCAAACACCGGTACATTTTTGTCGATATCCTTGCAGAAATATACGGATGATGGCGCGAAATTTCAGAATAATAATGAGAAAGGTATATGGTAGGCCTATATGATATTCTTAATAAAATATCAACACCCATGAGGTAAATGGGGGCGGTGTTCAAATATATGATCTGAACACGCTCCTTTAAATATTATAAATCCAAGATTGGTTGTGGTCAGGCCGCATCATTAATTTTGCAGTTACCCAAAATTTTACTTCACGAGTTGAGAAAAACCAGATTAAAAGTGTTGATAGCAATGGTAACAAACACCACGTGATTTTGTTTCCATGTAAAAAGGCGCTTGTTTTATAGGGAGGTCTAACAAAGAGAACAATATCGTCCGCGATTGGCAAGCGAACCAATTCGCTCCTGTACAAAACCAACGAGAGTAAGGAAAAATAGACTATGTCCAAACAAAAGAGGAACAAAGGGACAAAAATGCATGGATTATTCAGGTATTATACTACATCTATTTTTCTACAAGGCAATTTATCAACATTGTTCTGTATAGGCTATGTCATGCCGTTGTTCCTGTGTTTAAAAGTTTTATCTAATCATGTATAATCTGTCTCTATAAGAGGATGTATAGGAGGGGTGCAAGTGTTTTGGAGTTGGCAACTTCCGATACGGTTCGACAAAAGAGTCCTGAGCGTGTGTGGAGGTGTAAATGGAGCCGATGCGGGGCTCGATGGCAGGCCTTTGAGGGAGATGGTACCGCTATAGCCCCCGGACTCTCCAGCTAACCCACCTGTTGGGGTGTCATGTCCCCAAAAAATCCCACCAACCCTCGCGGGCCCACTGGCCACCAACGAAGACAATCCACGCCAAGTTGAAAATATTATTTTATTGGATGCTAAAAAGCCACCGCGCGACCACCAAAGCAATGAAAAATACCTTTCGTAAATAAAAGCAAATATTTTTTTATGACCTCGCCAACTGATCACTAGTCGAGGCTTTTCGTTTTCCAACCAAAATTAGGTTACAAATCAGATTTGTTGTTGTACAAACTGTAAATTTTATGGCATCTTCGGCAATTGTGGCCCTCTGTGCCATCAACTATACGGTTTTAGCTTCAACTATACTTTATTATCTACTTGAGATGGCGAAGAAGGAGATGCAGTTTTAGAAATGGGAGGAAATCCCCGAGAAATCTCCTGGGGAAACCCACGCGGTTAAGTAGGGACTGCAAACCCAATCCACATTACACGCCCAGGGTTTAATCAAATCGGATTTTGTCAAAACTCTTTTTCCTAATTTAAATGAATTAATGACAGATTACATGATTGGAAAACTTTCAAAAACAGGAACAACATCATGATATAACTAAAGAATGTTGATAAACTGCCTTGTAAAAATTTCAGCCACCTTCAGAAAAACTGAAAAATTCTCCACGGTTTTTGTTTTGAATAAATTGTAAAAAGATAAAAATAAAAATAAAAGTACAAATTACCAACCTTCAGTTGGCATTTTTCCCACAAAGATACCATTTTATACGGGGAAAAAATCATGTGGTGTTATTTCTGTTACCATTGCTATCAACACTTTTAGTCGGGTTTTTCTTGTCAACTCATGTAAAATTTGGGTCACTGCAAATGTTGTAATGGGGCTTTAAAAAGCACATGTCTAAATCTTCCACTCGTTGCATTCTACAAGGCGAAACGGAAGCATGTTTGTGTGTGTCTGGGCTACCGATTTGAACTCCCTTTTCTCAAGGGGAATATCTTGATGTCGACTTGGCCGTGTTTTGTTATTCCATTCCGGGCGGCCTCATTGCAACATCGTTCAACACTTCGAGCCACTTGCGATAAACCGCGGGCGCGCGTTGAAGACGAATTGCTAACAAGACAGTTGTACAATCCCGTTGACTCGACCCAACTTTATAATACCGTGTGATTTCGTATTGATGTTGCAGACTCGATTTGCGCCCGTGCTGGGATTGTCCTAGCCAAGACTGAGCATGCGCATGTTTCCTTGCGCATGGATGCAATTTTACAAAAAGATAGTTTGCATGATTTGAGATTTTTTTACAAATGGCGTTATCCCCATGTGTGATTGAGGATGTGTATATGATGAAAACCAACCTGTGTATAAGCCAGTACCTCACTGCGTCCCGAGAAAACAATGAAAAACTGTGTCCATGCTTTCAAGAAATTGAGCGAAGCCACTGTCCTATTTAGGCTGGTTCCCTGGCTATACTGCACGGGAAACAGAGTCATATTACCACGGTAGTCAGGGGCCTAGATTTGCTCACCTTAAGGCGCCCTTGTAAAAGATGCGTGTGCACACGCGTTTATATACATTCTTTACCAATTATCGTACTTTTTTTATTTGAGAAAAAAATAATCTTGGGTCTATAATCACTGCATTAAACAGTTGGAACCACTTCTACCTTCCATTTGAGTAAGGTTTTTTCCGGTCAAAATTTAGCAAAATGGTCGACTCAATTGGTACATTGTAAATCCTGTATACGGGTTTAAAATGCCGAATATGCAGAAAATTTTAAGTGATTGTTCCATTTCTTAGTTAAAAAAAAGAAAAGATAGGGGCCTATATATCCTTTGTGCGCAACCAATGTACTCGGTATAACGAAAATAAGTATTTTTTTTTTTCACGAAAAACGCATATTTTAGAGTACGCATTTCCCCAGTCGAGCAAGGTGTCGAGCCTGATTTGTTTTCCACGCATGCCCGATTTGATCAAGGGTAAATTGAGCACGGAGTAATTCCATCACGAGACACGTGGGATCAGTTTTCACTTATGAGAATCAGTACCAGTTACATCTGGGGGCCGCCCGTCAGTCAATACTCGGTCGCAATTGATCTCATCTTGTCATATAAAATCATTTAATCCGAGACCAGACCACGTATCTGGCTAGCTAGTCATGCGGTCTTAACCCCGTGGCAAGATTTGGGGTGTTGTTTGTCCGGTGGCGTACTTCTCTCAAGCGAAACAGGCTGAAGTAATAAGGACTGATCCCGGCAAATTATACCAAATCCCCCTCGCCTTCGCGTCTGGTCGCGCCCTAATCCCTAATCATTTTATTTACTCGCAATACTTCATAACGACATTTTATAGTCGCGTTTGCGACGCGTCGGCATTTTCAGGATGGGAAACATACTTCAAAGCCGTCGTTGGTGGCGCTCTTTGCGACCTAAATACAAGACCATTGCGATTTGTCAACCCCGAATTTGGAGATTTCGCCAAGAGGTGATTCTACTTTTGGGAGTTAACACAAATCTGCGTTCCCCGTTGCAGAAACAACGTCGAGGTATAGTTCTATAAGGTTCACTGAGAAGTCGCGGCACTTCGTGGGTGGAATTCACATTAAAAGTATCCGATGAAATTGCCTGCGGGATTTGAGGCACACCTTGCCGCATTAAAGCCGGCCGACAATCACTTAAAATGGCACCCATAGCGGGGAGTGCTCTCTTAAACAAGTCTCCAGTGTTTTCCTTTTTTCCTTCACAAATTCACCGACAAACAACGGCAACAGTTCATTTCCTCGGCTTATATACCCCGCGGGCAAATCGCGAGTATCTATCGGCCAGAGATGACGAGCGATGTTCGGTGAAGTGAACTTTTTTTTCCTTGATCGCAGGTGTGGGCGCCCCAGAAGTACGGCCGAGTGACCGTGTCGAGGGCCGATCACTGACGGGGCTAATCGCTCAATTTCACCCGTGCCTTGTTTACTTCGAACAGCTATGTACTTTTTTTGTGGCTCGGAACCTTTTTGATGACGGGGTTCGCTTGTAACACGTGTGGTTTGCTAATGGATTGCTGAATGAGGGTTGGTAAAATCAGTGAACTTTGTGAGAAGTGCAAAGTTCTTAAAACGTCCATAATAGAGGAAATACCCAGAGAAATTGGGGCAACAATTCCAAAAGGACCTCCAATTTTGCGCATAAATTGACAAATAACAGATGTTTAATGCCCCAATACATCATTTGCAGTTATACCCAAAATTTTACTTCACGGCTTGACAAGAAAAACCCGTTTAAAAGTGTTTATAGCAATAGTAACAAACACCACACGATTTTTTTCCATTGCAGTTTTTATTAAAATATATAGTTTTTCATAATGTGTGCAAATTCCATGCATACTTAACAAAAGGCTGCTCTTAACAACCACAAAGCTTGTCCGGGGCTTGTCATATACCTAGCAACAACAGTATGTATGCAAAATGAATTCCAACCATAGAAATCGAATTTAAAGTAACAGTGAATGAAATAGCTCATCACTAGACAGTGTCACAAGAAATATCCATGCATGAATTACGAAAACGGCCTCTAAATTGTCATGACAACGCATCACCAAGCAAAAAGAATAAAACAAGACTTCAGTCATTCTGAAATATGGTATTCCATGGATTTGGACTATAATTTCATTATAGTACCGTAAAAAAATGATCGCACTTTGATTGAAGCAATAACCCCATTTTCTGTAACCTGCTGCTAAATCGTTTTGTCATCCGGAAACTACCCCCGATCACCCCCGGGGGCAAAGCCGCGATACACCGGCCGCATAACTCCGGTGCTCGGTACGATCGTGGCTGGCCCGTTGTATATGTACAGCGTTAATATGCTACTTCAAAATATCACCTTCTAGTAATGGAAAAACACTTAGGGCGGCCCTCAAATGTTGTTATACTGCTGCAATACCGTATCCATATGACCGCATTAACAGCCTTATCAAACACTCTGCCGCATTTACCTCACTGACACGATTTTGAGCGACAAACTGCACCCACAAATTGGAGATTCTCTTCATATTTTGCCGACATATTAATAGATTATGACAATGGTGATTTTGATTGGCAGACAGTAGACAGAAGGAACACCTGTGGTTGAGCTCTTCAGTATAACACAAAAATGCAACGTTATAGCTACCTTAAAATCCATTCATAATAACAAGTTATTGAACTCTGCCCTGCGCCATCCTCGCCAATTACGTCGCGTAAAATTACAGATGCTCGGGTTGAAACCTTTCAACTAAAAAACGAGGACAGTGAGCAGGCAGATTGGAATATCGGAAAACACTGCGATTCATAACCCTGGACCTCTGCTCACAAAAGTTATTTTGGCCTTGTAATTTTGGCCTTTTTTTTCAAGCACTTTCAGTTGGCAATTTCTCCCACAAGGGTATCATTTTACCCTGCGCACGCACATTTATATATTTTGATTTTCAGTAAGTTATTGTTTTCTTATAAAAAGAAATAATCTCGGGCGGAATCATGCATTGCATTGGACAGTTGGAACCATGCACTTCTATCTTCCACTCGAGTAAGATTCTTTCCGGTCAACCTGGGTCAACTGCATGGGTGATTAAACATTTGGGGTGACTGCAAATCCTGTATAGGGGCTTTAAAACCGGTCAACTACACATCGGGGTTGTAGTCGAGTCCATCACAAGTCCATCACAAGTCCCCACAAGCCTTCACAAGTCCACCACAGGTCCCTGGGTCTTAATTCAAGTCAATCGGCTCTGGACTTGTGATGAACTCGACTACAACCCTGCTACATATTATTTTATAGACCCTCTGCACGGGCAGCCATAACAGGGGCAGTCACACTGTCACAGTGCGTCATGCACGAGTACAGCACTTTGTGGATCTATTGTCACATCACTTTAAATATGAAAACCTGCCCCCTGTCATGGCCGCAAGTGCAGTGGGTGCATTCCCTGAACTGCAGCACTTTGTAGAAGTATTGTTTGTTAGTTCTTACCTTAACTTGACTCTCCGTCATTCCAAGAGCATAAGCTAATCTTGCCCGTTCCGGCCCCGCGAGGTACTTAGTTTGTTCAAAGGTCTTCTCCAAGGCAAAGATTTGTTGGCCGGAGAAAGTCGGCCGCGTGTGTTTCTTTTTACCGTCTTTGTCAACCGGACTGCAGCTCTGTAAGGCGGGTTGGACTGTGGGCAATAGAAACAAAAATTAGCATTAAAACTCTAACAGAAATATATATTGTAACTGAGCAGTGCTTTAAGGCCCCAGTTGCAGTTACGACAAAGACTGTCATAAGGCCGGTTACAACAAAGACTATCATAAGGCCGGTTACGACAAAGACCATCATAAGGCCATCATAAGACCAATCGCAGGCTAAATAAGTCATGTACTAAAACCATCAGTGGCTATGGTAACAAACACCACATGATTTTCCTCTTGGGTAAAATGGTATACTTTTGTAGGAGAAATTGCAAACTGAAGGTGCTTGTAAAAATATCGTTTGCAAACGATTTTAAAACACTCATTTAACAAAAAAGCCATGCTCTGAGTACTAACTGCATCTGTGTGGCTGAAATTTATACTAGGCAGTTTATCATCATTATATTCTTTAGTTATGTAATGATGTTGTTACTGGAATTCGTCAAAACGTTTTATCTGCAAATGATACACTATGCCTTTAAAGTTGCACTGCCCGTGTTTGGGCCGATTTGGGCGTACAATTTTTTTTTTTTTAAAGTTAAATAGGTATTTTTCTAGAATAGAAAAAGTTATCAGCTTTCATTTGGTATCAAGAACGTAAAAATCCGTCAAGGATTAATGCCAGTCGATTAAAAACAAGGAATGATTAAAAGGCTGGCAGGTCATTTAATCGACAGGGTTATGACGTAAATGTACATGTGCGCGTACATGTGTACATTGTACACATACTATGTACATATGAGCGTACGCGCACATGTACAACATGTGAAGCACGTTTCAAGAAAAAGGCTTGTACGTCGGAAATTTAAGTTTTTGATATTTTTCGTTACAGAGACACGTAAGCTTTCTAAATTCGTTCGCTTGTGTAAATTAATTTTTTGAATCCTTTCACCGAAACACGGGTAATGCAACTTTAACCGCTCGAAAACTGAGGTCAAAATAATTACACCAATTGTCAAGTACTATTGCAGATACCGCGATCACCGACCACGCTCAAAGGGCGATTTCTATCAGAAACACTATCAACACAACGCGCCAATTTTGGTTAATTCGTCATGGCGTTTCTGCGAAATGTTGGGGCACAAATCACAGAAATGTCGCCGTTGGATGTCAAAATTATTAATATCAATAGAAATTTGCAGTAGCCATTGTGGTGTGATTTTATTCACACACAAAAAACCATGCAGTGCATGGGGAATTATGGAGGTGTGTCACCGCTATGGCTTCGGGAATTTTGGAGAAATTAATTCGGTACAATTTTTTTTTTAAATACGGTTTAATTTCGGAACGCAGACGCGTCTGTTAAAGAAGCGTACCAGATTTTTCCAGAAAATGGATTTCGTTCTGACCTAACAATCATATAAAATACCTCCCCCAAAATACTATCCATGGAAAGAAAATAGGAAATTTGCAATCCCCAATTTAGACAGGGAAGCAAAGAGGTTTGTGAAATCACTGCACTGTTTTATGTAACCGGTACAGAATTAGTTTACAAAACATCGGTGGTTTGTTTACGATATCCTTGAAAATATATGGATTGAGAGCGTGAAATTTCAGAATGGTAATGAGAAAAATGAAAATCTCAACACCCATGGGAAAAATGGGGGCTCAAAATGTGATCTGGCGGGCTCCTTTAAACATGCAAGCAAACGATATAAATGTATAGCGACACTTGCTTATAATGAAACAGGTGCAGATTTTATTGAATGTCGCGAAGAAAAGGCATTTATTTTCGGCATTTGGATACATAAACTTGGCAGTTTCCCCAGCGAGTGAAAAGGTCTATATCAAAAGGAAAGTCGTAATTTCCGAAGTTTTCTTTAAGTCTGGAGCGCAACTCCGGGACAACCCTGGACGGTTCGTAACGGCCCATCTCGGGCGAAACTCTTCTCCAACGCACGGTAAATATTTCATAAATCAGCGAGGCGCTTGACATTTATGACACCATCACTTGATTACAATCTTGGAGGATTCATCGTGTTCTCGGAGTTCCTTTTTGAGGCTTTTTGATTAGACAAAGCCGATGAGTATTACAGGCGAGTCGTGAGCCTATAACCTTATCTCCATGGCCGTGGACCGGCGTGTTTGGACGGCCGAAGAAAGTACCGCTTTCCCGTTAATGAATTCAATTGGGCGACCATTGGGTTTTATTTGTTTCGACGTGAACGACTGCTCTGCAAGATTTACAGCAGTCACTTGCCGTGCAACGGCCAAAACCCTAACTTTGATTGCTTGGGAATAAAAGTTGATCAAAGGGAAAACGTTTACGGCGAGGGAATCAAGTTATTGCGGATTGTAATCAAACGTCTTTGGTCTAAACACATGCCTGTTCGAATTAAACGTTTAATGGCCATTGATTTGTGTGCGTATAATACGTGTATATATACGCACTTTGGCTGAAATGAAACCGCTGGCGTATAATTTGGACGTGCAGTTTTCATTAATATTTTGCGTATTCGAGCCAGATGGCTCGTGGAAACTTGTTCTTTAAATATTTACACAGATGTGTACCAGTGGTTTGTATTTTTGGAAATTGAAAGTAGCCTAAATGTGTTATCTTCTGTTTTATCATATAGTAGTCCGGGAGTTTTCGATCATATACTGGAATTATTGCTGAAATTGTGAAACATATGGGCAATAATTACTTCCACTTAATACCATCATTTGGACTGACGCAATAATTCCTTAATTCATGTAAATTACAGTCTCCCGCTGTAGGACCATCGAACCCGCCATTCGCCATCGGCATACATGGTGGTCGAGTGGTTAAGACGTCTGCCTAGTCACAGTGCAGGAGGTCGTGGGTTCGAGTCCCGCCCGAGCACGCTACGAATTTTGGCGTGTCCTCGGGAAACGCACTTAGTGCATACCGCGTCGTGATGGGCAAAAAGTTCTTCCACATATCATTTGGACCGACGCAATAACTCCTTACTTAAAGGCAGAGGCTCGTCAATGCGCGTGCCACGAAATACGCAGCTCCATAGCAAAGGCATGGAGCTGCGTATATTTCGTGGCACGAATTTGGCCTCACGCGCACATTGACGAACCTATGCCTTTAATATATGGGTTTTCTTCACAATGTATAGGCCTATGCCTATTGAAAAATTATACTGACATAAACATTGTTATGAAGACAGATTACATGATTGGAAAACGTTTAAAAACAGGAACAACAACTTTTCTTTTACATAAATATAAAGAGTATTGTCGATAAACTGCCTTGTAGAAATTTCAGCCACATAGATGCAGTAATACCTCAGAAAACCTTAAAGGAGTGTGACCAGAGTTTCTGGAAAATAGTTTTTGATGTAACTTACCAATATTATCAAGTAACTCCCATACACACCTCCCATGTCCCAAAACCCCGAAAACATTCGCAATTTCCAGTAAAAAATTGAACAAAACTATCGAGTCGGCTTTCAGCGGATAAACGTTGATACTGGAAAATTAGTTTACAAATAATCGGTGGATTTTCGACGATATCCTCGGAAATATGCGGCCTATAGAAGCGCGGGAGTTTCAGTTTCGTAATCAGAAAAATATAACGGATGTTATGATATAAAAATCTCATGACCCATAAGGTAAGTCCCGGGGAGTTATGGGTAAAACAAAAGTGATCTGGTCACACTCCTTTAACAATCTAGCATGGTTTTTGTGTTGAATGTTTTTTTTAAAGCACTTTCAGTTGACAATTTCGCCCACAAAGGTATACGTTTTACACGGGGGGAAATATGTGGTGTTTGTTACCATTGCTATCAACATGCTTTTAGTCGGGGTTTTCTTGTCAACTCGTGAAGTAAAATGTTGGGTATTAGTACAAATGATGCATTGTGCTTTAAGCATTCTGCATTATACACATGACATATGGGTCCAAAGACGGTTGGCCACTATAAACAGGTGGCCTTAACAGCAGGTTTACATTTCACATACCGCCGATAGGCTATGTATTCCTTACGATAAGGAATACGTGTTATGTGCAGGCCTATTATTTGTTTAACATGTACATTTTTCTGAATACCGGAAATTATGTATATAATGTTAATGTTTTATATCTGTTTTTTTTTTACATTAGGTATTAATGAAACATTATATTTGCCTGAAGATTCTATATTATTAATTTTAATAAAATTATATATGAAAAAAACAGTGATCCTCAGCACTTCGGGATATTTGGTTTGTTTGCTTAGTATTTTTTACCTCCGTGTAGGTATATAATTCTGAAATTATTTGAATTTAATTTAATTATAAACCAGGTCCTGAGCACATTCCCCTTAATTTGTCGCTTGACCGATATTTATACATAATTTTACGTTAAACATACTTCTCAAAATTTACTATAAGGATCTATCATTTTCATATAATTTAGTAACAATAATAATTAAGAATCTTCAAAGCAACAATGTTTAATATCATCCCTTATGTAAGAAAACAGATTGAAACATTAACATCTTGCATAAACCAGTATTCAGAAAAAAATATCGAAATTAGTAGGTAACCATTTCCAAATTTGTTGTAGTAAATTTTATGGCATATTTGGCAACTAAAGCCCTTTATGCCATCAACTATACGGTATTAACTTGAATTTATTCGGGTCATTGTTAATGTTATAGGCCCTCTGTGATCTTGTGGCATAGTCATGGCTTCACTTTGGGCCTATAATCCTAACCATGCCCATCATTGCAGTCAATATTTGTATGACTATACTTTACTATAAACTCAAGGTGACGAAGAAGATGCAAATTTAGAAGTGGGGGGAGGGGGCTACTCCAGAGAAATATCATGGGGGGAGGGGAACCCACAGTCAAGTAGGGACTGCTAACCCAATATACACACGCCCAGGAATCGAACACGGGACCCCAGATGCGAAAGGCGGGAAAAGAATTATACGATAACCCGACCACCTTAATTAGCAAATCTTGAGTATTACACACTGTATATAGTTGCTTATACATAAACAGTTCGTGGTGTTCGTTCAAATTCCCTGAATCAAGTTTATAAACAGATTTTATTGTACACTAATTGGTGGCCATATTTCAAAGGTGCATTTTACGTCCATGTGTGAAAATCAAAACTGATATCTGTGGTTATAGTGTCATTATTATTGACACACAAAAAACCATTTATTTTGCTGCAGATCAAGTGTATTTCTTGGGGGTTGGGTTGGCGTGAGGTTCTTTCCCCGCCTTTCACTTCTGGTGTCCCGGGTTCGATTCTGGGGAGTGTATGTGAATTGGGTTTGCAGATTTCCGAATTCCTTGGGGTTTTCCTCCCACTTATAAAACTGCATCTCCTTCTTTCTTGTCATCTTTAGTTAAAGGAGCGTCTTCAGGTCACATTTTGAAACAACGCCCCCCCACCCCCCCCCCCCCCCCCCCCCCCACCATTCTTCCTATGGGTTTTGAGATTTTGATACCATATCGTGCGTCATATTTTTCTCATTGCCATTCTAAAATTTCGCGATATGAATCCACATATTTCTTAAGGATATCGTAAACTAATTTACCCAGTTACAGTGTAGTGAATATACCAACCTTTTTGCTTCCACATCCAAATTGGAGATTGCAAATTTCCTGTATTTTGGGAAGGTATTTCATTATGATTGTTACATGTTGGAACGAAATGCAAGCTCATTTAATATAATAAAGTGAAGTTAAAGCCAGTAGTACCGTATAGTAGATAATATAAAGGGCCTTGGTTAGTGGCACAGGGCTTGCATTAAAAAATGACAACAGATTTCCTGTCGTTTTGGAGATAAATAGCGCGAGGGCGCCCAACCTACCTGACGGACAGGGTAGCCGTGGATCCCTCCACGCAGCCGTGGAATGTAACAGATTAGCGGGCCAGTAGAGCGCAGCTGGCCCGGTGGTGGGCACGTGGAGGTCTGTAACTGGCTTACCGAGCCGGCTAAGGTACATGTTCGCTGCCGTGCTGAACGGGGACCCGAAGCGAGACACACCGGTCAGAAACCCGGCCGCTGCCGCTGCCTGGCTGTTCTCCGGCCGGCTGAGAATGTCCGAGATTCCGTGCGGAGTGCCGTTGTTAAATGCCGGATGATACGGCATGGCCATGGGCTTGTAGGCACCGGTGGACGTCAGGCAGGCCGGTTGGGCTGGGTACGGGAACGCTGGAGTTTTCTCGGTCATGTTGTGAAGAGCGGCTAGCGGTGGGTTGCTCATGATGAAGGCATTGGATCTGGTAGCCTCCATTAAGTTTTGAAGTGACAGCATGGATTCGGCCATGCTTGCCACGTACATCTGAACAGCACGATGCTTAAACTACCGAATGTGTACCCGCTACGAACGTGTGCTATTATACCAAGCAACACTTCAGACTAAAACAGGCTTTGAGTTGACACACACCGTGCTAGCAACACGCAACAACTGTGGACCAATTCTGTAAGCCTCCAAGAAACAGTTACAACTCACGATACATGGTAAGCATTAGCCTCAAATCCCTCTTTTAAACGGTCTTCAAACTACCAGTTTAAATGTCGAAGTTGCCACAGTTAACTGCTCACTTGGACTGTGTATAGCTTTACCATCAAAATGCCGATCACGCGCCGGTTGTGTTTGAGCCGATAAACATGAAGTGTGTGTATTGGTCGTTGATACGGCGTGTGCGGCACAGGGCGGGTGCAATTTTAACAGTCGCAATCAATCAGACTGTTCAGATGGATGTATTAATACCCTGTTCCCTGTGTACTTGTATCCATTTTATCCATGGGCTATCTTTCTCCCTCCCTCATTGGTCAGTTGTAGGGGGAAGGGTCTGGACACGTGACCAGCTTCGGTGTGTTTGATTGGACGAGTGTCTGTGTTGAGACCACCCTGTGTGATTGTCACTTTAGGGGTGCTCGCATTAACTGCATGCGATCCTCAAAGCGCAAGTGGCGATACCATAATTAGTCATTGTCAGTTTTAATCCTAAATTCTGTTTTAGAAGTGATAAGGCGTGTTGTTGGCTCAATCGTTATAGGTTTCTAAAATTTGATGTTTTGAAGGATTTTGAAGAATGCATAATTGGCTTGGTATGTTAGCAAATAGCAGGATTTTCGTAATATATGCAAATTCATACTTTAGTAACAAAAGGTTGCTCTTAACGACCACAAAGCTTGTCCGGGGCTTGTCCTACCTAGCAACAACTAATGTATGTAAAAAGAATTCCAACCATAGAAATTGAATTTAAAGTAACAGGTGAATGAAATAGCTCATCACTAGGCATGTTGTCACAAGAAATATCCATTAATTTGGATACATTATCAAACAAAACGGTCCGTTGTTTTAATAATGGATGTTGCGGATTTTAACAGAAAATTAAGACCTTGATTTTATTTTGTCAGGGGACAATATGGCATGTGGACTGGGGCTTCCTAAATCTTAATGAGCCGGGGGCTTAAGGGGTGCGAGTAGGGATTATTATGCTACTTTGACACTCTTAAAAACCGGGATAAACTGACGTGTGCACACAAAAAGCCCGCTGTCGAGGCGCGCACTCTGATCCATGCATTTGTATGGCCATTGATCCGCGCGCGCGCGGCTGTTGACAGCCCGTTACAAGTCCGCTCGCGGAGTCGAGAAATAAAACCGGAAGCTTTCATATTTTATGCCGTTGAAAAACAACCGTAAAATTTAAAATGGGACACCAAATATGCAGTGACTGTTATGGCAAGCGAAGAGGGGATTTAGAAACACACTGGTCGTCTATAGAGTGTTTCATAGGTTTATCAGGAATTATTTTCGCTTGAAACAAAATTGGTTCCCGAAAAAGTCAACACAACGCACGAGCCGGCGTCCGGCCGGCCACGGCCACTTAAAAATATGTTCGCAGTTGGGCAATCATTCGCAGTTGGCCAAATGTGGGCTATGGAAACTCTCAAAACGTGTCGTTGGCTGGTTAACTTTAAAAGATGATTGACCAAAATTGTAAACAACGGTATAATCTCCATGTGTATGATAATTTTAAACCAACCTGTGTGTATAAGTCAGCTCAGTACATCATCTACATTTCGAGAAAACAATGAAAACTGCGTCCATGCTTTCAAGAAATTGTGCGAAGCTGCCGTCCTATTTAGGCTGTTCCCTGGCTATACTGCACGCAAAACGGAGCCATAATACCATGATAGTCAGGGGCCTAGTTTCGTTCACATGTGGCGTCCTTGTAAAAAAAAAAGCATGTGCACACGCATTTCCTATACATTTCAATGTAGTGATTTATGTTTAGTGCTATTAAGGCCCGCTATTAAGGCCACCTTTATAAAGAGGCCACCTGCTTATAGTGGCCACCCGTTTTTGGTCCCAAATGCCATGTGTATAATGCTAATGCAACCTTTATAAAGAGGCCACCTGTTTATAGTGGCCACCCGTTTTTGGTCCCAAATGCCATGTGTATTATGCTAATGCAACCTTTATAAAGAGGACACCTGTTTATAGTGTCCAGTTTTTATGGTCCCGATGGTGGCCACTGTGTACAGTGAAACCTGTATATAGTGGCCACCCTCGGGACCCTAGAATTTAGCCACTATAAATAGGTTGCTTCTTTGTATAAAAGAGGTTGCTTAAGCATTATACACGTGGCATTTGGGACCAAAACCGGTGGCCATTATAAGCAGGTGGCCTCTTTATCAAGGTGGCCTTAGTAACAGGTTTGACTGTACAAGTTTCACGGAGGTTAATGACCCCTATTGCTATTGCGTGAGTTGGACTCTTCTCAAGCCGCATCTTGGTTGTTATGGTGCATCAGCAAATATACTTTGGGTTCAAACATTTCGTTCACGGCTTGTTTTCCGTATCAACGCAACATCACAACACCATCAAAAGGCCATCATTAGGCGACACTGGAAGGACGAAGCTGTGGTCTTAAAGCAAATAGCATGATTGGAGTGCTATCTTGGCCATACAGAATTCCTTTAGACGATATTATACTCAGTCTTTCTCTACCTCCTCCACCTCCCCCTCCCCCCACCCCCCTGTGTTCATTCGCCTTCTCGTAGAGCAAAAGTTGCTCATCTACGCCAACTAAATTACACTGCCCTGCAAGAATTGAGCAGGAAGAAAATTGAGAGGACGCAGGAAACTGTGAAATCCACCCCGCCAACAAAAGCTGCATTTGCCGAGCTGTTTTTCGTCGGAGGAAATTTCCACCCCTTTTTTTTAGTGGGAGTTGTGTATACGGCATGCGGTGTTCGGGCGGTCCCATGGGGTGGTTAGCGCAACCCGGGGGGATGCATGGAGAGACGAGGGGAATTTTATCGGTAGGATGTATTCAGACAAGACCCAAGCAATTTCTTTGAGTGACTTGCTCTTTGAGAGTAGGCCTCATAATGTGTGTACGTGGTGAGGACTGGCGTACTGAAGAAAATAGATGGCGAGAGAGACTCGGGTTTAGAATCAAGGAAGGCTCGGTCTCAACGGGCGACGCTAATCGAATCACAGGACCGGTTTCCCGCCGAGAAATTGGCGTTGATACACCGTCATGAAAACGCATTAATCCCGGATTATTGATTGAAGAATGAAAAAAGAGAGGGAAAGAGCTCTCGCGCGCGCGTGAGTCCCATCATGCATCGCTGTTGTGTATCAATCTTGATGAACCCGTATTCATCCACCCTCGTCCCCTCCCTCCCCGGAATCTCTTTCTTCGATTCCCTTCAAGGACTTTGAACAATCGGCTCGTACGACCAGGGAAGCGAATATCGCCCAGAGAGTGTACGGCCGGATCAATTCACCTCTTTCTCTGATGAGAAACATCACTTAAGGATTGTATTAAGGTGTGAAATACACATTTCCATTGTCCGGCGTCACTCCCTAAAGTGTAGCACTTTTGTGCGGCCGCATAATGCCCCAAGTTCGGATTTCGAACGCGCCGTGGTATATTGTTGTAATTCTCTCCGCTGTTTCGAGTATACGCGGAGGGGATTCTTTTCATATTTTTCCAATTTATCGTCTTTTTGGAAAATGGCGAAGCAAACATGTCCTCGGGTGTTTGTGTTACAATCGAAACTTCGATTCGAAGATTTTTTTAAAGTCCTGCCAGTTACTTGCGCCAGTGATTTAGTTGAACTCGAGGTGCATAGTGTCTCTGCACAGGAAATACAATTACTTCTTTGTGGTACTGAAACCAAGAATTCCTCAAAAGTGCATGCCTATTGCACTGTCGCTCGCAAGCGTCTTCTCCATAAGGAGAAGACGATGAATCAGAAACGGCCTTCACGAAAGAATGCTCTGGGATCTTTAAAGTGCGTTACCTAACACACTGGACCAACGGCTTTACATCCCTTCCGAAGGATGGAGCAAGCGTGTTTAAGTGTCTTGCTCAAGGACACAGGTACCGCAGCCGGGTATCGAACCTGCAACCCCAAGATTTCACCCGAGTATCGCGAGTCAGTGACACAAACCACTCTGCATGCCACGGTACCCCCAACTAAATTTGATAATGCATGGTTTTATAGTTGTTATGACGCGAAATTTGCAATGTCCCGAAATAATCAGCAAATCAACCATTTGACCAAAAAAACAAAACAAATCTTTCAAAATAATAAAATATATAAATGACTTCCACTGTCCAATACAATGATTTTTTAAAATCAGATAACAATTGGAAAGGAATTTATATAAATACGTGTGCACACGCATTTAAAAAAAGAAAAGAACACCCTCATGTGAACGAAACTACGCCCCTGGCTACTATGGCTATATTTTCCGTGCAGTATTGACAGGGAGCCAGCCTAAATAGGACGGTCGCTTCGCACAATTTCTCGAAAGCATGGACGCGTTTTTCCCCATTGCTTTCCCGGAACGTAGATGAGGTACAGAGCTGACTTGTACACAGGTTGGTTTTTATCAAACACACCCTTAATCACACATGGAGATGACACCGTTTGTAACAGTTTTTCAAATGAATCCTGGAATCCAAAATTATTGTTTTCTTCACCGCATCACACTGCTTTGCTTCGGGGAGAAAAAAAGAACGAGTTAACTTAATATTGGCTGCAAATTGACGTATTGACCTTTCTTTGACCAACTCAGCTCGTGCTGCAAGCAATTATAGGTTACAATCGGGAGCTTGCTATGACAATTCAAGAGATTCCACAATCTGACTATATACAATCCTGAGAGAGAGAAAAAAGGTACCAATTTAATCAGAGAGGAGAAATGTGATCAATGTCTTGACACAACGTTGGCCGAAACTGTTCTTTTCCATTCACTTCGAATTTTCTTTGATTAAAAGCATACTGAAAAAGATAGTCCAATGGTGAATTGAAAAGGGAGACAAAACAGCCGTGACGTATGGGAATTACTGCGCGTGAAATAATTTTGTAAGAAGAAAAAGAACAATTCGGTATGTGATTGAGGTCTAATGAGTTGATCAGAGCCGATGTGACATGATTGGGGCTTACGCGATGTTAAAATCCCCTGCGATTTCCAAGCCTCTCCCGGGTACGGGCTGGGGTATTTTGGTGCGCTTTTCGCTCGCTCATATAGCGGTTTTTTTGGCGCGCTACACGCTTGCCCGGCGCGGTACTAGTAACGGCGTTGCCGAAAATGACTGCAAGATTCTCGGAGCCGTAATCTGATTATTAAGACGCGTATAGCGATTTGTCAATTGTTCAGGCTCCATTTTGTTGTTAACCAAAAACTGCCACTAGGGATCGACATTGATTAGCGCTTGTCGACTTTCAATCGCAATAATGGTTGCGCCGCGCGAGCTCTGGACAAAAGCCTGCTGATGCGGCAATACGGTGTTTCTGTGGATGAAATTGACACAGAAAAAAATACCACACAGAGATAAAAAGCAAAGGGGAAAACTGTGATTAAAAGAGTTTGTCCAGATTTTTCCAGAAAATGGATTTCTTTCTAACCTATAACAATTATATAAAATACGTTCCCAAAATACATCCATGGGAAGAAAACAGGACTTTGCAATCTCCAATTTGGATGTTGAAGCAAAAAGGTTGGTGTAATCACTGCACTGCTTTATGTAACCGGATAAATTAGTTTACAAACCATCGGTGGTTTTTGACGATATCCTTAAAAAATATACGGATTGAGAGCGCGAAATTTCAGAATGGTAATGAGAAAATGTGACACATGATATGGTATCAAAATGTCATCACCCATGGGAGAAGTGGAAATGGGGAGGGGGTTCAACAAATGTGATCTGGACACACCCCGTTAATTGTTATATCTTTTATGATGGCAGCACCTGACATAAATTGGGGGGTGACATAGGCTAATACAGTTTTATCATGTTTTATTGGTGAATATTGAAAATCCGAGTTTTCACAAACCATGCACTTTTTAAAAGTTATTTGTTGAGATTTCTTTTTTAAAAATCCAAAGAATGCAAGATTTCATTTGATTTTGTAGCGATTTACTGCGAAAACAAAACCCCCTTTCTTATACATTGTACACACGCGAAGGGATTTGTCAAAATACATTAACAAATTCCCCCAACACAAGCACCGAGGGGGCTTGAAAAAGAAAAATTGAAAATAAACTCCACGGAGAAGATTCCTTGATCGGCCGCGCACATCTTTTCATCCCGCGATTCTAACAAACAGATGATATGAAATGCCTCAGGCCTAACTTGCGATCAGTTGGTTAACATCCTATTTTGGCGCGGCGCGAATTTGGCGCGAAAGCACGGGGTAGGTAATGAGAAACAAAACTCCGCTGAGATTCGAGTACATAAAGAGCCGAATCCCGGAGACCTGCTTGCAAGAACAAATTAACCGGCTAAGAAAGGGGGAAGATGGGACAAAGAAGATTGAGAAAGATGTCTTGGGAGAGATCCGTTCGGAGCAGCAGATTAAAAAGAATCAAAAAGAAAGAGGGGAAAAGTTAGGCACGGGAGACTCGCGGCAACTTGATCAAAATTGCTTCATAAAAGCGTCTCTTATGATCATGGAGTTCTTGGTGAGAGAGAAAAACCCGCAAAGGGCCGGGGGCAAAAGTTTCGTCTGCACTCCGATGGCGAGATTTGGCCGCCGATGGAACCCCATTACCCACCGGTAAGTAATTAGTTTTCCATTCTGTCCGATAAAAAACTGCCTCCGTACAAATCGCTGTGAAGTACAAGTTTATAATGCAGGCCAATGTACGGGTGGCTATAGGTTAATCGGCAGTTCAATTAGACATGATACTTTGGTTATTACTTCTCACAGAAATACAACGAATACGAAAACATGGCGCATCGGAAAACTAACCAAAAATGTTCATTAAAGGTAGTATACATAGGCCTAATTGTTAAACTTTTAAACAGCGTGATTTCCACTGGTGATTAAAAGCTTATGTCGAAAAAACTATACCTTGTAGAAAGTTCAGCCACATAGGCCTAGATGCAGTAATACTATAGAAAACCTGAAAAGTTAAAGCATGGTTTTTGTGCATGAATGATTCAAATAGTTTTGTCATTTTCCCACGAGTGGGGGCACTTCAGACAAAATACTTTCACAGGATGATTACTATATACCATTACCATCTGGATAACAAGTAAGCTTTTAGATAATAATTCAGACATTTTTGGAGGGTAAATACCAAACATGTAGACTACATTTAAAGGTCAATATATCATTTATCATTTGCAGAGACCCAAAATGTTACTTCACGGTACCCACGCACTTGCAAATTAATGGCGCACGATGCCTCACTGTGCGCACGAGTTTTTGACAGTCAATTCATTTCACCCCTAGACACCGATATAATCTCAAAACAGATATACATAGGTTGAATCTGTATCTGAGCTCTATGTTACCAGTTAATAGTTTGTGTCAAAAACACAAATTCGCGGCCGAGAGCTCCACTCCCCTGCGAAGTCCCATTCGTTTGTACACAATCAAACGCTCCCGTGCGGTGTACTAGAATTCCGTCTCATCATGCGCTGCGCCATGTACTGCGCGCAGGGAATTGTGGGGGAACGAGACTGCCAGTGCCAATTTGTGAATTGATCACACGAAGCTTACACGGCAATACTCCTTTTCCCGTCCGCAAAGAAATGACCCACTACGGGATACCGGGATAGCATATCTGCATTACTAGACTCCTTATCTGCATTACTAGACTCCTTATCGTCTCGTTGAATCAATCGGTCCGCTTTGATGTCCCAAAGCTCTGTAGACGCCGTGTTTGGACATCCTGATAAGCGCAACTTTTATGACCCTTGTCGGCTATTGTAGGCTTTATTTAAAGACAAATTGTTGGCGCTTTAATAGGGTTTGACAAACACCATTAACAGTTCAGCGTCAATGTAATCGACTCGACAAAGACAATAGTGGTATCGACTGTTGCGCTGAAGTTAATCGATCTAACGCAAATAAAATTGATCAAAGATTGCAGTTAAGTGGAGAGATATTCGATTTTATGGGGCTTGTGTGTGAATATGAATTAACGCACTGTGGTGTAATTTTGTTTGGGATGACGGCTTTGCGGTAGATTTAAACGATATTGAGTGACATTAAGAGGACAATTAAGTTTTCAGCAACATCATTTGTGGTTTTAAAAATGTTGATACTTTGTATTGTTGTAATATCCATCCTTATTTGGATAGTAAATTGCACCAGATGGGACAGTCAGTAGCAGCAAGAAACCTTTTGCGCTTCACATGAACACTCAGTACATGTATCCACTTGACCAGACTAAATTGTTGCATCTATGTGGTGCACGCGGAAGGTAAAAAGTACGGAATCAAGCAACCGGACAGTTGATTGCTGGGAAATGGCGTGCACCACGTAGCAACAACAGCATAGTATGGGGCTATCTAAACTGCACCTTCAACTAAAAGTGAAGAATTCGGGGCGCCAGTCATTATGCAAAATAATAATACACGCAAAAGGCTAATTGGGTTTTGTTTATTGAGCTACATTTTTATTGGGGTGCACCCAACCGAATTGGGCCCCAATGAACAATGCTAGATGTCCAATTTTTAAAAATCATTTTAAAATACTTATAAATCTTACAGCGTCTTGGGACAAAAAGCAAAGAACTCTCTAAAGTATCATCTTTTCAAATCTGTTCAATTTTACAGGGGTAACCCATCGTTTTTAATCACTAATTTCCATTTAAAAACAATACCACCCCTGTAAAATTGAAAATTGCCACACATTAAGCGTGCAATTTCTTTAGGGGGGGGGGGGGGGGGGGGGGGGGGGTGGGGGGGGGGGGGGGGGGGAAGCCTCTTGCACGTTTCACATGAATAGCGTCACAAAGACAAATCCCAAATTAACCAATTTGAGACCGGTCTGCGCACTTTAGGGTTCGATAACGAGGCTCTTCGTGTTAAGCAACTGAAGTGAACTAATGTACGCATGTGAATGCAAAATCATTCCTAAATGCCACGCAGAAAAGCACACACTCATTCAGTCACGCGTACTTCCGACTTGACACGAAGAGCCTCGGTTTCAATGCGGAAGTGTGCAGACCGGGATAATGTGAATTTCGTCTATAGTAGACTAAATTCGTGTTGCTATGTGGTGCACGCGACAGATGTAAAGTACATAATCAATGCCGTGTTTACTATAGGAGAGAATGGCATAAAGCAACCAGCTTTTTTTTTAATTCTGGGATTCTCACTGCCTTGTTTTACTGAAAATTTCCTCTAGGATTAATTTCTGAAAGCGACGCGCGAAAAGGCTCAGTGTGAATCCACCCATACCTTACAAATGACACGCTTTTGACATAAACAGGTTGAGAAATTTTTATGTTTGTTTCAGGAAACTAAGACATACGATTCTGTAATCTCACCGTCTATGTTTCCAAGGAATGTCGTTTATCATTTGGCCGACTATAGCTATAACAATTCCCGATCTTTGAAATGTCACCGCGATACTTTAGAATTGTACGTATAATTGACACAACCCCAAAATAAACACGTTTTAGAAGCCGTATTGTTTGCCTTGGCGGGCTAATCGTGACGTGATGGGGCCGTATCGGAAGGGCACCAGCCCGCAAAGTATCACTAGAAAGACATTTATACTAATTACATCGGACTTGGGTTTATTAGGTTTGGGTTTCGCCGTATCCAGCTAAAATGCCTGCAGTGATTAAAACCCAGGTCATTTGATTAGCAAGATAGCTGTACTGGTTGCTTTGATGAGATGGGGAGCCGGGGTTCAGTGAAGCCTAGCCAGACGGCGTGCATGAGGCACAACAGCGCACGCACGCCGCGTAGCCAGGTACAGTCACGCCGCATACTCGTCTCGCCGAGTGCGCACCAGTCATAACTCGAGTCAGTTTCCCGTGTAAGTTAATTTGCCGAGGGCCATAAATCAAAAGCGGAGGGGCCGTTTCGGAAAGAGAATATTTCGATTCATCGGCGATAAAGTTGATTAAAAGTCCGTGATTTATTGTGGGTTATTAGGGCGGTATTTGGACACCGAGTGCCATGATTGGGACCGGGTTCTGGAGCCGTTTAACAGCGATTCAACCGGCCGTCCCGGCCTTTCTTTTTCCCCCGTCGTCGCACAGTGCCTCATCCGTCAAACCCTATTCCCGGACTCCGAGTATGATGTCGTATCAATTGAATCGGATATAAGGCAATATACTGATTGAAATTCAAATGAATGCATGGCCCTGTCACGGTACTATAGATTCTCGCATATTCGTGGATTGTATGACAAGGATTTCTAGTTTCTGTCTAACAAAACGAGCCGTTGGGTAGAACGGATATATCTTCAATATGAATTAGCCTTTTGCGTGTGTTTCGCATGAACAGCGTCTGGTGTACCGACTTAATATATACCTTTCACGTGCACACTTATAGTATCCACTTGACCAAACTAAAGTTTTGTTGCTATGTGGTGTACGCGGGATGTGTGAAGTATAGAATCAGTACCGTTTTCACAGTAGGAGAGAATGGCACGTATAGCATGTTACTTAATATAAACTGCACCTCTATAGACCGTATCGAATAGCTGCCATCTTGTGAGGCAGTTTCTTTGTTCCCCGGGGACATGCATGGTTGCACGTTTTGTGCTTACATTGTTGTTCGATTTATATGACAAAAGTTGCCCCACAAGATGGCAGCTATTCGATACGGTCTACTTGAAAGTGATGAATTCGGGGCGCGGGCCATTATACAAATGTTACACGGAAAAAGCTAATTGCGTCGGTGCAGCAGTCTCATCCACATAACGATACCAGACCAACGGGAACGGGGTTGAAGTGTATATGGGACAGAGGTTGAAAGGTCAAAGGTTATGAACTTTTATTGTTCAAATTGGCCAACAATGTAAGCACAAAATGTGTAACCTTGCATGTCCTCACGTAACAAAGAAAGTGTCTTACAAGATGGCAGACTGTCTATAGTCTCTTACCCCGACCTGCTGTGGATGCTCGTACATCAGGTCTGGGAAATCACGATGAGAGCTCATCACTGATTGGTTGAGGCCCGCACTGAATTTCGGTGCAGGACCCCTGCGAAGCTTTTGGCTCATTATCAAAGAATTGCGGGTAAAGCTCAGAAGGCTGCACACAAATCAGTACCATAACACACCCCAAATGGTCTTTACAAGAAACATGACACGTACCTTCTTCGCCTACATTACAGGTTCCTATTTAGTAGCTTGCACTTCTGTATGGCGTTGTCCTCGTCAAATACGAAGAATTCCTCCCAATCTCGGTCAAATACAATCACAACAGTTACCGCATAGCATTTGAAACACTGACGGAGTCGAGTAGCTGTATTGTATATAGCGCCGTGCCGTGCCATATCCAGGGGCGGATCCAGGGGGGGGGGGGGGGGGGGGGGCGGATCCAGGGGGGTGGGGGCGTGGGGGGCGCACGCTCCCCCTTTTAACAAAATAAATAAATAAATAAATAAATAAAATCCACCTTTTGTGCACACTTTTCCTGCTTAAAGTGGTTAAATATTGCCCCAGATCGCACCACAGAGCATCTATAATCCATCTAGAAGCCGTTAGGGCTTCGCGCTACGCGCTCGCCATTTCATTATCAGCAATTCATGCTTAAACATTTCACGCCCCACCCCCTTTTCAAAATCCTGGATCCGCCCCTGATATCGCACGATCTTTTGGCACCTGACTGCTACCAAGGCTCATTCTGTTGCTATGGCAGCACGCTGATTTGATCGCATGACCAATAGCAGTGCACCTGCTATCAACGACGTTCAACCTATCAGCGATGAGCTTTCACCGTGATCCCCCAGACCTGATGTGCGAGCATCCACAGCAGATCGGGGTACGAGACGACGGTCTATAGCTTACATTGTTCAAAACAATACTTTGATTAACGTGAATATGGTATGCCTATGTTCATGTTGGTACGTAGGCTATACCACGCCAAAAAATAATAAATTTTAGTTAATATCATACTGCGTGTAAATGTGTGCGCTTTCGACCTTCATGCTGGGAGAAAATGCAGTAAGATGTCAATTCTTTTGTCCAGTATACCTTAATGCCGCAATTCTTTTCCGGCTTTCTCTGACGCGAAGTGGCGAGTCATATTAAAATGAATCACAAGAATTACTGTCAAATTACACCGATGGAACACATCAAATTACCGTCACGACAATCCTTCGGGACCCAAAGAAAAGCTTTCAAGGATCGCTGTTTAATTGAGAATCCCAGATGAAAATTCCAGCTTCAAAATCATGCAGTATAAAAATGACTTTGAGCTGTCGAAAAGTGAACATCGGTAACGCGAATCATACACATTATGATTGTGTGACATTGACACCCGACGGATAACCAGCCTATATGCCTTATTGGACAAGTGTTAGGATTGCGCGCCAAATTACGGAGGAAGCGCGCCAAATGGCTCGCAATGCAATGAGACAAGGCGCGCTCAATTTCGCGCCATTTTCCAAGGGCGTTATTACACTCTTCACATATTTGATGACTTCTTGAAGTGTCTAATTCGTGTGAAGTGTCAAATATTTAAGCGATTGATTGGGCATGGGCCTTGAGTGTTATATTATTAAGTGGTTATGTTAAAACGGATTCAATTTTGACGTATCGTGCGATGACATTGACGACATTGACGACATTGAACTTAATTTTACGTAGGTTTTAAGAAATTCAAGCAATTTCCAAGAGCAGGTGAAGTTAATAGCGTGGTATGGTCAGCGTACGTTTCTATCCAATTTAGAGTTTTTTAACAAACCGGCATTTTAGAACTTGAAGTTTTTATAAAGTCGGTGAAAATTTCGCGCAATTTTGCTCACGTGGTTATTTTGACAAGGATGATTGGTTGGAAGTTGCGTCACGTGACTGTACGCAGGCTCGTTCACTCAAGTGGGCATAGTTGCTTGAAACAGGTCGCATGGTCCAAAGAAATGTTTGGTATCATACCAAAACAATTATTTAGACCATGCGACTTTTTTCAAGCAACTGTGATGTTTATTTTAAGCAAAACCAGTGGGCGTGGTAAATACTGGTTTGCAGGGGCTTATTTCGTGGCGCTGCTAGCAGAATACCTATAAATACACAACACATACCATTTTGGCTGGCGACCAATTTTTGCAATAAAAAGCAAATTAATTGTGCTAATTATAAAATATAAAATTTTAAGCATTAGGCCTATCTTTTATGAAATGTTCATTACTTATAAATTTATTTTTCATTTATATAATTTTTGTATTATTATTTAATTTTTTTAAATCGACGGCAAACATTCTGCGATAATGATATGAAATTGTGCATTACTGTAACAAATTTGAAATTCCTGGGGCTTGTAGGCCTATTAAGCCAAATTATGCCACCAGTTTGAGCGCGTCCTACGGGCCGATTTTTACAAAGTGGTTCAGGTGCCGGGTCGAGGGAGTCCCACAGCGGGCCGGGGCCTTTGTTTCCCCGTCAAGTCCCCATGGGACCTAGCGTCTCAAGTTCGGTAAGCCTTAGGGGGGAGTTTGATGTAACGGACGGTCCAGGAGCAAGGCGCGTGTACGGTTCGGAAAAAAAATGCAGCTTAATCGCACGAGTCACGTAATAAGGCAAAACGCGCCGTACAGACCTGTCGAACTATTGAAACACTCACCGATGACATGATCAGATTAGGGGGATTTTTGGAGGGGTATTTTGGCAGGTTTTTGGTGGTCTTTCATCGGCCTAATGATGGCCACCACTCACAAATATTAATCAGGGCCAATCTCGGCGGCGAGAACGTGTTAACAAATTGAAAACAAATTAATACTTGTACGGCGCGGCGAGGACAAAGGCTGGTCCCGAAGAACAGCGGGAAATTGGGACAAAAGCCAAAATTGCCCGATGCTGCGCGGGAAGTCAATATTGTGCATTTACTTGAAAGTGTCACAAATCTAGCATAATCCGATTAGGTTGCGATGGTAGTAAAATTTGAAACTTCGTGATCTTGGCATTTATGGCGTCTGAATCTACTTACAATGTAATCATTCCAGAATCGACAGATTTTTTTAAAAAATCATTTCGAACAAGACGTAGGCCCCTACGCATTGGTATGGTAAGGGTTGGCGAGTGCGCAGATGAAAGTTGGTACTTGATAGATTATACAGGATTGAAAAACTGTATACAAACGGTGTTACATGTATCTCCATGTTTAACGATGTGTATGATAACAATCAAAAACATTAACATTTATGTTAATTCATCTCCGTTTTCTCGTAAAAGGATATCACTGGGCAGAATCACTACATGTAATATTGGACAGTTGGAAAATTTGGAAAATTGCTTGCGTTTGCTTGATTTTTCTGTCTTGTTTTTATCATATAACACCCAATTCATTTTAAATCGTCCATCTTGCTATTTTTCTTCGTGTGTGTGGATAGGCCTATACATAAATGTACACTTGGGATTTTGAAACAACAGACACTTCTGATAATATTGAAATCTGGGCAAAATCACAGCCGTGAAAATAGCGATTGAACAAAAACGGTTAACACATTTTGTCGCGTTGGACACAGAAATTAACACCGTGTATTCCCCGTGGACATAGAGTTTGTTGTGTTGGGCCTGTAGCCCTGCAGGCTTCATCAACCAAAAAAAAGGAGATCGGATCAACTTCTATGATTTTTGTCGCTTCTCACTTTATCATATAAACGCGGGACAAGGACCCGGTTTGACAAGTTTAATTTCTGTCTGATTAATGAAGGTGTTCCCCAAGGAAGCTTTTTTGATGTCAAAGCTGCGATACGTGTTTTATCGAGCGGTTAGGCCTAGGGTGGTTTGTGACTCGGGGACCGGTTCGCAATCTGCTGTTTCGCGTGCTGCGTGTTGTACGGTCGGACCGGGCCACGCCGCTGTTTTTACCGGGGTCGATTGTGACATTTCCCCCGTTGTGATTGATGGCGTGGCCCGCCGCTGCGCAACCAGTCGAGCGTAGATTCAGAGGGTTGTGTGCTCCCCACTAAACCCCGGTTGGGCCCCGGATTTCGCCACAAGCTACGGCTAATCATCCAATGCAGAACAGCAAAAAAGTGATTCTATTAATTTCACGAATGGGTAAATCGCGCCTATAGCTCGTTACTGTGTCCATCCCGTATACGCAAACATGAGGCCGGGATTTTGGCGAGGAACGACCGCCTCTAGGGGGGTTCGGATCGGCGCTGTTCGTCCCCGGCGTAAGGTGTCGGTTTCCCCTCCACTAAGCGGAAAAGTGGTCCTTTTATTTTGGTTGCACGGTCGATGCTGATGACCGCGGTAAAACATTAGCGGGAATATGTTAAAAGAAGAGGGTAGACATTTCAGATTTGCGGACAAGAAATGACAGACATGAAAAAAATTTTAATTAGCCTTTGAAGGAGCATCAACATTTTACGAGTCGAAAAGAAAAATCTGCAAAAATGGTATAGTAATGAGAAATTATGTCCATGCTTTCAAAAAATTCTGCGAAGCCACTGTCCTATTATGAGGTTCCTTGGCTATACGTGCACAGAAAACGAAGTCATAATGCAATGGTAAAATCAGGGGCATACTTTGGTTCACATGAACCTTCTTTTAAAAAATGCATGAGCACGCGCATTTATATAAATTAATCTTTAATCATAGACATTTTGCACCGGCGGCCATGACAGGGGACATGTTTTCATATTTAAATGTGCGACAATATAGATCCACAAAGTGCCTATGCTCGTGCATGACGCACGGTGACAATGTGACTGCTAGACTGGTTCCCGTCCACATATTCCACACAGGAGAATATAAGGACAGGTAAAGGGCGCTTCATCTTGATCTGTAATTGCTCGTCTTTGCGCGTGCGCATTGTGTTTTTTATATTTAAAAATTGGCCAAGCCCTTTGCTTTAGGCAATGCAAAATCTGTGCACTTACTAAAAAAATAAAAATAATAATAACCACGTGACGGGCAGAATTCTGCCCGTCATGGCTGCCCTTTACCGATCCCTATATTTTCGCAATAAGCGAACCAATCTATAGGGATCGGGAACCAATCTATGTGAGTGCCCCCTGTCATGACCGACCGTGCAAACCGTCTCTCGTTTTCTTACACTGCAAAAACTGTGGTGTTAAATTAACACCAGTGGTGTTGCCCTATATATATATACCAAGCTTGGTGTTAAGTTTTAACACCACAAGAATTAGTTTTAACACCTGTAGGGTGTTCAAAATAATGCATTTATTCCAATTGAGGAATAAAAACTAATACACTTTAACACCAGACTTGGTATACAACACCACTCGTGTTAATTTAACACCACAGTTTTTGCCGCCAGTTCGTAAGGCAATCTCTTTGTCCCTTGAGGACATGCATGGTTGCACATATTGTGCTTCCACTGTTGAACGGTTTAAATAACAAAAGGTGGCCCGCGAAATGGCGGCTATTCGATACGGTCTATATCTCGGGCAGAATTATTCCATTGGACAGTTGGGACCACTTCTATCTTTTATTTAAGTAATATTTTTCTATAGTCAAATGATTGATTTAAAATTTGGGCCATTGCAAATCGTGTACATAGGGTTTAACATAAAAATAAATAAATAAATAAAAACGAATATTTAATTTAATTCAATTTTTAAAATACATTTAAAATCCCTCAAACTATTATATACGTAAGGGATAAAAGGCTTGTTATTGCAGTATAGGTCAATGACACCCAGCCTCATTATTCCTAAATTAACCATTAACTAGAACCCCAAGTGGTTTCGTATGATTGTTTTGTTGTCCCCGACCAAGTTCATCGAGAGCGTGCATGCAGCTATAGCTCAGCGCTGTACCGGTCACCTGGCGCGATTGACCGTCTGGCGATCGACCAGCGGCCCGCTGAGCTGGTCCTGTCCACGCGGACTAAAGATCGACTTTAATGGGAAACCACTTTGTGCATTGTCTTCGTTGTTTTTCTTGTATAATTGTCAGATTATTAGAATGGTTTTAGGGCTCGATTGAACTTGAAGTCGACATATTAAGCGCCCTAGGCACTGTGATTATACAAAATTATTCTTAAGAAACGCCGTTTAGTATTTTTCCCGTAATATTCTTTATTTTAAAGCAATTACTGGTGATAGTGTTGTCTCAGGAATATATTTTCCATAAACCAACTAACAAAACTTCAAATTATCACTGGTAGTCTCGTTTCAGACGCTGAGCCATTGTATTACGTCACGCTTTTCGTTATTTAAAAATTTTACCACAAAAATAAGCATTGAGATCCTCGTTTTCGATGACAATTTGAAATTCCTCTATATGGAGTGCACGTTTCACTGACCTCTATATAGAATAGATAGGTTTGCAACAGCAGATGGCTGTGTCGGGATTAATGCAAAACGTCGGCCATCTTAATCCAGGGCAAGGCAATGTTTTCCCAATTTGCGCACTTCCGTTGTTGACACGAAGAGCCTCTTTATCAAACCCACAAGTGAACTAATGTACGCATGTGAATGCACAATCAGTCCTACATGCCATGCAGAACAGCACACGTACGTACACACTCAGTCACTGTACAATACTGTAGGCCTACTTGTGGCGCATGCGTACTGCCGACTTGACACGAAGAGCCTCAGTTTCAAATGTGAAATTCGTCTATATGTTGCTTCCTGCAGGTCTATACGATCGCTTGTACATGTATTCCACCTAACACATGTAATAATTGTGGTTAGTATAACCAGTAAAATGGCGGACGTTTGCTTCATTCAGAAAGTCGCTCACCAATCCATTTTATGCAGGTCAGTTCTGTTGTACTTTTTTGCAGTTACACTGGATTGGAAGAGACGTTAACGCAATTCCCGTAGACTTGCACAAGTCCTATAAAACAAATCACCCCAAAGCAAAATATTATCATCATCAATTCTTGTTGGTATTGAAACCAAGGATTCCTCAAAAGTGTCCAAGACACTGTTACAGCTCTTAAGCCTGAAGAAACCTGTGAAGAAAAGACGAAGAAATGCTCAGTTTTAGAGGTGGGAGGAAAAACCCAATACAATTCTGTTTTGGGCAAAACCCACAGCATCATGCAGGGACCGAGAACCCAATCCACATACTGACCCGGACGGGACTCGAACCAGGGCCCCAGAGGAAAGTACCACTACACCAACCTAAATCAAGTGAAATTGACTGCACTGAGCAAAAACTCATGCATCATTACACCAAGGTACTGTTTTCAACAATGGGGATTGTGCGTAATAATCATGTTGGGTGAGCACAATGCTTTATGCAAAGTGTCTAAAGTGCCTAAACAATCATAGGATGATTGATTTCCGGTGGTAAAAGCCCCTGGAATGAATAGCACTTGGTTTGTATACAAACATTATGGGGGCCTGCCAGACAGTCTGGGTTTGCCTTGGAAGATCTGGATCAAGTTCTCATCGGGGCTTAATTTTGTACTGAAAAGGGCAATATGTAGAATAATAATAAAAACAAAATTCAAACGAAAAAAAATAGCTGTTGGATGCGGCTGGTAGCTGAAAAATCAAAAATAAGTAAATAGATAATTAAAAAAATAAATTAAAATAAAATAAAATAAAACTCGAGCAAGTTTCGATTTTATAAAGCTGTTTAGCAGAAAAATTGCTTAAAGGAGGTGACCATATTTTTATAAAAATGGATTTCGTTCTAACCTAACAGCCATATACAATATATCCCCAAAAAATTATCCATGGGAACAAAACAGGATTGGTGGATTTTTTTATGATATCCCTGCAAATATACGGATTAAGGGCGCGAAATTTCAGAATGGTGATGAAAAACATATGACACATATGGTATCAAAATCTCAAAAATCATGGGGAAAAATGTGTTCTCCTTTAATCCAAAATGTGTTTTGCTTTATAAAAAATGGGTTAATAGTCAAATATGTATGTCAACTTTTAGCAATAGCAGAACATTATTGTGATACATTTTATACATATCACGTAGGATTTTGACTGATAACCCATTTCTATAAAGCAAATGTTGGATTAGGCAAAATATTCTCATAAACAGTATACAGCTTTATGAAATAGACCCCATTTCATCATAATCATAATATTCCTTAAAAAGAGTCTATATTCTTCATTTTCAAACGGTGAATTAATGATTTCAGTTATGTTAATATGAGACTATGGGTACTCAATGACGAGCGAAATGAAAGCGCAACGTGTATATGATTCATTGTTATCAACAAAGCTATCGCACAACCGCCAGAAAGTTACTGACTTACAAAAAAGATAAGCGTGATTGATTACAGTTAATTCCACTTGGAACCGATTCGACGATTGTACAGGTTCTGTAGACTTTCACCTCGGACAAAGCTTTCGCTATCCCAACAAATAAACTCCAATTCTGTTTGAAAAGTGAAAGTGATAAACACGCAATAATGGCCCAAAAGAAAGGCCATTTAAAATGGCAGATGTGCTTTGAAATGGTTTATCATTTGGGTAATTTCCGGACTTAATTAAACACAAAGCGTAAAATTCATTGCCGTTTGTTTAGCTAACGATGACCGATTTTGAAAGTAAATACAGGGAACAGTCGTACAATAGATAAGTTTCCTGTATTTACTTCTAAAATAGACGACTGTTCCATGTATTTCATTACAAAATAGACACTGTTCCATGTATTTATTTTCAAAATAGACGACTGTTTCCTGTATTTACTTTAAAAATTGCTTCACTGCGCCCGGAAAGAATTTTTACAGTCGTCTCGTTTTATTCGAGAAAAAAAAACGGATTTTCGAAAAACGGTCAGAGACACCAGGGAATCTCCTCGTTCTTCATATAAAAGAGCGCTCTGGGATATAAGTGCGTTGCACAAGGCACTGGATTAACGGCTTTAACATTCGTTCACTTTCAAGTGGACGTGCAGTTTGGAAAGTCCACATACTATGTCTTTGTTGCTACGTGGTGCACGCCAATGGCTGCTTTATGCCATTCTCTCCTACGGTGAACAATATTGATTTTGCACATCTCGCCTGTCGCGAGCACCCGTCACATCACAGAGTAACAACAATTTAGTCTGGTCGTCTGTATTTATTTATTTATTTACCACATCCAACAGCGGAGAGACTGCCAATTACAGGAATGGGAGCAAGTGTGGTCGAGTGCCTTGCTCAAGGGCACAGGTGCCACAACCCGTCGCGGCCCGGAATCGAACCTACATTCTAGTACTAGCACAGAAACTTAAGTTCGACGCACTATAGACCTTGTGTGCATGTGTATACAGTCAGTATTTCAGACGCTAATCACGTGAAACACGCGAAAGGCTATAATTCTATTGAAAAATTTCAAATTGTCATAAAAAACGAGGGTCTGTGCTTTCTTTTGTGATAAAATGTGCAATAGCTCAGCATCTGAAACGAGGCCGTCAGTGCTATTTGAAATTTGAAAATTTCCCAAAACTTACTGCAGCACCCGCATCGCTTCCGATCACTCCAAAAACTTCGGTATAGGATTTTCATTTTTGCGCTAAGTTTGGTAGGTATGGTACCCAAAACTATGGTTGGAACAATTTTGCATTAATGCCTTAATAAATCGCTCAGGGCGTGCCTTAACAACCGTAAAATAACCAGCGTTCAAAATTCAACGAGGTTCGCTTGAAATATGAAGGGATTCGGTTGACAAAACTGCACTCGAGGCGCGGGAAACATTAGATATACATTGCCTGCATGATTCGTTGGTGTTGTACAGCCTAATTTTTTTTGCGCAAGTGTGGTGTGTATTATCACGTTAACAGGATCCTGTGATGGAAAACCAAAAAACACGAGCTCGGGTTACCGTGGCCGGAAGGACGCCGGGGCTTCGCCTGATGACGCCCCGAAGGCATCCCGGTCAAACTACGCCGTTTTACGGTGCGTCGGACTTACGGTGAAACGGAGATAGAACATGGAAAAGATAAATCCCCGCCGTTAAATCGCAGCAGATTACGGTGCAGATTTCGGCCCAATTTATTCAGAATGATATTTTGACGAGAGGGGTGACATCAAAAAAGTATGGAATTATTGTTGGGATTTTCCCCAGAGGCAAGTCGTTTTGAAAACGAAACAGTCGTATAATTATTAATTGGTTGATGCGGGATCAAGAAATGTTTTTTTTTTTTGCCTAGCCCAATTAGCTGACGGCCGATATAAATATAGAATTACTTTTAAAAAACAAACAAAAAAAACCCGTTTCAAATAACAAGTTTGAGAGTTGCAAGGGTTAATTTTAAAGTTATATTGTCCGTGGTTATCAGCAGATTTGATTTATTTGTGTGTTGGAATGTGTCGTGGGCGTCCACGACACAAATTGTGATATTGGTCAGCATTATTACGGCACACATAATGCCACCGACAAAGGCATGCAGCTACGAGCGTTATCACCTCTAGATCCATTTTGATGGCAGATGACAAGAACGCGCACAGACTTTCGGGTGAGTCGTTGTGACGTCAGTTGTGTCATACTCTCGGCGAGCTATTTGTCGCAACGACACGCTTGCGACACACGACACAGAGGCTGCGTTCGGGCGTGTACTCTTGTTAACACAAGCATACTCCTGCGCGCGCGAACGGCAAGATTAATGACACTCGGTCAATGAGAGTATGCTCCTGACGAGTGCCATGTGATTTGTACGAAGATGGCGGAATATAGGTTGGATTTTTGGTGAATTTGCTCAACGTGTCAACTGGATAATTGAAACAACAACTCACCAAGGTTTGTTTTACACGGTATCAAAGGTTCTCACGACTTACTGTCTGTATTTTCTTCAATTTCTTGTGAGCAGTGAAACGGCGTTTTTTGCGTAGTCATGGCAAGAGACTGCCATCTTGACTGACGGCCATTCGCGCATGCGGACTGCGGACTTGCCGTTCGCGTAATGTGACCCGAGTGCAATGCGCACGCATTACTCCGGAGTAGCGAGAACTGCACGCCCGAACGCAACCAGTTGGTCCACGACGCGTGTCGGCGCGGGTCGTGAACCATGCGTGTCGTATTTGAGTCGCAAGCGTGTCGTGGACGAGGCGGGCTTCGTAAAGGTGGATACACACTGATCCTTTTCGCGCAAAAATTCAACGCGTGTCGCTTTGAGAAAAATAAAAAACAAACGGTATATAGAGGTAATTGGTGAGACACGCACTGAAAACGACATCATCCTGCTGGGTGGAAAGTGTTTTTATGATTCCGACATTTTCAGTGAGTCGTTTCATCCCAAATTCCTCCCATATCTTTCTCAAAGGGACACGCTTCAAATTTAGGCGCGAAATAGCTGAGTGAATCTACTATAGGAAGAATTTCTCCCAATGATACGCCTTCAAAAATTCAAAATTAAAACATGCCAAAATCTCATTAAATGGAGTCCATGTACTCTCCAATTTTCATATTGCAACAATCTTCTTTGCGTTTAACCGATTCCATGTAGGAGAGACATACAAAGAATTATTACATTTCAAAACTACATTCAGTGTTCTTAAACTATAAGAAAAATTCACAAATATAATTTTAGATCATACAGCCGATTTCACAAAAACCTTTACGCAATTATTGCGTAAAGCCACAAGCGCAATATTTTGTATTGGCTTCTTCGTGTTTCGCAAGAATAGCTGGTGTACTGACGTATTTCCAGACTAAATGTTTGTTGCCATGTGGTGCACGCGGCAAGTGTGAAGTACAGAATCAATACCGTATTTCAAGGTAGAATAGAATAGCATAAAGCAACCAGACTAATAATTGCTACAGGCAATGGCGTGCACCACGTAGCAACAACAGCATAGTATGCGACTCTCTAAACTGCACCTCCAATTGAAAGTGGACAATTCAGGGCACCAGCCATTATGCAAAATGTTCCGCGCAAAAGCTACGCACTTGTTCGTGAAATCGGCTGCAGGAAATAGAATATTACAGATTGCATATATTTGAGCAAATATACCAGAGCGAGAGAAGTAATTTTATCATTAAAGAATGATTTTAAAAAGTACGAATAGCTTGGTATTTCTGCCAACTGCCGACAAGAAAGTTAAAACAAATCATTTTCGCGTTTGAAACGTGTGGTGGCAGCTAACAAACCGGTCATTTTTTATATGAGCAAGTTCGGGCGGGCGACTATACCCCGGAGCTTGGTTCCTCAAGTCAGACTAGCTAGTCAAACCACGCAGCGTTCGGGTAACATCTATATAGGAGCAAGTTCGGGCGGGCGACTATAGTTATAGACTAAACCATAGGATGTAGATGCCACCCGAACGCTGCGTGGTTTTAGCTATAGTCTGACTAGAGGAACCAAGCCCCGGGGGCGCATAGGTTAGTCTGGTTAAGTATAGTCGCCCGCCCGAGCTTGCTCCGTATCATATAGTTGTATGCTCCGAATCGACAATGGTCTAGTTAACTATAGTCGCCCGCCCGAACTTGCTCATTGATTACGTCACATTCGAGCTAAAGTGCGCATGCTCAATAAGACGTCGACAATGGAAAAGGACCGGTTTGTTGCCTCCTATCAAAAGTCTCCTATAATATTTCGCAAAAAAGTGAAATTATATTCAACTAAAAAACATTCACGCTACATGGATTATTGCCAAAATTACAACACGTGATCCACTTTATTTTACCACTCCATTTGAAACATCTTGGTAAGAATTTAGTATCCGGACGTCACTAATTTTGCCTTAAAATGATTTACTATACATCAATAAGTGCAAATCTAATGAAGAAACCAACATTTGAAGGGGAAAAATATGAAGAATTTACTAGGAAAAACTTAGAATATTTCTGAGTTGTCCCATAGGCTTAGTGCATAAGGGCTTATGTGACGTCCGACTTGTAAATTCTTTCCAACATCTTCCCTTACGAGTGAGCTTGGGCGATTCCGACTTTATGGAATCGATTCTTATTCGACTTGGGCATCACAATTCTATTCGGAATCGATTCTATTCTAACCCTATACATTCCACTGCCAAATTCATGGAATTTGGTAATTTCAGCATCCCTGAACATTTTAGAATTGTCGAGTACATGTACTTCATGGAATCGCCAAAATAATGAGAATCGATTCCTCCAAAATGCGGAATTGCGATTCCGATTCTCAATTTAGAATCGATTCTAGAGAAGATTCGCCCAAGCCTACTTACGAGTCGACATGGACCCTGTTCACAACAAGAAAATCGTTTCGTTCGACGAAAATTCGTTCGACGAAAATTATCTTCTTTTCTACAACTTCACAAAAATATGAATCAGCTAATGTCTTCTAAATAATCACACAAAAAATCGAGTGAACAAAAAATGTATCAATAAACATTTGCCTAGCCAATCAGTCGATCGATCTAAATAATTTCATAAATACTGATCAAATAACTAAAACATCGATTCAAAAGCGAAAAACAAGTAGGTTGAGCTAAAATGATATATAACCTTTCATGCCAAAGTCAACTAGGTATATGACTTGTGACATTATACTATAAACTAAAGGTAACATTCCTGACAATATTTGCACCAATTCTTAAAAATAAATATACATTCCATATAAGTAGCTATAAAAATAACAAGTGTGCACCGTACAATGTAAAGATCTATACTATATACAACAACATGTACACTTTCGGAAAATAATTCTAGCTGGCTACGGATATGTACAAAGAGAATAGATCGTCTGGTTTCCGAAATGTGCATAAGCTTCCGCGCCAAAGTTTGAAATAAATGGTTATATATACTCTCCAACAAAAGAAACTGTGCATGGTAAAAATTGCTGTATTTTTTCAAGAAGGTGGAAAATAAACACCAAATTCACAGACAATATTCTCTGACATTGTTAGAAAAAGGTTATGCACTCAAAACCTGCTCATGGCATAGTGCAGGACTTAGGCATACCTGGGTGTTGATTTCACAATAGGGGTCCTACAGGTTGTTATGTAACAGAATTCCATAAAGTTCAGGTCTCGTTAGCAAGCCGTATAAAAGGACTACCCAAAAGTCAATATTCTCTTTCATGCGCGTGTCATTGGCTCCATGAGGCGAAGATGCACAGCAGTGATTAATGCACAAGGGGGACACACTCGATACTGACTTTGTGACTTCAATATTGGCAAGTCAGTTTTCCGCAACCTCTGAGAACACGAAGAACACATTTTGTACATTTCAAGTTCGGTTAACCATTTGAAAGATTTCATGGACTTTCATTAACAGTTTATTCCAGCGAGTTATCTGCCATGGCTAAAAAAATACAGCAATTTTTATCATGCACAGTTTCTTTTGTTGGAGAGTATATATTCAATTTATATTCGCGCGCAAATTTCAAAGTGGTATGTTAATTTTTGTCTACTTCAGCAGAAAGTCCACAAACGGGGCATATTTCAACTATTCGTCCTATTTTACGTCAACTAGCCTTTTGCACTTTTGACACGAATTCTTGGGTTTCACTTTCTTGCCATAGTATGGACACAGTACTGGCGGATATGCTAGTTGTTGACTTCACGCGTATGGCACGCCAAAGCGAAAATAATTCAACACTGATAGTTCTACCATCAATCCTGAAAAACAAGTCTCAACATTTTTAAAAACTTGCCAACAAAAGCATGGTACGCCGGTTTCAAACAGTCTATCAACATTTAAAAGTCATGCCAACCTTTTTTAATAATTATTGACTTGTTTTTTAGGGTTGACGTTAAATTATCAGTGTTGAATTATTTTCGCTTAGGCGTGCCATAGTATGGACACAGTAATGGCGGATACAACCGGTTGTCAAGAAAGTGAAACCCAGTAATAGCGTCTGATGTACTTACGTACTTTTTTTCACAAGCACACTTAGTATCCACTTGACCAGACTAAAAGAAATTTGCTATGTGGTGCACGCGGCAGGTGTAAAGTACAGAATCAATACAGTGTTTACCATAAGAGAGAATGCATAAAGAAACCGGACTGTTGGTTGCTAGGCAATTGCGTGCACCACATGGCAACAATAGCACAGTATGTGGATTTCTAAACTGCACCTCCATTTTTAAAAGTGACTAATTTGGGGTGTCGGCCTTCAAGCAAAGGTTACCTGCAAAAGGCCAATTAACTTATCTACGTCAGAAATCATGCGACACCAATCACGTGACACCAATGTATTTCGGTATGAAAATTACCCAAATTCATAATACATTGTACATGTATATATTAATTAAGGTAAAATATATTTTAAATAAAAATCTGTAAAGCTATATTCACTGTGGGATACCAAACGATAATACTGCAGAAAATTATGAGAAAGTTTCTGTAAACGGTTCTTTAACTTTTTACGATGTCAAAAAAAATAATATTTTTAATAATACGATAGAAATGTGCACAAATTTCCACGAGTTTGGGAAATCTGAATGCAATGATAAACAACTTGGCTCCACCGGGACTTGAACCGCGGACAGGTTATAAAATGTCTTCGACTGATGGGGCACAATTTAGGCAATAAAATACTATAAAGTTTCCTGGGATTCCACGTATCAGCCGAGAAAGTGAGAAAGGCCGATCCAGTAAGCCCCACCGACGTAGAAACACGTCTAGCAACATCAAGGCTGCGTTCGGGCGTGTACTCGTGTTAACACGAGTATACTCATGCGCGCGCGAACGGCAAGAATAACGACACTCGTGTCAGTGAGAGTATGCTCTAGCTACTCCCCAACAAATGGGGAGTGTGCTCTTACTCCTGACAAATGCCATGTGATTTGTACTAAGATGGCGAGATATAGGTTGGATTTTTGGTGTCAACTGGATAACTGAAACAACAACTCACTAAGGTTTGTTTTGGACGGCATCAAAGGTTCTCACGACTTACGGCATGTATTTCCTCAGTTTCTTTTGAGCAGTAAAACGGCGTTTTTGTGCAGTGATGGCAAGAGACGGCCATCTTCATTGATTGCCATTCGCGCATGCGGAATGCGGACTTGCCGTTCGCGTGATGTGACCCGAGTGCAATGCGCACGCATTACTCCCGAGTAACGAGAACTGCACGCCCGAACGCAGCCCAAAGTGCGTAGAATCATTAGATTGTTTGGATCTCCAAATAACCATGTGGATCACCATTTTTCTTCAAAATGATTGGTTGGTGGACATTTCGGAGGCGGGGCTAAAACACTTCTGGATTGGTCTATTGAAGCAATGCATTGGCCATCTTGCTCCAGAAAAAAACAATACTTCAACTAGACTGCTCCCCGGTCCATATGATCGCTTGCATTCCACTTAACACATGCACTCTAGTGAAAGTACATTCATGTAGCATAACCAGTCCAGGCAAAGCATTGCCTTGCCTGCAGCAAGATGGCGGATGGTTGCTTGATTCAGAGAGTCGTTACCGGTCCATTGTTTATAGGTCGACTGTACGTTTTGCAGTGCTGTCGGGTCTAAAATGTTACAACCACTTCGGTATAAAAAGAGGTAAAACTGTACATTTTGTGCTTAGGCTACATACTATAATTTGAAAACATTTCTACAGGATCTGAAGAATATTCATTCTAGACTGACTCGCCTATTTACAAGTATTTAAGAATCGAAATTCGAAGTCTAATTATGCCAGACTTAAGGTGGATTCACACTTTTCGCGAGTAAATATGACATGTGCCGCTTTCAGAAAAAGCGGTTTGGAGGAAATTTGGAGTAAAATGAGGCACTGAAAATCACAAAATCAACTTGCGAGGAAAGTATCCTTGTGATTCGGTGGTTTCAGTGAACCGTTTCACTCCAAATTCCGTCCACACTGCATGTTCTCAAAGTGATGCGTGTCAAATTTACACGCAAAAAGGCTCAGTGTGAATCCAGCCTAATTAAAGTAAGGCGTGCAGGGTAAGAATCAGGAGGAAATTGCTAAAATATCGCACAAATTCATCACAATTATTTAAAAATTAATAATATACTGAATACAATCAACAGATAAACAAAAATGGATCTGATAAATAATTTTTTAAATCGTAATAACATGAGAGGCAATCGAACTCGGCAGTACACGTTTGATATTTCAGCGCTAAAGTTACACTTTTGACACTTTGCGCACGTAGAAACAGCTAACGCACTAAATGCGCACGCGCAAGCATGATGGTGCAACACGCATGCGCACTTCTAGAATTGCAAGGGTTTATCTTCTTAACATTTAAAAAGTTTTTAATATTAGATTTATAGGAGGTAAAGAGCCATAACGTTAAAATAAACATGTAACTGTCCCATATATGGGCATTTTGTAACAGCAGCCTCTGTTTAGCTTGCATAATAAGGTACCGGTAGTTTCACAACGAAAAAAAAAAACATTTTTGAAAACTATCACAGAAGTTTTTAAATGGAGTTTAATGTTGCTTATGAGGAATTAAGCAAAAGACCCCACATGTTTGAACGGTTCAATTTTTTTACCTGAATCACTTCTATAGAATGCAAACTACTAATTGGAAAGGTGCCAGTTGCGTATGCGTTCCAAATCTCGATCTGAAAACGAGGCTTGGAACGCTTTAGTAGTCTGGTACCTTTTCCAATCAGCAGCTTGCATCCCATAGAACTGATTCAGGAGACATGACAGAACCGTTGAAATGCATGAATAGGATCTTCACACTATCGCGGAAAAATCACACTGCCGCGCTGCGCTAACCACATTGCATGAGGTCCCAATCACCGATCTTTCCAAAATAGAAAATTCAACTCGGGTAACTTGGGCCTTCTCTGATACCCCATTGGCTGCGCGTTGGAAAGGTCAGCCCACCACGGTCAAAGTTCAAAAAATTTGAATTTTGATCCAGCTCAAAACATTTTGCGCGTCGCGAGATATCGCGCTCAAGCAGAAAATCAGCTTATATACAAACCAGTGGCACAGACGCGCGCAAAGCCATTTTTCCGTAATAGTGTGAACGCCACTATATTCTGTTCGCGAGAAATAGGGCCAAAATGGCGTTTTCTCCTTTTAAGATATAGTGCTTCAGATGAGTTATTATCAGCTGAAATCTCTCATTAAAAACAAAAACAAAATCACATATTGTTAAAAATTAAAAAGCTTAAAATGAATATAAAATAATTCGGCTATATTGAAACATCCCCCCAAATTACATGTAAATTCTTAAAACTACGCAACCCGTAAGAGATCAAATAAGTGAAAAAAATACAGTACAATTGACCTCATGCATATTCACGAATCATTTTTCTTGGGGGTCGTTGTGAGCCTTATGTAAACGAAAAATCAAGATTGCACATCATATAAGTTGGGTTTGTACACTTTTTCTGCCAAAATAAAAACAAAACAATCTTGCAACCTGAGGATATCAACCAAGACGGTTGCATATTGCATCACCAAAAACATGTATGGGGCAAGTTTGAGTGAAGACTAAAAGTCCCTCGAACAGTAGAAATACCCGCCGTTTGAGGGACTCCAGTCGACTACTTTTAACTATAGTCCCTAGAACAATGGAAATAACCCATCGTTCGGGGGACTAGAGTCCGTCAGAAAGTTGAAAATTACTCATCGTTCGAGGGACTTAAATTGACTGAAGTTAACCAGTTTGACTACAGTCTCTAGAACAATGGAATTAACCATCGTTTGGGGGACGCTAGTTTAACTCGTGTCCCTCAAACAATGGAAATTATCCGTCGTTCAAGGGACTCTAGTCGACTAAACATAATTGTAACCCGAGTCCCTAGAACAATGAAAATTACCCCTCGTTCTGGGGATTTTAGTTCAACTAAAGCTCCTCAAACAATGGAAATTATCAGTCGTTCGGGGGATTCTAGTCGACTATAGTTAAATACAGTGTAATGTACTGAAGTTAACTATAATTATTTTAACTAGAATCCCTAGAACAAAGGGTAATACACTGGGAATTACCTGTTCGAAGAATTATAGTGTGACGTACCCTCAAACAAGGGAAATTATCAGTCGTTCAAGGGACTCTGTAGTTGCACACTCAAACTTGCTCATTGGGGGTTGACTGGTATCCTGCAGCCTAGGGGCGAACCCTGTGCTATACAGATGTCTCCCTGTAGATGAGGGGGTAGTACACCAGTGCTCCAGAGACTTTGTAGTTTGGTGTCACTGTACAAAAGGGGCAGGGAAAGAGATAAAGGGAGGGGTGTGATGAGAAATGAAAATATGCATCTTGAGAGGAAAAGAGAAAAAAGATTCAAACTATTAGACTAAGTACACTGAATCTTGATTCCAAGTTCAGATCAATTGTAGAGACTTGTAATGCTGCACATGTTAAAGTTGTTTGATTTTAAACATGTTCTTTATAAAAGGAGCGTGTCCAGATCACATTTTTTACTCCCCATTTTTTCCATGGGCATTGAGATTTTGATACCATATCTTGTGTCACATTTTTCTCATTACAATTCTTAAATTGTGCTCTCGTTCCGTATATTTTCTAGGTAAAAAACAAAACAAAAACAACACTGATGTTTTATACAATAATTTATCCGTTCCATAAAGCAGTGCAGTGATTACACCAACCTTTTTGCTTCCACATTCAAATCAGAGATTGCAAATTTCCTGCTTTCTTCCCATGATAGTATTTTGGGAAGGTATTTTATATGATTGTGAGGTTAGAACAAATTTCATTTTCTGAAGAAAAAAATATCTACACAAGCTCCTTTAAAAATGCACTTTGCGCAAATTCTAATCAAAATATTTTGGTCCTGTTGTCTGAAGGTCCCATTAAAAGATCAAAATCCACAATCAATCCCGCCGATTGCCGGGGCAATACAATCGCTGATGAAGGAATTATTGGCCCAAAGTCAACAAGACGGGCCATTGCTTTATGATTATCGTGTTGACACGGTGGCGAGTTTTTCACCTTTATCGTAGCCCGTGCGCCACAAGGATTTGACGACTGTACGACAGCCCGGTGATACGGCCCCCTGATAGAACGCCCGCACTTTAACCTCACACTTAAGCACTTATCTAACCAATCGATCGCTGGTAATATGCTCTGCACCACAATTAACCCACAATTAAATTGCTTTTCCTTTTTGGAGCTTTATATGAAGTACTATACTATCTTTCAATAAGCAGTACTTTTTGGAGGGAATACTTGCTATGTTTGAAAACTGGCATTGACCTTAGTAGGCGAGTCACTACAGCCAGCCATATTGAAATTTCTATGAACAGTTTTATCCCTTAAAGGCCCTATGTATCATTTGCAAGATAAAACTTTGTACAGATTCGTGGAATAAGAGTGTAACATATCTAAGGAATAATGTTGGTAAACTAACCTGAAGAAATTTTAGCTACTTAGATGCTTCAGAAAACCTTGAAAATCTATATGATTTTGTGTACAAGTAAATGGTAAAAAAGTCCTGTAAGGTTTTCTGAAAAACAAAATTGGGTCATTGCAAATGATACAATGGGCCTTTAAAGCCCAGTACGTCATTTGCATTGACCAAAATTTTATTTCACAACTTGACAAGAAAAACCTGACAAAGTGTTCATAGTAATGGTAACAAACACCATATGATTTGTTTTCGGTGTACCTTTGTTGGAGAAACTGCCAACTGAAGGTGCTCTTTTAAAAAAAAGAAAATCATCTTAAAGGGCCCTGAAATGCTCAATAACTCCATGCACAGTGTTTGCTGTATATGAAGGATTACTTGTGTAGAAAGACAATACTACTGTTCATTTTGATGCCCCATGAATAAAAAGTGGCATTTTTCAACTTTGAAAATTTCTTCACATAAACTCACTGAAAGAGGGCGCTGTTTGGGGCATGTCACTTTAGGAACACACAGCAGAAAAGATAAGGAAAAACATAAGACTTCAAACTGGAATTGTGGAAAAATGCTGCAGTTTCCAGCCTTAGTTTTCTCATGGTTTACAACAGGCAACATGTAAAACAAACCTAAACCGTCATGGGTTACAAAAGTTTCAGCAAGTTGGAGAAAATTGTGGAAACTTTTGTGTACAGTTGAATGAGATTTTCCTGTGTTTTCCTAATGTGACATCGCCACTTTGCTCATGCAAATTTTAACCCCCCAAACAACTTCCAAGTAGGGTTTTTATGAATGTAAATTAATGGAATAGTTTCATAGCACAGATTTTATCGATAAAAACACCATTTCAGGGGCCCTTTAAGGTTTTCTGAAGTATTACTGCATCCAAGTGACTGAAATTCGTACAAGGCAGTTTGTCAACATTAGTCTTTAGTTATGGAATTCGTAAAAAAGTTTCACCTCAGTGAAACAATGATACAATGACCTTTGATACAATAACCTTTGAGTAAGACAAGTAATAAAATGTATCAAAAATTGATTTAGCTTGCGTCGGGGAGACTGAATGTTAGTTTTGCTCTAATTTTGACGTAATTATTAACACTATGTACTCGGTGCTTTCCCAAGACACTATGAAAAACTTCACAGCGTACTCGGGTGGAACTCAAACCCACGACCTCCTGCAAACAAGGTAGACGTCTTAACCACTAGACCACCGAGCTAGCCGGTGTTGAATGGCCGGTTTGAATCATTTCACAACGGGGATCACAATTAATCAGAAATTGATTTAGCTTGCGTCGGGTAGACAGCGTTAATTAAGGTTTGTTTTGCTCTTACCCGTTGCCTAATGATTCGAACTGGCCATTCAACACCGGCTAGCTCGGTGGTCGAGTGGTTAAGACGTCTACCTCATTTGCAGGAGGTCGTGGGTTCGAGTCCCACCCGAGTATGCTATGAAGTTTTTCATAGTGTCTCGGGAAAGCACCGAGTATACAGTTAAAAATTACGTCGGTTAAGGGCAAAACAAACCCTAAATAAAATGCTGGAATAAGAGGATAGACAATGTTACAACACATCACAAAAATACAGTGTATACTGGAGTGTCACTTAGTGTTGTAGTAGAGTCCTACCAGGGTAAAAAAAAAAAAAAAATAGAGATACTATGTCTGTTGATAACAGAACGTAGGGCTTTTCCGCAATTCTTGTTTTGTATGTTTGTATCGATGGCATTAGGAAATCATCAGAAGCATTTTGCTTCGTCTAGGTGGCTGCCCGGTCAAGGCGCACAAACCCTATCAGCACTTGGATTGTGGCATTCCCCCTAACAGCTCCCCAATTATCACTGGGTCGACGAGGCAATTGAGATTAAGTGTCTTGCCAAGGGACACAGACAGTGATCAGCTCATCCCACATAGGGATGTGTTTGACCCCTGCACACGACCTTTATCCGGCAAATTCACTAAGTATAACTGAAGGCCAGCAACTAGTAACTTTGTGTAACCGCTATATGGGTTTACCAGTAACATTCCGGATTTTTAACAGAAACACGCTAATCTATGCATATTTCTATTAGGCATCCAGAATTTTACTGGTAAATACCAGGTAATGCAAAGTTTCTACTGAGACGCTCTATCCACAAAATAGCCGAGCTTACTGGCCTCCGTCATGCTTCGTGATTTTGCCGGATAAAAGTCATATGCATGCATTGGATCAGTCATTGTGCAGTCACATGTTCACATTTTCTCTCCTGTATGCACACTCAAGAAGAATGGTGCATGTTTCTATTGGTGCTAACCAGATAAATTCCCCGGCATTTTCTTTCCTCGAGAAGGACAATAGTTGGGGAAAAATATCTCCGCTATTTACCAGAAAATAGCAGACCTGGGGCCAATTTAAGCGCTATTTCATGGTTGCAGCATGGTTAAGCATTGCGTCAGTATCTTAAGTTTTGCTCTGCAGTTAAGGCACCTTTTCAGTTGCTTACCGTTAACGATGTCTATGAAATAGCCGGATGCTTGGTTAACAAAATAGGCTGTTAAAGGAGCGTGACCAGAGTTTCTGGAAAATAGTTTTCGATGTAACTTACCAATATTATCAAGTAACTCCCATACACACCTCCCATGTCCCAAAAACCCGAAAACATTCGCAATTTCCAGTAAAAAATTGAACAAAACTATCGAGTGGGCTTTCAGCGTATAAACGTTGATACTGGAAATTTAGTTTACAAATAATCGGTGGATTTTCGACGATATCCTTGGAAATATGCGGCCTAGAAGCGCGGGAGTTTCAGTTTCGTAATCAGAAAAATATAACGGATGTTATGATATAAAAATCTCATGACCCATAAGGTAAGTCCCGGGGAGTTATGGGTAAAAAAAAGTGATCTGGTCACACTCCTTTAAGTTTTGCTCTGCAGTTAAGGCACCTTTTCAGAAAACAAAAAATAGGCTGTTAAAGGCACAGGCTCGTCAGCAATGCGCGCGCGCCAAATTCGTGCCACGAAATACACAGCTTCACGCCTTTGCTATGGAGCTGCGTATTTCGTAGCACTAATTTGGCGCGCGCGCGCACGCACATTGCTGACGAGCCTGTGCCTTTAAGCGGCTCTATGAAATTGGGCCCTGGTTTTACCGAGTAACTTTTGTCTTTTCCGGTATTATCCAGTTTAAATGGGTCTCAATAGAAACATGCCTATTTTATTTTTGGGACCCTGAAGTTTGACTCGACTAGAACACCGGATGACAGTGCAAGGTGTAGGTGACTTACATGGTGGAGTGATACGTGATCACAACGGGAAATCAAGCTTGTTGGGAGGCTTCTGTGCTTGGAGAGAAGAGAAGGTTGGTGTACAATATGGTGCATTATAGTGTCAATAGCTACACGGACAGAACGACCAATCGACAAACACTAGGGATAGATAACATGACTGAGTGGTATAGTGGGTGGTTCACATACAGACATGGGCGAAAATGCAAGACTAACCAAATGCAAGGCTAAAGCTGGCCTCACGTCGACCTGCGATTCTCTTGCGGCACTCAGCATTACCCCTAGGCTAATTCACACCAAACTTCGTCTGATAGTTTATGAGAACCTTACCTTGCGTGTGTCTATGAAATTATGCCAGAATTCTTCCATTTAATTCTTGAAAAATGCACCTTTAGAAGTCAATGACAATGGTACATCATGCAAAAAAGTGCATGTTGCAATCGTTACTGTTGACTTTTAAGATAGATTTTCCGGAATTATATAAGATATATTCTGCTAAAAATCCATAGACACATGCAAGGTAAGGTTCTCAAGAACTTTCAGGCGAAGCTTGGTGGGGATTGGGCAGCAGGTTACTGCGCTAGCCATGTTTTATTATCCACCTGTTAAAGTTGCTGCACAATGATTTCATGGGGTGACTTTTTTATCACATTTGTGATTGACTGAAGAAAAACTGAAAGTGCATTCAGTTTTCTTTTTTTGAAGTTGGCTGGAGCCAGCGATAGTCGGAATCATGTTGCAAAAGTTGAAATTATTCTACTCTTGCGATTGTTTTGTTAGCGGCCTGAAGGCGGCTCAATGGATCAGAAGGGACAGTTTCCTTAATTTTTATCTGAAGTACAACTAATCGTTCAATCTTGTCAGTGTGACCCCATTCGAATCAAGAGTAACAAATGTTTGCATGAACCCCTTAGTAAAAATGGTTGCTCTGGCCCAAATGACTGAACAGAACACAAAAACAAATTAACATAATGTCAAATAAACAAACAAAAACAAAACCACTAGTCACCATGGCTTACAATAAAAAAGAAAGTAAAACACCTAACTTTATCAAAATTTAAAATAACAAAAATCATATCTACATACAGTTTAAAAATATTTTGAGAAAAAAATTATACCTTTAGAAAATGCAATCTTAGGAAAAACATTGCACTTGGAATTTCTGAAAACTATGTGGCAATTTAGTTAGCTTAGGCCCGCTTCAAACGTCGCGCTTATGCCGTGTCGAATCAAATTCAACTTGATTTTTTAAATTCGACACGGCACAAGCACGATGTTTGAAGCCATTTGGCTCGGCAAAATGAGTTCGACACGGCAGGAGATTTTAGCTTGACAGGGTCTGCCGTGCTAACTATTTACTGAGGCACAAGCACGGCTTTGCTTCAAACGTCGTGCTTCTGCCGTGTCGAATTTAATTCCAGTTCAAAGTTGGTCCGCAATTTTGTTCCCAACTAGGAATGCGCATGCTCGCAGCGCGTATGTGAGTAAAGAAATAACCAAAAACAAGTGCAACAAAATAATAAAATGGCGACGTAGAATGGACAGAATGGAAAACGCACGTGCACAACGTCCATGACGTGCACAATACTCATCCGCCATGTTAGATGTAGTTAAGCTCGACTGGGAGTTTGCAATTAAGTTCGACGTTTGAAGTCACTGCCGTACTAACGTAGTGCCAACGTCGTGCCAAGTTGAATTTAATTCGACACGGCATAAGCACGACGTTTGAAGCGAGCCTTAGTGTTGATATTAAGGACGTGAAATTATAAATGGTTGACAACGTTAAAACTAAAACTACTGATACAAAATAAAAATCCTATTTACAGAAATAAACATCTTCCACAGGAGGTTAACGTGCATTATAACATGCCTAGTATTAAGCAGGAGGTCATGGGTTCGAATCCCACACGAGCACGCTATGAAGTTTATATAAGTGTCTTGGGGAAGCACCGTGCCAACCAAGTTACGTCGAGTACGGCAAAACTTACCCTGATTTATATTATTCTTCCCGATGCTAAACAATAAGCTAAAGCTAAATCACAAACGATTAATATTGCACTGTCCGATTTTAGGCCGATTTGAGCGTCAACATTTTTTTTAAAGCTAAATTGCTATTTTTCTAGAATAGAAAAAGTTATCAGCTTTCATTTAGTACCAAGAACACAAAAATCCGTCAAGAATTAATGCCAGTTGATTAAAAACAAGAAATAATAAAAGACGGGCCCTGTCTTTTATTTGACGGGGTTATGATGTAAATGTACATGTGTACACATACTATGTACATATAAGCGTACGTGCACATGTACAACATGTGAAGCCCGTTTCAAGAAAAAGGCTTGTATCTCCAATTCCCAACGTCGAAAATTTAATTTTTTTTATATTTTTCGTTACATTTTTATATTTTTCGTTATATTTTTCGTTACGCGTAAGCTTCCTAAATTTGTTCGCTTGTGTGAATTAATTTTTTTAATCCTTTCACCCAAATACGAACAGTGCAATTCAACAGTCATGCAAATATCATCTGCATTATGGCTGGAAATTTCACCAGAGATTTTATCTAACAAAAAGCAAGACCTACTGTAGCTGCACAAACATGGCATAACAGACTACAACTTTTAACATCAAAGGAGAGACTACTATATACTTGGTTTGAATTTTAGGGACAAAATGTCGTCAGACTGCTATTTCTTCAATCTGCATTTCTTACCATGAAGGTCCCCACTAATTGTGACCGCAGCGCATGCGTGAGCCGTTTTGTATTGCGTTACATGGATTTGTGAGGTAAATCTACCAGACGCCACAAGGCCCGCCCCAAGGACGCTTAAATTGCTGAATCAGCTCTGCAATTGCGGAGTTCAACCCTACCCAAAAAGGAGACTTGAAAAGGGTGAATCACTTTCGGCCTACCCGGGTTCAACTCGAAATTGTGGAGTTTGATTTGGCAACAGCAAATCGAGTGTAAACAAGCCGTAAACTACTGAAACTAAAACGTCAAAGTTAACGCATGAAAACACATTAAGCAAGCAGAATTTCAATATTACAGGTACAGAAAATAATACGAAAAAAAAATAACCAAAATCATAAAAAATAAAAAATGAAAAGAAAAAGTGCATCACATTCATGCACTTGTGGGTAGGCTTGGGCGATTCCACGCCAGAGTTGGGTATAATCTATTCTAGTTTAGGAATCGGAATCGTGATTTTAGATTTTTAAGGAATCGATTCCCAATAGGAATCAATTCCCTTTTATCTAGATTCAATTCTCAGTGACAAACTGGCTGATTCCAGAAATTACCTAGAAATTTTGAAGCAAAAACACTCCATTTCTGCAACAGTAATCAGCCTCTGATAATTTCCACATTTTTAAGAACATGCGTGTGGCACAGGACCAGCATCATTTCATGGACATTTAGTGCCAATAATTGGGTCGTTGTCTGCACAATATGAACTACCGTCAATGTACGTACACTTTAATGCACCAAGTGTATAGTTTTAAATGTTTTCCCGTGAAAAATGGAAGCGATTCTGAAAGGAATCGCGATTCGTTTTCAGAATAGGAGTAGACTCTGAAAATGCCAGAGTCGCCCAAGCCTACTTGTGGGGTTAACTTACGGCAAACAGAAAACAGTGCAGCGGGGGGCGGAGTCACATCGTAGAGTGGGGGGAGAGAGGGCTACTGTACCACACAACACTTACGAGCAGGGGAACGTTTAGTGGCTACTGGCATACCTTGTGTCGGAGCGAGTCGGAAACTTAAAAAAACTGGCTGTTGAGAGGGCAAAAAGAAGAACACGAGTTTAGAATATGTGACCGACTCTGGCAAAACCCGACGCTTCTCGGCAATTCCCATTACGTGATATGGGCCCACAACCTTAACAAATGGCCTCTGGGACCAACTTGAAAATTTGGCAGAATCAACATCGGGATACATTCAAGATTTGTTTTGTTGTTTGAACTGTCTCAAAATTCCTCATATTATTGACAAAATTAAATAATCAACAAGTTTGTCAAACTTTAAAGACCAATAGCTCCATTTCACTTTTTCTGATTGTGGTTGTGTTTACGTACGTCAAATTCAATGTATTTTACATTGCGCTCTAATTCAGATCCAGTTAGCACCCAGCAGTAGAGCCACCTCCGTAAAGTCCCTGGAGTGCTTTTGGTAACAAATTTTTACAGTAGCAAAGTGCCTAAAGCCCACCGCACACCTTTGCGATTTATAGGATAATCGGACACCGGATCCGGAAAAATCCAACAAGTTTGATTTGCTCCGGTCTACGGTCAGACCGGCCCGAATTGTTTGAGCACGCACCTTTCCGGTATGTGGTCCGATGATCCGACTGTAGGGTAAATCGCAAAGGTGTGCGGCGGGCTTAAGACGTTGAATTCCCGGACCAACGTTATACCACATGTCATTTTATTAGAGTACTCCAAACAATCTCATGAACTCCAGTGTGTCCACACTGGCTGCACCAAGCACACACATACGTTAATGTACCGGTAATCTATCAAGTAAATATACTGAAACGCAAAAGAAACTTACCACCTTTTAAACCTTTAAATAGCAACAATAACACTGCGTGCAGTAATGTGTGAACTTATTTGTGGACAATAGTGTCCTCACTGTCAGACCAAACGGTGTCTGAAGTTCACTTGAACCTTCAATGGTCACTTCATGGCACAGCTGTTGAACAGCTGTTTTTACTGTCAGTGATTAGCCAAGGAGTATGGGATGATTGTAATGAGCTGCACGTGATGTCTTGATGTTGGCTTTAAAAAGGCCAGTGCAAGATGGGTATTTCAAGCAACATGCCAAGACTGGTAGGCAGTATGCGCCGACGATGCACTTCCTGTATCCAAATCAATGGTGGCCACACACGCTATAGAAAGGGGACTGATATCGCACCCTCTTCTGTTCTTTACTGTAGAACAAACTGATGAGATGGTGTAATCAATAAAATGCCAATGTTTCAATTAGCAATTGTTGGTTTGTTTTATTTTGAACTGTTACAATTTCATTACATTTTAAACAAGTGGTAAGTTTCTTTTGCGTTTCAGTATACATTGTGCATGTGTACAAAGCGTGTGCCAGTACGATGTCCAAAAAGTGCATGCAGTTGTAAACGTGGGAAATGAACTGAAATTTTCAACATCATACGAAGACAAATCTCAATACATGTACATACCTTATGATCACCCATGCATACTTCTTGACCGATTACACTGTACAAAGCTTTATGATACAGATCCTGGAGGAAAATAAACAAAAACATTATATTATTCACTTGACGAGGTATAGCTTTAAACAAGTTTTAGAATGTTCACGAACATTTCCGGTAAAGATTCAAATATTTCTGGAGGCTTGGACGTTCGTAAAGTTTTACGAACATTTCAAAAAAAATCTGTAAAGCTTTCTTATCTTTTCAGGTCCTCGAAGTGTTTATGACCATCACGAAGTCATGTCGAATGATTTTAGAACTTGTTCAGAATATTTTTACAAAAGAAAAAATTCTGGAATCCGTAAACATCCGCAAAAGAATCCAGCTAAGTGAGAAGTAGGCTTTAAAGCTGCTCTCAGGTCGACCTTGCGACGACGCAGGACAGTCGGCAACTGGCTTTTTAGGACCAAGCTGCGCCTGAGCTACGCCCGTCGGCATCAAAATCATTCGGCGATTGTTTTGCGACCCTAGTTAGTTCTGAGAGCATTACAACCGGGCGGCGCCACAAAAAATATATATCAACAATCGTAAGAGTTGAACTTGTTAAACTTTTGCAATGCGATGCCGATCGTCACAGCCCAGTTCTATGGAAGAAAACAAGATGCTCACGTGACGCATGCTTGACAGGCGCATCCACTTTCTCTTCAGATAATCAGCAAGCGGGAAAGTTACGCCATCGTGCGTGACATAAGCGTGGTTGTGATTACTTTGTGTCGAGAAATCGCTTGTTTAGCGGTACTCACACAATTTGTTCAGTTTTGTGACCCGAGCGCAAGAGAATCACAGGTCAACCTTAGGGCTCTCACCTCTTTAACCATTGCTTTGGCCGATTTGGAGAGCAGAATACGATCACACCATGACGGTACTCGCGTCTTCATGTAACTCCTGCCGTCCGTGATGTCTTCACTGTATGGATAGCTAGATGCAGACAAAGTGAAATTCAACAATTTCACTAAAATTCAAACTCTGAATTTTCTCGTATTTTTTAGGTCTGACATTATTAAACGTACCCATTGATTTTCTGTTTCACTGATAAAAAAATGATCCATCTTCACAAATCCTGCAATTTATTTTGTTTGCTTTCAAAATATCATTGCGTTGCAGACCCCCCAATAAGTAACAGTGCTAGGAGGCACACGGGTGCCTTCGAGTTTCTAGGAGTAGGCCGACTGCAACATACTCCATAAGAGCCACTGAGGCAGGGTGCGCCACTTTTCCTAAAGTGCCTCCCTGAGCTCCTGCACTTCTAGGGCCATTTGTTAGACGTACTGCTTGGACGCAGTGGTCAGCTTATCCCACACGGATTCAATCAGGTTGATAACAAAATTGGTTTCTAAGAGCCCTTTATTTAGCCATATGATTCTCGCAGATACAGAAAATGTAAATGGGGTCTTTCCACAGTAAAGGGGGCATTTTGGCAACACAGACCATATTTTATAACCAAAATATACGCTCGTAACCGGGACGGACACTTGTGCTACATTTTAGGTAAGCGTTTATTGGAAATTTGTACACAGGGATTTTAGAAAGGCATGTTGTCACATTATTTGTAACCCTTTTGGGGCCTAAGTTATCTCTTCAGAACAACTGAAACTTATTTATTTTATTTTGAGACCAGACAAAGGTAATTTCTGGAAAATATGGTTTGTGTTGCCAAAATACCCCCTTTACCGTGGAAAGACTCATGACCAACCTTGGTAGAAAATCTCTCTCATACTCCACAAGCTGGTTGGTGTAGCAGAGAAATTCCTTGTCAAACTGAAGAAGCTATTCAAGAACAATTATTACACACAGGCTGATTTTGCAGATCTTGTCAAAAGGTCATCATCGGGTGTTAATCAAATCTTAAGACTTGTGTTATAACTTTATGATTCCTGACACTGAATATTTAAACCTAGCATAGCATGTAATCTCCTTACTGTCATGTGACCTCCAGTTACAAACCATATACACTGGATGAAGTATGCAATAGTTGGCTATACGAGAATTGAAGTCATGCGCCGGCCGCCATTGTACCCCATGGACAATGCTTGGCCTAGACTGTTCCCCGGTCCATGCGATCGCTTGCATTCCACTTAACACACGTAGACCGTGATGTAGACTAATGAAGACAGTATGACCAGTCTAGTCAAGGCATTGTATTTGGTGGGGTACAATCGTTGCTTCATCCAGTGATTATATATCGATGTTACAAACCATTTTCTATACCAAACAACAGAGGAAATGCAAAACTCAGTTTAATTAAATTTTTTAATTTCTTACCAAAGTTCTTTTAAATTCAAGAACAAAACATAAATTGTTGAATGGGCTCCAAAAGATGGCAACTCACCCACTTGCCATTGTCACCAATTAACCTGTTGGGGTCGTCGATTTCGAACCTCTTCTTCTCAAGAATGAGTATTGCCTGCAAAATAAACGCATTGAAATAAAAAAAATTTAAATTGGGGATGTACATTTTGTGCAATCTGGCCAGTGTACATGGTTTATGGGCCTTTCCATAAACAAGAGCCAAAGTGAGACATTGTAATGCATTTGCAATAATGGATTTTCAAAGTTGCCAACTTTAAAAAAAATTGTCATGAATTTTTATAAGAAACGTACAATATCTAAAATAATTGACAAACGGACACGTACAGAATCTTGGTATAGTTTTCGATAATATTTAAGAAAGGAGGATGTTTTTGTAATGTATCAAAATTCATGGATGTTTCCTGTGACATTGCCTAGTGATGAGCTATTTCATTCACCTGCTACTTTAAATTCGATTTCTATGGTTGGAATTCATTTTGCATACATTAGTTGTTGCTAGGTAGGACAAGCCCCGGACAAGCTTTGTGGTCGTTAAGAGCAGCATTGTTACTAAAGTATGCATGAATTTACATTCATTCATTCCTAAGTTAATGATTCTCATAATGTCTTGGGTAATATCAACAGGTAAATATTTTTTTACAATTCAAGAGGCCATATACTGTTTATATGCCGAGGGTACTCATTCTCTGAAGCCCGGTGTTTATAAAAAGAATCAACTCCAGAAGTGTTACAACTCAAGGGGGACACTGTGTCCTGTTTACAGAAAGATTATGTGTTGGGTTGACAGAGAGTGGGTCTGCATTAGAAATAGTAAATTGTAGCTAAGTGCTCACTCAATACAGTTGTACCGAGTATAAAGACTCACCTTACTACTGCCATCTTGTCCCCTGTACGTTATTCTAGTCACCTTCTTGTCTTCTTTTGTGTACTCGGGTGTCGCCTCAGCAACCAGCGCCTGATTGGTGCATTCAAAATATTCAAATGAGATTACATGTCGGGGGTGCAATGCCTTTAAGAAATTGAGTGGGGGAAGTAGGGGAAGGGGCGGGGAGAGCTTGTACATTATTTTATGTACATTATTTGTGAGTCCTGCAGGTTGAGTTTTTGTGACCATAAGAAATCTGCGGCAGATCCACGCTCATTAAAATACAAAACCACAATCGAAATTCCTAGCTGTACACGAACATTCCAGGAAGTATCTTATCTAATGCACGGTCGTGAAAACTCAACCTGCGCGACTTCAGGGCCTTTTTTTGCAGAGTGGGTCACATTTTAGTGGGGTACCGTGGCCGAGTGGTTTGGGTCATTGACTCGCAATCATAGGTGAAACTTGGGGTTGCGGGTTCGAACCTCCCTCCTACTGCGGTACCTGTGGCCTTGAGCAAGGCCACTCAACCACAATTGCTCCATCCTTCGAAAGGGATGTACAGCCGTTGGTCCAGTGTGTTAGGTAACGGTAGCGCACTTTAAAGATCCTAGAGCATTCTTTCGTGAAGAGCAAGGGGATTCCCCGGTGTTTCTGGTCATTTCTAATTTCTAATTCTTCATGGGTTTCCTCATGCTTGCGAGTGACGGTGCAATGGGCACTTTAGAGGAATCCTTGGTATGAATACCAGAAAGAAATAATAAAATAATAATGGGAGCTTACAAAAGTGTGACTGGTAGGATTGGTTCAGCCAAATTTACTTTAAATTTTTTTTTTACTGGGCATCCACATATGGTAGTTTGGGCAGTTGACTGCTAAGGTCGCTCAGGAAGAGCCCAGTTAAAACTTAATAAAACAAATGAAAGAACAGTGACTAACTCTCCCAGAGTAAAAAAGACATGAATGTTCAGGACGTGTAAACGCTAGTGGTGTTAGCAAAGTAGAAAAAGACCACCAGAAACTTTCAGCGCGTTTCCACAGCACAATACACTTAACCTGGAATTTTCAAACTCGGAATAAACGCTGACACGGCATGTTTCCACAGAGGGCGGAATATCGGTTCGAGGTGTTTGTTGATTCTACACAAGCATACGGTTGCTACTGGATGTCCTGAAATACTTGAAGGCCCAGGGCAACTTATTGTACCGGCGTGTTTCCAAAGAGCTGAAACGCCGAACGTACCCGGAAGGAACTACCTCTGGAGACGGGTACGAGAATCGGATTTTAGGTGGCTATCGGTTCATTAAAAATCTGTACCTGGCGAGTTTTGAACAAATTGAACTGTTTCCTCAATTCATTTTGTATGCAAGAAGTGGCTTGTTTTTTTCTCAATTCGAAGTGTGCAAAAAGCAATGCGCAGAAGGAAAAATCAAAATTTCAAAGATGCATTGTGGAAATGAGTTTTAAAAAAATTAAATTGGTTAGAAATACATATGAGTTGATGGTTGCCAGTCATCAACAAATACACGGCCATTTTTATTATTTTTTTTAATCAAAGAGTGCATCCCTTAATCATTAAACTATCACCAAACAATCCAACATTCACAGGTCATCGCGAGGTCAACCCCCGGAGCGCCCCGTGTCAATACACCGTATCGCTGTATTGAGCTATTAATGATCACATTATTGATAACGGAATCATTGGCAATCAGACAAGTTTTGATTGAACCAATTGGCTAATCAATACTCGAGATAAGATCGTAATGGGTCGTTTCCACAACTCGACTGCCAATGACGTCTTAGCAACCATTTCATGAAAGGTTTTTGCTCCTCTGGCATACAGATGCGGTCCTATTTTTAGCATGAGTGGTTATGGGTGACATTTGAGAAACGAATGCCCTTGTGAGGTCCTTGATGAACATTTGGGATTTAAACTTTAAGCTGGATTCACACTGCTTCTTTTCATGTGGTAACCTCTGTAAATTTAACGTGCGTCCCTTGTGGAAGAAATTTGGTGTAAACCGACACTGAAAATCACAAGAAAATGCTTGCCGCCTAAGTTGATTCTGTGGTATTGAATTCACAAGTGTTTCATGTACGTCAACACGTAAACAACTTTTGTTGCTTGGTATAAATTTAAAATGCCTTTAACTTTTTTCATTACAAAAATGATGACAAATACTTAATAAAGTATACTTTTTTTTTACCAAGATGGAACTAAATACTTAACTTACATAATCGCCAAGGAACTGACAAGCAGCCTACAAGCAAAACACATGCATGCCCCCACCCCTTCAGATGCCCCTTCCCCAACCACACCCTTCCCCCTCCCTCACACCCCACCCATGCACCTTCCTTCACACCCCACCAAGCCCCCTTCCCAAACCCATCCCTGCACCTTCCCCAACACCGCCCCTAAACACGAGATGTCTTTATCAACAAAAACTAAATACAACATGTTTCAAGTAGTCAATTATTTGCAAGACAAAGATCACACAGGGCTATTTGACGAGATCAAATCTGGAACCGACTAGATCAGTGCTTACATAAGTTTAATAATTTTGATACTTGTAGGATAATTTGGAAATTTGCCAGCTATAACTAACAGCTCGACCTTTAAGTTTGGTTTTTATCGCGAGCAGTTGAGCAGACATGGGATGTTTAGTTCACAAGATTAAAAGGTCGACCTTTCGTTGCATTTATCATAATCTGAAGCCAAATTGACAAAATTAATCATAAGCACAAAATGTGACCTTAGAATTCTATGAATATCACAGAAATGACCAAGTGTAAGTATTGGGTGTATTTGTGTGCGGGCTTGATGAACAAACCAATATATTATGGATCAAACTTCAAAAACAAATAGTAAATGGATTAATAAAATATAAAAAATAAAAATAACAAATGACAATTGAACAGTAACTTTCATTAAATACCTACTGATTTAAAGGCCCAAAAATTACCCAAAAAGTGACCCAAAAATGGTAACAGATTTATTTTTTTCTTCTTTTTTTCGTGTAAAATTGTACTTTTGTGGGAGAAATTGCCAACTAAAATCATTTGCAAATTTTTTCTTTTTAACATTCAACCCAAAATCATACAAGGATTTTTAAGGTTTTCTGAAGCTTTACTGCATTTATGTTTACGAGGCAATTTGTCAACATTATTCCTTAGGGGCCGTCAGCGGCATCGCCAAGGGGGAGCCTAGGGGAGCACGTGCCCCCAAAAGGTGTCCCACCCCCTTTGTCTGGCGGCGCTGCTGGGGGCTGCCCAAAGTTGTCAACATTTTCACAGTTCTACAGAGTGCAGTATTTTTCAAGACCCCGTCCCTTCCCCCGAAATACTACTTTTTTGTCACTACCGTGAAATGTCATTTTACAGTGCATGTAAAGTCGTACACAGCCTTCGACCCCCTCCCCCTTCCTACACTTTGTAGAATCATAAAAATACTGACAACTTTGAACAGCTCCTTGGTTATGTAATGCCGTTTATGAAATTCGTAAATAAAAATTTAATTTGCAAACTATACAATGGGCCTTTAAAAACAGAACTCTGAACATTGAGAGAATTTTGAAAAAAACAAAAAAACCAAAGACTTGGGACTTCGGATATGTTGTCAATGATTTATCTACACAATCCAGCTTAGTGTCAACTTGTTTATTCACCATTTACGCAAAGAATTTGATTTCTCCTTACCGAGCTGATGACGCAAAAGAAAAAAAACGTTTAATGGAAAACTAATCGTCCCTAGTAACCAACAGGAGCAACTAAAGTCATAGGTCAAGTTAGAATTTTCTGCTTGCGCTACCGAAAACATTCCCATGATATACCGTCGACAACCACCCTCCTAGACACAGACAAGAGTTCTGGGTCGTTACTTCAGCGGTTGCCAAGCGCGATTTGGGGAGCGGGGCGATGATATGCGTCATATAAGGCAGATAATGGAAACATTCAAAAGATATCAAATCGTTTTACGTGAGAACTACTTGAATTTCAGGAGCTCAAGCACCACCAAACAGGATAAAGTCAACTTTAGAAATCCGGTTGTGATGTTAACTTGTTAAAGGCAGTATACATCATTAGTAATCTCGAAAATCAGAAATGTTTACAGAATTACGCCTAACTTACACATGATGACCGTACAAAACTTCCCCTGAGATGGCTTTGTCTGAAGTGCTATAGTCTTTGAGAAATGAGTAAAACAATTATTTTTCGTCTCACGAGACAAATTCAATTCGCCCCATAACCATTTCGCCCAAGTGCCATTTCGCCCCAAAACCACTTCGTGCACAGACCGTAGTTGAGGGCGAAATGGTTCAGGGCAAAACCTCTTTTTGACTGTTTTCTCAAAAGTTAGACGAAGTACAGAGCTGGTTTTGGCTCAGGTTGGTTTTAATCATGCATATCTTCAACCACACAGGGGGATGAAACTATTTGTAACAGTTTACCAATCATGTATACTATCTTTAAAGGAGCGTGTCCAGATCACTTTTTTTTTATCCCCCCCTCCTTTTTTTCGCCATGGGTGTTGAGATTTAGATACCATATAATCTCTCATTTTTTGCATTAACATTCTAAAATTCTGTGTTCTCAATCAATATATTTTCAAGGATATTGTCTAAAACCAATCAAAGTTTTGTAAACTAATTTATCCGTTTTAGCAGTGGGAACATCTGGACAAGCTTCTTTAAGTTCAGACATTTGCTCAAGACGTTTATAATTCACCTGAATAAAGGCCTGAGAGTCTAATCTGAAGTTGAAGTCGCCAAACAAGAAGACTGGTACTTTGTCATGCTTGTCCTTGGCCAACCTACAGAATGGAAAAAATTACAAATATTACATGACTGAATTACACTATAAGGCCAACCAAAATAAATGGTGCATTTACGGTAACTAGGTAGGTAGGTAGGTAGGTAGGAAAATCGTTTTATTTTGTCATTTTTTTTACATTTCAGTTATTATTTTTATTATTATTTCTTTCTGGTATTCATACCAAGGATTCCTCAATAGTGCTCATTGCACTGTCACTCGCAAGCGTGAGGAAACTGAAGAATTAGAATTAGAAATGGCCAGAGACACCGGGGATGATCCCCTTGCTCTTCACGAAAGAATGCTCTGGGATCTTTAGAGTGCGTTTCCATTACCTAACACACTGGACCAACGGCTTTACATCCCTTCCGAAGGATGGAGCAAGTGTGGTTGAGTGCCTTGCCCAAGGGCACAGGTACCGTAGCCGTGGGGAGGTTCGAACCTGCAACCCCAAGTTTTCACCTATGATTGCGAGTCAATGACCTAAACCGCTCGGCCAGTTCATGCATTTGCGTGTTGTTTTGCAATGTTTGAAACTCACTATTAACACTATTATCCATGTTCATGTACAAGTGTAGAAAATGTTATGTTCGTTGGAAATTATTGCAAAAAGTGCTCATTTAAAATTATCAACTTGAAAATTGGCAATAAAAAGTTTGAGGTCGGCAATTTGGCCTCAAATTCCAGGTAGGTCGGGTTACTGTAAACACACCATTTATTTTGTTTGGCCTAAAAGAAAAAGGCGGATACACATTTAGCATTTTTTTTATTGCAAACCAAAACACTAACTGTGCCTACACAACATTTTGATAAGTTTCAAACTGCAAAAGTTGGTGGTGAATTGTGCTTGTGCTGGATTTGTTGGTTAAATGTTTCTGCACCATGCCTACCACACAATCTCCATGCCAATTTATACTTGCCACTGGTTTATATTTAACCTGGCAATTGCCAAGTTTAACCCTACCTACAACCAAAAGGTGACTTGAAAAGGCGAATAAGACTCGGGTCTGATCCGCCTTTTAAATTTTACTTTTTGCATTTACACTAAGCACCTGCCCAGCTTCAACTCGCCTTTTGGGAAAATGCCGAGTTCATTATGGCAAAACTGATGACTATTTTCACCTGAACGCACTAAAGTCAACAATGGTTAGTCGTGTCTGGTCGACCATTTGGAACCAGTCCACAGAGCACGGTCGAGCTGGTCACTGGTACTTATCAGGCATGCAGTGTTTTGTGTGGAACCAGCATTTTGATCGATTATCTAATCAAAGGCATTTGTACTGTAACATTAGTGCACATGTGTGCTGCACCAGGATGACATTTAATCGGTGGTTAAGTCTAGCTCCAGGACTCGTGTTCGTGTGAAAAGACCTAAGTTACGTCAGACTGAGAATGACAACGTGCTCCTACCTCTGCAGTGTGTAGTCCAAAGCTCTCTTTCTGTATTTGCTATATGATGAGGGAAACTATGGTCAAGAAAAATCAAAACAAATCAGACAGTTGGTGGGAATTGTATTAGACTTTTAAAGCATTCACTTGACACAAAAACTATAAAAAAATGTTAAAGCTCGTATACAGAATTTGTAATGTCCGAAGAAAAAAAATCTACCATTTGACTGGAAAAACTCACTTAAATGGAAGATGAAGTGGTTTCAACTGTCTAATGCAATGATTCCACTCAAGATGATTTCTTTTTTTATCAAGAAACTAAAATTTAAGATGAATTTATATAAATACCTATGCATGCACATTTTTTTAAAGGAGTGCCTTCATGTGGGCGAAGCTAGCCTGCTGACTACCATGGTATTATGGCTCTGTTGGTATTATTCTCGTGCAGAATACCAAGAGAACCAGCCTAAATAGAAGGTTAGCTTCGCATAATTTCTTGAAAGGATGGATGCAGTTTTTCATTGTTTTCTTGAAACGTATATGAGGTACTGAGCCGACTTATAAACGGGTTGAAAAAGTGTTTTTACTTGATCACGATTTTTAGCCCGAAGAAAGAAATTTTTATCTTTATCAATACAACAGCTATGATGCAACAACATAAAGCAAGGTTAAGTAACAGAGGTAAGTGCAAACCATGTACCAATGCGCTTTTCTTGCTTTTTTGGCATGTAATAATGCGATCAACGTACGTCATGACAAATGGAAACCAAAATGGTGGATGGAAGGCGTCACGTCACCGGAAAGCAATCAATACTATTGATCCAGGAATTTGTACAATTGTTTGGGCAATAATACTTACGGTTTCCATAGCAACCACGTTGCTTGCATCGTGGAATAAGTGTATATTTACAAGGTCGAATATCCTGGGTAAAGATAACATAACAAAAACATAATTTAAAATATTGACATTTATCAGTGGGATAACCCTGCACATTGATGCATTGGGGAAATTGAACAGCCAAGGTCTGGCACTTCTGCATGTTTCGTATGAATAGTATGAATGCACTTCCTTTCACATGCACACTTAGTATCCACTTGACCAGACTAAATTGTTGTTGCTATGTGGTGCATGCGGCAGGTTTGAAGTACAGAATCGGTACCGTGTTCACCGTAGGAGAGAATGGCATAAAGCAACCAGACTGTTGGCTGCTGGGCAATGGTGTGTACCATGTAGCACAATGTAGTAGTTTGTGACTTTATAAATTGCACCTTCATTTAAAAGTGAAGAATTCAGGGCACCAGCCATTATGCTGATAAATGTCAATATTTGCACTATGCCAATTATACACAGTTTTTCGCGCACTTGTAAAAAGGAAGGGCCGACAATTTACAGTAATTTCTGACAGGTGACTTGTGAAACATCATTCAACAGAAAGTATTATCAATATGAAACAGTACAATTAATAACGTGATAACAATCACTATGTTTGCAATGAGGATGCTCTATTTGGTGTTGTTCACAAGCGCTTCACAAAAATGTTTTGAGCTGCCACGTCAAAATGAGGAATGGATTTAGATATTGATTGAGTTTTATGGAAGGTTTCAAAATAATGAAATTTCAACTTCATACCCTGTAACAGGGTCCTCATCAGCAATAACTTGGTTATTTCACATTTTTCCGTTTGGCATTACCAAGCTTATGTGCACCCACAAAATTCATTCTGGAATGGTTGTTTTAGAAATATATGTACATGTGTGACCCATGCACTTTTTTTGTGTCCCATGCGTAACACAAATTTTGCTGATTTGTCACTTTGCTATCTCTTAACTGACACAATTAATGGCCCTGCTGGTTCAAAATCTGTAGAGATGGCTATTTTAGGTCACTTGAAATCTTGTTATAAATCGATATTTCTCTATTTTATCCAATGAGGCATCACTCTTTGTGTAGAGAGTCATGTTAGGGCGACGCGGTGGGTTAGGGCGACAATTTGGCGTAGCCCCAATATTTTGGAAGTCAAAAAGCATTTTGTTTAGGTCAAAAACCATCTTTTAAAAATCGAGAACCATTTTTATTAGGTCTAGAACCATCTGTTAGGTATGGAACCATTTTTGGAAGCTTTGGGTACAGAAATTTGGTGTCCAATCGATGTCTTTTAGCCGAAATTTCAGTGGTCGTCTGGCAAAGTTTTACCGGTGGGTCGCCCCTTTGCAGCATTAAGTGATATTATTATTATTATTATTATTATTATTAGTATAAAAATGCACCCTAAAATGTAGCGAACAAGAATGGAGCTATTAACGAGTCTTCTAAATTATTCTTACCTATTTTCCACGTTCCATCTTGTTCTCAGAAAACCCTTTCTAGACCAGACTGTCTAAGGACACAAAATATAAACCAACCAAATTAGTTACAGGCCCAAATTTTAATCAACCATTTGACCAAAAAAAAAAAAAAAAAACTCAATCGAATGGAAGACAGAAATGGTTCCAACTGTCCAATGCAATGATTTTGCCCAAGCATGTTCAGCTTAACTTACCCCTGGGAAAAAGTTCTGTGGGAACTTGGACTTTTCGTAGATCGTCTTTTTATCTAACAAATTGACTGACTGCCTGCCTTGGACTGTGTTGAACCTGCATGCTGTTAAATTGCAAGAAAACCAATCAAAAAAGTTAAAATCATTACCTGCAGACAATGAAAAGAGAGACAAGAAAATTTATGTTAATGGGCCTATGACATGCTAAACAACTTTTTGCCTAATCTTTGCTTCATATGATAGATTACTTGTTTAGCAAGACATGCTATTGTTTCGCTTGGATGTAAAGTCAATAAAAGGTAGCCTTTTTCAACTTTGAAGATTTCATTGTAATAAACCACAGACAGAGGTTTGGAGTGCATCACGTAAGGAAGACAGAAGGGAAAGGTTAAGAAAAAACATAAGACTTCAAGTTGGACTTGTGGCAAATTGCTGCAGTTTTCTCCCCCAGTTTCGTCATGGCTTACAACAGGAAACATGTAGAACAAACTCAAACAGTCATGGATTACAAAAGTTCCAGGACGTTTGAGAAAAAAGGTGGAATCTTTTGTGCACAGTTGAATGTGATTTTCCTGTGTTTGCCCCTTGTGACATCATGACCTTGGTCATGAATATGCATATTCGCATTAGCAAAACAAGCTCCAAATAGGATTTTTATGAATGTAACCAAGTATATTGGTTTTATAGCATAGATTTCATTGATAAAAATCCCAAATAAGGGGCCCTTTAAGTGAAACTAATTTTGCCCATTCACGACGCAGTATGCACTATACTAAAGCATGCTAAAACTCATAGCGTGCTTGGGCGGGACTCGAACCCACAACCTCCTGCATACTAGGCAGACGTCTTAACCACTCAACCACCGAGCATGCTGATGGCGAATGGCAGGTTCGATGGTCCTACAGCAGGTGACTGTATAAGGACTTATTGCATTGGTTTAACTAATGTAAGTACATGTACATGTAATTTTGCCCATTCACGACGCGGTATGCAAGATATACTCAGTGCGTTTCCCGAGGACATGCTAAAATTGACTACTTGGAAATCTGACTACTTAAAAAACACTTATTTTTTAGTAATCCGTGGTTAACAACTGCACTACCGTGATTTGAGACCACCAGTTGGCTTTATATCTCAATTGGTAGGGCGTCTGCACGTTAAGCAGAAGGTCAGCGGTTCGAATCCCGGTGGAGCCAAGTTGCTTTTCACTGCATCCAGATTTCCCAAGCTCATTTGGACATTTGTCCACATTTGTATCCCAAACTAATTTGGTACAAATTCCCCGACAAACCAAATCAAAATCAGTTTACCTTTGAAGTCATAGAGCTGTACATTCTGAAGGGACTCGTGGACAAAGTACAAATTACCAAGTGCCTGGAAAATGATCAAAAAAAAAATAGTATGTTTCAGAAAAAAAGCTCTTTAATCTAAATATGTGGCTGGCTGGTTTTAATCTGTATGTTTAGTCCAAGTAACTCTGACTCTAAATATGACTACTTTTTTTAATATGGGGACGTGACATGTGATACAAGCGGTTTAGCAGGCATTGCATTTCCATTAATTCCCAGCCAACACACACGCTTAAAAACGAAACAATTTTCACCCTCAAAATTACCACAAATATACTCGACACAAATGGATATCAAGGTTTAAGCCGAGGTACAATGACTTACATTCCAACAGAAAGCGCAATTTTTCGTCAGATTTTAACTCGGTGAAATTCAAGTTTCTGCAAACACACCCTCAATTGATAGGCATGTAGGCCCTACTCATACATGTAGCTTAACTCATCCTATTTCAGATATTGTGTTCAGTATGGGCTCTACTATTAGATAACTTTGGTATTTGACCTTGACAAAGGACATTACTCAACAACCAAAAAGCTGCGAGGAGTATTAAAAGACAATACTTGTGGTCTTGGATTAAACTACATGTAGAGGCTGGGTTCGAATCCTAAATGTAACTTTCTTGAAAATTAATTCTAAATATTGTACCCAGATTCTTTCTCAGTGTTGTAATGACTCAGATTTGAGACTCGGGACTCGAGTGACTCAAGTCCCGATTTTCACTGACTTGACATGAGACTCAAACCTTAAATGATATGACTTGAGACTCAGACTTCAAATGACTCGACTTGGATTTTTTTTTACTCAAGTCTGCAAAAAATATAAAAACCTTTATGCATTTTTTGGGGGTCATTTTGAGGACCGAGTTGTATTTCACAGCTACAGAAACCTAAGACTAAGCTTTGTCATGAAGCATTCTTGGTCAAAGCAACAAAAATACCCAACATGAATGATGAATGCAAGTTTCAGCATTTAGCCTCTTTTTGCAATTAGCTTGAACAAATTTATTGTCATGACTATTTGACTTGACTTGACATTGGTGTCAAATGACTTGACTTGACTCGGGACTCGAAGGCATTTCGACTTGACTCGGGACTCGAAGGCATTTCGACTTGACTCGGGACTCGAAGGCATTTCGACTTGACTCGGGACTCGAAGGCATTTCGACTTGACTCGGGACTCGAAGGCATTTCGACTTGACTCGGGACTCGAAGGCATTTCGACTTGACTCGGGACTCGAAGGCATTTCGACTTGACTCGGGACTCGAAGGCATTTCGACTTGACTCGGGACTCGAAGGCATTTCGACTTGACTCGGGACTCGAAGGCATTTCGACTTGACTCGGGACTCGAAGGCATTTCGACTTGACTCGGGACTCGAAGGCATTTCGACTTGACTCGGGACTCGAAGGCATTTCGACTTGACTCGGGACTCGAAGGCATTTCGACTTGACTCGGGACTCGAAGGCATTTCGACTTGACTCGGGACTCGAAGGCATTTCGACTTGACTCGGGACTCGAAGGCATTTCGACTTGACTCGGGACTCGAAGGCATTTCGACTTGACTCGGGACTCGAAGGCAGTTTCGACTTGACTCGGGACTCGAAGGCAGTTTCGACTTGACTCGGGACTCGAAGGCATTTCGACTTGACTCGGGACTCGAAGGCATTTCGACTTGACTCGGGACTCGAAGGCATTTCGACTTGACTCGGGACTCGAAGGCATTTCGACTTGACTCGGGACTCGAAGGCATTTCGACTTGACTCGGGACTCGAAGGCATTTCGACTTGACTCGGGACTCGAGGGCAGTTTGACTTGACTCGGGACTCGAGGGCAGTTTGACTTGACTCGGGACTCGAGGGCAGTTTGACTTGACTTGGGACTCGAGGGCAGTTTGACTTGACTTGGGGACTCGAGGGCAGTTTAACTTGACTTGGGGACAGTTTGACTTGACTTGGGGACTCGAGGGCAGTTTGACTTGACTTGGGACTCGAGGGCAGTTTGACTTGACTTGGGACTCGAGGGCAGTTTGACTTGACTTGGGACTCGAGGGCAGTTTGACTCGACTTGGGACTCGAAGGCCGCTTAACTTGACTCGAGACTCAAAGGCCGCTTGACTTGACTCGGGACTCGAAGGCCGCTTGACTTGACTCGGGACTCGAAGGCCGCTTGACTTGACTCGGGACTCGAAGGCCGCTTGACTTGACTCGAGACTCGAAGGCCGTTTGACTTGAGACTCGAGCAGGAGGAGACTCTTTACAACCCTTGTCAAAAACAAGAAAATCTCACTTTTAGGTCAAACGGCAATGCTACAGAATTTCTTCCCAATTCAAATAATTCAAAATTCCTTGTTTTAAAAAAAATACTCCAAAAATTCCCACTCAAAAGTTGCCATCCACGACCGAAGGAAATTGACATTGACAAATGTGTAATAGATATTATTTTCAAGCGATGGCCTGTCACACTGCCGGAAAATAAATTATGTAAAAAGCCAAGCGGCGAACAAAAATGATCGTCGAGCCCGTCTTTCTCGTTGTATCAAACCTTATCAAAACTGAATCGATTAGCGACTTGAGGTCAATCATTTGTTGCCATATCAGTCTCGTTTGCTGTTTATACGACGCTAAGAGGGTAAGGAAAAAGTCCAAACGAGAAAAGAAAGAAAACAATACCCTAGTGTGTCAACAGTTAATGGGCTATTTCACACCTCCGAATCAACACCGAATCCGAGTCTGAAAGCCCCTGAACCGCCCATTAAAGGCAAGACCACGATAACTCCCGATAGCGTACATTTATTTTCCTTCTGCGGTGTAATCAAAAATAATACTCGATGCGAGCTGATAACATTTACCCTGCCAGAAAAAGCCTCCTTGACTTCCAATTTTGCAGCATTTCAAAAATAAGTCAACAATTATTGACATGTTTGACACCCTCTTGTTGGCGCGAACAAAGTCTGAAAAGCTCGCGTAATTACCGTTTAAACACAGGGGTAGATTATGGTGGACAAAGGGCTCGATGTCGTTAGCATGTAACCCAGCAGCTCCCAGGCATGGCAAATGAGTTCAAACCCCAGTCAGGGTGTGTGTGCACAGGTGGCCCCATTGTCATTAACACCTTTCCAATTGAAAACCAAGCCTCTTGGGGAAAACCAATATTTATTTACTTTTTTTGCACTTTTTTGGTCATTGAACGATTCTTTTTGATTGATACAGCAAGACCACAGAAATATTTTATTTTATTTTCTGTGCAATTTTATACATGTAGCATTTCAGGAAAACATGGCTGGGTCCTTCTGATTTGAAAATCAGGCATTTTTTAAACTGTAGTTTTAACAGAGCAAGTTTTAATAGGGTCAAGTTGTCTTTTAAAAAAATAATACATGTATGCCCGAGCAATATAAATTTATCAGCTCATGCTTTCAATAAATTTGATTTATTCTCAATTTGTTTTCAAGCCTTTCACCTTGGTTCAAAAAAATAGGGGGTACAAAATAGATATCTTAAGGCCTTTCCAACCAGAACAACCATCTCCAGAGTAAACCCACAGGCTTTATGTCTCATTCAAAGGATGGAACAGAAACTAAAGGGTTATTAATTATATTAAGTGCCTTGTTCAAGGGGCAAGTACATTTGTACTTCGAGGTGTTTCGAACCTCACACCCTTAGAGGGCCCCTGAAATGCTAAATATCTTTATGTAAAGTTTTTGCTCCATATGAAAGATTACTAGTTTAGAAAGACAATACCACTGCTCATTTTGATGCCTCATAAATAAAAGGTGGGTTTTTCAACTTAGGGCGCCGTTTGGGGCATGTCACTTTAGGAGCACAAAGCAGAAAAGCAAAGAAAAAACATAAAATTTCAAACTGGAATTGTGGAAAATTGCTGCAGTTTCCAGCCTTAGTTTTTTCATGGCTACAGCAGGCAACAAACCCAATCACGGGTTACAAAAATATCAGCAAGTTGGAGAAAATACTGAAAGCAATTTTCTAAGTGTGAACGGGGCTGGGGCGCCAATGTTTCCTTTTCAAAGTAGAAACTCCCCTTTTGCAAAAGCCACTAAATACACACACCAATTAGCTAAATTAGCATAATTATCCCAACACATTCTCATGGAAACCTCTCCACCTGATGCAGTGACAGCGCCTTCATGTGATAAAAACATGGTGTTTCACACGTGTATAAAAAGCTTGGGGTCGGTGGGTTATCGGTCGCAGCCAAAGCTCACAGCTAAACGATTGCTGTGCAAAGAAAATACAGAGATCGTCGGCCAAGATAGGGCGATGAAGTTGTCAAAATTGAATGACTAAAGAGCTAAAATGTGTGGCATCTTATCACAATTTAAACTTTGTTCCTCTACAAAAAATTAAAACTCTTGAAAAAGAGGGGCTCTTTATCTCATAAAAATATCACCGTGGAAAATCAGTGGATGAGAGGCAGTCTCAATTGGGCAGGGACATTAACGTTATCTTGTACAACTCACGGCCGATTAGCACGTGTCTGAACTGCATAATATACTATGGTTTGGCATGGACTATCCTTGGCTTGCCACTTGGTGGCGCCAGAGCAATTTGCTGGGCATGTACACCGGAAATCTGCTGAATCATGCTACAGCCGATTGATTCAAATTATTTTACATAATCTCAAATAGTTAAACTACACACAAAATAAGACAGAAAAATAACAAGGACCGAGCCTAAAGCCGAACAAATCACAAAATGCTTTCCCTGTGCTTTTAAGATGGCCATTTTGTAGTTTTTTTTTCCATATACATTGAACAAAGATTTGAAGGGAATTACCTCCTGAAATCAACAGATCATCCAATTCTAAGACATACTTTCCACTTGCACTTTTGTCAAAAATGTTTCATTTCTGAGATAAATAATAAAATTGCTGTAGAGGGCGCTGGGTGCACATATGAATGGTTTGCTCTATTGCAATTTTTCAAGGAGAAAATGTGATTTTTCTATATAGAAAAGCAACATTTGCGACAAAAGTGCAAGTAGAAAGTATTAGATCATAAATCTGTTTTTTCCAATAGTTGATTTCCTTCAAATCTTTCTTCAATGTATACGGAAAAAATACCAGCCATTTTAGTCAAATGACAATCATTATTAAGAACTTTCACAATGGCAACCGTACTCTTGCAACGTACATGCATCTACTACAAATGTGTAATACTGCCCTCTGTTGTTGAAGTTATGCCAATTACAAAGCCAAATACTTCCCTTGAAATAGCTACAATCAAGCACTAAGTAAACAATATTCCACATACGTGTATTGCTAGTCATCAACTTGTTGAAGTTACACTGCCTGTATGTCCGAGAATCCAATTAAAATTTTTGTTTACATGTACATGTATGTATATTTTTTTCAACATGTGAAATTAACCATGTTTGGTAATTCTGTAAATTTTTCAACAGTTCATTTTTCCATGGGTGTTGAGATTTTGATATCATTTGTCATATTTTTCTCATTACCATTCCAAAATTGTGCTCTCAATCCGTATACATTCTATTTTCAAGGATTTTGTAAAACAAAACCACTGATGTTTTGTAAACTAATTTATCTGTTCCATTAAAGGCACAGGCTCATCAGCAATGCGCGCTCGCCAAATTCGTGCATGAAATAAGCAGCTCCATGCCTTTGCTTTGGAGCTGTGTATTTCGTGGCACGAATTTGGCACGCGCCCATTGCCGACGTGCCCGTGCCTTTAAGTAGTGCAGTGATTACACCAACCTTTTTGCTTCCACCAAATTGGAGATTGCAAATTTCCTGTTTTCTTCCCATGGATAGTATTTTGGGAAGTATTTTATAATGATTGTTAGAGGTTTGAACAAAATATATTTTCTAGAAAAATCTGAACAAGCTCCTTTAACGATTTGACACCTCTTTTGCCACACTTATTCAGTTCATTTATCTCAAACATAGGCATTTAAACTCTGCCCCACCACAAATGTGTAATACTGCCCTCTGTTGTTGAAGTTATGCCAATAATAAAGCCAATCACTACTTAGTACTTGTTAAACAATATTCCATATTGCAAGTCAACAACTTGTTTACGTTACACTCCCAACATGTATGAGAATCCAACTTTCAACACTAATTTTTGTTATATACAAAAACTTAAATTTAACACAACTCAAAAACAAATCATGAAATCTGCATTCTGTTTATCTGTCATCAAGTCTTGAGCTATGAATTGAATGCTTACTGTGTCATTAATGGTGCACAATTCAAGTCCATTTTCACCGAAAATATAAAACACATTTCTTCAAAATTCCTTGGATATTTGAGGTGTGTGCAGCGTTCTCCACTATTTTGTCCGGGCGTGTTGCCCGGACAAAATCATCAGAAGTACCATTAGCACCCGGACAAAAATAATCAATTTTCCCCTCTAAAACACTTTGAAAGTATATAGCCAATTAATTCCAGAATTAGGTGTAAAGTCACCAAACATGATTCGCTAGCCACTGGTGTCATTATCGTTCACTTACCACGCATATCTATCGGATCGGCGACCGATGATAGTTGCATGCATTTGTTTTGAACAGCGCCCTCACGCGGCGAACACTGATTCGCCGCGTGAGGGCGCTGCTCAGCGCGCCCGGACAAGATTTTTAGCAGTGGAGAACACCGTGTGCCCTATTTTCTGCTCAAAATAACTCGGTGCTACCGTAAACCCATACACACATTGATTTCCACCATGCATAGCCTTATTGTCTTACCTCTGAAGCCTTTGTTAAATTTTAGCCCCAAGAATTTCAGCCCAAGTCAAGTTTGAATTTCTGAATAAAGAATATGCGTCTTACAATTCTCTCATAAAATCCCGACAGTATGGATGAGCACTGACATTTGCTACGTACAAGGATGGAACAGCAATAATAATCAAACTACCGCTACATTCCGATGAAATGAAGACAAATCTCGTACCTTTAATGTAATTACAAAGCCACACAAGTACGGTAATAGATCCCGAACGAGCCCCGGAAGGGTTTTGTGAAGGGTCTTAATGGGGATGAGAATGGTTAAATGAAGAGGGATAATATAACTGATGACGGATGGAGTAGAGATGTGCAGGATTGCATGGTCCTAATCAGTTCATGGTCCCCCGTGGGGTGAAATACTGCCGCATTTTGGACACTAGGATGGAGTTAATTGCGGAAACGAATCGTCACAACAACTTTAAGATGGCATATTTGCCTCTCTAAAGAGTTGAACATGAGTAGAATTTTTCCCAGATGGGGAAATAAAAAGAAACGGAGCTCTAACCTCATCAGGACACAGACCTGGAGCATGTTTCTACTCACAAAAAGTTAAGGATATTATGGGGTGTACGCAGATACGTATTTTTTTGAGGGAATGCATTCCGCTTGAATTATTTTTAATACGATGAGACAATGCATAGTTCCGAGATTGCCCAGTTAACCCCGCCCCTTAGATATTGTTGCTATGTGCTCACAAGCCATCGCAAAAAAATGGCGACACTACGTACAAAGCAACGGGACTCGGCATGGAAAGCACAGATTCATTGGAGAAAACTCAAAGGTATTTATGTTTTAGGGTCGACAATTACCGTAGCACACACTGAGCGAAGGGCTAGTAATGCAGGGATGACATATTTTTATAAAAATGCGCTTTCCCACCTTTGAACAGCGAATCGCCCGACATTGAAACCAAAATTCACCCGGTCACTGGCGCATACAACATACAAACTGTATGGGCAGAAAATCGCGTGATTGTGTGATGATTGCATCACTTTAACCTATGTGGGCGCCGTCTGCTAGCTCTGTTGTGATTGGTCGGTGGGTTCGGCTTGATTGACAGGTCGGAACTATGCATTGTATCTGCATGACAGACACACCTTGACACAGGAATAAGTAAAAGTCATTTATAAAAAAAAAAATTCCAAAAACATACTAATATCCCTAACTTATTGTGAGTAGTGCAATGTTCCTCAGAATTACATGTAGTACTACAACAGCCTTAAAGGCCCAATGCATCATGCTGTGGAACTACTCTACTCCATTTCAGTCATAAAAATCATATTTGGGAATTGTTTGAGGCTAAAATAAAGGTTTCTGGTTTTTATGTTAATGTCAATATGCATATTCATGAGCAAAGTTGTGATGTCACAAGAGGCAAACACAGGCTCAATCACATTTAATTGTGCAAAACAAATTCCACTGTTTTCTCCAACTTGCTGAACATTTTGTAATCCATTGCTGTTTAGGTTCGTTTCACATGTTGCCCCTTATAAGCCATTAAAAAAATGGGGTGGAAAACTGTAGCAGCTTTCGCAGTTTCCGTGTGCATAATAAGCCCACGAGTGCCTAACCGTTTTAAAGGCCCTAAAATTTGTACTTCATGAATCGACAAGAAAATTTTACTCAAAGTGTTGATAGCAGTGGTAACAAATATGACATGAATTTATGTCTGTCCAAGGTGGTACTTTTTGTAAGAAATTAACCAGTTAATGCCGAGATTATTTCAAACATTGCTGTCCGAAGGCGCAGGTATATTTTTAGTTGAAGCATGGAGGAAGGAAAACAACTGAACTCATTATCCATGCACCGTAAAATATTGTTATGTCGATGCACCGTCATTGTACAGCCCAATACCGCTTTGTTATAAACTGTTTTGCCCATTTTCCTCGTAAATTACTGCGAGTGTAGACGTCGAAATCAGTAACAAGTGAATTTCTCCTGAACGTGTTAACATGTCCTCCGCTACACCGATGCGGAAATCTTGGCGTGTTTAAACGTCCTCCGACGTCAAGTGGTTAACAACTGAAGGTGGTTTTTTTCTTAACACGAAAATCTATGCATGGATTTTAAAGGTGTTCTGAAGCACTGGTGCATCTACTGTACAGTTGAAGTCAGAAGTATAAATACATGTACACCACTACCATCATCACCCAAAATGGTAAGCAGGACTACCCGAACCATTGCAAGGTGTACAAGCTATGTACGTTTTAAGTACTGCATGCACACGAGGAATTCCACAAAATCAAGAATTTAGTAAAGACCGTTACAAAAATGGTGTTAGCACACACATTTTAACACTTGGTTGCATACAGTTGTATTTATACTTCCAACTTCAACTGTATGTAGCTGAAATTTCTGCAGACTAGTTTACCAACAATTTTTATTGTAGATATGTTATGCCCCTATTCCCAGAATCCACAAGTTTCATCTTGCAAATAATATATTTGGCCTTTAAATCCCCTCAAAAAAAAAATCAACACAATTACTTGTACCGTCCAAAAACTACAAAGAAATGCCCGAAAACAAACCATCTGAGCAATTAAACTCCAAGCACGTCTATGAATCCGCAAGTAGGAATAGTTGCTAAGCAAGCGCAAGCCATCAAACCATCTCAGGTTAATAATTTCCACAAGAACAAGCAATCTTCCGTAGACAAGAAATTTAGACAAGAATCAAAGTTTCCTGATTTGCAAGAAAAATCTAACGAAGGCTTTAAAGTGTAATCTTGGTTACAAGAAAGCTCGGAATTACCAGCCTCAAGCGGATTTATTTTGTCCCAGTAGTTTGTGATTGATGAGAGCGTAAATGAACTAAAACCCAGCTGAATATACTCTGGGACTACTCTGGACGACCAATGATTCATATTCATATTTCTCCACCTGTCATAAACAAGATTACATGGCTGTGGTTTCAGGCACAAAAATAGATCAGTTTTGGGGCCAAAAACGCAAAAACGGTTTATATCGAGATTGTTTGTGTTTTGCATTTTTGTGTTTTTAAAATGTTTATTTGTCTGCTATCAAGGGCTGTCCAAACATTTTCACGGTTCCACAGAGAGTAGTCTTTTTCAAGACTTACCTCCCCACCCCCCTACTTAAAATGTTTGTCGTCACTACCATGAAATGTCAACATTTTACAGTCCATGTAAAGTTCTACGTGGCCCTTGAACCAAGCACCACGCCCCCTTCCCCACCCCCTCTCCCTTCCTATGCTTTATAGAACAGTGAATATGTTAACAACTTTGGACGGCCCCAAAGGGGATTTCCTACCAAAATGCAGTTGGTGATGTAGACTTAAAGCCCCAGTTCATCATTTGCAGTTACCCAAAATGTTACTTCACAAGTTGACAAGAAACAAAACGACTAAACGTGTCGATAGCAATGGTAACAAATACCACATGATTGTTTCCCCGTGCAAAAACAGACAGGTAGATGTATCCAGGGAGAGGGGGTGGGTCAACCCTCCCTACCCCTTTTTTGTGGGAGAAATTGCCAACTGAAGGTGCTTTTTTTATTTTTTTAAATTGTCTCCAGACAACCTTTTTACCATTCATTCATGCACAAACACCATGCATGGGTTTTTCAGGTTTTCTGAAGTATTACTGCATCTATGTGGCTGAAATTTCTACAAGGTAGTTTTATCAACGCTTTTAGTCAGGGTGGAAATAACACCATTTTTAACAGTTTACCAATCATGTACTCAATCTAACATGACCCCAGCCACAATATCGTTTGCTCGTCTTTACAACACTGCCTTATTACAGAGTCGGGACCATGCTCGACAAATACACACTTCGAGTCACGAGCAAGCCGCAGACGGAAAGAGAGATATGAACGTTGTGCCCACTCTTCGCAAGGTCTCAGTGGTGTCCGATTTCTACAAATACAGCGATAGTGTTTCAACAACTGCTCTCAGTTTGGCCAGGGCATGTCGGAGGCTTAAAGACGGATAACATGATTGGGAAATTTTTTAAAACGGGAACAGCAGCATTACATAACGAAAAAATAATGTTGATAAACTGCCTTGTAGAAATTTCCGCCACATAGATGCAGTACATGTAATTCAGAAAACCTAAAATGGTTTTCTGTTGAATTAATGGTAAAAAAGATTGTTTGCAAAATATTTTTTTCATAAAAAGTCCTCCCAAAATATCCTTGGCAAGGCTTTTGTAAATTCTAATAAAGATAATGTATTAACCATACGATAGTATTTTTTTTGGCAAGCCTGCAATCCACCGGGTCTTCATACAATTCTCCGCACGGAACAAAAGTATTAAGTTTCCATTCAAGCACAGAATACCCCCAAATTGAGAAGCAGTTCATGTTACACGTTACTTAAAAGGATGAATTTTAAAAATAGCATTTTTTGATAATGGAAGGGGGAAGTGTGTTGAATGTGCTTGAAGGAATGGTCATAAGCCATGGGCTGCCTGTCAAATAGTCTTGGATGATTCAACGCCGGAGTCGAGTAGAATCGATTCCACATTGGGAATCGGAATCCCGATTCCAGATTTGATGAATTGATTCCCAGTAGGAATTTATTCCCTTAGTCATCTAGATTGGATTCCCAGTGATAACTTGCCGATTCCAGAAATAACCTAGCAATTCTGAAACCAAAACACTTAACTTCTGCAAGAGTATTCAGTCAACCTCTGAAAATTTCCAAAATATTAGGAACATGTGTTTGGCACGGGCCGGCAACATTTTGTTTTGGACGTATAGTGCCAGTTGGTGCCAATAATCGGGTTACTGTCTGCACAGTGTGTAGTACCGTCAATGTACACGCACTTAAACATGCTAAATGAAGTAAATGTTTTTCTTTTGAATAATGGAATTGATTTCAAGTGGAATCGGAGCCAACTCCAGAAATGTTAGAGTCGCCCAAGCCACTAATATGGAAGTATCCATTATACACCAATCCGGTAATAAGGTCTTCTTCCCTGTACATCCGCCATAGCTGGGGGGCTTCCACTGAATGAACTGTATGTTTTTGTTGTTGCTGAAGCTGCATTTGTTTACTTCGAACAAGTTGCGCATCTTTGTAGGGTGTGTGCGCGCGAAGGCGGGCGCGTCGTGTGTACGCGAAGTAGGCGCATCGCGTGTACACGGAGGAGGCGCGTTCGTGCATGTAATGGATGAGCGCTTTTCGTTCTAACAGCAACACAAAACGCACAGCCCATGCACTGGACGCCCCCCAGCTATGGCGGATATGCAGGGAGGAAATCTTAGTTACCGGATTGGTGTATAACCAATTTTGAGAAAGAATGTCCCGTTTTGGTCCTACATGTTACATGTTGTTAAGTGATCAAAAATGTACCATACCAAGGACAAAATAGGGCAAAATATTACATTTTAAGTCACATTTGTGTGTCACTACCAGACTTATTGTTACCATTAGCTTGGGTAGTCCAAGTGAATATTGCTTTTTTAAACATGGTGACTACCAATATATACATGTAAGGTCCAAGCGGGTTGGCAGGTACCAGGTTTCCATAAATTCCTGGCCCAACAAACGACAGTTTTCACCCTCAAAATGGCTATAAATACACTTGACACCATGTGAGGTACAAATAGATACACCGAGGTTTAAGCCGAGGTGCAATTTTTGTTTCCGATTTTTAAACGTTTTTTTCCTGTTACGAATGCCTTGCGTGATGCATGCCGCGCACTGCATTCAAATATAGCTGGTACCCGGTGCTCGGAATAAATGCATGCCCGATACCTGCAAACCCGCTTGGACCCTAATATTGCAAGCCACGTCCCCATGTTAAAAAAAGCAATATTTAGGGTACAAGTTACTTATATCATAGCTTGGAGAAAACCCGGCATCAACTTGTAAGGCTTTATAGCTGAGGCAAACTAATTTAATTGCTACGCACTGCGCTGAGTGGCTAAATGACGATGTTCAGACATCACTCATTCTTGAGTATTATTCTATAAATAGGGATAATTCCTGTTGCCATGGTCATAAATTTCATAATCTCCTCTAAGGTAAAATATGCCCCTTTCATGATCATGATGCACGACTAATGAAAAATGCTAATGACCAGGAGCCAATTTCATGGTGCTGTTTAGCAAAACAAATTGCTCAGCACAGAATTTGCATTGTAAAAATGGGCGACCAGCCACAATTATGTCAAATTGTGTTTTTAGAAACAGTAGCAAAATATACACATCTCATGATTTTGGCTGGCTACCCATTTTTGCATAGTCTGTTTTCAATAGTGGAGAGACTTTTTCACCAGGATCATAACTCTATGCAATGCCAGTTATCTTCTCTAAAAACAAAAGAAATATCTTAAGACAGATCTAAGGAGATAACCTACATGTACCGTAAGCAACAAATAATGCAACAACATACCTTTTTGAAAACCCCGTGTACAAATTTCCTATTTAATATATGTAACATACCTTGTGACATTTTTTTAGTGTCCTTGTTACATACGGTATATTGGAAATTTGCACACCGGGCTTTCAGGAAGGTATGTTGTGGCACTATTCGTTGCAGTTCTTTAGCTGAAGTTATCTCCTTAGATCGATCTTAAGATATTTCTTTTGTTTTGAGAGAAGATGAATGACATTGTACAGATATATAATCCTGAAGGAAAAGGTCTCTCCAGTATTGAAAACAGACATATATAAAGCAAACAAATTCTGTGCTAATCAAATTTGTGCTAAAATAAATTAGGAAAAAGTATTTTCTCAGCAACACATACATGTACCTGATCAAGGACGATAATTTTTTTTCTCTGTTGTAAGTTAACCAACGATTTGGACATATTAATAGACATTCATAACTACCTTAGACAGTTTACGTATCCCTATTGGTTGAGAGCACGTCACATGGCCAGTTTTAAACGAGACGATAAAGACCAGCCAGCCAGTTTTAAACACTCTTACCTGGCCTGCATTTATGCCCGTGCCTTAGTCAGCGCATATGGAACACGCACACAGAAACTGCATGCGCCCGAAAGCAAAATGTGCAAAGTACCCCATCGTGTGCCTGCGCATACAACACCTGCATTACGCGTAACACGCACGATCGAACAAAAAAACTTGACGCACAGCTTGCAGTTTGAACGAACTCGTGATGCATACAAAAATACAATGCAGAATATGGCAAAACGGCAAGCAAATTTGACGAGTTTGACTGATTTGCGGCTCGGGCGATTATCACTTGTCCAGGCCCCTATCTGGTTTTAAAACCCTTGCCTGGAGTCTTACCTTGAAAGGAGTCTTAGGCCTCGAGTTTTGCTGTAACTGGCGCCGCAATTTGGAACAGCCTTAGTGCACATCTTAGAAAATCAACTATGTCTTCTTTGAGCTCATTCAAATCGGCACTTCGCCAAACATATTCACATGATCTACTTCAAGGAAGAAATGCTAATTTACGGAGTCGTATGACTTGGTTGCCATAAAATTAAACTTTATTTTTGGAGCCAGAGGGGAATTTTCCCATGTTTTTTTCTCTTAAAAAAGGGTTTTTGCAGGTTTTTCGCCCTTCCTGTAATTAGCGTAAATTTCAGTGTCACGTGCATGTATAGTATTTCTGGTGATGTTCTTCTGTAACCATTATTTTTGTCAAATTGTGAGAGTGTTGATGTTTTGTGAATTTTAATGTAGTAGTTGCATCTTTTTCCAGTTTGTTCATGATTGTGAAGTTGTTTAATTTAATATATTTGTTTTATGAGTGTTGGCAGGGCCCCAATAGAAACCAGTTCTTGTAAACTGTTTGGGCACACCCTGGGTAAATAAATGGAATAAAACACACAGCTAGAAAATAAATATGAACATCTGCTGTGCACATAGTTTGAAGGAGCATAATGTAGATGCTACATGTATAAAGAATTTCCCAAGCAAAACCTAATAATAGAGCGACATAAAGAGAACATGACGTCACAACGCTCATAAAATGAGAAATTCTAACTCATCGCCGGCTGGCCGGTTCAATTCTAAGACATAACAAATTGAGGTATGCCACTCCACAACTGGAGAAAGGAAAGAAGGAAAGGGGCAAATATAATCTATCAAACGATCAAAATAGATGTGGAATGTGTAAACAGCATTCCTGGTGTTGGCTTCAGGCATTGATGTCTTGAATGGGTGCTGGGAATTATGTGAGAATGGTCCTTATGACTAATTTGAACTAAAATTAACCAATTTGATTTTAAATTTAATTTTGATTTTAATTGTTGATTTTTAAAATATATTTTAAAATTAATTTTAATTTCAATAATTTTGTGTATTGTGGGAATTATGTCAGAATGCATCCTTAAGGCGGATACACACTCGCGGAAAAATCACACTTTCGCATTGCATGAGCCCCCAATCGCCGATCTTTCCAAAATAGAAAATTCCAGTTCTGGTATCTTGGGGCTTCTCTGATACCTCATTGGCTGCGTGCTGGAAAGGTCAGCGCACCGCGGTCAAAGTTCAACAATTTTGAACTTTGACCCAGCTCAAAACATTTTGCGCGTCGCGATAGGCTGCGCACAAGCGACAAACTAGTTTGTGTACAAACCAATGGCACAGTGTGATTTTTCCGCGATAGTGTGAACTCCCCTTTAGAACTAAATTTAACTAAAATTAACCAATTTTGATTTAAATTAAAATTTTATTTCAATTGTTGATATTTTTTAATTATTTTAATTGTGTACCTGGCAGAAGGGGATAAAAGCGCTCTGGTGCCAAAAATCAGTTACGCCCCTCTGCCAGGCAGATTTTTGGCACCAGAGTGCTTATGCCCTTCTACCAGGCACATGACGAATTATTAATTATAATTTCAATTTCAATAAATTTGTAGTGTTTTAGATTTATGGACAGAGAGTTCAGTTTATTTGTACACGTACAATGTATGTATTTGCTTTTATTTTCATGATTTTCTTCTTTTGTCCTTCTGTTTTGATTAATACGTTTCATACTGTATCTTTATTATTTCTTGCCACCATTTAAAATATTTTGCTTGCATTTGACTAGATGTTTTGTTGTACTGTTCTGCTTTTTTTTTGTAATTTGTAACCCTTAAATTAACTATTTTACTCTATACTAGAGTATAGGGATTTCATGGAAAACCATTTAAGATACTTTGTGACGAAACATTTGATAACAAAAATATAAAGTGTATCCCGGTTACAAGCGTATATTGGAAATTTGCACACAGGGTTTTTAGAAAGGCACGTTGTCACACTATTTGTACCGCTTTTTGGGCCCAAGTTAGCACTTTAGAACAACTGAAACTGTTTTTTTATTTTGAGACCAGACAACGGTATTTCCTCGAAAATATGGTCTGTGTTGCCAAAATGCCCCCTTTACTGTGGAAAGACCCATATAATCTAGCTACTGCATTTTGAACACGGGCATTAAAATATTAATTTCGTCAGATGTCAAGTGTTCAAATAATTTTGCACAAAGGCACTGTACGACACAATGTTAATGAAATTCTATCCAATTAAACATTTATAAGTAGTCATATTTTATGCAAGCATCCCCATGTACATGTATTGCCAATATGCACCTTGAAATGAATACTAATTTGAAAACATGCTACAGTATAGCTTTCACGTAAATGTGTTGGTATAATGCATGCACAGCGCCGGTGCCTCGCAAACAAATTAAATTTTCAACATTCGGCTGTGTCAAATGGTAATTGGATTCCACTGAGACGTTAGGACGTCTGGCGAGTGAGTTCTCGGGATAAAGACATCAAAAAATTGGAAGAAAGGATTTTCTCCAGAAATAATATTAAAGGAGCTTGTTCAGATTTGTCCAGAAAATGGATTTCGTTCTAACCTAACATTCATAAAAAATACCTCACCAAAATACTATCCAAGGGAAGAAAATGGGAAATTTGCAATCTCCAATTTGGATGTGGAAGCAAAAAGGTTGGTGTATTCACTGCACTGCTTTATGGAACCATATAAATTAGTTTCCAAAATATCGGTGGTTTTTTGGACAACATCCTTCAAAATATACTAGGATCCAGAGCGCAAAATTTCAGAATGGTTTTGAGAAAAACAGTAAGACAAATGATATGGTATCAAAATCTCAACACCCATGGGGAAAAAAAAGGGTCAAAAAAATGTGATCTGAACACACTACTTAATTATTTGAAAATGACAATAAATTTCATATTTTTGATGTCCACCTCAGGTACGATTTTAGAGATTTGTGATCCCAAAGTGAAAGCATGTATATTTGTCATTAAAATAAATAAACATAAAAACAGGAGCCAAAGTGCAACATTTTGATATATTTATAAAAATGGCTTTTCCATGTTGCCAACATTTTTTAAAAGAAATTTCTGTGCAATTTCTAAAGTGTGTACAATATTTAAAATAACTTACAAACATTAAATTCATTTCTTGGTATCACAGTTTTGAGAAATATTTGAGAAAATTGTTCAATGACGTAACAGGGAACATTGAGAATTTGTTTCAGCTCTTACTATTACATTTCAAGTCATTTTTACCAGTTCTTTTCGGATAAAGTACATGTGGGTAATTCCCAAAATTAGGGGTCCAAAATGTTTGGTGTCCCAGTTACGTACGACACTCTCTGCTTCAAAAACCACCATTTATGACCACAAATTCTCAGTAATGGACTGTGGCTTGTGATTATAGGGGGCAGCATCATTTTCTTCAATATTTTGTTCTCTAATTCCTGAAAAATATTCAAAACAAAAGACCATAAAGGCTTATAATTTGTTCCATGGTATTGAATAAGAGTTTGGTGTCCTGTGTTACCTACGCCAAAGAAAATTGGCTGTAGAATTAGTTTGCATTAACCTTGGTGCCATATCTACGCATAAACATGAAATTTAAGTGGCATTTGTTGAAATAAAAATAATTATTTTCTACTGGGAAACCACTTTCAATCAATAAAAACACTTGGAAATCTTAAAAATCATGTCACACTTTTGGACCCCTAATTTTGGGAATTACCCATGTACATGTAGCTGCTGGTTTTACCAACTCTACAGAGCCTGTATTTTATAAATTCAAAATAAATTGCGAGCAAAATTTCAATAAATCTTCAAAAGTTTCAAAATGTCACACAATGCATAGCTCTCACTAGTTTATTGAATCAATTGGTAGGGCGTCTGCACGCTATTAAGCAGAAGGTCCGCGGTTCAAATCCCAGTGGAGCCAAGTTGCTTTTCACTGCATCCAGATTTCCAAAACTCATGGACATTTATCCACATTAGTATCGAATGTTACCACTTATTCATAGTTTATTGAATCACTAAGCCCTATCCCGTGTCAAAAAAGTCAAAATGCAGACAGTAGTCAAATTTGTCCATTTTCCATTTTACTGTTCTATTGGTAAAACCTTCTAAAAAGAAGTCCAGTGCAGACAAAGCTTAAAGGAACACACCTTCTTTGTTGGGCTATTTTAGGCTCGAAATAGACCCATACATTATTCTGAAGCGCATTCGAGAGTAAATTAGATATATCCTGAAAAGACGCCGTCAAATTTAGCCGTTTTTGAGCACTTTTGAAAAATCCAAAGTCACGTGACTTTTCGGAACCAAATTCTGGTTCCGAAAAGTCAAGTGGTCTTGTGAGTTAGTTGTATTTCCAGCCGTATAAAAGTTTGTTACTGCAGAACTGCACCAAATTCAACTCTGATTTCCCCCCAATATTTATAAGTAATTCACAAAAGAGAGACTATTTATACAGGTATGAAACAAAGTTAAACATAAGTATGAAAATTCGAACATAATTGTTTGTTTCGAGAGTCCGGAGAACGGGAGCGAGCGCGTGCTACGGCAGGCTACCGTGGAGTGTAGAAATTTGCCCCGCGCAGTACACGGCAAATAGCCCCAGTGCATATACACACGGAAGGGCGTGTTGCTTCGGTGCACGTACGTTCGTGAAGAAAAAACATGATGCCAACTCCTCAAATAAAAACGGAAATTCCTATTCGGTCGTCCGGGCTGTCCAGTGAAATCGTGAGCAGAAAATTGGAGATATCCTGAGCAGGAGAAGAGCGAATCGTTTGTGACAAAGTCGTGAGGCTCTCGCGTAGTTGCAACGGCTGGTAAAGCGTATAACCCGTCTTTTGACCGTTTTCGTTATTTTTGCACTTCTTTAGTAAATTACGGGATATTTTGATGAAATTTTTTCGCAACGACCATCAAAAAAGTATTGTCAATGCTGCTACATCACTAAATCATGTAAACGGTAGGCAGGTGTGTACCTTTAAGACTGTTTGCCGAGGGTAATTGTTCTCCGAAGCCCAGAATTTTCACTTCACAAAACCTTTAAAATGCCCCAGCTTGATATAAAAGGGGACGTCTCCCCTTAAACAACAAGGGAAAAGGTTACCAGATCACCAGACTATTAGCCTCATCCACTTTCTAAATTACAAACATTTCTCCCCAGATGATTGCTTTTATCCCACACCCCAAAAGCCAAAAAAAAAAGTCACAGGCGGCGAGCTTGACAGTGACAGCAATATTGCTGCAGGTCACAAAAGCTTGCCAACTAACACTTCCGAGGTCGTCGCCATAGCAACACATACGTCAAGACAACCCTGTGAAAATCCTGCCAGCTTGCAGGATCTAGGGTGCGACTGGGCTGCCCTAGTTGTATATTGTCTCGTTAAAACGAGGCCTGCGCATATGGCATCTTTTCGGGCTGATTAATTTTGTGCAATATCTAAAGGCTTTACATTTTCCCCTGTTTTTAGCCGTTAAGAGCAAATGATGGAATTCGCTAAAGCTCATAATGCACGGCGCCAGTGTTAGATTCTTAAATAATGTTTTTGTTCACGAAGCTGATGCAAGTCACTCAATAAAATTTGTTGATGCTTGTTTACATGATCTGAAATTTATGTAACAAACACTACATCTGGTATGGTGCCTGATCACCATTGAAATGAAACAACCAAACTTGGGAAGAGAGAAAAATCTTAGGGCCTTATCGGGATTCGAACCCGAGACCTCTGACTCTCCGGGCAGATGCTCTACCAGCTGAGCTACAGTAGGAGGCACAGATGGTATACTCCCTCGGGTTTCCCCTATGGACCCATTACATTTATGTAGTACATGTACATGTATTTTTAAGGAGTCTTTATTGTACTACTCTTCGGCCATTAGAAGTATAAATAGAACTGGGTCATTTGAACCAAGTGATACTTGTGATATTTAACATCCATAAGGAGACAAATTGATCATTGTCATATTTTCCATTGCTTTCATTTGAGTTGCTATGGGGACGACACAATTTCAGCTGTTTAGTTTGAAAATGACATGACCACTGGCTCAATGCCGAGACCTAAAAACCCATTTCTGCAACATAATGAAGTATCATGCAGAATATAATTGTGGGAATAATTTAAGGGACAAAGGACAATTTTATACTAACATGCAGGCCTTAATATTATGCAAGGAAATGGCGAGCCTGGTCTTGAATTTGTCTGAATTTCAAAGGGCACCATTGGTGGATCCAGGGAGGGAGGAAGCTATACACCTCCCCTCCCCCACCCTAAAATTAGTTTTTAAAAAGGGGGAAAAAGAGAAGGAAGAAGAGAGAAGGAAGAAAGAGGGGGCAGAAGGCACCCCATTCCCTAAACCGTATCGAATAGCCGCCATTTCGTGGGGCACCTTTTGTTACTTAAACCATTCAACAATGGAAGCACAATTTGTGCAACCATACATGTCCTCAAGGAACAAAGAAACTGCCCCACGAAATGGTGGTTATTCGATACGGTCTATATGGTAGTAGACAAGTCCAGATAATATCACGATTTTAACATTGGGACGGTAGTTTTGAAAAACATTTGGCTCTCAGCCTTGAAACATGGAGGGCAGAAAACAACTGAACTCATTAACCATGTGCGGTGAGGTATTGTTATGTCGATGCACCGTCATTGTACACCACAATGTCGATTTGTTATAAACTTTTTTGGCCATTTCTCTCGGAAATTAATGCAAGTGTAGACGTCAAACGCAGTAACAAATGAATTTCTCCTAAACGTGTTTACTAGTCCTAGCCCTACACCGATGGGGAAATCTTGGCATGTTTACACGGCCTCCGGCGTTAACAGCACTAAAGTGTTGCCAGTGAACTATTTCCCTGCGCTTTAACTATGGACGTTTCAGATTACCGGCGAATGTTTAGACCCAATTACCATGGCAACTGACATCACATTTTAGCAGTCTATACACAATTAAGGAAACCAGCAGTTTTAAAGTGCAAATGCAGGCACTAACATAACAGTGACATAACAGTTTTCCCCATTAATATAACAGGATAGTACTGGCATCCTAGCTGCCAGGAAATTCCCGTAAAAATACAGGTTTATTTTTTACAGTGCAATGCACCTACATGTACGTGTATCAATTGTTTCCCCCACCCCCCTCCTAACAGGTGGGGATTGTCACTTTTCGCGTGACAAAATCCCCACCCCTGGGGAAAAATTTGCCTTGTTGAAAAATGCAAGGTTTGAATTGGAAAAGCCAAACTGAGCAAAAACCCTAAAAGGGTATCACTGATTCACTTTAAGCCACCGTACCAATTTAACTTGACCTTTCCTCAAGACCTTGACGAAACCAGCCTCTCCCAGATGCCCTTTGATGTGCTAATCGCCACAGAAAAGTACCCAGTTTAAGTTTTATAGCCGAAACAAAACTGTCCTTAATTAAAACAACGAGGGTTGGATTTTGTGATATCCCTTTAGCCTTTTAAAAGTTTAAAGGCCAAACGGTCAGCAATTTTTAGGGCTTATCCAACTGCAGTAAGTATATGTGCCTTTAAGGTCAGCAAGGACGGGATTCTTATGTCAAAGGGATGTTGGACTTAGACTTATTAATAAAAAGAGTGTACACAGAGAGTCCTCAAGGGGCTATCACTAAAGACACTTCCTGCACATTTAGGTCAGAAAAGGAAGTTGACTTTTCAGAATTGACCTTAAACTTAGCTAAGGTTAAGATAGAACTGGGGCCAATTTCATAGAGGTGTTTAAGCACCAAAAATTGCTTAAGCACAAAAAACTCTTTCTTAGTGTCCAAAGTCAAGTCAAACTGTCTTCGAGTCTCAAGTCAAACTGCCCTCGAGTCTGAAGTCAAGCCAAACTGCCCTCGAGTCTGAAGTCAAGCCAAACTGCCCTCGAGTCTCAAGTCAAGCCAGACTGCCCTCGAGTCTCAAGTCAAGCCAGACTGCCCTCGAGTCTCAAGTCAAGCCAGACTGCCCTCGAGTCTCAAGTCAAGCCAAACTGCCCTCGAGTCCCAATTCAAGCCAAACTGCCCTCGAGTCCCAAGTCAAACTACCTTCAAGTGACGCCAAGTAAAGTATAGAACACTCGCTTATCAGTATCACACATGTACTTGCCTACCGGTACATGTACTTACCGTAAACTGGTCGACCAGTGCGAAGTCTTTGTCAAGAAACACAAGTACTCGATCATAGGATTTGAGGGTCTCACTGTCTATTAAACTCCTGCAAAAAAAAAAAGGATTAGGGATTTTTAAAATGTCACAATTTTATAGAAATATAACATTAAATATGCCACTGGTACCAACGATGTAATTGGGATTTCTGTGTGGTTTAAGAAAATCCGTTGAAAATGTCAAAATATCACACCTACATGTACAGTTGAACAGAATTCCGTTTTTTTTACATCTGCTCGTGGATTTTGTTACAAGTAATGAATGTTGTAAATTCCTCTTGTTAAAAAGCTGAAAATTTTGTGTACATTTGGTTCATGGGGTTGTCGAAGGCAAGACAAAAAAAGGTTAAAAATTGTTTTGGATGTAACCGTTCGATTTCATGGAATGATCCCTTTACAAAATAGTAATTGTGTTCATGCATTAGACATGCAATTTGGGTTTGCATACATGTACAGTATGTATGGCCACTAGCATTAAAAATCTATTACAATTTAAAGTTCATGTTTAAAATGCTGGTACGTGAAAGATTAAATGGATTCTGCTGACCGTGACATTAAACAGTAATAGACAAATATTCTAAGAGAAAAATCTAGAGTATGCAAATTGTTAAAACTAATTACATGGAAGGAAGCTCGTGGAGTCAATTCACATTGAGATCAATACTGCCGGTGCCTTATGCACAAATGATCGATATACGCAAAACTATGAGCCTCATACAGGTACCGGTACATGTACTTGTATACTACAATGCATGCATGCAACAAAATTGAATGTAATGAACCTTGTGTTTCATTGTTGCTTTTTAAATATATTATCTTTGGAAATTAATAAATTACTGAAAGCATTAATGATGGGATGAAGAACAAGTTTGATCATATATTCATAAATACCTTAGACAGTTTACGCATCCCCATTGGCCGAGAGCACATCACGTGGGCAGTCTTAAACGGACGATAAAGACCGGCCAGTTATACCGGTAAACACTTTCTTGGCTAGCCCGTGCCCTTGCGGCTAGGGTCCTTATTCACAAAGCACCCACAATTTTTGGGCACGCGACTACCCTGTAACCCTCATGAGGCTATTCACAAAATAATTTTCCCGTGTAAAATATCACCTTTGTGGGGAAAAATTGCCAACTGAAGGTGCTTTTTTAAACCAAAATTGCTTGCAAACATCCATTGAACACAAAAACCATGCATGGATTGATTTTTTAAAAGGTTTTCTGAAGTATGCATCTATGTGGCTGAAATTTCTTCAAGGCAGTTTATCAACATTATTCTTTAGTAATGTAATGCCGTTCCTAGTTTTTAAAAGCTCTCCAATCATGTATGAATCTTTGTTTAATACCGTAACTAAAAAGCATACAAATGGAATTTGTCAGCTAAAGCGGAATTCAAGATCTTTATAATGTAATTTTTACTTGTCTGAAGTGGACAATCACTGGCCTGACAAGTACATATCGCAGCTGTTTTTTGACAGACATGCACATTAAATAATTTCAGCTTTTAAATGTATCCTCCCAAAAAAACTTGCTCCATTGTGTCTATCGGAACTGGCCACATAATTGACAGGTGTTTTGAGACACAAGGGGAAGGATGAAACAGGTGCAGAAACATTGCAAAACACAAGTGTGGTTGACAGAGAGACGAACGGAACGGGAAAAAAAATAATTTGTTCAGTCAAGGGGAATATCTGAAGTACGATATATTGTAAATGGGTCTGTCCACAGTAATGGGGTACATTTGAAAAGTAAGTCAATAATTCCTTTCAGATGTCTTTAGTTTATCTCAGAATTAAAGAAATGTCCTTGTTTTGTTCTCAGGAGATAACTTTTGCCCAAAAAGGTAAAAAATTTCTGCCACAACATACATTTTTGAAAAGCTTGTGTACAAATTTTCCTATTACGTAGGTAACGTGGACAGACCATTTTGTGACATTTTTTTCCGTCTTTGTTACACGCGTAATAGGAAAATTTGTGCACGGGGTTTTCAGAAATGTATGTTGTAGGACTATTTTTCTTACTCCTTGGTGAAAAAGTTATTTCCTCAGTTTAGCTTGATAATTTAAAGATAAAATTAAGACATTTGAAGTGAACACGGACCTAAGATCTTGAATGTTACAGAAATGTACCCCATTACTGTGGACAGACCCATATGCAAGCGTGTCGATTCATATCTGGTGAGTTGTGGCCACTCTAGATAGTCATTGATCGATTTGGGTTCTCCCTTTTAAGATGCTGCCAAGGTTGCACAGAACTGCTTTTAAGATGTCTTTCCATAAAAACAAGGAGCCAAAGTGTGACATGTTGGTCCATTTGTAAACATTTCCTTTCCCAGATTAAAAGGAATTAAAGTGGAATTTCTCAATAGTGTAGAGTATTTAAAATACATGTAGTTTAGTTACATTGTACACATGCCTAGGTATCATAGATCCCGTTCTCCTTAAAGAACTTGCTTCGTTCGACGAAGATTAGTTCATCATTTTTAGTTAATGAGGCCGAGTGGTCACATCTCACTTAAAGATACCGGTAGTATACATGATTGGTAAACTGTTATAAATAGTTTTTCTCCCCGTGTGATTGAAAATATGCATGATTAAAGCCAACCTGAGCAAAAACCAGCTCCGTACTTAGCCCCAAACCACTTCACCCTGAACCATTTCGCCCTAAACTACGGCCTGTGCACGAAGTGTTTTGGGGGCGAAATGGCACTTGGGCGAAATGGTTTTGGGGCGAATTGAATTTTCGTCTCATGAGACAAAAACTAATTGTTTTACTCATTTCTCAAAGACTATAGCACTTCAGACAAAACCATTTCAGGGGAAATTTTCTACGGTCATCATGTTTATATTGTGTAAGTTGGGCGTAAATCTGTGAAAATTTTTGATTTTCGAGGTACCAATCACATACTGCCTTTAATGAAGATCAAATAAAGAGTGGTGCCAAACACATTAGGCAACCACTAACGAAGACTGAATGAAGCTGAGCAACTCCGCCATCCAGGTACATGTACGTGTCAAATTGCTTCGTTGAACGAAGGGAGTGTTTACATTACAATTTTGCTTCGTTGAATGAAGCAATCTTTTCGTCGAATGAAGCGATTTGCTTCACCGAATGAAGCGATTATAATCTTCCTCGAATGAAGAGGCATGCGTTCATACCACGAAAACTCTTCGTCGAATCATCGTCCAATCTTTATCGAACGAAATGATTTCTCTAGTGTGAACGGGATCATAGTTTTGATAATATTCCCAAAAGAATTAAATCTTTGTCATTTGATTTAAGGACATCTGAGAATATAAAAAGTACTAATTGGCGCAAGTCATTGACACTCCTTACATTAGGATAATCGCCGAATCCAACTAATCTACACATGTACAGCATTTGTTTTACGGGAACATGTCAGCTTCTGTGTATAATGGCTACATGTACATGTATGTAAGTATGTTCAATAGCCATTTGTGCACTACACAAAACAGCGCATGCACAGAAACAGCATGCAAAAGTACAAAACCAGCACATAACTGAAACAAATATTGAATGCCACGTGACCCACAATCGTCCAATCAAAATCTACTTGGTTGTTATATATAACATTTTATGAATTGTCCATGTTTACAATGAATACTTACTGAACAAATGCATCAACGTTGCCCATACACTGCTCAAAATCCTTGCCTCCGACCTCTTGCATATGAACAGCTATAAGCTGTGGCCTTATCGTTTGCACACACTGTAAATTGTAGAATAGAAAAACATAGAAAATACAGTTAAGATTTACTTTTAATATCATATATTTAAATTCTACTTATCTGCAATGACTCTGAGAATTGAAACGCAGAGCACACTTGATTTTGGGAATATTTTGAGCAGGATTTTTTTTAAATTTAATAAAATTCTATAAAAATGAAGCTTTCAGAGATACTGTGCAGATATTTCTGATAAGTAGCGTGTTTCTATTGAAGATCTGGAATTTTGCGGGTAACACAAAGTTTCTACCGAGTCGCTCTATCCGTAAAAATCCCGGTAGCTAAGCTTGCTGGCCATCCTCGCGCTTCATGACAAAGGTCACATACGGAAGTCAAGCACGCGCATTGGATCAGTAATTGTGCGGTCACAGGTTTACGTTTTCTTCCCTGTGAGCGCACTCTGGCGGAACGGTGCGTGTTTCTACTGCCGCTTACCGGATAAATTCACTGGCATATTTCTTCCTCGAGAATGAAAATTGCCAGGGAAAATTCTCTGCCATTTACCAAAAAATAACGGATAAGACCCGTTTCTACCGAGCACATTTCCCGTCTTTTCCGGCATTATCTGGTAAATGGGTCTCAATAGAAAACACGCCTATTGTGTGGTAGTAGAAATCCCAATTCAATGTGCATCCAAACCAGGTGCCAAAAAAACATGCGTACACTCCATTAGGCTAGATTCACACAGCCTTATCGCGCGTAGATTTGATGCATGCTGCTTTCATGAAAAGCAGTGTGAATGTGGAGGAAAATTGGAGTGAAACGAAGCACTGATAATTATAGAATCATAAAAAACGTATTCCACCCTAGTGATTCTGTGGTTGTCAGTGCGTCGTTTCACTCTAAATTCCATCAACGCCACTTTTTTCTCAAAGTGGCTTATGCACGTAATGGCTCAGTGTGAATCCACCCGTGTAATGCATTCTGCACAAAGCTTTTAAATAATGAATGAGTGCATTTGCCTCGAGTTTGGTATAAAAAAAAAACAGTACAAAATGTACAAATATAATTAGCAGTGCTCATTACCAGTGTTCAACTGTACGTGTGCATTTGTATTTTAAAAAAAGCAAAAGGAGTTTTTAGTTGAGGATTTTTTTTCCAATTTCCTTCGGTCCTGAAAATGTTTCAGTGAAGCACGACCCTTAATATCCTTTTCAGTGAAGCGAGAAACCATTAGAAGAGCTGATAAAACGACAAATTTCACCCCAACAACTCCCTGCAAAGTACAATTACTTTGCTTTAATATTAACTACGGTTAAGGAGTAGTAATATAGTGAAGGGAAAGCCACCGTGGCTGAACAGCCCCGCAATGTAATAACTACACCGTCGCTGAAAATTGCCTTTTTGTCGGGAGATCACGAGCGAGTTGTGCCGTCTCTCGGGCTTTTCAAAAAACATCACATGGCGAACTTAAAGCCCCAGTACATCTTTTGCTGAGACCCAAAATTTGACATGAGTTGACATTTGACATGAGTTGACATTTGACATGAGTTGACATTTGACATGAGTTGACATTTGACATGAGTTGACATTTGACATGAGTTGACATTTGACATGAGTTGACATTTGACATGAGTTGACATTTGACATGAGTTGACATTTGACATGAGTTGACATTTGACATGAGTTGACATTTGACATGAGTTGACATTTGACATGAGTTGACATTTGACATGAGTTGATACCGGTAGCAATGGTAACAAAAGCCGTGTCTGCATTGGTTTTTTGGGAAGTTAACACGAGACAGTCAAATGAAAAATGGCTACATTTTACTGCTGTCCGCATTTGGAATTTTTGGACAGAAAAATTTTACCGAGACCGTAGGAGAGCATGCGCAGTATGACCTCCACGGCCCGGATGTACACTTTCAGAGGGCTTTTACCGACTCGCTGTGTCCGCATATTGGACTTTTCGTCTCGGGGGGGAAAAAGCTCCCTGGGCAATTTTCCTGGGCAGAAGTTGGCCAGGAAAAGCAACCATTGGACTCGGGAAAAGTTACTGAGAGTTAAACGTCCTAGGCTGTCCACATTGGACTTAAACTGGGAAAAGTCTCGGTAAGTTTTCCCAAAAAAAGTCCAATGCGGACAGACCTAAACAACAATCTCAACACCCATGGGAAAAATGGCGGGCTAAAAAATGTGATCTGGTCACGATCCTTTAACTTGCACACAAACTGATGGTAGGCCTACATGCATTTTGCTCATTTTTGAGAGCCAATAAAATACCATTTGGATATTTATTCATAGAGAAACCTATCCAAAGAGCATCACTATCTCCCCAAAAAGTCTTGAATGTCTTCGTAGGCCTTTGACTAATGTGGTATTACAGCTCCATTTTCCACGCAGTGTAGCCTAAATAAGAGTGGCTTTGCACAATTTCTTTGGCCCAAAAAAATAGTAAATTTTTGACAGAATATGTAGAAAAGAAAAGGATTGTTTTCACTCGTGCGTGCCAGCTTCTTCGGCGAGCAGCACATACGACAACCGAATCCGACCGCCATCTGACGAATCGTTGATATCACAAAATCATCAATCACGGGATATTGCCGTCGGCAAGCGACAGAAGAAAAACTAGATCACACAGATTGGGGATAGCTTCGGTCGTCTACTCGATGGATACCAGCAAATTACAAGAAACCTGATTACTTCAATGTTTTTACCGAGTGGGTTCCCAATGGGCTTGAATTTCGAAGAAAAAAAGAAAAAAAAGGGGGAAAAATTAAGTCTGATGTTATGCTGATTAGGAAATGAAACAGGGGGAAAACATCTCTCTTAATCATGATGTAGGATAAAAAAAATTAATTCATATTCTTTTCCAGGAACCATAATTCAAAATGCTGCTCGCCAACAATTTGTGTATTTTATTGTATAAAGGCAATCAATAATTTTCAACGGCAATATTTATTAGTTTGTTAATCTTTAACAACAACCTTGCTTTCTGTTCCAGATTTTAATGTCATTATAAAACACACATCTTGATGTACTGTTGTACTTTTGTGAACAAATTATTCTGGTATTAATACATGCATTTGTTAATTTCTAGATTAGTATTCAAGGCAGAAAGTATAATAAAAGTGAAATTGAAAAATTGCTTATAGCTATGAAAATTAAAAATGGTGTGGTGCCCAATCACCACAGAAATGAAATTACCAAATATGGCATGTCGATGGGAGAAAAATGGTACAAAATTCCCCAAAAATGAATCCTGTTCAGTTAAAGAGATTTTATTTTATTTTGTTTCAAATTCATCACAATTATCGATTTGTCACTGTAATGAGGAAAAAATCAATTCTAATCTGTTAAACATGTTGAAGATTTTATAGATTTTCAACAAAACTAAAAAGCTTTTATGGCGTGTCATCGTGTGCTATACTAACTACGTGTACGGTACGAGTACCTCCGAAAATGAAGTTATTTATAGCGCGATGATCCAATTAGTTTCGTGAATACACCAGCAAAATGCCAATTGCATTGCTGGCCTTTCAACATGGAATTGGCTTATTTCCTCCAATAACTTTGCCAATGATAAAACATTCCATTGACTGAAGCATAAATTCCACAGCAATTGTGATATTCAGTCTTGCCACACACGGGCCAGCATACAAATAATGAATGTTTATGAGTGCAAATGTACATGTAGTACGAATAATTTAATGCGAGGTGACAGATTCAATATTCTATTCCATGAGGCAAGTTATATTGTCCATGGTTCTCAGCAAATTTGTTTTTCTTTTTGCTCCAAACGAATTTTTAAAGCATTTACTTTAACTAAAAAACATACTTTGTATTTTAGACATCAGCAACCCTGTGAAAAATGCTGTTTTAGTCAGGCCGTTTTTGCGCCTTACAGCACCTAGACTTTCCCAAGTCTGACTACCGTAGCTGTGTTTGGTCTGTATTGTAATGCACAGTGTACAGCGTGCCCTCTGGACAAGTGGCCTTTCTAATCTCCTTTCCCTGTCTCGGAGAGAAGAAAACAGATTAGACAGGCCACTAGTCCAGATGGTGCACTATAAGCTGCGCATTACAGACCAAACAGGGGAAGTCAGACTTGGACAAGTCTATGCCTTGCTGGGAGTTAAATTAATATTGGTGGACCGCCAGTTCAGCCATGTCAACTTTTTGTGCGTAACGTGTAGTTCGAGTGGATAACCCACGGCACGTCTGTGGATATTCCATGGCACGTACCGGTATCGGATATACCACGATGCGCAGTGCGTGTGGTCCATGTTACTTTAAAGACCGTGCTTTATACAGAATAATTCAACAACATGCGACTTGAGACACTTATCAGGTGACGGGTCGGGTTTTATAATGAAAAATATACTCCTGTTTAAATTCCTGACATTACAAACAGGAATATATACCTTTTATAAAGGCAAATTTCAGGGAAAATGCATTAATCAGGGCCTTTTATTGGCAATTACGGAATATAAATGACCGTATTAGTAACAACCTCAGGAAATTCGAGACGAATTCATCTCGGCAAAAAGCCTGTTGTCGCATACTGACGAGGGCCCAAATATTGCACGTCTGATACATGTGTAGGGAATGTAATTTCCCTAGATAGAAATCTTTATCATCGGGTCTTGACAAGCCGCGGGACGTGGTTTTATGTTACTTTTTTTCTTAAAGTAAACTGATACTTGTGTTGTGATTACATGAAATGAAACAGAATTGCTTTTAGTGGTTCATCTTTGAGGCAAGAGCTGGTCCTCTGTCAAAAGGGCACTGGGAAGATGAAGACTTGACTGGGGACTCGAAGGCAGTCCGACTTGACTGGGGACTCAAAGGCAGTTTGACTTGACTGGGGACTCAAAGGCAGTTTGACTTGACTGGGGACTCAAAGGCAGTTTGACTTGACTGGGGACTCAAAGGCAGTTTGACTTGACTGGGGACTCAAAGGCAGTTTGACTTGACTTGGGACTCGAAGGCAATCCGACTTGACTTGGGACTCGAAGGCAATCCGACTTGACTTGGGACTCGAAGGCAATCCGACTTGACTGGGGACCCGAAGGCAGTTTGACTTGACTTGGGACTCGAAGGCAGTCTGATTTAACAATAAGACTTGAACCCCTTCTTTCATTATTAAAATAAACAAGAGAAAAATACTGATTTGAAATGAGCATGTACCAGCCCTCATAAAACTCACAAATCTTGCCTAGCATTTTTTTATTCAAGGCTTGTGGCTCTGATTGTTTTCTTAAGTGATCTGCATATTTGCACTTTCACTTAACTGTTAGATTTTGTGTAAACACTCAGCAAAGGGAGTTTCATTAGTGGCAATGCTATCATCAATCAAACAAGAAAATGTCATTGCGTTGGTCATAAAGAATAAAACTGCAGTACATGTAAATGTCTAGCTGTAAACCTTTTGAGGTTTTAACGATTTATTATTGGTCGTGTTAGGTACATGACCACACAGAGCCAAACAGCCTTTTGCGTGTAACTTTTGCAGTATATGGCTGGCATCCCGAATTCTTCACTTTCAAATGGAGGTGCAGTTTAGAAAGTCCACATACTATGCTGTTGTTACTATGTGGTGCATGCCACTGCCTAGCAATCAACAGCCTAGTTGCTTTAAATGCCATTCTCTCCTACGGTGAATATGGTATTGATTCTGTACTTCACACCTGCAGGATGCACAACATAGCAACAAAAATTTAGTCTGGTCAAGTGGATACTACATGTAAGTGTGCATGTGAAAGGAAGTGCATCAGCACATGCGAAACCACACACAAGGTTAATTAAAGGGGGAAAATATGGTGGTTAATTTCTTTATTATTCTAATTTATGATAAAATATTCTGAAAGTTGGCCAACTGCATTGGTTTTGTAGTGAAGGCTTAATGACAAATTTGGCATTAAGAATGAAGGTCTGCTTCACAAAGTTAATGAAGTTATACCAGGAAGTGATGCGGAAAATTTGTATGGATCCACGCCAGGAAAATTTGATTAAATTCAAGCCTTAATATTATACAGGTAAAGCAGAGAGTATAGATTAAAATAACGTACAGTGCAATGCATACAGTATACAATATTATTGTACAATGTACATGCAGCCACACACAAAATGAGATATGTACAATGTACATTTACTAATTTCTCTATTTTATCCAATGGGGTGACACTGTGTGTAGAGAGCCCTATTAGGGTGACCCGCTCTATTAGGGCTACAATTTGGTGTAGCCCCAATATTTTGGAAGTCAAAATCAATTTTTTTAGGTCAAAATCCATCTTTTTCAAATCGAGAACCATTTTTATTAGGTCTAGAAGCATTTTTATTAGGTGTGGAAACATTTTTGGAACCTCCGGTTTACAGAAATTTGGTGTCCAATCGATGTCTTTTAGCCCAAATTTCGGTGGTAGTTTGGCAAAGTCTTTCCGGCGGGTCGCCCCTTTGCGGCATTAAGTGATATTATTATTATTATTATTTGAGTGTACATGTATATCCACAAAAAATGGTCTGAGCCAAAGAGTTACACTTTGATAGGCCCTACATTTGAAAAAGTGGCCGTTTTAAATTACTAAAATGTATAATTTTTGAAAGAAATTTCTTCTAAATTTTGAAATGTCTGCTAAATTAAAAAAGTGTAGGCCCCTAAACATAAAAATTACATCATGAAATTTAACAAAAATATTGTCTGCAGACAATTTTAATTACCATTCAAGTATTTCTGCATCTACATGTACATGTACATGAGTATTTCCACAGTAAAGGGGGCATTTTGGCAACACAGACCATATTTTTCAGAAAATACCTTTGTCTGGTCTCAAAATAAAAGAAATAAGTTTCAGTTGTTCTGAAGAGATAGCTTATGTCCAAAAAGGGTTACAAATAGTGTGACAACATGCCTTTGTAAAAACCCTCTGTACAAATTTCCAATATGCTCGTAACCGGGACAGAACACTTGTTACATTTTAGGCCGTCCCGGTTACGAGCGTATATTGGAAATTTGTACACAGGGTTTTAGAAAGAACCCTTTTTGTAAGTTATCTCTTCAGAACAAACTTATTTCTTTTATTTTGAGACCAGACAAAGGTATTTCCTCGAAAATATGGTCTGTGTTGCCAAAATGCCCCCTTTACTGTGGAATTAAGAGCCACATACAGACTGTACTACTGTACGATTACATGTCAACACCACTTAATAATGTAATGCTGTTCCTGGTTTTAGATGTTTTTAATCACGTAATCGGTCTTTAACAAGTACCAGTACAGGTGTTGTTCGATTTATAAAGCCATACAAGTACTTTTGATAACCCGATCAGTGTAAACATTCTCCGAAGCCCGGTATTTATAAAATAACTCCAGAAGTGTCACAATGTAAGGGAAAACACCGTGTCCTGTTTTCACGGAATCACCCACCACACGAAATTAGCTTTTGTTTCCGAGCTCTGCTAGTGTAAATTATAAATGCAATAAGCTGCAGGGGTTACATGTCATATGGATTGGAAATGACAACATTGAGTAATATTCAACTACGTTTGTACGCTAACGAGGTCTGTCTAAATTGCCTCCAGCCAGTCTCGCATCCAATCTGCCAAGGGCGATCTGTTTGCACTCAAAACACGAGCACCCTGATGGAACCGCATGAAAATCTAATTCTTGGTTGGTTAAAAGCATTCCGTCAAATTGGGTATATTGCGTGTTTGGGGGAGGGGGGAGGGGGAGGAGCGAGGAGCGAGGAGCAAGCAGAAAACCGTGCGTGGTGCAAATGGATGGATGTACAATACTTGGTTTCTGTCGCTTCCTTTCACGCCACTTTACCATAATTAATATCTCGTTCTATTTGCAGAATGCATTTGGAGCCTTAAAGAAGCTTGTGCAGATTTTAAACCTAACAATGATACCTCCCAAAATACTATCCATGGGAAGAAAACAGGAAATTTGCAATCTCCAATTTGGATGGAAGCAAACATTTATCACAGCAGTAACCGGATAAATTCGTTTACAAAATATCTGTGGTTTTCACAATTAACTCCTCAAAAAACGTTCGGAAAGTCAAGTTTGACTGACGATTTCTCTCTTGTTGCAAAATAATTTTCCTTGAATTTTATATTATTGGAAAGCCCCGTTATTCTCTTTACGATGTGTCATTTGTTATGATTAAGCAATTTGGGGATGTGCAGCACAGCTGAATACGGGGGCGAGTGTAAAGTGAAATGTCACAAAATGCATTGCTACTGTATGTCAAAAAGTGCATTGACACATTCCCATCCTCCAAGCAAAAGGAGGAATAGCAGTGAATTTTGTGACATTTCACTTTCCACCCACCCCTGTATTCCGCTATACTGCACATCCCCCAATTGAATAATCATAACAAATTACACATCACTGTAAAGAGGAATAACAGGGCTTTCCAATTATACCAAATTCAAGGGAAACGATTTAGTAACAAGAGACGACTAGACAACTTTGACTTTCCGAACTTTTTTTAAGGAGTTTATATGGATTGAGCATGGAATTTCAGAATGGTATGAGAAAAATATGACAAAGACATATTGTATCAACACCCATGGGGAAAAATTTGAGGCGTGGCATGCATCAACAAATGCAATCTGTACACGCGTCTTTTAACTGTAAATTTGCAGGTGTAGTTCTTTTGATTTATAAATAACTTAAACGGCATTCCTATTTGCAGAGAGCATGTCACATGGATGGTCTTGCATGTAAACAGATTAGGGCCTAAAAGCTGGGAGCCCTGGTTTTAAATACTTGCTCGTCTGGACCTAGTCAGTTTGAGCATGTACATATGGCAAAATGCACATGCACACAAAAAAATGCGCATGCCCAATAGCAAACTACTGTAGATGCAGTGCGACATAAACGTTTCCCTGTGTGTGCGTGTACAACACGTGCAATGCATGTAATGGACATGATTAAAGAAACTAACAGTCCGGCGCGCAGTACGTACAGTATGTACTTTCAATGAGCACGAAGCTTAAAATACACAAAATGGCATAACAGCAAAGTCGACTGTCAAAGAATTTAAGAATTTTACTGATTCACTTACAAAAGATATATTTATGAATAGGAATATGGGTGTGGTTGGCCAATCTTAAACAGTACTGCATCTCTTTGGAACTCCTTGCCTGGTGCATGTTTCCCTCCATCTTAATTGATTTACCTTCTTGAGTTATTTTCATCTTTAGATTTCATCTTGTAGCCCCTCACCCAAAGTGGCTTTAGCCTTGTTTGAGGCGAATTTGCATTTTAAAAATTAAGATCAGCTGGGGGACATGGACACTGATAATGACACTCGCTATTCAGCTCGGGGTCATTATCAGCGCCCAGGGGCGGTATTCAATTCAATACTCAAATTAAGTAAAAACTTTACTTAGTATTTAGCTTGGCTAAGAAAATGACCTATCTCGTATTCAAATGCTTCTAAGAATTTTACTTTAGTAAGTAAAATACTTTGTATGTGACGTTACAAAATAACACAGGGTGCAGAACTTCCTAAACAGATAATCAAATACAGCATGGGACGCACCATAAACCGTGCCTTCTCATAAGCGTTTTTCTCACGCAAAACACTCTACATTTCATATGAAATTTTTAAAGGATCTCTTAAAACACATTTTTTTAGGAAGATATAAAATTGTTAAATTATTTGTGTTTTTTTTTGTTCTTTTAATGTGCTGTATTTTAATGTGCTTTTACTGTATGTAAAGTGCCCTGAGATAATTTTTATGGAGGGCGCTCTATACGAATGTATTATTATTATTATTATTATTATTATTATTATTATTATTATATGCACACCCAAACAAAACCGGTTACAGTGTGCGTGTGATGTATATAAAAAAATCGCTTACATTGTAAATGTGCTTCCCTGCCTTCTCAAAGTTTAGTAAAATACTTTCTCAAAAAGAACCATTTCAATACCAAATGTTCTTATTTTGGCTAAGAATTTTACTTCAGCCAAAAACTAAGTAAAATTCTTATATATTTTGATTAAATACATGTACCACCCCAGGTCCCTAACTGATCTTGAATGTTATTGTAAACGAACCGGTACAGTTTAAGACTGACCACACAATTGACATTTTTCTTTACTGCTACAGATTTTTCCCTTTCTTCCCCACCTTCCGCATATAATGTGTCTTCAGTGTTTATTCCAGGACCCAATGAACGTATGGACTGTGCACTGCACGGTTCCCTTTCCTAAACATTGTAATTTTGCCAATCATTGAGGAACACAGCCAATCGAGCGTACAATGTACGTGCACGAGATAAAGCAATTATCCCTGTATGTTATTCCAGTTGTCAACTGCCAGCTGCGGCCCCACTACAACGTTGTACATGTATATCTCAATTTGCGACCCTCCGGCACAAAACAAGTCGAAAGTCGTATGGCCGTATTCGTAAATATAGGGCTAGCCACTAATGTATTTTACATGAATAAGTCAAAATGTTCAGAAATTAGCATTAAAAGCAAAAGAAATGCCTCGTTTTCACTACAGTAAATACCTACACTATTATAGACTTGCTTTTTAGTAGTGGTGTTTGAGACGCTTTTACACTTACAGAGCATTCTTTTTGCCATCACGTGATACACGTGTTTGCCCCAACTTGCAGTCGGGTCTCTGGTGTAAGGCTCGGTGTAATGACTTCATCTAGTAACTGTGTGGAAGTGGCAAGTAGCGAAATGTGGCAGACAATAGACCTTTATCACAGTGCGTCCATCTTTATCTTGTTCCCCATAGTATGTGTCGGGTACGATCAGTGCGTCTGCATTACCGCGTGTAATATCCTCTTGAGAATCACTGTCCACGCTGCGCGCTCTCTTGATCACGCAATGCCTGTGACATTGTGATGCACACAATGAACAATTTCAAAACGTGACCAAACTATTTTTTCTGCAAGTCTCGCTTTGGTTATGAAGAAAAGCACAGATTTAACAAAAATAAGAGGGAATAGGCCGGGGTGTATACACATCTTTTTCCTTAATCAGTAGACGTCTGTGGACATTGATAAAGTTTAATGTTTGACTAATTTCACTTGCCGTCCACTTTTTTTCGTTAAGAGCCCCGCCTGGCAACAACCTTTGACCATGCGTTTCCGTAAGCCCCAAGGCGTTCGTTTTGGAAGCTTCACCCAGTGTAAATCCCGTGCAATGCATAGTTCCAGTTAACCCGCCCCTTAGATATTGTTGCTATGCGCTCACAAGCCATCGCAAAAAAATGGCGACACAACGTACAAAGCAACGGGACTCGGCATGGAAAACACAGATTCATTGGAGAAAACTCAAAGGTATTTACATGTATTACTGAGCGAAGAGCTAGTAATGCAGGGATGACATATATTCATAAAAATGCGCTTTCCTACCTTTGAACAGCGAATCGCCCGACATTGAAACCAAAATTCACCCAGTCACTGGCGCATACAACATACAAACTGTTTGGGCAGAAAATTGCGTGATTGTGTAATGATTGCATCACTTTGACCTACCGGTATGTGGGTGCCGTCTGCTAGCTCTGCTGTGATTGGTCGGCGGGTTCGGCTTGATTGATAGGTCGGAACTATGCATTCAGTTAAGCTATTTGAACGCAACAAGTGAGAGGACGTGTACAAGTGCATGTAGTATATTCTATGACAATTTCTTTTTGTCTGTACGAAGAACATTCTCCTCAAACTTAGTCAACTGCGATTGCAAGTGTACATAATTTGAAACAATTACCGTACAGTAACTTTACGGCACACTTACCTCATAGAACTTCTGTTGCCACAACTTTAACATACTCTCGGGCTGCAAGGACACAGAAAATAACGATTTAGTTCTTTCTTTTTAATAACGGTAGTCGTTTCATAATAACACGAAATTTCAAATTCATGCCCTGTAACAGGCTGCTCAGGAACAAAGTCAGTTAAACACATGTATACTGTACACACGTTTCATGAAATCTCGTGTGTTGGTCATATTTAGCTTAATTTAATACACCCACAAAATTCATTCTGGAATGTTTTTAAAATACATGGGCGATTTCATGCCAAAGTAGACACGAATTTAAAAAAAATGCTGAAATATATTTGTTTACACATATTATTCAGAATTCATGCAGGGATTATGTTTTACATTTTGGGTTTTGTTTTTTTAAGAAGAAAAAGGTACAATTTTCTTACATGTAACAGTCTACTTAGACTACAAATAATGTGTTCTTGAAAGACCCATAGCACTTTAACTACAAATACAATCGATGTGCATTATGTATGCCATAATTTGCGCAACGTCCTTGAGCTTGAACAGAGTAATACTTGAAAATGTGTCTAAATGCCACTTGTGAGAGAAAAGTTATGTAAATTGACCGTCACAACATACATGTATGCCTGTCTAATGTGCCTCTCTGTTCTGCCAAGTATTAATTTCAATAATTTATGAGCAAGACAATGCATAGACATGGTACATGTACAATATTTTGTGCCCAACTTGATGGAATGACCCAAAATAGAAAACAGACCTGCATTTTTAAACAACGCTCAGGTTACTTACACACAAGTATTTCACCAATGTCAATATTTTCCAGCACAATAACAAAAATGTCAGCATATTGGACAAGTTTCTCATAGCTCAGATCGATAAAAAAGAGGAAATATTATCCCAAGGACGCATCACAAATAATTAACCACGTACTCACATCTTCAAATATTGATCCCACGTTTGCGGTGATCAACATCACCGAAGGTAAACTGTCTGACGCCATCGTGATGTCTTCTCTGAAGAGCCCCTTAAGCCTCCGTCGACGGGACAACGTAAATTGGCCGCGACACTCCGAGCCTTAGCGTCCGTCCGTCGTCAACGAGTAACCAATGTCTATCTTAATCAGCCGTCTGCGATCAATATACGATCCAAGGTCTCTCTGCAGAGGTTATGAATGTGTGTAAAGAGTATACGGGCACCAGACTAACTTTAACTGTTCTTAGACGATACTCACGAGTTGTTGGTGTTCGTCCGATTTCATTGATTACTTTTGGGAAAAAACAGTGGAGCAGACCCGTTTCTTTATGACAAAGCTGTGTCCACATACAACAGTCGGTCTTTTATCCGATCATCTTGTTGCACATTCAGAAAATCTTGTGGCGCTCTATGTTTGCACAATCGTAGCAAATGGAATCTTCTGTTATCATTGGTGCCTGTCTGTGTATAAAAAAAATAAAAAATTAAACTTTCGTTAGAATGTCATAAGTGTCAAAAAAGGTTTTTGATCCTTAACTGTCATTTACCAATGGATTTAAACAAAAATTTCAGATCATGTAAACAAGGCCTGGCAAATTTTATTGAGCGAGTTGCATCAGCTTTGTCTTAGAAGGCAAAAAAACAATTTCAGAATCGGCCACTTTTGACTGGAGTCCAAAAATGTCAAGGAAATTGTCTACATTAGAGGTTCCTTTGCACCTCTTGATGGGTTGTGCAAAACGAACAAGATGGTGTGCAATGACATTATACATGTAGGTGATCCTGCATTCCTTCAGAAGCTTTTGGCTGCAGCGTGTGTTTAGTGGTGTTCCCATTGGACTAATTTTGGTAAAACTCCCGTGGTTGTGCGGGAGAGTAACAAAATTTAGTCCAATGGGGACGCACGGAGAATTAGCGTCCCTGTAAAGCTACCACGACCACGATGTAAAACTTACAGGGTGAGAGAGGCCGCGGAAACTTTCCGCTCAGCCGCAGGAGTTTTACAGGGCCATCGAAAAGTCCAATGGGAACAGTTTCGCCATGTAAAATGAACACGACCCTGCAGTAAACTATGGGCCTGCACGGCAACATTTTACTGCAAGGTCGCGGTAGCTTTCCGCATGGGCACTGAAAACAATTGCAAATGGGAACGCAAGGGAAGATTACACGAAGGAATGTTACCGAAGGTCGCGGTAACTTCCCGCGAGGCAGCGGAAAAGAAAGTCCAATGGGAACATGCCTTTTGCCATCACTGTCTCCAGCAATGTATCGACAATGAAGAACACCAAGTCCAAAGTGGAAGATTCCGAAATTGAGTTTTTTTTCCCGTATGGCTTTTAAATCTCACCCTCTCAGACTAGCTGATGCAAGTCACTCAATAAAATGTCAGGCCTTGTTTACGTCATCTAAAATTTTGGTTTAAATACATTGGCAAATGATTTAAACAAAACGTTACCTACATGTACATGTACCTTTTGTTGAGATTTTGATATATCATGTGTCATTTTTCATATTAGGCTAAGGAAAAAAATAGCCGTGTTTCCCATTACCCGCCCTAACCTAGAAAATTATAAAGGGGGCATTTTGGCAACACAGACCATATTTTCCAGAAAATACAGGTCTTTGTCTGGTCTCAAAATAAAATAAATAAGTTTTAGTTGTTCTGAAGAGATAACTTGGGCCCAAAAAGGGTTACAAATAGTGTGACAACATGCCTTTCTAAAAACCCTGTGTACAACTTTCCAATATATGCTCATAACCGGGATGGCCTAAAATGTAACAAGTGTCCGTCCCAGTTACGAGCGTCTATTGGACATTTTTACACATGGTTTTTAGAAAGGCATGTTTGTCACACTATTTGTAACCATTTTTGGGCCCAAGTTATCTCTTCAGAACAACTAAAATTTATTTCTTTTATTTTGGGACCAAACAAAGATATGTTCTGGAAAATATGGTCAGTGTTGCCAAAATGCCCCCTTTACCATGGAAAGACGTATGTACATCTATTTGATATGAGATACACATAAGGCTGAATATGTGTGTTTACGTATACCATTGAATCTACTACTAGTCACAAGTAAACATCCGGTGCGTGGTGTCACACATAATACTCTAACCTTTATTTGTTGTCATATTATTGACTCGACAAACGAAACCAATAATCAACTGTGATATTTGGACTGTACACAAACACACGTGCATGGTAGAACACTGCACCGAGTTCCTTGCATACAAACACAAACTGATAGGGGTCAATAACATCCACAGACGTCAGTTAAACTAGGTTTTAAGGTTAGATTACGGTAGGCCTACAGGTGACGTAGTAGATTTTTACGTTATCAATTTTCTGAATGGTCTGACGTCACTTGTATTTAATTGCAATGCAAGATTATACCACCAGAAACTGGGGGTGTTGTGGGATGGAGTCAAACTTTACACACTCACAAAATTTCAACAAATGCCAATAGTTAAAATACTTTGCAAAATATGCAGATGGCACCACCCCCGAGATTTTGTCTAGTGATAAAAGCCCCAGTTCTTATTTGCAGTGACCAAATATTTTACTTCACGAGTTGACAAGAAAAACCTGACTAAGTAAAAGTGTTAATAGCAATGGTAACAAACACCCGTGTAAAAGGGTACCTTTGTGGGAGAAATTGCCAACTGAAGGTGCTTTTTCAAAAATAATTGTTTGGAAATGTTTGGGTTTTTTTACCATTCATTCAACACAAACCATGCATGGATTTTTAAAAAAGGTTTTCTGAAGTATTACTGTAAAAGCTGAAATATTCGCGGTGGTTTTATTTTCGCGCATTTCGCGCACCAGACAGAGCCCGCGAAAATAACAACCCGCGAAAATGTCAGTGATGTTGAAATGCGCGAAAATACCTGTACGCGAAAATATTGGCTTTTACAGTACTGCATCTGAAATTTCTCTACATGTAAGCAGTTTATCAATATTATTCTTAAGTTATGAAATGCTATTGGTCCTGGAATTCTTAAAATGCCCAAATGATATAATGGGCCTTTAAACATGTATGCCAGAAAAAGCCAGAGAGATGATCACTATGTCAAAAAACAACAAGTACATGTATGTACCATATAAAGCAGTACTGTTAAATTTTTAAACAATTTATTCATGTAGCCTGACAAGGATGTTACATACTGTATTATTACTGTGTACAGGTATATTAGGTATGTGTATATTTTTATAGGACTTTTCCCCGTAAGCTTGCGACGATATTAAATTGCCATTGCAATATGTCACAAATATATTGATGTTGTGATCTTTCAACCTACCAGGAAACTGCTTTGATTTTTTTATGGTTTAAGATATATGCTATAAACAGTTATCTTTATGATGATTTAGGATATCATGAACGCACACCGACTGGTAATATTTTTGATAAACTACGGTATTTTCATACTGCGGATCACTATTTTTGTATCGGCGGGGTATCATGGCTGATTGACTTAGGTCGTTAACTCACAATAGGGATAAAGTCTTGGAGTTGCGGGTTCGATGCCCGGCCATGGTACCTGTGCCCTTGAGCAAGGCACTTGACCACAATTGCTCCATCCTTCGGAAGGGATGTAAACCTGTTGGTCCAGTGTGTTGTGTAATGCACTTAAAAGATCTGAGCATTCTTTCGTTAACAGTAAGGGGATTACTCTGTCCGTTGCCTGTCAATGGCACCACCCACCTATGTATCTCAATGTTTAATAGTGGAACACACTTGTAAGCTGCATGTAATTCAGCCCATGGGATGCAAGCTGAAGTTCATAAAACCCATTAAATTAAATAAATACTTCAAAACTATCCTCATTGTCAGAAAATAAGCATTGCAATATTCAATAATATTGTCCATTTGCACAAAAGGAAATAATTGGGCAGTTGATCATGGCTTCAGACCTTGTGCAAAACATGAGACAGGCTGAACAATTTCCTCACAAAATCTTAAATTGTTCTCACTCAAATTTGGGTTTTTCCCATCAAATCTGCACTTACAGATGCTAGATGAGTCATTTTCAATAAAAAAAATTCAACTTCTCAACTCTTAGTCTTAGTTACTGCACAAAGCAGTGTCAAACCACCATTTCTAAACAAGAAAGAAGTTTATTTCTAAAAAGGATTTTTCCCAGAAGTGGCTAACCACTATTAAAAGTGGCAAAAAAAATGTAAATGGAAGACACTTTGCATAGAGTTTGGAAGTATAATAATATTCTTACAGATAATAAAATTACTGCATAAAAACATCTTCGATTTGATTTCCGTTTGTAAATGTTATGTACTGTCTGTAATACGCATAACCTGTATAAATTAATAACGTGCACAGCTTTGTGAATGAGACAACAAAGAGAAATCAATTTTTGAACTTTGATACACTGACATTTTATAGTAAACATGATAAAAGTAATTAATCATTAAGCCTGGTTTCCATATCATCGCAATAAACGCAGAGAGTACCGCAAACAGTAATGCAGACAGTCGACCAAGTTGAACCAAGTTTAACTTTTCCAATTGTTTCCGTCAGTGTTTGCGTTGCAGTTGTTTGCGTCTAGTCTGCGTGTTATGATTATATGGAAACTAGGCTTTACAGTCATTACAGTCTTTATGTGCCATAAATTTCTAAAAGAAAAGAATGGAGAAACTATACATTATAATCTATATAGTACCGGTACATGTACATTGCATATATTGTAAGAAAATAATGTAGGTCAGGAAGGATTATCCCACTCACGCAATACTGTAAAAGCCAATATTTTCGCGTACAGAAATTTTCGCGCATTTCAACATCACTGACATTTTCGCGAGTTGTTATTTTCGCGGATGGAAATTATGTTTTGTTTCAGGGATCGCCACAATTGTTGCAAACAATATTTTTTCGGGTTGTTATTTTCGCGGGCTCTGTCTGTTGCGCGAAAATAAAACCACCGCTGCTCTTCATTATGCAGGTCTATCAATTGTTTTCCCACCGGACCCCCACCCTGCCCACCCCTTAGGTGGGGTTTGGTCACTTTTTGTTATGCCCCAGGGTAGGATTTTGACCAATTGAAATAAAATATACATGTACAGTATATTGCATCTGATAGCAACACGTGCATTTTTTTACCAGTGGGTGGGGATTTTTGTCACCTAAATTTTGCCCAAGGGGTGGGGATTTTGTCACGCGAAAAGTGACAATCACCCCCTTCTTCGTTAGTTACATGTACATTCACAAGCTGCAATATTGAGGGCGCACTTCGTGATATACAAATTTGTGCATGCAAAATGTGACCAGTTTTTAAACCTACTATTTCTTTGGGAGACAAAAACAGTATCAAGGATTGTTTCATGTTGAACAATTCATCAAAAGGATAATTCATATATATAAAAAATCAACCAATTAACTTAATTACTCGCAATCATACCGGGTACATGTAGGTGGAATCTTGGGGTTGCGGGTTCGAACCTCCCCCCAGCTGCGGTACCTGTGCCCTTGAGCAAGGCACTCAACTAAACTTGCTCCATCCTTCGGAAGGGATGTAAAGCCGTTGGTCCAGTGTGTTTGGTAACGGTAACGCACTTTAAAGATCCCAGAGCATTCTTTCGTGAAGAGCAAGGGGATTCCCCAGTGTCTCTAGCCATTTCTAATTTCTAATTCTTCATGGGTTTCCTAACGCTTGCGAGTAACAGTGCAATGGGCACTTTAGAGGAATCCTTGGTATGAATACCAGAAAGAAATAATAATATGGCCACAATTTGTGTATATCATTTTGTATATCAAAATGAGTCAAATTTTACTGAAGAAAATCTACAATAACTTCAGTTCCAAGAATCCTCTGGCAATGATAGACTCCTCATTTTAAAGGGTTTGGTATTTTTTTCCATATACATTGAACAAAGATTTGAATGAAATTACCTCCTGAAATCAACAGATCATCCAATTCTAAGATATACTTCCCACTTGCACTTCTGTCGAAAATGTTGCATTTCTGAGATAACTAAATGATAAAATTACTTCATAAAAGTAATACACAAAATTACGGCACGAGTGGTCCATGCGTCAGCGTGACAACAGAGGGCACTGTGTGCGCGCCTGAATGGTTATCTTGTGCACTTACTAACTGAATGCAATTTTTGAAGAAGAAAATGTAATTTTTCTACAGAAAAGCAACATTTGCGACAAAAGTGCAAGTGGGAAGTACCTGTATATCGTAAAATTAGATTATGTTGATTCCAGGTGGTAATTTCTTCAAATCTTTGTTCCATGTATACGGAAAAAATACCAAGGGTTTTTTAAGCCTTCACGAAATAAAAATGTATTTGATTGGAACACTTAAATTTTTGTGAATCTGCCTATTATTAACACAGTAAAATCATGATTTTTCCTCTTCATTTTGCGTTTTTATCATGAAACTAACGATTACTTGTTTTATATGTCATAACGAGGAAAATCCTGGCCTGGGTGTCCATGCACGGCAGCCTACATGCGGATTTGCTCAACATTACTCGGCCGGCGCGGCCGGCAGCGCAACCATGGCACCGGCAGTCTCACTCACTCAGTTCGGATACAAATTTGTAAAAGAAAAAAAATTCTTTACGCGCGGCGGCTTCACACAACCCTACAAAATCAAAGGAATACCAAGCCTACATACCTTACTCAAGCTGAATTGCCTTGCCAATGGCAGAAGACGATATCAAGTGGAATTCCTCAGTCATGTCAGTGTTTACAGTGACTTTGTCGGTCGACGAACGCCTCTATCTCCTGTACGTTTTTGCGATTTTATGTACACAAACGTATGTAGTGTGGTGCACCTGTCCATTCCCCTTTATCGTTAAGCATGCAAAGCTCGTGGGTGGGATATAAGACCTTCAATGACGTCAATGAGGCACCTAGCATGTAACTGTTTTGTGGTTTTTGCAACTGTGCATTAAATAGCCGTCGAATTCCTACTATGCGAGTAGTCTTGATTCGAGGCTATATTTTAGTTAGGAAAGAAGCCCGGTTAATACTTCACGCACAAACGAACGCAAACGGGCGCTAACGCGAAATTTGATGTCACAGCGCGAATGTTCGCCCTGAAGAAATATTTGACACCGGTTGCGTTTCCAAACACGCAACCGTTTGCAACGTTCGCCAACTGACAACAAGGCTGCGGTAATCCACATACGCGAACGTTATAGCCAACAATTTCGAGTGGAACTTAGCACTGTGCGCCACCAAAGTAACTTGCCAATGTTGGCCAACAAACTTTTGTTTTGTTCGCGATGTTCGCGAGTTATTTCAAAATGAAAGATGACAGACGATGTTTTCCAGTTTTTAAAATAACAAATAAATTGCACCTTTCGTGGTTTCTTTTCTTATCCGCTGCCGCGAGACACAATCGAAAGCAACGTGTCACATTTCATCAAAAATTCGGCAGGCAACAGCGAGCCAAATTACGCGTACGCCACGAACGTTAACAAACGTTGGCGCCAACGTTTTGCCCAATGTGGAACTGATTGGCTGCGTTCGGGCGTACAGTTCTCGCTACTCCGGAGTATTAGTGCGTGCCCTTTGCACTCGAGTCACATTACGCGAACGGCAAGTCCGCAGTCCACATGCACGAATGGCCATCAGTCAAGATGGCTGTCTCTTGCCATGACTGCACAAAAAAAATGCTGTTTCACTGCTCACAAGAAACTGAAGAAAATACAGACCGTAAGTCGTGAGAGAACCTTTGATGCCGTCTAAAACCAACCTTGGTGAGTAGGTTTTCACAGCGGAGATATGCGAGTGTCGAGAAAGGGTATTATTTGCGTTCGGGTAGCCTATCTCTGGCAGTTTTTACCCGAACTGCATTGGAAAGGTACCAGACTACTCAAACGTTCCAAGCCTCGTCTCCATATCGAGGTTTGGAACGCATACGTAACTGGCACCTTTCCAGTCGACAGTTTGCACTCAATAGAACTGATTTAGGGGACACGATTGAACCGTTTAAACGCGTGAACGGGTCTAAATAGATTCTAACCACGCGTTTGAACGGTTTAATCGGGCCTCCTGATTCATTACTTCGGTTAAGCAAACTGCTGTCGACTGAAAAGGTTCCAGACTACTTATGCGTTCCCAGTCTCGTCTTCAGATCGAGATTTGGAACGCATACATAACCGATACTTACACAATTTGCACTCTATAGAACCGATTCAGGGTACACGTTAGTCTTGGCCCAAGACTACTCTAGTCGATATTGGTTTGTGTACGCGTTGGCCATATAGTGCGCCCTCTTGCAGCACTAACGGACCAGTCTTTGCTGACTAGAGTGGTCTTGGGAACTTCTCCCGGAAGGTTTAACTTTTTCTTTGTTTTTGCCTAGGCTTTCCTAGGGAACCAATCAGCGAGTGACCCAAATACAGCAGAGCGTGGGCGCGCTTCGAATGGTTTGAAAAATATAAGGCGGCTTACAAGAATCATCGAACATGACCGTTTTATCGTTGCTAATATTTTCGGTGGCATAAGTTTCTTGGCAAATGTTTGCGAATATATTTACAAACATGTTTGCAAAGGCGTATGACATCGCAAAATACATTTGTTAATGAAGATAATTGCGACATTGCAAATATTTGCAAAGATATCTGTGATATGCCATGTCCCTTGTGTGCCATCATAAAACCCTCTGCAGCTATTTACATAAAACGGTACCGCCCCAATGCTGAACTTCCGGGAGAAGTTCCCAAGACTACTCTAGTCAGCAAAGACTGGTCCGTTAGTGCTGCAAGAGGGCGCACTATATGGCCAACGCGTACACAAACCAATATCGACTAGAGTAGTCTTGGGCCAAGACTAGGTACACGTACGATTGAACCGGGCGTTCAAACGCGTAAATGGTCAATTTTCTTGGGGTAACGAACGCACCCTCGGTGGCACATGTATGTCGCCCTCTCACGTCTTCAATCTTGTATTTGCGTAGCCTAGCAACAACTAGTCCAAAATAAAAAATGGCGACGAAGATGTCTTTCGGGAACATATTTCAGCTCAACAAATTCGGCGCTGGGGCTGCCAGTGGGCAATCTAGCGCCGAGGTTACACCGGAATTACACCTGAAGATGTCAAAGAAGATTGCACAACTTACGAAGGTTTGTGTCGTTTGTTTAAAATAATGTTTTACTTGCTAAATCCCGTCCGTGTCGAAAATACACGATGTAACCGTAACATTAGCAACCTGTTATTGTTATGGTTAAATTGTGTATTTCCGACACCGGTCTACGTGCAAGTTAAAGGCGTTTCAAAAACGAACTTGATTGATCACATGCAGTACAATTTTAGGTAAAATACTATGCACCTTCGCCACTAATTATTCCTAATATGACATGATAATGTTATAGAAAGTGTAAATTTAGTGAGGAAACATGGCCTAGCACTTTTTTAGCAAAATTTCAAGTTTTCCTTTGAAAACACTTTTTTTATGTCTTTTTTGTTTGCTTGTTATTTTTGCCTAATTCTCGGCGGCGGACCTGTAATCCAACGAATTAAAGAAAAGGCCTAAAATTTCCAAATTTTTGTTTTTACTTAGCTTGGGCCTAAGATAATTAGTTTAGCTTGAGTTCACCTGTCATGCCTGTTGCCTGGTTCTGTTGTCCACGAAGAATGCCCAAACTGGCACAACATTTCACAGAGACATACGATGATCACATTCAAAAGCCTTTGCAACAGACACATGGCAGTTGCAAAATAATGATGTAAATTTCTCAAACAACTTCACAAAGTACAATCAGGCAACTGACAGAGACACATCCAACACCTCTGGTGTCTAGCTGAGGTCTGGCAATATTCTAGCCCAGCACCACACCCCAAACTAAAATTCCAGTTTTGACCTATTCTTTTACTAGATGTTAAGACACCAACCCTCCCATAAAACCTGAAAGGAATTCCTTCAAAATTCCTTGGATGTTTTAGACAATGGGGGAACAATTGAAGGGGCTAGTTGGGCTACCCTCTGTCACATATCATGCTCCATATGCTACAGGCAGTCAAAAGACCATTCAACTGTGGTATCTCAGGAATTGGCTGTTAAATTGTTCTATCAAAAAGGAACACCGTTCCTGTGAAAGAGCAAAAGAATTTAGAAAACCTGGTCAACCTGAACAGAACAAATTGGAATGGGACATTATAGAGGCAATGAACACTAAGATTATTTGGAACATTAAAGAGGCAATATGCAATATAAATTAAAGTATATTTTACTCAATTTAGAACAAATAAGAACAAAGTCCCAACTAGAGAACGTGTTTGATTTTCTTTTTTCATTACTTGAATTAAGGAGGTTACCCTAGATTAAATTTGGGTGGTCTAAAAGACATATTTCATGATTTAAAAACCTTTAAAAACAGGAACAGCAGCATTACATAACTGAAGAATAATGTTGATAAACTGCCTTGTGGAAATTTCAGCTACATAGATGCAGTAATACTACAGAAAACCTGAAAAAAATCCATGCATGGTGTTTTTGTATGAATGAATGATAAAAACATTGTCTGCAGACAATTGTTTTAAAAAGGCACCTTCAGTTGGCAATTTCTCCCAGGTACTATTGCCATCAACACTTTGTCGGGTTTTTGTTGTCAACTCGTAAAGTAAACTTTTGGGTAATCGCAAATTTACCCCAGAACTTAGCTTAAATAATTCCAACACTAAATTATTTACTTGTAGGTTATCTATGCACTAAACACCAAGAACGACGAACATGATGCTGTTGTCCAGACCCTAAAAGAATCTCACGAAGAAGAACTTCAACGTGTACTAAGGCAGACCAATGACAAAATCGCTTCCTACGAAAGTCGATTTGGCCAAGAAAACAAGCTCCAACAGATGATACAATCCTTAGAGAGAACCGTCGTAGAGCATGAAAAACACAAACAAGAAGCATTGAGTGAGTTTGCGGAGTTCAAACATCGAGAGGAAGAGAGACTCTCAAATTTAAAGGCAGATCAGTCGAAAACCGTCCATAGTCTCTCCGAGGAGCTAGTCACGATTAAGAGAAGCTTCGAAGACAGGTTGAGGCAGTTTGAGGAAGCAAAACGGCACGCAGAGTTGGAAAGAACAAATGCAATTAGAGAGTTAAGTCAGGCACACGCGGAGGAAGTCGACAGTCTGAAAAAGCAGCTTCAGTCGGAACAGTCGGGTCTCACCGAAGAGCAACACAAACTTGTCCATCAGTATGAAACGGAGATCAAAAATCTTCATAATCATTGCAACAAGCTTAAAGAGGAAAAAGGGCAAGCTGTCGAAGACTACGAAGCGAAGTTAAGCAAAGCGCAAGCGTTTTATGAGAGGGAACTTGCGGCATTGAGAGATGGCAAATCTCAAAAACAGGAACAGAATTGGAAAGAGAGAGAAGCGGCACTTCGCAGACAAGCTGCGGAGAAACAGCGTGATCTGGAAAAACAGATTGAGAGTGTGTCTACGCAGTTGGCCATTTGTGAGGAGGACTTCGCGATTTGTAAGAACAAGCTGATAGAGGCTCAGAATGAACTCAAATTAAAAGAGAATGCTTCAGGAAATTTGAATAAACAGGTAAATCTTGAATAACTTTGCTGTCAACTAATACATGATTCAACAAAAGAAATGCAAAACATACCCTGGCTTAAAGATCAAGAAGGCTGATAAATGTGGTGTATTTTATTGGTCAGTAACATGTATGAACACTCTTGTGGCAAGGCTGACTACACCAGCCTCCGTAAGAGCTGCTGAGGCAGGGTGCGCCACTCTGCTGGAAGTTCTCCCAGAGAACCTGCACTTCTAGAGCTATTTGGGAGACGCGCAGCTCCAGAGATCAGGGGTTCGTTTCACAAACGTCCTAAGATCCATCTTAGGGGTTCTTAAGTCCTATAGATCTTTATCTCGGTGCGTCCATCTTTGTCTTGTTCCCCACTGCATAGTACGTGTACGTGTCGGGCATGATCAGTGCATGTGTGTGTCTGCGCGATAGCGCGTGCAGTCTTCCGTTGTTTTTTTGAGAGAATCACTGTCCGCGCTGCGCGTTCTCTTGATCGCACCACGCGCATGTCATTGTGATGCACACAATAAACATTTTCAACACGGAGCCAAACTATTTTATTTCGGCAAGCCTCGCTTTCGTTACGTTCATTTTAAGTCTTTTTCCACTAAGTCTTATTTTTGTGAAATGAACCCCAGCTCATCCCAACTCGGATTTTAACGTATTTATCATTATTAGGGTTAATATTTCTTGCAGCTAGTTGACGTTAAGCTGGAAGCAAGCCAGGCCATGACAAAGCTCAAACAGGTTGGGGGTGAGCTGGCTGCCTCCAGGGAGAGATGCAAGGAGCAGGCAGCGGACCTTGTCAAAAAATCCAGTAAGTTGAACATTGACCCTAACGTGATTACAATCTTCATATTTGAAGGAGAACTCATTGAATATATAAACTAGTTAATATGATTAGTGTTGGAATCTCCCTCTGTGTGCATCCCAAGTCGGGTCAAACTGCTCTCAAGTCCCAAGACAAGTCAAACTGCCTTCAAGTCCCAAGACAAGTCAAACTGCCTTCGAGTCCCAAGTCAAGTCAGACTGCCTTCGAGTCCCACGTCAAGTCAAGTCAGACTGTCTTCGAGTCCCAAGTCAAGTCAAGTTGCCTTCGAATCTCAAGTCAAGTCAAACTGCCCTCGAGTGCCACGTCAAGTCAGGCATGTTAGTCAGGTCAAGTGAAGTCAGATGGTCACCCCAATAGATTTTAAAATGAGTCTGCTGGAACTTCCAGCCATGCTGGGTATTTGTTCACTGGCAAGACATGTTTTAATCGAGCTTAGGTTTCTGTTCGTAAAAAATTATTTTACTTCCAAATTTCCCAAATCAGATATTGCATTGCAATTTTATTCATAAAAAACAAAAAAACAAATTGGGTCAAATCAAATCAAATCATTTCTGTCAGTGACTTACGTCCAAGTGAAGTCAGTAAAAGATTCGACTTGAGTCTAGAGTTACACGTAACAAACTGTACGGAGAACTCATAGACACATTTTTGGTGCAGGTCAGATTGGAACTCTAGAAGCCACTCGACTGAGCAACGAATCCACCATGAAAGACTTGCGATCATCCCTTGCCAAACTGGAAGACAAGATGCAGTGGATGGAGAAAGAAAGACGACAGCTGGAGAATAGTAAGAGAAGTCTTACAGATCAGCAGCATGGACAGCTCAAGTCACTAGAAAAGGTAGCTAGAGCGCCACTTTGGCCAAAATCCCGTCACAAACTGGGGTGGGCAAAAGGTCAGAGCACGGGCACAAGTCAGGACTACACCCGCGTAGGGTGGCCTTGCAGCCATGGTAAGGGTAGCAGGCCGGAGCCCGGGCACCATTTTTCCTACATCATTAGATTTCTCGGCCATTTCCCGATGAAAGTTTGTCAATTTCACAGTAATCGTGAAGTAATCGTCCCCGCACCCCACCCCACCCCACCCGGCAACACCAGGAAATCAGTATTATTGTTTGTCTTCCTAGGCTTTAGACGATCTCTCCATTGAGAAGCAAACAATGAAGGAACGCTACGAGTCCGAGCTGGAATCATCCAAGTTGAGTAGCCAGGAGGAACGGGCCAGGCTGGTCAGGGACCATGAAGCTCTTGTTGGGAGGATTCATGGGGAACATCGACAGGAGATGGAAGTGGCTGCTAGGAAAGCTGCTCAGGAACTGGCCAGTCTTAAAGAGGTTGGTCAAGGGTGATCTGAAGTTGTCTTTCAAGGGGATGGTAGAAAATATTATTTTGGGATTTTAAGAATGATTTCTGTTACTGGTCTCACTCATAAGAAGAATTTGCATAATAAGAAGTTGCTTAAAGTTTAGTGAACAATGAGCAAATAAAAAAGCAAAAACTTTAATCTTAAGAACTGCTCATCGGGATGCTTCAACAGTACAGGTTAATGTTAGTAGGGGGGTGCAGTAGGCATGCTCGAGGGTGGCACAACACTTGCAGATGTTACACAAACAGCACGACACCATCACCGTATTTACACTGGTCCCGAGCTCCGGATCAAGATTGATTCCCTGATAAGAATGCGTCAGTGTTAACCGCAATGATTCTGAGGACCGCGTTTACATCTGACATTGATCTCGAGCGCAGCGCTAGAGGTTGCAGTCAAAGGTCGTGCTCTACATGTGCATGTACAGAACAATGTGTGCATGTAGGTACGGCATATATTGCACCATGCTAAGAAAAGAAAATATTAGGTAAGAGGAATTTTATTTTAAAGCGTGTTGTATGACTTTCCTATTTGTATGTATACACATAAAAACCACGTGCTTAGTGGCTGGTGCGAGCACGTGTCCACAGTCACTTTCCAATCGACAAGATTTTTCAGTCCCCGAGGAGAAGCCTGACTAGCATCCCTGTAGTGTGCAAGCCCGATTGAATTTCGCCCGCTTGAATTTCGCACGCTTGAATTTCGCACGCTTTCCCCCGCAATGACTGTGGTAAAGATTAATTGCTTATCTAACCGACCCTCCGTCGGCGCGAGACCAAATTTTGGGGTCTGATCCGGGGCCAATTTTTGTCCTGATGAGAGCATTTACACTAAGTTTGTGATCCGGAGCTGATCCCGAGCTGATCCCGAGCTTGGGTTCAAGTGTAAACACGCTGTTCAGGGTACCATATACGGGGGCTGTAAAATTAGAGGAATCAATTTCAAACCTTTAACAACACGGCTGACTGTGACTTGTGTCAGGATTTGTAACAATCATAAAGTAGTAATTAAAATGTTGTTATGTTTCACACTTGTAACATTTCTTTTGTCACTAAAAAGTCATCAAATCAAAGTTGACGTCTTTTTCTTCAGGATTTGGAGAGGAGGCTAAACGAGACTAGCATTCGACTCTCCAAGGAGCGCGATTCCGTCCAATCAGAGCTAGACCACACCAGGGATGAACTGACAAACAAGCTGCAGTCGGCCGAGACGGAATGCCACCGTCTACAGGCCATCCTGAATGAAAACAAGCAGGGTCTGGGCTCGGCAAACTCTAAAATCACCAGCCTGTCCAGGGCTAATGAGGGGCTGAAAGCAGAGTTGGTCACGGTGCAGAGGGAGCTTAGGGATGCCAAGAGCCAAGCTCTTACATTTAGAGTAAGATTCTTGGTCTCGAGTTTAATGCTTTAATAATAATAATGGCATTTTATATAGCGCACATATCTATCCTGCGGGATACTCATGGCGCTTTACAATATCATTACCCTGGTCATTGGGCACAACTCCCTGGGGAGTATGCAGCCCCGGCAGCCTGACACAAGCGCTCAAAGGCTGCAACCCTTGCAGGTACCCATTTACTCCTGGGTGGAGAGAGGCAACTTATGGCAAAGTGCCTTGCCTAAGGTCACATGCATCATCGACCGTAGCATTGGCCTGTACTTGCTGGCATTCAATAACCTGTACTCTGATTCTGCAGATACAGGCCTGTAGGCCGAGGAGGGAGAGGGGAGGGTGCATTCCTTCCATTTGGAGCTCAAGATTCGCTCATCACTGTTTGAGTGTTTTTCATGACTTCTTTCCATGATATCCTAGTTTCTTGTATGTCATGACATCATTGGTCCTTCAAAAGGGAAATTGATCCCCCATTGGATCTACAATTGGACAACCAGCCTATCAATAGTAACGGTGTTAACAATTGATACCGATTTAAGGAATGTAGATCTATCATCTTTATCATTGTAGACTGTTATGCTCATAATTTTGTTCAGTAATATTCAGTCAGAGCTTTTCACTTTTCCATCAAGTTGAAGTGTGTTTCCGAAATTACTGTTGTAGGAACATTTTAAAGTATTGTTTTGTTTATGAATTGCAGGTTTTTGTTAGTGGCGTACACTTGTCAGTGTATGCATCAAATATGCCAAGCAAAAAGAAAAAAATAAATAAATAAATAAAAATGTGTAAATTGTATACAGAAACAAGTTTAAACAAGTTTGCTCGGAATAATATTGAACATTTTGATTGCAGAGTTTCTTATTTGTCTTTCAGACCGAGCTGGATAGACTAAAGGAGACACATGAGTCTAAGATGGCTGAAGCTAAGGAAGAATTAAAGAATAAACTCAATCAGTTGTCCAGAGATCTTGACCAGCGTTGGACAGAAACACTGAGGTATATAGTGCACATTCTATATGGATATGTTCGCGTGCCCTGCACAATAAAATGGGCTTTATGAAGCTAATTGTCTTCCATCTAAACATTGAGATAGATTAGGTTGGTAGTGCCACTGGCAGTCGACAGCCAGAGACACAGGGTAACCCCCCCCCCCCCCCTTTGGGAGCTGCATTACACAACACACTGGACCAACGGCTTTACATCCCTTCTGAAGGTTAAAGACAGAAGCTCGTCAGAAATGCGTGCGCGCCAAATTCGTGCGACGAAATACGCAGCTCCATGCATTTGCTATGTATTTCGTGGCAACATGCCTTTCTAAAAACCCTGTGTACAAATTTCCAATATACGCTCGTAACCGGGACGGTAGACGAGCGTTGAACGAGCGTATATACGGTAGACGAGCGTATACTGGAAATTTGTACACAGGGTTTTTAGAAAGGCATGTTATCACACTATTTGTAACCCTTTTTGGGCCTAAGTTATCTCTTCAGAACAACTGAAACTTATTTCTTTTATTTTGAGACCAGACAAAGGTATTTTCTGGAAAATATGGTATATATTGCCAAAATGCCCCCTTTACCGTGAAAGACTCATATGTAATGTTGACGTTTCACTAAAATGGATCCCTTCCAGGCGTGAGTGTGACAAGCTTCAGAGTGAGTTGACAGACCAACACAGCGAGGACAAGAAGGCTGCTCTTAGGCAGCTTGCATCGATGAAGGAACAGGAGCTAGAGGCAACTAGGATGGGCTGGGAGAACAAGTTAAAAGAACTCCTTCAGGAGGTAAAGCATAACATTTTTAGCAGTACCTAGCCGTGGGGAACTTGTATGCCCTCAGGCAGCTTGTAAGACCTCAGGTTCATTTAATTAAGACAGATTACATGATTGGGAAAACTTTTAAAAACAGCAACAACAGCATTACCAAACTAAAGAGTAATGTTGATAAACTGCCTTGTAGAAATTTCAGCCACATAGATGCAGTAATACTTCAGAAAACCTGAAAAATCCATGCATGTTTTTGTGTATGAATGAACGGTAAAAAACGTTGTCTGCAGACAACTTAAAAAAAAAAACACCATGGGAAAAAAATCATGTGGTGTTTGCTACCAAATATCTATCAACACCAATTGTCAGGTGGAACGAGCAGTTACGCTACCAGTCGTGCGACTGCTTGACCCGCGATCATGCAGGACTGGTGGTGCGACCATGCGCTACTGATGGTTCAAGCATGTAAGACCAACATGACCATCGGCCTTGCTGCGACTGATTTAGCTCTGGTGATCACCCACGACCTCTGCGCTCTTTCTATGATTTGCCTACAATTCTAACATTTTTCGGTCACAGCTCTGTCTAGTGTGACTGGGGCTTTTTTAATGGGCTGCAGAAACACTTGTTAGACCTCAAATAGCATTCTTTGATGAATGGAGTTGGGCCTGTGCATTGGCAGTTAAAATTTGAACCGGGTATGTGGTAACATACTTTTCCTTGATTGAAAATACTTTTCCTGCCTACAGATCTCCGAGCTGAAAGAATCCCTATACAGCAAAGCCGAGCAGGCACAGAGGGAGGTTGTAAGCGTCCAGGGACTAGCTGACCAAAAACTGAACAAGCTCAAGTTTGAGATGGCAGCGGCTGCCGAGGAGCATGCTAGGGCCCTCAGCTTGCTGCAAGGGGAGAGGGAGTCGGCCGAACGGCGGTTGATACGGGAGAAACAAGCAGCAGTACAGGTAGGTCTGTCTGTGGTGTTGGATTTGGGCTGATCAGAAACCGAACGAGCTCAAGTTTGAGATGGCCGCGGCTGCCGAGGAGCATGCTAGGGCCGTCGACTTGCTGCAAGGGGAGAGGGAGACGGCGGAACGGCGGTTTATACGGGAGAAACAAGCGGAAGTACAGGTAGGTCTGTCTGTCTGGGGTGTTGGATTTGGGCTGATCAGAAACTGAACAAGCTCAAGTTTGAGATGGCAGCGGCTGCCGAGGAGCATGCTAGGGCCCTCAGCTTGCTGCAAGGGGAGAGGGAGACGGCCGAACGGCGGTTGAGACAGGAGAAACAAGCGGCAGTACAGGTAGGTCTGTCTGTGGTGTTGGATTTGGGCTGATCAGAAACCGAACAAGCTCAAGTTTGAGATGGTAGCGGCTGCCGAGGAGCATGGTAGGGGCGTCGACTTGCTGCAAGGGGAGAGGGAGACGGCGGAACGGCGGTTGATACGGGAGAAACAAGCGGAAGTACAGGTAGGTCTGTCTGTCTGGGGTGTTGGATTTGGGCTGATCAGAAACTGAACAAGCTCAAGTTTGAGATGGCAGCGGCTGCCGAGGAGCATGCTAGGGCCCTCAGCTTGCTGCAAGGGGAGAGGGAGACGGCCGAACGGCGGTTGAGACAGGAGAAACAAGCAGCAGTACAGGTAGGTCTGTCTGGTGTGTTGGATTTGGGCTGACCAAAAACTGAACAAGCTCAAGTTTGAGATGGCAGCGGCTGCCAAGGAGCATGCTAGGGCCGTCGACTTGCTGCAGGGGGAGAGGGAGACGGCAGAACGGCGGTTGAGACAGGAGAAACAAGCAGCAGTACAGGTAGGTCTGTCTGTCTGTCTGGGGTGTTGGATTTGAGCTGATCAGAAACTGAACAAGCTCAAGTTTGAGATGGCAGCGGCTGCCGAGGAGCATGCTAGGGCCCTCAGATTGCTGCAAGGGGAAAGGGAGACGGCCGAACGGCGGTTGAGATGGGAGAAACAAGCGGAAGTACAGGTAGGTCTGTCTGTCTGGAGTGTTGGATTTGGGCTGACCAAAAACGGAACAAGCTCAAGTTTGAGATGGCAGCGGCTGCCGAGGAGCATGCTAGGGCCCTCAGCTTGCTGCAAGGGGAGAGGGAGACGGCCGAACAGCGGTTGAGATGGGAGAAACAAGCGGAAGTACAGGTAGGTCTGTCTGTCTGGAGTGTTGGATTTGAGCTGATCAGAAACTGAACAAGCTCAAGTTTGAGATGGCCGCGGCTGCCGAGGAGCATGCTAGGGCCCTCAGCTTGCTGCAAGGGGAGAGGGAGACGGCCAAACAGCGGTTGAGATGGGAGAAACAAGCGGAAGTACAGGTAGGTCTGTCTGTCTGGAGTGTTAGATTTGAGCTGATCAGAAACTGAACAAGTGTGGTCTCTCTGTCTGTGGAGTGTTGTACTGTTTCTCGGCCTTTCCAAAACAATTAGTGGAAACAAATTTGGTTGACCACAGGGCTAGTAGGTCAAATCAAAGAAATGTCGATTTGCTGTTCATTTGGGTGGATTCACATTTAGCCTTTTGTCGCGTAAATTTACCCACAGGAAATAGAAGAGCGACTGTCCCGCCTGCACAGGGAGGAAATGGAGGAGCAATTGAAATCCCACAGGGCGGCCATGAAGACATTACAGGAAGAAGCAGACGAATCTCGGCAACGTGATATAAACTCCAAATCCTCAGAGCATAAACAAGCAATGGGTAAGATAAGATTTTGATTTGAACCAGTTCACTGACAAGTTCGAGTTAAAGATTTTACAAATGGCGTTATCTCCATGTTTGGGATGTGTATGATAAAAACCAACCTGTGTAGAAGTCAGCTCAGTACCTTACAAAACAATAAAAACTTTGCTTTCAAGAAATTGAGCGAAGCCACTGTCCTATTCAGGCTTGTTTTTCTCATAACGTAGATGAGGTACAGAGCCATAATACCACATTAGTTTGAGGCCTAGTTTCTTTCACACGAGGACACCCTTGTAAATGCATGTACAAAGGCTTTATATAAATTAATCTTAAACTACATTTATTGTTTTCTTGAAAAAGATCTCTGTCAGAATTATTGCATTGGACAGTTGGAACCACTTCTCTCTTCCATTTGAGTAAGGTTTTTTTCCGGTCAAATGATTGCTCAAAAATTCGGGACAATTCACTTTTTATTTTGCGATTTTAAACTGTTAACGTTTTTTTCTTGTTTTTACATTGTTTACAAACAAGTTGACTTATTTTTCTTATTAAATTCTTCTTGTATTTATCTTGATTACAGATAAGTTAAAATTGGAGCTGACTCAGCGTCACATTGCCGAGATGGACCAGCTGTCCAGAGCACATCGGACACAAATGGCTGCCGCTAAGATGGAACTAGAGAGATCCATAGAGCTCAAACACCAACAGGTAAGAAACCTCTCCACTGTTTGGTAAACCGTTTAATAGACACTTTGCAGTGGCAGCCATGACTGTGGGCAGTTCTCTTACTTAAAAACTGAAACACAATTAGGCATGTGAAATTTCCGCGGATTTTCGCATTTTTAATTTCCTTACTCCATTTGTTTTGCATGATTTCGCTTTTTGTCAGGTGTGGCAGACATTATTTTCCCACTTTTCTCTACCCACGCACAGGTGATTTTTTTTTTTTCCGAGAAAAAAAACATGGATGCTAGTCTTCCGGCTATAGCCGGAATTTTCTTATTTTGGAAAAAGAAATCCGGCAAAGCCTTTTTTCCAGGCCGGAAATATAAACGGCCGGAAATATTATTTTCAACCCTTCAAGTAAAAACAAAACGTGGAAAATTGTCTCACTTACTGATCAACGATGTCCGGATATGGCCTATGTCATGTACATGATTTGCACACATGCAGTATGTCTGTACCCCGGCCATAATCATTCACGGCTAATTTACCACGAAACCAGACTATTGATCAGAAGAACATAGACTATAGAGGGCGCTGTATCCATACAGCAGCGGTGCCGGTGACATTGCACACTGTCAATGTACGTATGTACGTACACGTATGTACGTACGTACCTACGTACCTACGTACATACATACAGTTATGATAGTGGATTTTTGTTCCGGCCCTGAAGGTAAGAGCCACTGGCATCCCTGAAAAAAAGAGCACCCTCCATTGAGAGTGATCAATTGTGAAGGGGACTATTTCTGTGTATACAATTCATGTTGCAAATGTGCAGAATTAAAAACCATGCAAATGCTTACCTTTGTTTTTCTTCATTTTAGAAGAGAGATTACAAGTTACGAGAGCAAGACTTGAAAGACGACTTGAAGCAGCGAGATCGGCACATAGACTCCGTGGAGAAGCAACTCGAAGACACCAGCCAGGAGATGAATAAACTGGCTAAGCAGCTGGAGTTCAAAGGTCAAGAGGTGTTAAAGGTCAAAAGCGAGGCTGAAGAACAGCTCAGGTCAGTTGGCTCGCGATAATAGAGAGGTTTCGCAAGCCGGCGGACACGCATACATATTCGTTAATGGGTCATTCTATAAATTTGGGGTCCAATTTTTCTGTCCCCGTTACATCTGACATATTGTAAAATGTTATATTTTGTAAATTCAGGACATATTCTTTAAATGCTTTATATTTCAAAGAGTGATTACATAAAGTACAATTCATAAAAATATGTTTTGAAGGCATTTTTAATGATACTTGTATGGCAAATAGCAGTATGTCAGGTGTAACGGGGACAGAAAAATGTCACACGTTGGACCCCAAATTTATAGAATGACCCTAATAGCTATCCATCACCATTGTTGGTTTTTGTGTGGTTTCCACAACTACAGCATGTTAGCTAAAATGAGTCTATTTCTGACAGTGGGGAAAAATACCCGGCTTTAATACTAATTTGACTTTTAATCCAAAGCTTCGAAATGCACAACAAGTTTATGGCCATTCATAAATCATATATCATGGTGTTTTTTTATTCCAGGCGGCAAGAGCAGAGATTGATCGAGGGACACCAGAGGGACATGGATGAGCAAGTCGCGGAGCACCTGAGGGAAACACAAAGCATACTGGGTGAATTCAATCGAGCTCAGGAGCTACTCAAGGACAAGATATCAGCCCTGCAAATCATGTGAGTTGACCAATCTGTACCAAAGTATTAGGTCATTGACCCCGTTCTAGCTATATTAGTTAATCATCGTTGGTTAATGAAGTGTGCGTTCACATATCACTTAACGAAGATCGAATGAAGGACGGTACCGTTCACATTAAGCGACCGCTAATGAAGATCGAATGAAGCTGCGGAGGCCACTATGCCTGGTCGTACATGCGCGTCGCGCATCAACCGCCGAGCTTCAAGTGTTTAGACGCGCTTGTGCAATCAGGCCTGCCAAATCGCTTCGTTGATGAAGGGAGCGTTCACATTACAAATTTGCTTCGTCGAATGAAGCGATCTCTTCGTCGAATGAAGCTATTTTGCTTCGTTGAACAAAGAGATTTTAATCTTCGTCGAATGAAAAGGCATGCGTTCACATCACTCTTTGTCGAAAAATCATCGTCGAACGAAGCGATTTCTCTAGCGAGAACGGGGTCATTGTCTTCTAGACATACACTACTTACAAAGTGAATGTCATCTTTTGTTAGTTGCCTAGGCAATTGGCTCTAAACAAAAAAAATAACTGAACCGTGTCCCTGTGCTTTGCAATGGTACTTTTTCCGACGGCCATGATAGTTTAGAGCCAATTGCCATGGCAACCATGTCACACTTTGGCTGTCTATATGCAGAATGATTTTGTCTATGATTAGACAATTGTACCTGCATGACAGACGCACCTTGTCATAGGAATAGGTGAAAACTTATTTGTACTTTTCAGCGACATTTGACCCATCATCACAAATGAGGTGTAAACCCATAACGTCCGTATTCTAGATATCATCCCAAAAAGATCAGAAGCCAAGTATGATGTCTTAAATATTATTTTGCCTATTTCAAAGTTTAAACCTTAAACTCTGCAGAGTTTTAGAGTGTAAAGTGCGAACACACAGAAAACTACTGTGATGAAATGCGGCTTGCCTAACTTTTTACAAAGTTTAGTCCATGTGGATATCTCTTTTGCCAATGTATGATTCTAAAAAGAACCGGTTAATAGTAGGAACTCAACGTTCATCCAACGCTCTTTTTAAGTTTTGTTTAGGCGACAATGTGGCAGTATTTTTTTCTTGGTTCCAGGCTGGAAGAGGCAGAGGAGAGGTACCAAAATCGAGACTCAAGACCAGAGGACCTGGAGTACATCGCCCGGCTCAAACAGACCGTGTCGGAACAAGAGGCACAAATGCAGAAACTTGTGGTATGTGTTATTCCTCGATTGAAATATGTCTTTTTCATGTTATCGCTTTGTTCGCCAAAGATTACCTAATCATCGTTGGTTAATGAAGCATGTGTTCACATCTCACATACTGAAAATCAAACGACATACCTTTGACAGAAGGCAACCGCTAACGAAGGTCAAATTATTGTGTGACGAGCATCAAACATCCGACGCTCGGAGTGGTCTGTGTGGTGTTCATTTACGCTGTAACGCGTCAAAAATGTCATACTGCCAGACGCTTAATGCTCGACGTGTATGTGTAGCCAGGCTTCCCAAATCATAGGAAGCATTCTCATTAAACATTTGCTACATTGAACAAAGCAATCTCTTTTGTCTTAATTTTTTTCATGTTGTCTTTAATTGACATAAAAAGCCATATGACGAGTTTCCGTTATCACTCGTCAGATATGCTTTATTATAATTACTGTAAATAAATTCAAGGCAATTTGGGAAAAATTTTGTTTGAGTCCTATTTTTCTGTAAGCAGTGCAGTACGACAATGACCTTGTAGCTAATTTTTGCGGTTATAAGATTGCAAGCAAGAAACCACTTTCTTTATTACTAGAGATTTGGGAAGGGTTTTGCAGATCCGTCGTGCCGAACACTTAGTATTTTTTATTTCTTTTGACAGGATGAAAAGCGATACTTCCAGCTGGAGCTTATCAACCGAGAGACCAACTTCAACAAAGTGTTCAACATGAATCCCAATGTTGGAGTACTCAACCCGTTCGCTACCAAGGTATAGTGAGCTTTTGAGGGTTTTTTTCTCTTTGACCCTGAAGCATGACCCTAAAGCATGCCTTCCATCCACCATTTTGGTTGTAATTTTTCATGACGCACGTGGCTCGAATGATAACCGGCAAAAAGAGCGAGAAAAGCGCATTGGTTGCACTTACATCTGTTGCTTAACCTTGCTTTATATGTTGTTGCGCCATGACTGTTGTATGGATAAAGATAAAAACGTATTTCTTTAAGGCTAAAAATCGCGTTCAAGTAGAAGCACTTTCATGTTTACAAGCCGAGTGCACTCGTGCGACATTTTCGAATGAAAATACGCTAGTGAGTATTTTTTACGCGTGTTTTTGTGCGTATATTGGCGCCTGCGTAATCGTTGACCACCAATCATTCCCGGATGTTCTACGTCACGGAAAGCAATCAATACACATCTCACTTTTAATAATGAACACTGGATAGAGATTGAACGAAAAGTGGTTAAGAAATCTGCCTAGTACGCAGGAGGTCGTGGGTTCGAGTCTCACCTGAGCACGCTATTTTTGTGGGTACAGGTCTTCGAACTACCTTGCTCATGTTCAAGAGGGTTCCAGCCTCACTTGCCTCGTCAACCCTAGGAAATGCCACAATCTAACTGCTGATAGGGTTGTGTGCCTTAGCCAGGCAGCCACCTAGTTAAAGCGAAAGGGTTCTGGGGATTTCCTGATGGATTTCCTGCAGGATAGACATAAGAATGTACCATTTATTATTTGTCTCAATTTCTTTTTCTGTAATACAGAAAAAGAAATCCGCTGAACCTAGGGAAGCCCCACGTTTCATCAGCGCACCAAACCTGAACAGTGCAATGGTTAACGGGTCAACGGCATCCAGTGGAGGGAGTTCGAATCACCAACGGCTTGACCCATTACCAGACTCCCCAATCCACGACATCCAACTCAACCCCAAGAAACCCCTTCAGATGCCGCGCCCACCGCCCAAGAAATTCATCAATACGTGACGCTTGACGACCGCAATGGGTCATCGGCGTCTAGCGGAGGGAGTTTGAATCACCAACCCCTTGACCCGATCCATTACCAGACTCCCCAATCCACGACATCCAACACAACCCCTCTAGATGCCGTGCCCTCCGCCCAAGACCAAGAAATTCATCTATACGTGACGACTGCAATGTCGTCCAGCGGAGGAAGTCCGACTCACCGACCCGATCCATTACCAGACTCATCAATCCACGACATCCAACTCAACCCCTCCAGACGCCGCACCCACCGCCCAAGAAATTCATCAATACGTGACGTTGGATGCGTTCCCTTAAAACGCGCATGTGGTAGATTAGTCAAATTTGCCGATTGTCGTAATGTGAGTGAGGGATGTCAGAGACTAGGGCCGTAAATACATTTTTTTTATATTCTCAAATGTCCTCCAATCAAATGACAAAGATCATTGGGTATTGTATAAAACAAATATTAATTTTTTCATTTGCTTAAATATTTTATTTGTTAAAAGACGGAATGTTCCATTCAACTCGGCTTCACATCTTTGAATAAAACATTCTTTTAACTTGTGAATATATTCACAGCATTAAAATTCTTACACATTCATTATTTGTATAAAGGATGGTTCACAACCATCGGAATTGCAGATGTCTTTATTCCATAAAAAATAACAGTTTAATTTGTTCATGTTCCTTTTTTTTCATCCTGAACATGCATGCTAGACTACTGTTGACCAAACTTGGGATGAGACAAAATCATAGACTACTTTGAAAATTTCTTGAAGAAACATTTTTTATTTTTTGGGTTTTTTTTGTCATTTTAAAAAACTAATTTTCGAAATTTTAGTCACTTCTGCCACGAATTTGTGGTTAGTTTTATTCAAAAATTATAGGAAAATAATATTGTGTGACCAAAGATTTTTCCAGACTGTAAACTATTTTTGAACACTAAACTATGCAGCGATTGTAACAATTGTACATATATATATATTTGTAAATGATATTGATTGATTTATGAATTCAGAAATAACTTCCTTTTTTTATGTAAAACTTCGAAGGGACATTTATTGTGCATGTATCTCCAATTTTATCCGTCCATTTAATTATCAAATTAATTTCTTTTATACTTGATTATTTCTCTGTCCATTTGCAGTGGCAATAAACAGTAACATTGTGCGCTGAAAATCTGACATGTCAAAAGCGACTTTATTTTTGTGTTTTATATTTTATTCAGAAATTTAAAAAATACGGTCCTGTAGGGATTCGAACCAAAGACCTCTAGCACACTGGGCGGATGCTCTACCAGCTGAGCTATGAGGCACAGTGGTATGTTCCCTCAGGTTTCCCTAAGACCTCTGACACACTGGGTGGATGCTCTACCAGCTGGGCTATGAGGCACAGTGGTCTACTCCACCGGGTTTTTCCCAAGACCTCTGACACACCGGGAAGATGCTCTACCAGCCGAGCTATGAGGCATAGTGGCATACTGCCTCAGGTTTTCCCCAAGCCCCCTGAAGTGTCAGTTCGTGGTGTCACTGACAAATTTGTCAAGAATGTTTTTCTTCAGTGATTTCCTCCAGATCCAAGTGGATCTGTTTAAACAAAGTGATTCCCACAACAATAAAATGCAACATTCTGTTTCTGGGAGAATCCTGCATTTAATGGCTCCTCGGAAACCGTTTTTGCTGGGTTATCAACCTGACTGAACCTGAATGGGATAAAAAAAAAAGCTGACCACTCAGCTGATTTGTACATCTTCTAAACAGCACTAGAAGCATAGGAGCTCAGAGAAGCACTTCAAGTAGAGTGACGCACCCTGCCTCAGTGGCTCTTACAAAGGCCGATGCAGTCAGCCTTGTCACAAGAGGTGGCCATACATGTTACTGACCGATAAAATGTTACATCTCTCAGCCTTCTCGATCTTTCAGTCGAAGTATAACTTGCGTTTCTGTTTTCAAATTACAGTGAAACTTGTATATAGTGGCCACCCTCGGGATTGGGAAAAAACTGCAAACTAAACTCCTCAAAAAAAGTTTGGAAAGTCAAGTTTGACTGACGATTTCTCTCTTGTTACTAGAATTTGGTATCATTGGAAAGCCCTGTTATTCCTCTTTACAGTGATGTGTCATTTGTTCTGATTAATCAATTGGGGGATGTGCAGTATAGCGGAATACAGGGGTGGGTGGAAAGTGAAATGTCACAAAACTCACTGCTATTGTCATGCAGTGCATTCCCCTTTTGCTTAGAGGATGGGAATGTGTCAATGCACTTTTTGACAATAGCAATGCATTTTGTGACATTTCACTTTACACCCGCCCCCGTATTCAGCTGTGCTGCACATTCCCCAATTGCTTAATCATAACAAATGACACATCATCGTAAAGAGGAATAACAGGGCTTTCCAATGATATAAAATTCACGGAAAATTATTTTGCAACAAGAGAGAAATCGTCAGTCAAACTTGACTTTCCGGAGTTTATAAAGAGGTGGCCTCTTTATACAGGTTGCATTAGCATTATACAGGTTGCATTAGCATTATACACATGGCATTTAGGACCAAAGACGGGTGGCCACTATAAGCAGGTGGCCTCTTTATCAAGGTGGCCTTAATAGCAGGTTTGACTGTACCTCAACTCCAGTGTAAAGGTCAGGGGGTAAAGGTCAAATTCATTGGTGACAGTCTTCCGGACATCTCACCGTCGCCGCTGATGTTTAGGAATGGACGCGTGATCGACCCTGCATCTACATGTATGCCGCCTTTCTTCTCGACTGACCCGGCCTCTTCGCTAGCTCGTAACTGGGATATCTCGGTTTGAATCGCTTTGCCCTCTTCTCTTGTCTGAAAAAAAGTGAAATATTCTTTTTATCACCGATTCATAAAAACCCAAGACAGTTTTACGCATTTCTATTGGCCGAGAGCACGTCACGTAGGTGGTCTGAAATGGACGATAAAAAACAGCTGGCGCTAATCAGTTTTAGTGCCTATGGAAAACGTGCACACAAACAAAAACAGCACATTCCCAAAAACAAATTGACGCAGTACAACAACAATTTGTCTGCATGTAAAATGCACATGCAATACACGTAGCACACATGATCAATTGGAGATTGCACATTTCCTGTTTTCTTCCCATGGATAGTATTTTGGGGAGTTATTTTATATGATTGTTAGGTTAGAACGAAATCTATTTTCTGGAAAAATCTGGACAGGCTCCTTTAAGACCGGCTAGGGACCAGGGGCCAATTTCATGGCGCTGCTAAGCACAAACATTTGCTTAGCAAAGAATTTATTTGCTTTATAAAATGAATTACAAGCCAAAATTATACGCCAACTTGTGTTCTTCGCAAGAGTAGGAGAATACCTTTCAATACACATCAAGTAGAGAAGCACTTCAAGTAGAGTGACGCACCCTGCCTCAGTGGCTCTTACAAAGGCCGATGCAGTCAGCCTTGTCACAAGAGGTGGCCATACATGTTACTGACCGATAAAATGTTACATCTCTCAGCCTTCTCGATCTTTCAGTCGAAGTATAACTTGCGTTTCTGTTTTCAAATTACAGTGAAACTTGTATATAGTGGCCACCCTCGGGATTGGGAAAAAACTGCAAACTAAACTCCTCAAAAAAAGTTTGGAAAGTCAAGTTTGACTGACGATTTCTCTCTTGTTACTAGAATTTGGTATCATTGGAAAGCCCTGTTATTCCTCTTTACAGTGATGTGTCATTTGTTCTGATTAATCAATTGGGGGATGTGCAGTATAGCGGAATACAGGGGTGGGTGGAAAGTGAAATGTCACAAAACTCACTGCTATTGTCATGCAGTGCATTCCCCTTTTGCTTAGAGGATGGGAATGTGTCAATGCACTTTTTGACAATAGCAATGCATTTTGTGACATTTCACTTTACACCCGCCCCCGTATTCAGCTGTGCTGCACATTCCCCAATTGCTTAATCATAACAAATGACACATCATCGTAAAGAGGAATAACAGGGCTTTCCAATGATATAAAATTCACGGAAAATTATTTTGCAACAAGAGAGAAATCGTCAGTCAAACTTGACTTTCCGGAGTTTATAAAGAGGTGGCCTCTTTATACAGGTTGCATTAGCATTATACAGGTTGCATTAGCATTATACACATGGCATTTAGGACCAAAGACGGGTGGCCACTATAAGCAGGTGGCCTCTTTATCAAGGTGGCCTTAATAGCAGGTTTGACTGTACCTCAACTCCAGTGTAAAGGTCAGGGGGTAAAGGTCAAATTCATTGGTGACAGTCTTCCGGACATCTCACCGTCGCCGCTGATGTTTAGGAATGGACGCGTGATCGACCCTGCATCTACATGTATGCCGCCTTTCTTCTCGACTGACCCGGCCTCTTCGCTAGCTCGTAACTGGGATATCTCGGTTTGAATCGCTTTGCCCTCTTCTCTTGTCTGAAAAAAAGTGAAATATTCTTTTTATCACCGATTCATAAAAACCCAAGACAGTTTTACGCATTTCTATTGGCCGAGAGCACGTCACGTAGGTGGTCTGAAATGGACGATAAAAAACAGCTGGCGCTAATCAGTTTTAGTGCCTATGGAAAACGTGCACACAAACAAAAACAGCACATTCCCAAAAACAAATTGACGCAGTACAACAACAATTTGTCTGCATGTAAAATGCACATGCAATACACGTAGCACACATGATCAATTGGAGATTGCACATTTCCTGTTTTCTTCCCATGGATAGTATTTTGGGGAGTTATTTTATATGATTGTTAGGTTAGAACGAAATCTATTTTCTGGAAAAATCTGGACAGGCTCCTTTAAGACCGGCTAGGGACCAGGGGCCAATTTCATGGCGCTGCTAAGCACAAACATTTGCTTAGCAAAGAATTTATTTGCTTTATAAAATGAATTACAAGCCAAAATTATACGCCAACTTGTGTTCTTCGCAAGAGTAGGAGAATACCTTTCAATACACATCACCTACGATATTGGCTGGCTACCCATTTTTGCAAAATAAAGCAAACAAATCCTGTGCTAAGCAAATTGTTGTTTATTTATTTTATTTCTTTACCACATCCAACAGCGGAGGGACCGCCAATTACAGGAATGGGAGGTTGAGTGCCTTGCTCAAGGGCACAGGTGCCACAACCCGTCACGGCCCGGAATCGAACCTACATTCTAGTACTTGCACAGGAACTTAAGTTCGACGCACTGGACCGCTCGGCCATAACACCCCTCAGCAGCGCCATGAAATTGGCCCTTAAATGCTGATAATGGCCCAAGCCAAAGACAAGGGTCATTATCAGCATCCAGGTCACCAGCTAGTTTTTAATTAGGGAATAATAGTGGGTCTGAACGGTCTTAAACTGTACCTTTAAAACCGACTAGGGGCCTGGATGCTGATAACGGTCCAAGGCACATGACAGGCCAAACCTATGATTTTTATTGCCATTCATAAATACCTTTTTGTGTAAATCGGAATTCTTCGACAGTAAACTTCACCAATTCAACATTATAAAAGTCAGAAATCCAATAGTAATTGAGATTTTTCTCTGGCAAATTGCAAGCGTAAAGAAAGCAGTTTTGAAACAAATTTTAAATAAAAGAAACAAAAATACCTCAGTATATTCACAGCACTTGTGGGCATAGTTGCTCGCTTCTTCAAAGTTCCTCCGTTTCAGATGATATGTTGCTAAGAAGCGATAAGCATCGCACTGCTCCTCGATAATTCCAGTCTGAAATCAAAAGATGAAATAAAATCATGAAATCTAGTGTCACCTGCATTGACACCTCAAAGGCCCAATGCAGTCGCGGATCCAAGCGGGGTCGGGGTGATTTGGAGGTCAAACCCCTCCCCCTGCTCTGACACCCACAAAATAAATGTAATGTATTACAGTGTCCACCTGTCCGCAATAAGCTGACAAAAAAACGACTGCCCCGCCCCCGCTCCCGCTTCTGCCACCGCCCCCGATTGATCAGAGCCATTCCCAAAATATCATGACAAAGCATCAAGTATCTTACCCCCATTGCTTCAGACTGCTCCACGTACTTGGTGTAGAACGTGGCGGCTTTCTCTCCTTCCCCCTGCCCCTCGTGAAGCTTGGCTAGTTTGATCAGGGCAGTACCCTCGATGTCTCCCACGGAGTAGGCACGCCAGTAACACTTCTTCGCCTCTTGCATTTTTTCCAGTTTCTCGTAACTTTCGCCGAGAGCGACAAGCATTCTGGAGTCATTTGGCCTGTTGAACGGGTAAAAAGACAGTCAGTGCTTCAGTCACATTTTCTCCAGTCATGCAACTTTTCAGCCGATAGGCTGAATTGCCCATATGTGACCCTGCATCACAAAACCAGTCACGTTGGTCAATTTTTGAAAAATGAGATTTTTGCTATCCTGAAAGGGAATCCCGGGTTAAATGTTTATAACAGACACAGTGAGGGAATCTCTGTTTATCTTGCGATGGTGACCGATTGTTTTGGCACTTTTTGTTTCCGAGAGATTTTGTCATACAATATGCTACACTCTTGAACATGCCGCGGCCGTAAAATAGCCTTAATGTTAGCACAACTTTTCGGCTACAGTAAGCACATGTTTTCAGCTAGTGCTCAAGCAGTGCCCTAGGTATCGCAACAAAAGCTAAGACATTTTGTGATGGAGACATGATAGCATTGTGAGGACTTGTAGAAGCTTTCAGAGACTTGTGATGGACTCAACTACACTTGTTAAATAGTTTCCAAAAAACAATTTTAAAATAAATATTGGGGACAGCATTAAGGTTTAACTGACAGTACCTGACTTGTTGAGCCTGTCTGTAGTAATATAAGCTGTACAACGGCATGCGTAGAATCTCATAGGTCTGGCCAAGGCAGTACCATGCACGGAAGTCTCTCTTGTTTAATTCTGTAATCAGATAAAGAGGTTCAATTTGGTTAAGACGTCTGCCTTCCATAAAGTACGTACGTGGGGTGGGGCGGGGCGGGGCGGAGCGGAGTTGGACCCAATGCATATCCAATGCGTACACCCAACGTTAAAGCATATGGTTGTTGTCACGAAATATGCATACGGGGGAAGGGTTCTAAACAATAGGCATTTCGTGCGTACGTACTTTATGGACGGCCTTAAAGCACTTTTGTATATTCTAAAAAAAAAAGGGTATATTCTAAATATCAAATTCAAAATCAAAATCTATCAAATCAAATCAAATCTCGTTTGATCTTACCCACTGCTTGCCTGTACGCCTCAATCGCCGCCGGTGTATTTTTCATCTCCATGTATTCGTGACCCATGAGCGTCCATGCGGATAAGTAGTGGGGGTTTAGTTTTATAGCTCTCTGGAAGTACAGCACTGCTTTCTCGTGTTGAGATCGCAAGGAATAGTAATTACCTGAAAGAAATCAAGAAATTTCCTCATGAAAATAAATGTAGCTATGGTAGAAGTCTCTACCTATTAGTCCTCAAAGCGCCCAAAACCACCCTGAATTTCATGTTCAACTCAGTGAAATTCAAGTTTCAGTAAACACACCTTCAGTTGATAGGCTTGACTCATCCTCTTTCAAATCTTGTGTTCAGTAAGGGTGTCTACTATTGGATAACTCTTGTTATTAACCTTGACAAGGAACATTACCAAAAAGCTCTGAGGAGTATTAAGACTTGTTACCAGTGAGTGCTATTGCGTAAATCTAGAAATTAACTTTACAGCAAAACAACTCTGTTTTAGTTCTACAACAGTAGAAAATGCATACTCTCCCAATAAAGAAACGTTATTTTCTTAAATTATAAATTCTTGACCAGAACAGAAGTTTGTTGAATATAGTGAACTTGTGAATAACAAGGCACTGATCGACCAATCATTGAAATCACTTTCTTTATATTTTTTTTATTCATTCACCACATCCAACAGCGGAGGGACCGCCAATTACAGGAATGGGAGCAAGTGTGGTCAAGTGCCTTGCTCAAGGGCACAGGTGCCACAACCCGTCGCGGCCCGGAATCAAACCTACATTCTAGTACTGGCACAGGAACTTAAGTTCGACGCACTAGACCGCTCGGCCATAACACCCCACAGACTTTCACTTTAGTGGTTTCCGCCAGTTCCATAAGGACCCGTTTAAACAAAGTGATTCACACAGTAATGAAATGCAACATTTTCCATTTCTGGAAGGCTCTCAGAATACCAATTTTGTTGGGTTTCAACCCGACTGAACCTCGGTGGGATGAGCTGATGACTAGATCTCTGCATCTCTCTAACAACCTCAGAAGTGCAGGAGGTAATAAGAGAGGGACTATATGCAGAGTGGCGCACCTTGCCTCAGTGGCTCTTACAGAGGCTAGTGTAGTCAGCTTTGCCACAAGAATGGTCTAGAGGCCTACTGACCAATGAAATATGTTACATTTCTCAGACCCCCCTTGATCAGAAAATAAATTGCGTCTTTTAAACCATGTGGGTAATTCCCAAAATTAGGGGTCCAAAATGTTTGGTGTCCCAGTTACGTACGACACTCTCTGCTTCAAAAATCACCACTTATGACCACAAATTCTCAGTAATGGACTGTGGCCTGTGATTATAGGGAGCAGCATCATTTTCTTCAATATATTGTTTTCTGATTCCTGAAAAATATTCAAAACAAAAGACCATAAAGGCTTATAATTTGTTCCATGGTATTGGATAGGAGTTTGGTGTCCCGGGTTACCTACGCCAATGAAAATTGGCTGTAGAATGAGTTTGCATTAACCTTGGTGCCATATCTACACACAAACATTAAATTTGAGTGGCATTTGTTCAAATAAAAAAAATTAATTTCTACTGAGAAACCACTTTCAATCATTAAAAACACTTGGAAATCTTAAAAAGCATGTCACACTTTTGGACCCCTAATTTTGGAAATTACCCATATATTTTATGTAATTTCAACAATGAACCCCTTACCGATAACGCAGCACGTCTCTACTCGATATTTATCAACTTCACAGACATGGTGAGCAAGGAAGCTTAATTCAGCCTTCATTTCCTAAAGAAAAAAATTCAAGATATCATCAACTTCATCATGGGGGGTGTATGCAATTTAGAGCACATTGTGCAACATGCTTTAAAGCCTGTATGCAAGATTTTCAATGTCCCAAAAACCGGAAAATCTCACTCGAATGGAAGTGGTTCCAACAAACCAATTCAATCATTCCGCCCGAGATATCTTTTATCAAGAAAACAATAACTGAAGATGAATTTATTTAAATGTGTGTGTGCGCACATTTGTTTACAAAGGGACCCTCAACAAAAATAAGCCCCTGACTACCGTGGTATTGAGGCTTTATTTCTCATACACTATAGCCAGGGAACCAGCCTAAATAGGACAGTGGCTTCGCACAATTTCTTGAAAGCATAGATGCAGTCTTTCATGGTTTTCCCAGAAGTACTGAGCTGACTTATACACAGGTTGGTTTTTATCATACACGTCCTCAATCACACATGGAGATAACGCCGTTTGTTTAGTATACCTTAACATAGAGAAGATTGGAATAGATATCCATATTTTCCAGCCGGTAAGGATCCACCTTTTGTAGTTGTCCAAAGAGTTCTACGGCCCGATTCATGTCTAAAACACAAACAATACACACAATGTATTTAAACACTATGACAAATTTTGAACTTGACCACATTTGTAATAAGATTTTTCTCAGGTCTATTGACCCCCTTCGAACACGTGCAAATACGCCATTTTGGGAGTCAAATAATGCTGAGTCATTGTGGAAGCGATGTGCGTGCGCGTTGTGTGCGTCTCTGGTGGGCATAACGCGGTTTAATTCACCAATGGGAGCCTCAGTATAGCGCGTTACGCGTGCTATGGACACACAGACCGCGCACGCACATTGCTTCCACAATGACGCGGCATTGTTTGACTCCAAAAATGATGTCATTGGAAAGGGGTCAATAGCCTATTTTGGAAATCCAGATTATTATGTAAATATAAATGAGATGCAAATATCCTAAATGATATGCAAATATGCAAATGATATGCACACAAATGTATTCAGATGATATGCATGTGCAAAGGATATGCAAATATCTGACCTCTGACATTGTGGTGCGCCAAGGCTATCTGTGAGATGAGGTAGGTGCTTTCACTAAAGCCGGCTTCGCTGAGTGCTGTGTACTTCTTCAGAGCTTCCTCGTTTAGTTGCAGCTCGAGATAGGTCCTTCCGATGAAAAACTCCTTAATCCAGAGGTCGGGCAGAGCCAGAGAATTGAGCTGGAAAGGAACGAAAACGGGAGAAAAATTTAAACCTTCATGTTCAATATTAGGAACTCTTATCTAGACAGAAGTCCAGCACGGGATGAAATTGAACTGGAATGTAGAACTTTGGCTGGGAAATTAGGATTCCTTAATGGGTCCCTGAAATGCTAAATAATGTCAAACAGTCTTTGCAGAATTGAGGGATTATTTGTTTAGAAAGGCAGCACTACTGTTCATTTTCAAATAAAATGAATAAAAGTATGGTATGGTATGGTTCCTAGCCTTCAACTAATACAAATCTTACCTTGTCTTTGTCATGTCACCAGACTACTCAGCTCCAACCATGCACCCCAGTGGTATGGTTCCTAGCCTTCAACTAATACAAATCTTACCTTGTCTTTGTCATGTCACCAGACTACTCAGCTCCAACCATGCACCCCAGTGGTATGGTTCCAAACCCCCAACCAATAAAAATCTCACCTTGTCTTTGTCTGTCACCAGACTACTCAGCTCCAACCATGCACCCCAGTGGTATGGTTCCTGCCTTATGGCTTCAACTAATACACATTCGGCATCTTTTAGCAGTTCCATCTTTCTTAGAACAACACCATATCTGCGGAATAAGGAAAAAATCTGCTTCAGTATTATGCTCACTACGAATGACTGCATCAGCGCCTCAAGAAAGAAAGAAATAAAATCCATACAGGATTTACAACGTCCAAAATTTTAAAAGACCCTTACTCAATACTATGATAGCAAGATACGTCCAACTGTTTGTAAATTATTTTAAATATTTTACAATAGTTAGCAATTGTTTAGGAATTTTTTTGGAAAAAGGTCTTGAGTTCAAGTCCTGATAAGGCCCATATATTTTTTATTTATTTATTAAACTAAATCCAACAGCGAATAAAACGGGACCAAATCCAACAGCGAATAAAACGGGACCAAATCCAACAGCGAATAAAACGGGACCAAATCCAACAGCGAATAAAACGGGACCAAATCCAACAGCGAATAAATCGGTGACGGACAAAGACAAGGTGAGATTCGTATTGGTTGGGGGTTTGGAACCATACCACTGGGGTGCATGGTTGGAGCTGAGTAGTCTGGTAACAGACAAAGACAAGGTGAGGTTTGTATTAGTTGAAGGCTGGGAACCATACCACTGGGGTGCATGGTTGGAGCTGAGTAGTCTCGTAACAGACAAAGACAAGGTGAGGTTCGTATTAGTTGAAGGCTGGGAACCATACCACTGGGGTGCATGGTTGGAGCTGAGTAGTCTGGTGACATGACAAAGAAGGTAAGATTTGTATTGGTTGAAGGCTAGGAACCATACCACTGGGGTGCATGGTTGGAGCTGAGTTGTCTGGTGGCTACTCTCATCCCAAGTTTGGTTGTTTCATTTCAATGGTGATTAGGCACCATACCATATATTGCGTTCATTACTTAGTTGCATTTTCATTAACATTGAGGGGAAAAATTTAGTTCGTAGGGAAAACCTGGGGAGTATACCACTGTGCCTCATAGATCAACCTAGTAGAGCATCTGCTGTGTATTAGAGGTCTTTGGGAAAACCAGAGCCACTGTGCCTTATAGCTCAGCTGGTAGTGCATCTGCCAAGTGTGTCAGACAACTTGGGGAAATTTGAGGGAGTATACCACTGTCCCTCATAGTTCTAGTAAAGAGGTCTTGGGGAAACCTGAGAGAGTATAGCACTGTGACGAATAGCTCAGCTGGTAGAGCATTTGCCCGGTGTGTCAGAGGTCTTTGGGGGAAAACCTGAGGGAGTATGCCACTGTCTTAAAGTTCAGCTGGTAGAACATCTACCCAGTGAGTCAGACGTACCAGGTTTGAATCCCGATAAGGCCCTAACGATTTTTCTCTCATCTCAAGTTTGGTTGTTTTATTATTGGTTGTTTAAATATTGCATTCGTAACTCACAAATAGAGGCAGAATCCATCGAGAGAACCTTCCCTGTGTTTCTTGCTCAACTCAATGCGCAATGCCTTGAGTGTTTCATTCTTCATGGTCTTGTACTGGATCGGACCCGTCAAGTCCGCAACCTCGTCATATTTCTTCTTTTCTCCACCCTGACAAATTAATAAAATCACAAGTTACATCAGGTGAAACAAAAACAGAAGTTAAACAAAATAAAACAAAATGGAAAGCACTATGATATTTAAAATGCTTATGCATATTTCAGGAATGGTTTTGACAACACTATTGCAAGTTGAGTCACAATTTTTGTGCTTCAAGTCTCAATTTTTGAGTAAAAAGGTTTAGTTTCCGCGTCCAAATTTCAATTTAGTAAAGTAAAAACAGTCAGTTCTGAATTTAAACAGTTCCAATGTAAAGTCAAAACTTTTAAAGTTCGATTCATAAATTTCAGTCAAGAAATTCAATTTTAGTCGAAAAGTCCAGATTTTGGGTCAAAGTGTGCAGTTTTTTGTGTCCAAATTTGCTGTTTTGGAGGCACAGTTATTTTGACTCAAAACTTGTGATTAGAAACTCAAAATTGTTACAGGAAACTCGATAATGAATGTACTTATTAATGTACATACCAAATATCGGCTGTAAACGTGCAGAAAGTATGCCTTCTGACTTTGACATTTTTCCACAAAATACGCAGCTCTATCATATTCTCTGAGGTCAAAATAGGACTTGGCAAGGGTGTACTTGTCGAACTCTGCAAGGAAAGCCTGCAAATAGAGGACAGAATTTAATGTTGGTTTTGTCAAAAAGGACGTTTGTCAAAAATTATGTTTACCGGTCCCCACTTATTCTCCTTAATAATGACTCATTAACCACCAAAACCAAATATTTGAAAGGGAAATGAATTTTGTAGTGAAAAACATTCAACAATTTCCTTGAAAATACTTATTTTCTGCCCCGTGTTCCATCTATAGACATAACACACGGCATCTCAGTGGTGACCAGTGAACGGAATTCATACCGGAAATTTGTCAAGAATTTCAAATCTACTTTTGGGATTGGAGTAGGTTAGGTTACATTAAAGCTTTTGACATTTGTTACGACCTTGAAAATAACCTTCCTGATCATGTGACCTTGAGTTCAGAGGTGTAATGTTCTTTGTTTAGCAATAATATGAACTAAAAATGAGATGATTGAATGATACAATGTACACATGCATAGATTCCTCTCATTCCTTCAAAAATCATCTTAGGTGATTTTCTGAATCTAAAAGCTTCCATTGAATTGTACCATCACAAAAACAGAATACTAACTGAATATGGATAGCATTACACTGTACCTCTGAATCCTGGATCTGATCAAGTTGTTCCGTGGGTTTGACTGATTTTAAAGCATATGACAACTCTGCACACCTACGTTTATAAGAAAAGAAGAGGATGCACATTGAATTAAATAAGCGGAAAGAATACGGTACCAAGCACGGACACCCACTGGGACCCCATGCACTAAACCTATGAGAAAACTCTGAACAATTCTAAGTTTTTCCTTAATTGTAAAATCATGACATTTTCCCCTCTTAATTATGTGTTGTTATCATTAAACTAACATTTTTACGGTATTTTTTTCGTATACATTGAACAAAGATTTTAAGGAAATTACCTCCTGGAATCAACACATAATGTAATTTTAAGATATACTTCCCACTTGCACTTTTGTCGCAAATGTTGCTTTTCTGTAGAAAAATCACATTTTCTTCTTCAAAAATTGCCTTCAGTTAGTGCACAAGATAACCATTCACGCGCGCGCGCAGCGCCCTCTGTTGTCGCGCTTACGCACAGACCGCTCGCCGCGTCATTTTGTGCATTACTTTATGCAGTAATTTTATCATTTATTTATCTCAGAAATGCAACATTTGCGACGGAAGTGTCAGTGGGAAGTGTATCTTAGAATTGAATAGCTATCGATTCCAATATATAAATTTATCCAAATCCGTGTTCAATCAATGTATATGAAAAAAATACCTATAGTCTCATAAAAAGGCAAATCCTGACCTAGGTGTCCGTGCATTGTAATGAACCCAAACATTTTTCAGCCAGTCTCACAAACTGAGAGTCTCATGTTTTGTACATGAGGCTCTAGGTGATGGCCCACTGATAAATTCTCCGATGTCCACGCGCGCCCATAGACCATATCGCAAATCGTTTTTCGATCCCATAATGCATTGCAAAGGGCGTCCTCTGTTGGTGAAAAACGATTTGCGATATGGTCTATGGAATTGACTAATTAATCCTCTTTCCATTTGTCCGGAAACTGGACCAGTTAATCCCCTCTCACTTTCATCGTTTATTTGGCCGTCAACTCGGTCCAAAAAGCTCTCACCACTTCACACTTTGTGAAAGGCCCCTTTCTGAGCATCTGGTGATAGCTTTCAGCAAATCACGCTTCGCATCCGCCAAATTTATCTCACGACTTCGACTTGCATGACTTGAAACACCCGCCATCGCCATTTTCTTCTGCATGCATGGGATGACAGGAAACAGCCGTTGGAAACGGCCGGCTGAAGATACAGATATTTGCACATCTGCGGGATGACCAATGTGCGCCGCACACTAGTGAACAATCGAACAATCACCAGCACGATATGGGGCCGGCAGAGGGCTTCCCCCTAACGCCCCTATACCTCAACCATCTTTCCTCCATGCCTCAACACACTCTTCCCTTTTGTTAACGCACTAATCTTCCTCCCCTAAAACCTGAAAGGAATTCCTTTAAAATATCTTGGATAGGCCTATTTGAGACCAATGGAGGAACAATGTACATGTATATTGTACTTTTTTGGTGGACATCGTCAAAAATCCACCGAAGTTTAGTAAACTAATAAATTTATTCGTTCCATATAAAGCTGTGCAGTGATTATTAGACCAATCTTTTTGCTTCCTCATTCCACATCCAAATTTGGGATTGCAAATTTCCTGTTTTCTTTAGGAAGGTATTTTATACGATTGTATGGGTTAGAACAGAATCCATTTTTTAAAGAAAAATCTGATCCTCCTATTAGGCGGCGTTCTACTAATCCACACTTGCAGAATAACATGCTGCATGCGGCGCGCGCTCGCCGTTGTGGTGCGTGATAACGAAGCCCTACATGCGTATCACAGTTATGTGTTGGGTGTCACAATAAGTCGTATACAGAGGAAAAATCAGCCCTAATATTATTATTAGTGTAAACGAATGGAACAGAATGATGAGCGCCTGGCAATGGTTCAAAATGTGCGACTAAAATCGCGATAATCGGAGGATGAAACAGCGGAACCCTTTGTCGAATCGGCTACACCGTGGTGCAAATAGCCATCTCGGTCTTGCTCCCAGACTCCAATACATGTTATAGCACTTGTCTTCTGAGCTCATGATGATTGTATCAGTCTATATCGAAGCAAGATGGCGGCCTCCATGGTTAGGTGTTTTCTCCGAACGGTGCCTGTTTTCCGAAACAAAATTAAGGTTTTCCCTGCCCAGCGTCCAATCTTAGTGTTAGTGAAACCTCAGACGTCAATATGCAGAACGATGAGTCAAAAACAGATGGATGCAAATCGAAGACAATTCCATAAAAGGCTGCTTATGTATTTTGGTTTGTTCTTTTTTCTAATCTTCATTACGCCGTACTCGAACAGGGTTATACATACCAAGACTGAGCCTCGTAGAGACAGAAAACGCCGAAAATTACAGGCCTTGAAAGAGGCCAAAGAACGCGAACAATCGGCAGATAATTTGAGTGAGTTTGGTGATGAATTTAAAGAAACTGGAAGTGACAATTTGGACTCCATGTGGTGGCCAGAGGAGGAGACGGAAAAAGGGAGGAATGTTCTTCCAGTTGTAAGAGCAGCCAGAGTAGTCCAGGAGGGAGATGGTTATGCTCCCCCATGCTCGCATCGGTTTAATTTCATCGCTGATGCAGTCGAAATTGCAGCGCCTTCTGTAGTTTACATAGAAATCCAAGGAAGGTACATTTCTAGAAAGATAATCGCCCTAAATTCCGTTCACTGGTCGCCAATGAGTCTGAGATGCCGTGTGCAGAGTCTATCAGTATCAGTGTCTATGGAGCATGACAGAAAAAGTAGTATTTTGAAGGAAATATTAACACTTTTTGGTGTTTATTGAGACATTATTAAGGAAAATTAGTGGCGACCAGTAAACATAATTTATTGCAGATTTATATATCATACATTGACACCAAGAATATTTTGTTATACAAGCTTAGTATAAATCATGTAAAATGGGGGTGTTGGGGGTGGGGGCACAAAATTAAGAGGGAAGGATAACAATCTTATTTAGGAGAAACTGCATAAATACCATACACATTCACCACTATTTCTTTCTAATAGAAATATTACATGAAAATGCCCCTGTGGACTTGGTCTAAAAATTTCAAATATTTCCTAAGAAATTTGATTTTTTAACAGTTTTCCACTCGGAAATATTGAATTTAGCCGTTATGAGATTTTAATCACTTCTTTTAGCTTAATTTGATGCATTAATTTGAATTGATCAGCATTTTACATTTTCTTTATGTACCATATTAGACACCCACTTACAGCACAACAGATACCTCTTTCCAACGGCTCCGGATTCATCGTTAGCTCCGACGGTCTCATACTCACAAATGCTCACGTTGTAGCCAATAGGATTAAAGGTCATCAGTCAGTTAAGGTCAAGCTTCAAGATGGACGTATGATCAATGGTCGTGTGGTTGCTGTGGACCATGTTAGTGACCTGGCTGCTGTCAAGATTGATAATGGCGTGAGTAGAGTCCATGATCATGTGATTAATGCCCCTTCACAGACTACCCCACTTAATAAGAAAAGTTTGGGAGTAACCAAATATCTTGAAATTTGAATATTAAAATTATTAAAAACCGGATTTCAAAATCAAAAGGGAATATTCAGAAATTTGGATTTAAGTCCCAACTCTACTTTAGAGATAAGGATTGTCACTTTTATAATTCCCAGGTTTACTGAATTTTATTTTTGTTTCAAAATCGTCCTTCTGGGGTATAAAAACTATGACCAAATCCCACTTGAGGAATGATGTAGCTCGGTGAGGGAGGGTAAAGGAAACGATTGAAATAAACTCTCGGTATTTTTTAAGTTTACGTCCCAACTCGAATTTAAGGAAAATTATTATTGGAATCGATAGCTTGGACGATTTTAGAATAGGAATACTTACATGCATTTCTGTCGCAAATGTTTCGTTTTCGAGAAAAATCACGGGAAAAATATTGCATATGATTGCACTTAAAGCGGCCGGCCAGAAACCAAACGGATCATCACGTGCACGCCCTCTTTCTTCAAGTGCTTCACACACTGCTCGGCCGGCAGCAGTTTCACACACTTTTGTATGGATGTGGGCGCCGACAAAAACACAGAATTTTCATGGAAACGCAACATTTGCGACAGAAGAGCCAATGGAAAAGGTATTCTAAAATCGTCCAAGCTATCAATTCCAATAATAATTTTCCTTAAATTCGAGTTGGGACATAAACTATAAAAATACCCTTTAAACTTCTGTGTTATTTCACATCCACAGAACAATCTCCCAAGCATGAAGCTAGGCAAGTCGTCCCGTCTGCGACCAGGTGAATGGGTCATTGCTATGGGAAGTCCCCTGGCTCTCAGTAACACCATAACAGCTGGGATAGTCAGTGCCGTCGGTCGCACTAGCAGAGAGCTAGGCTTGAGAGAGAATGTGGACTACATACAAACTGATGCGGCTATACATGTAAGGAGTTCATTCGGCCCACTCAATAGTTAAAAACAATTAAAGCACACTAGATGTACCAAAAGTGTTAAAATACTACGTGTCAAAAAAGTACTACTTTTGATCCTAAATAACTGCGTCGTTTACCAGTGGACTAAAACCAAAATGTTATATCATGTAAACAAGACCTGACAGTTTAATGAACGACTTCTATCGGCTTTGTCCAAGAGGGTTATATTTAAAAGCCATACGAAAATTGTCAATTTCAGAATCTTCAACTTTCGACTTGACACGTTGACTGCCGAGCAGGGTGTTCCCACAGAGGGCGTTCCCATTTTCTACGAGTATAGACTGCCGAAGTGAATAAGTCATATTTTGTCTCCTGTGATGTATCGACATTGGAGGAGTCAATGCATATGACGTCAATTTTTGCCAACTTCTGCATACAGAGGGGGGAGGGTGTCTCAAAAGTTGGCATTTCATGCATACGTAATTATGGACGGCCCCAAAAGCCAAAGCTGCTCTCTCTTTCTTTCTTGTTTTCCACTACGCACCAAACTCAAAAACCATAAAAATCCATCCAACAAATTAAAAAAACCTTTATTCATATTCTGATCTTTCCTTGATTGAACCAAGGTCGGCAACTCCGGAGGTCCACTGGTCAATCTGGATGGTGAAGCCATCGGAATCAACACAATGAAAGTCACTGCCGGCATTTCCTTTGCCATTCCTATTGATATTGCCCGGGCTTTCCTGGAGGAAGTCCAAAAGAAAATGAAGGCTGGAGGTGAGATATGCAGAACTTTTTACCCTTGTAAAAAAATGTGTCCATATGAATTCATCTTCAATAGACTACTAAAGTGTGACGTCAGTTGCCATGGTAATTGGGTCTAAACATTCGCTGGTAATCTGAAACGTCCATTGGTATAGCGTATAGGGTAACAGTTCACTGGTTTTAGTGTAGACCCAAAAACCATGGCAACACACAAAGGGTGACGTTTTAACTTTAGTAGTCTATTGTCAGTTTGTTATAAAAGTATACTATCTCGGGCGAAATCATTGCATTGGATAGTTGAGTAAGGTTTTCCAATCAAATGGTTGGTCGAGATCTTGTGATATTGCAAATCCTTTATACAGGGTGATTAGAAAAAAAGTTAACCCAAATTAAAAGTTTGTTTTTACCCAGTTTTGATGAGTAGGTTGTTTAGCACTATTCCTGAAAAAAATAAAAGGGCCCCTTATTTAGGATTTTTATCAATGAAATCTACGCTTTAAAACCACTCTACTCAGTCAAAGTCATAAAAATCCTATTTGGAGCTTGCTTTGGGGGTTAAAACAAAGGTTTTTTGTTTTTATGCTAATGAAAATATGCATATTCATGACCAAGGTCACGATGTCACAAGAGGCAAACACAGGGAAATCACATTCAACTGTGCACAAAAGATTCCACTTTTTTCTCAATTTTCCTGAAACTTTTGTAATCCATGGCTGTTTGAGTTTGTTATACATGTTTCCTGTTATAAGCCATGACAAAACTGGGGGTAGAAACTGCAGCAATTTGCCACAAGTCCAACTTGAAGTCTTATGTTTTTTCTTAACTTTTCCCTTCTGTCTTCCTTACGTGATGCACTCCGAACAGCGCCCTCTGTCTGTGATTTATTGCAATGAAATCTTCAAAGTTGAAAAAGGCCACCTTTTATTGATTTTACATCCAAACGAACAATAGTATGTCTTGCTGAACTAGTAATCCGTCATTATAAAGCAAAACTTAGGCACAAAGTTGTTTAGCATGTCACAGGCCCTTTAAAAGTGGATTTCAAGATGTGGCTCATTATACATGACATGTACAAAACTGGCTTGTCCACGGGAGCTTCTTACCACTTTGGAGGTGTTCATTCGTGCTTATGAGAAATGAGGCTCTCGTGGACAAGCCAGTTTTGTACATGTCGTGTATAATGAGCCAAATCTTAAAATCCACTTAAGCTAAATCAATATTTTTTTCAGGAATAGTGCTAAACAACCTACTCATCAAAACTGGGTAAAAACAAATTTTCTGAAATTACAGGAAGTGGGTGAAAAATCACTTTTAATTTGGGTTAACTTTTTTTTTTAAACCACCGTGTATGTGCTTTATTTGCTCTCCTTTTGAGGAGAAATGGATGTTAATTAGGGTTTGTTTTGCCCCACCCGACGTAACTTGATTAGTACTGTATACTCACTACTTCCCCGAGACACAATGAAAAACTTCACAGCGTGCTCAGGTGGGACTCGAACCCACGACCTCCTGCATTACTAGGCAGATGTTTTAATCACTCAACCACACTCCTTTTGTTTCAGAATCTCAGCCAGGCAGCAAGCAATCCAGTCCCACGGCGGATGACAAACGTGGATACATCGGCATCACAATGCTATCTCTTACGCCATCCCTACTCAATGATCTCAAGTCTAGAATTGCTGACTTTCCCAATGTCACACACGGCGTGCTGGTGTACAGGATTATAATTGGGTCGCCTGCTCAGTTGTAAGTGTGGAGGTTATTTAAAGGCCCGATATATACACCAATCCGGTAAATCTACCATAGCTGGGGGGCTTCCACTGAATGAACTGTATGTTTTTGCTGTTGCTGAAGCTGCATTTGTTTACTTGGAACAAGTTGCGCGTGTTTGTAGGGTTGTGGGCGCGTTTGTGCATGTAATGGATGAGCGCTTTCGTTCTAACAGCAACACAAAACGCACAGCCCATGCACTGGACGCCCCCCAGCTATGGCGGATATACAGGGAAGGAGACCTTAGTTACCGGATTGGTCTATACCGAGCAGCTAAACAAACACATTTTTTCGTGAAATCTGCTGTTGAACTCTTTATAATTTTGGTGAAAATGAGTAAAAAGTTGCCGAGTTGGCCTCCGCCTCACGCACACTTCGCTGGCAATGTTTGTCATCCAATCTCATAAGCCATTGCGGATGCACATAAGGTTTGTTAATTTGACTGTTCCATTATGTTTGCAGGGGTGGCATGCAAGCTGCTGACGTCATCACCCACATTGATGGTAAGCCGATCAAGTCAGCTACTGATGTCTACAACACTATCCGCACCTTGAAGAAAATGGAAGTGTCCGTGGTGCGAGGCTCACAGAAGTTAAATCTATCGATTGTACCTGAAAAATCACAGTGAAAACTTAGTGGTTTATAAACAGTCTCGTCTTTAAACACGGTTTTGTGAAATTGTTTGTTCCTGAAAGTTACAGATTTGGTGGAAAACTGGGACTAGTTTCATGGAGCGCAGAAGTTTGCTTAGCAAAAATGGTTACGGCCAAAGTCGTGTGTGATGTGTATTATCATTGACTGGTATTCTGATACTATTGCTAAGAGCACAAGTTGACATACAATTTTGACTGGTAACCTGTTTTGACAAAGCTCTATGAGTTTTGCCCCTGGAAACTAATCGGCGAAAGTTGGTAACAAAAGCTAACATGATGTAATAGGATGTGGATGGTTTTGACAGTTGTACACAATAACACTTAACAAATGCAGTACTGTTTGTGATTTTAGAAAGAAATTACTTGATGTGTGTGTTTTTATGTTTACATTTAAACGGGGTGCTTTAAGGTCCACAATAGACCTTTATCACGGTGCAGCCATCTTCCCTTTTCCCCTATTAAAATGAACGTAACCAAAGCGAGGCTTGCCGAAATAAAATAGTTTTGTTGAAAATGTTCATTGTGTGCATCACAATGACATGCGCGCGGTGCGTTCAAGAAATAGAGCAGCACGGACAGTGATTCTCTCAAAACAACAACGGAAGACTGCACGCACGTACACGTATTTGCAGTGGGGAACAAGACAAAGATGGACGCACCGTGATAAAGGTCTATTGCAGATCTTATACAATTTGAATGGAGGCAGTTGTCGAAACAAAAGAGAAACTTACCAATCGTGGTTTGGGCCACTGACTTGCAACACTCCGGTGAAAACTTGGGGTTGCAGGCTCAATACCCGGCCTTGGTACTTGTGCCCTTGAGCAAGGCACTTAAACACACTTGCTCCATCCTTCAGAAGGGATGTAAAGCCGTTGGTTCAGTGTTGTGTGATGCACTTTAAAGATCCCAGGGGCACTCCCCGGTATCTCTGGCTGCCAATGGCACCACCCACCTATGTATCTCGATGCTTAGGTGGAGTATTAGCTTCGTAAAAACCCATTATAATAAGCGCATGTGAAGATATCCATATGAAATATGCACTATTATATATAAATGTAATAATAAATAAACGGCATTCTGGTGACGTCATGCATGCCACAATTTTTGGTGTCATTTGGCAACCTCGACACACGTGGCCTGTGTGCTAACTAGCGAAACGAGTGAGAAAAGCGTATTGGTTGCACTTACCTCTGTTGCCTAACTTTAATTTATGTACATGCTCAATAATTTGTGCGTATGGGTATTTTTGTGCGCACGGCCCCTACCAGACATTCCTGCTGCTGAAAGCAGTCTATAGAATGTCCATGCATAACCATTTTATATTATGACTAAGCACTACATGGAATGGCAAATTCCACTATGTCAAACATTTTTTGTGGGACATAACAGTTTGCCAATATTCTATAGGACCACCAATCTAGAATGTACTGACACCATTATCTCAATTTGTCTGGATATGGCGTTTACCGATGCAACTCTTCATTATGAAGGCTGGTGATATGATAATAAAGAATGATTTGAAAGTGGAAAAAAAACAATTAGTGCTTGGATCAACATTTTATTTAATCAGACTTATCCCGACCCCAAAAGTCTGCAAAACTCTTTGACACTCAATTTTATTACCAGCCATAAAGGACTTTAAATGATAAATACCCTGCATTCAGTTAAGTAGGGACCATAAAAAAGTTTGTTCCGAGCACATTAAATGTTATAATTTGTAGATTCATTACTTAATAATGCATTGAAAAAGTTTTTAAAAAACTTTCAGAATTCATAAAATATCAATAAAATTTTCGAATTTTCCATCGTACCTGTATTGCTTGTGCTCTGGGCCATTTTCAATGGGAAATCATGTAGTGCTACTGAAAAGTTTGTAACTGCTGCGTAAAAATAATCTCGATATACAACATTTTCATTATCCCAGTATAAAAATGCACTGTATATTACCTGACCCAGCAATAATTGCTCGCAAGTAGTAACGATTATATTTACTCAGAGGCAAAGAAAGGCGATGTGTATGAATGAAGAGCAGTCACAACAAATGGAAATTAAGTTTCGTCACCTGGAAAAATATAATGCGAATACAGGCCTAGACATTAACCAAGGCCAATGGCCTCATGCCCTGTTGAGTTGGCCCCGATGTCCCTTTCTGAGGCCAACTTGGCCAGCATGCCCTATCCTCTTAAAATTCATGAGGCTTGTATACACTAATAACCAGTACACATTTGGAACAAAGTTGGCCATAGTGCCCCTCCAGTTGCCCTCAGTAATTAATAGAGTACTTTTAAAAGTGAAAACGTCATCCTTTATGTGTTGCCAAGGTTACTGGGTCTACACTAAAACAAGTGAACTGTTTACCTGTGCTTTAGCAATGGAAGTTTCAGATTACCAGTAAATATTTAAACCCGTTTACCCTGGCAACTGACATCTCACTTTAGTAGTCTATTTGGGAAAAAATAAGGCCAGAGTAACTCGTCCCTAATTTTCCATAATGTCAAGGCCTGAAATTGGTGTGAGAAATACAGCATGTGGGTCTTTCCACGGTATTTTGGCAACACAGACCATATTTTCCAGAAAATACTTTTGTCTGGTCTCAAAATAAAAGAAATACGTTTCAGTTGTTCTGAAGAGATAACTTAGGCCCAAAAAGGGTTACAAATAGTGTGACAACAAGCCTTTCTAAAAACCTTGTGTACAAATTTCCAATATACGCTCGTAACCGGGACAGAAACTTGTGTTACATTTTAGGCCGTCCCGGTTTTTAGAAAGTCATGTTGTCACACTATTTGTAACCCTTTTTGGGCCTAAGTTATCTCTTCAGAACAACTTAAACCTACTTCTTTTATTTTGAGACCAGACAAAGGTATTTCCTCGAAAATATGGTCTGTGTTGCCAAAATGCCCCCTTTACTTTGGAAAGACACACGTACATGTTGTGTGTCGATATGCAAATATAACTGCAAACCTTAAAACATTAATAATTGTACTTTTACAATTTGTCCACCCCCTGTCATACGTTAACAATTAATCACATGATTCAATGTTTACTGTTGACTTCAAAAATACATCTATACTTTAACTTCTAAAATTCTATACGTACATGAAAGTAGATGGCAGTCATTAGACAACACAGTCTACATGTATTCATGCAAACAACCCTAGTTGTGCAGCTCGGATTCTTGCAACGAATCATACGATCCACTGAAACATGCAATTCTGATCAAACACAATTTTGTCAGCCTAAAGCATAGTCTTGATGCAAGACCGATTTTACTGTTGGAGTTCGCGATCCCCGCACTAGTGTATGTGTTATATGCTGCACGATATGAGACTGAGTGAAACCCCCTACCGCCGCTACACCTTAACACACTCTTCACTTCTGTTTAAGCACATTCCTTGGATGTTTGACATACAATGGGGAACAATGAAAGAGGAAATTCACTCGGTCTCGTATCGTGCACCAAATGCTACGTGTTGCAATGAAACATTCGGTTTTGGGGCTGACCAAGTTGTGTTTTATCAAAATCGCATGATTCGTTGCAACAGGAACAGCGGCATTAAACATTTTTTGATGATGCGGTGCGCAACAACTTTAACCGTTAACTTGTCTGTCTCTACTGGAGACAAAATAGCGGTTATTTGATGTACACGATGCACACCATTAAAAAGCGTATCGGCTGTTTTTACTGGCAAAATACCGTTGCGCGTACCGGCAAAAACCTTCTCCGAGCAGGTTTCAATTTAACAGTGCACGCACTGCAAATAACCGTTTAAAGGCAGTATACATCATTGGTAATCTCGAAAATCAGAAATGTTCACATATTTACGCCTAACTTACACAATATAAACATGATGACCGTAGAAAACTTCCCCTGAAATGGTTCTGTCTGAAGTGCTATAGTCTTTGAGAAATGAGTAAAACAATTAGTTTTCGTCTCTCGAGACGAAAATTCAATTCGCCCCAAAACCATTTCGCCCCAAATTACTCTGTCCAAACACTACATCGCCCAAATGCCACTTTGCCCCAAAACCACTTCGTGCACAGGCCGCGGTTCAGGGCGAAGTGGTTTTGGGGCGAAATGACTGCGAACCCTTTTTTTTACTGTTTTCTCAAAAGTTAGACGAAGTACGGAGCTGGTTTTTGCTCAGGTTGGTTTTAATCATGCATATCTTTAATCACACAGTGGGATAAAACTATTTGTAACAGTTTACCAATCATGTATACTGTCTTTAAGGCGGTTTTTACTGGAAGGATTTCGTTTTGAAAGCATTTTGGAAATGGTTTTCGTGCTCGGTAGAAACACGCTCATTGTGACTTTCAAATTAGTTGGCAACAGAATTTTGTAAAAGAGTTAAAAATAAATACATGTACTTCGAGTCTCATGTTTTGAGACTTTTTTACAAGAAAGCTTTATACTTCTCAAATGTAAACAAGATTTGGGAAGATCGTTTTCAATAGGCAGGCATTAAATTTCAAGGATACATGTATTGTCTCAGCATATTTTTGTTTCACTGTACAAATAAAGGATTAAAATCTTCAAGAAAGATTTGGTCATGTTACGACATGTGAAAATAAAGTTCGCATACTTTTTTTCCATAGTATGCCAAGTCAGAATATAAACATTCATACAACTGCCTTAAATATTACTCAAGATTAAGTAAATTAGGCAAGAAAAGCAAGGTCTCCGACTTTCAAATCGGAAGCCATTTCCCATATTGTGACCGACTCTGGCAAAACCCGACGCTTCTCGGCATTTCCCATTACGTGATATATGGGCCCACAACCTTAAAAAATGGCCTCTGGGAGTTTGGGACCAACTTGAAAATTTGGCAGAATCAACATCGGGATACATTCAAGATTTGTTTTGTTGTTTGAACTGTCTCAAAATTCCTCACATATTGACCAAAAATTATATAATCAACTAGTTTGTCAAACTTTAAAGACCAATAGCTCCATTTCACTTTTTTTGATCTGTTATACTTTAATTGGTCATAACTTCGCCAAAAATTATCAGAATTTCCTCAAACATGTTTTAAAAGATACCTTTTTGTATGCACACTAAGATGATACCAAAACTTAAATTTTGAATTTTCGACACAAGTGTTGGGTTTTGCTGGAGCCGGTCACATTAGGTCCAAACAAAATGGGGACAATAGTCAGTTTCCACAATATTCTATAAATTTGGGGTCCAGTTTTTGTGTGTCCCTGTTACATCTAAAACAGGATTATTAAAATTTTGGAGATGTTCTTAAATGACTGATCTCGAAGAGTAATTTTATAAGTAAAACTCCTTTAAAAAACTGTTTTAAAGGCAGTTTAAATCATTTACTAGTGTGGCAAATTGCAAAGGCCAGCAGCCGATTTCACAAAAGAGTGCGCAGCTTGCGCAACTTTTGCAAAATGGCGCAAGCCCTATAGCTTGCGTGTAATTTTCACAGGAATGTTGCGCAGCCTACACAATAAAATGTTGCGCAAGCGGACTTACGCAGTGCGTAAGGATTCGTGAAATCGGCTGCAGGTGTAAGGGAAGACTAAAATATCACTTTTTGGACCCCAAATTTATAAAATTACCAACATATTAGTTCCTGCAATATGTTTGCAAAACTAGTGTCCTAAAAAGGAAACCAAAATTAAAATGCTAATTTCTCAGTAAGTATCAAGGATTTTGGAAAACATTAACTACTATCCATTTCATCACCATGTCCTCTTTCTTATGACCCTGTCAGGAATAGCTTTGAATCAGATTATGAAAAATACTTTTTTTCAAATCATAAACTTTACTATCTCTTTTTTAAGGACACACTGTAGTATTTATAACTAAGCTTGTGCGGTATTTCGATAATATCGTGTAGTAACGTTATTTTTAAAATACCGACTACACGGTATTGCTCTCGCGGATATACCGAAATACCGACGAACTCGGTATAGAGTTCATTACTGCGGTATTCCTGAACTGTTTATGGAAATCCAATAAAAGATAGATAATAAACCATACCAGTATTGAATGTTTCACTTCTTTGGCTGTCTCCAAATAAGTCCGTAAAATGGCTTTACCAACGACACAGCACGCTTGCAACAATCCCCGTCTGTCTGCAACCGGCCGAGCGCAAGCGCGTTCCACGTCTGTTGCATGTGCACAGTGCACATATGCAAGCTCCGTGTATTGTCAAACTGTCCAAAACACAAGTGGGAAAATACTTTCGTAGATTTCTCATTGAGGGAAATCCCCATAGCACACATGTGATGAGAAAGTCAATGCAAAATCATCGAAATATATGAGAAAATAATTTATTGTTTCTTTGATGTTTGAACAAAATATTTCGGCCTATAAATGCATGCATGAAGAAATAAAAAGGTGTGTGTCTGCGTAAACAAAATTTCCCACGCGGCGCTGTGTGCAACCTCGTCCCCAACGTGGTTGAGCATTCTCGTTCCTAACTGCTCTTCGCAGTAGAGCATGGGGACGAGGTTGCGCTGTGTGTACTTTCTTGGTTGATGTAGGCCAATATCGTTCCGCCCTGAATGTCGGTCATTTCGCCCAACCTGAGCCACTTCTGCCTGGAAAACTTTGTTCGCCCATGAACACTCGAACCAGTAGCATTACGTATGCATGAAAGAGAGCTTGGCAAACTGGCATTTGGGCGAAGTGATTGGTCACAGCGAATTTGTTTTGTAAAAACTCACGATCTTGGAAAGACTACGGACACTCCCGGTACGACAACATGAAACCTGCACCAAATAAATTTCTGTATGTTCAAGTACTTCACATCTTTATTATTATGACATAACAGAAAAGTTCTAGGTATTACCGAATACCGCGGTATTTTCATCACGGTAAACCGAGATGTCAAAAAAACCAATACTGCACAAGCTTATTTATAACTTACTTGAGTTAGTTTGATTCCCATCAATGCATCTGGTCAACTCGACAGAATTCGCCAGTGTCTAAGTTCTTACCCATGACTTGGTTTGGATCTAAGTTTGGGATCTTGTGCACCACGAAAACTCTGCTGTTACATGTATCCTGCAATGGAGAGAAAATACAAAGTCATAGTGGAAGGAAAAATGTCTTTTATATCAAATATTCAAGGGCCATTTATTCACCTGAATAGGAGGCATTTTGTAGTTTTGGAGTGAAAAAGTTGCCCATACCCAGCGGTTGAAATTACCAGTGGTCCTAGACCAATAGAAAATCAAGACTGCCAGATTTGTCAAAAACACTAGTCTGATGGAATGAAAAATGGACGACGCCTTCAACAAGCTCGTAAAATAAAATGCAGATGTCAAATTTTTTACAATTTTTACAAATAACTTCTTTATAAATTGTGCAAGTCACCCATTACAATACCCACAGGTCAGTGCAAGCTAATGCACCTATCAATTGTTTCCGCCCCCCAACCCCCCCCCCCCCCCCCCCCCCCCGGGCTACCCCACCTAAGAGGTGGGGATTGTCACTTTTTGCGTGACAAAATCCCCACCCCTGGGGCAACATTTAGGTGACAAAAATCTCCACCCTCGGGTGCAAAACATCGCAAAAATGCACAGAAAATTGGCCAAATGCTTCACCCTGAGGCATGAAAAATTTGACCAAACCCCCACCTAGGGGGTGGGGCAGCGCGTGGGGGGGAGGGGGAGGGGTGGGGGAAACAATTGATAGGTGCATAAGAGCTACCAAGTTTAGATGCTGAAAAACCAGTCCCTCACACCGAAATAATACCAGTTCAACCAGTCTATTTACGATACAAGTGGGGCTGAGAGGGGTAACTAGTCCGCATCAAGACAACCGAGTTGCCTCTGCATGGTAAAGTGCCTTGCTCAAGGGCACAAGCGTCATAACCCACATTCACCACTTGCACGGAACCACCGTATTGGCAAAACAGCGAGGCTTTCCTTGCATGAACAATGACTCCCTTGCGTCGTTACAATGTAGTTTGATGTGGCGTTGACTTCTGTGCACTGTAAAATATGACGCATGCCCGGAAAGCCTTGTTTTGAACGTAACTCTGCAAGTGGTGAATAGGAACTGGGTTTGGTGTTCTAAACCACTAGGCCATAACACCCCACATTTATGCTCATGAAAATGATGGAAAATTGACACGCCAATTTCATAAAACATGTTAGCGCCCAATTTTTTTATTAAAGGGACACACCGGCTTTGTTGGGCTATTTTGGGCTCGAAATAGACCCATACATTGAAGCACTTTCCAGAGTAAATTAGATATATCTTGAAAAGACGCCGTCAAATTTGGCCGTTTTTGAGCATTTTTCAAAAATTCAAGGTCACGTGACTTTTCGGAACTAGATTCTGGTTCCGAAAAGTCACATGGTCTTGCGAGTTAGTTTTGTGTCCAGCCGCATGAATGTTTTCTACTGCAGAACTGCACCAAATTCAACTCTGATTTACCCCCAATATTTATAAGATATTGACAAAAGAGAGACTATTTATACAGGTATGAAACAAAGTTGAACATATGTATGGAAATTTGAACATAAATGTTTGTTTCGAGAGTCCGGAGAACGGGAGCGAGCGCGTGCTACGGCAGCCTACCGTGGAGTGTAGGATATTTGCCCCGCGCAGCACGGCAAAGAGCCTGAGTGCACACACGGCCGGGTGTGTTGCTCCGGTGTACGTTTGTGAAGACAAAACATGATGCCAACTCCCGGCAAAAGAAAACGGAAATTCCTATTCGGTCGTCCAGGCTGTCCAGTGAAATCGTGAGCAGAAAATTTGAGATATCCTAAGTAGGAGAAGAGCGAATCGTTTGTGACAAAGTCGTGAGGCTCGCGCGTAGTTGCAATGGCTGGTAAAGCGTATAACCCGTCTTTTGACTGTTTTTGTTAATTTTGCACTTCTTTAGTAAATTACGGGATATTTTGATGATATTTTTTTCACAACGACCATCAAACAAGTATTGTCAATGCTGCTACATCTCTAAATCATGTAAACAGTAGGCCGGTGTGTACCTTTAAGCAGCACTCTCTCATTTCATAAAACTTGTTGACCCAGCAAAACAAACCGCATGCTAACCTACCGATTTTTTTGCTCACGCGACGCCATTTTTTTCATCGCCATACTCGGCAAAATTTTCCAACAGATACACAACTTTCAGCTGTAGTTGAAATATCCCAGTCGGCGACAGGCAAGGTTTTTGTGTGGTAGTGACAATCATCCCAAAATGGATACATTACTGATGATGGTATTTGAAATTGTTGACATTGACATAAGTAAAGCAGACGATGAATGCGTTCGAACAAAACGGACGATAGCGTTGCGCGCACACTAGCTTGGAACAAAAAGCTTTTTGAAATATGCTTAATCCGAGATTTTTAATTAAGTGTAACATGTTTATGAAAATGGCCCCAGGTTGTTTACTATTACCTGAAGGTATGCCATTCCAGCAGCAGTAATCATGGTACAGCCTGATGCATACAAGCTCCTAAGATCAGGGCAAGTATTGGCCAGCGCTATGATGCTCTTATCTGTGATTTTATGGATGCCCGAGACGACAACGTCTTGCAGTGGGCAGCAGCATATTAGGCTGAGCAGTCCTGCATCCGTCACCTTGAATAGAAACAAATTAACAGGAGAAACGATTTTAATACCACGTTGGGTGTTCGTAATAGGGAGGTTTCGCAAGTTGACGAATACGGTTACAAATACGGATATGATAACGGTAACCGTTCACATTGATGTGCACACGGAACTGTCCAGGTTTTGCACACTATGTGAATGTACGTGTACGTTTATCTGCTAAATCTGCTCTGCGCTTGGCTTTGTTTTCAGCTGATTTTCCTCACTTTTACGTGGGCATGACTCAGTAAATTTTGTAAACATTTATACAGTTACATAAAGCAGTGCAGTAATTACACCAACCTTTCTGCTTCCACATCCAAATTGGAGATTGCAAATTTCCTGTTTTCTTCCTCTGTGTAGAATTTTGGGGAGTTATTTTTTATGATGGTTAAAATGAAATCCATTTTCTTGAAAAATCTGAACAAGTTCCATTAACTGACAATAAATTTGTTCAAACCGAATACCATCCCGTCAATCAACCTGTTGAACAAATTGCTTGATTTCACACCTGATGTGATTCCATTCCCGTTGAACTCTTAATGGAGATGCTCTTGAGTTTAGGGCAGTTTTCAGCGAAGTCGGACAACAGGGCATCGTCGATGCACTTGAGACCTGCCAAGTTGATTGACTCGAGGTTTGGGCAGGATGTGGCAAAGCCCAGGAGGATTGAGTGCAAAATCTGCAGGAAAGGTCAAAGATAAGTCAAATGGGATCTTTCGTGTAAGTCACGGCTTCACGTGTCCCTTTGGAAGTTAATAAATTGTATCGCCTCTACGATAAAATGGTTCATGCAGAACAAGCACGTGTTCTTGTTTTGCGTTTTTTTTGCTTTGTGGCCCTCATTGGTCAACAGGTTTAGACCAATCAACATTGGGCTTCCAGTGAAACCGGGTCAATCAAATTTATGCATTTGAATCAACTTTTATGTATTTTTTTTCCCTGGTTATTTTGAAGATCAAATTGTATTTCAGCATTGCAGACACCTAAGGCTAAGCTTACATGGAGCATTTTTGGCCAGAACAACAAAAATACCGTACATGAATGCAAGTTTCAGCGTTTAGACTCGTTTTGAAATTAACTTGAACAAATTTACTGTCGTGACTACAGGACTTGACCATGACCCGACTTGAACATGCCCGACTTGACTTGACTTGACTTGACTTGACTTGGCAATAGTGTTAAATGACTTGACTTGACTTGACTTGAGACTTGAAGGCATATTGATTGACTTCGGACTTGAGCAGAGAGAGACTTATTACAACCCTAGAAAGTACTGGCTTGGTCTATTGGGACATGATTGTTCGCAACTGTGATTGTGTCTGCGAAAACCCAAAGTTGCCAGTCATTGTTTGATGACCCTCACCTCCTTGGCACCACTGAGTTTGAGATGGACAAGGCTTTCAGCCCTCCTTGGGTCTCGTAGCAAGTTGATGAAAGCTTCTCCAGTCAGACGGACGCAGAATGAGACAGAGCACGTCTCCAGCTCAGTGCAGTGTTTCATGATGGAGCGCAGAGCATGATCGGTCATTGACTGATGGCAACCGGCCATGTCAAGTAGGGTCAGCCTGCTGCCGATGTCGCTGAAGATCTGGACCGAGCAACAAAAGAAACGCAAATATTCAGTTTAATCAAAGTTTGAAAATTTCTTTTGTAATGCATAGTTCCGAGATTGCCCAGTTAACCCCGCCCCTTGGATACTGTTGCTATGTGCTCACAAATCATCGCAAAAAATGGCGACACACAATGTACAAAGAAACGGGACTCGACATGGAAAGCACAGATTCATTTATGTTTTAAGGTCGACAGGTACCGTAACACACACTGACCAAAGGGCTAGTAATGCAGGGATGCCATTATATTTATATAAATGCGCTTTCCTACCTTTAAACAGCGAATCGCCCGACATTGAAACCAAAATTCACCCTGATCACCGCATACAACACTGTACAAACTGTATGGGGCAGAAAATTGCGTAATTGTTTGTGAGGCAATGCACTTTGACCTATGTGGGCACTGTCTGCTAGCTCTGTTGTGATTGGTCGGCGGGTTCGGCTTGATTGACAGGTCGGAACTATGCATTAAGTTGACATCAAAATATTCACATAACAGCTTCATTATGCATAATTGCATATTAAAATTCTCGTGTGTTGAAATTTACCACTCTGAGGCCGAGTTCTGTTCTTGACACGGGTTAACTCGTTCTCGCGCCTGAACGACGGGAACACGACTCGAGAAAACTGCACTCAAAACAGGATCACACACCACATATCCATCAAGATAGCAAGTTACCCGTGTCAAGAACAGACCGCCCGAACTCAACCCGAGATTGACCGATTTTAATTTTTTTTCCATCAAAAAGTGGACAACTTTCCTCAGTTTCTTGCAAGCAGTGAAACAGCGTTTTTTGTGCAGTCATGGCAATAGACAGCCAGCTTGACTGATGGCCATTCGTGTATGCGGACTGCAGACTTGCCGTTCGTGTAATGTGACCCGAGTACAGTGCGCACGCATTACTCCAGCGTAATGAGATTGCTACGCTCGAACGCAGCCACTTTGTTCCAAGCTTGAGATGTAGAACAATCATATGAGCCTTAGTGAGCTATAAAATATAGAAATGATTTTACCTCCTCATATTCTTCTTCGGTGAGATTGTTGATGCCGCACAACCTGAGCTGGCTCAACTTGGTAAGTCGCTTAAGGGCTCTGGTGAGTGTAGCACCTTCAAGCTGTAATCCGCTAAGCGTGAGTGACGTTGTGCTTAGAGGTACATGCTCCAGTGCATTGGAGTTAGCAGGTTCGAGAGCTTTATAGCAGAAAGATAAATCTAGTTCCTGTAGCTCAGTACAACTGGCAAAAAGCTGTGGGGAGAAATGAAACAATGAGAATTGTTATACCATGGTAATAAATTGTAACAGGACAGCATCAGCACGAAGAAAAATATAAAGCATTAGTTTGCGAATTAGTTAGTTTGCAAACATTAGTCTGCGAACCCTCGCCTTGTGGCTCGGGCCATTATCAGCCCTCCAGGTCCACAGACGGTCTTAAACGTACAGTTTAAGATTGGCAAAACACTTTTATTCCCTTATTAGAATTTAATACTGGATGGAATTAGCTTACCGGTAACAATCCCTCGCTTGTGAATTTGTTACAGCCCTTTAAACAAATACTGCAAATAAAAACAAAAATTGTTAACTACTACATGATAACAGATAAGAATTCTAGATTAATTTTTTCTTCACAAGTTTATTTAGGCTTATGAGCCGCAGTTTTACACACATTTGAGAAACATATCAAAATGAGTTTGCAGAAAACCGGTCCACTTACTTTTTCAAATTTGGGCAGTTTTCTGCAAACAGCATGAGGCTTTTGTTACTCAACGAGCTGAGATCAGAAAGATCCAGTTCAATCTGTTGATGCAAGAGGAAAAACATTCTTCATTTGTGGGGTACCGTGGCCGAGTGGTTTGGGTCATTGGCTCGCAATGCTCGGGTGAAAACTTGGGGTTGCGGGTTTGATGCCGGCTGGGGTACCTGTGCCCTTAAGCAAGGCACTTAAACACACTTGCTCCATCCTTCGGAAGGGATGTAAAGCAATCATTTGTAATCTGAATTTGGAAATTTGAAATATATTTTTTTGGGGGGTTCAAGAAAACCCGTCACACATGCAATTTGCATTAAAAAAATTCATTTAGATTACTGAATGTCACACATGCAATTTGCATAAAAAACTTCATTTTGTTACAAATAATGGAGCTCTCTAATTTATCTCATTCAAATTTTGCCGGTATTTCTGAGAATATGACTCGTGAAATTCACAAATGAGTCTTTCCACGGTAAATGGGGCATTTTGGCAACACAGACCATATTTTCCAAAAAATACCTTTGTCTGGTCTCAAAATAAAAGAAATAAGTTTCAGTTGTTCTGAAGAGATAACTTAAGCCCAAAAAGGGTTACAAACAGTGTGACAACATGCCTTTCTAAAAACCCTGTGTATAAATTTCCAATAATATGCTCGTAACCGGGACGGCCTAAAATGTAACACATTAAGTGTCCGTCCCGGTTACGAGCGTATATTGGAAATTTGTACACACGGTTTTTAGAAAGGCATGTTGTCGCATTATTTGTAACCCTTTTTGGGCCTAAGTTATCTCTTCAGAACAACTGAAACTTATTTCTTTTATTTTGAGACCAGACAAAGGTATTTCCTCGAAAATATGGTCCGTGTTGCCAAAATGCCCCCTTTACTGTGGAAAGACCCACATGCAAAAATATTGGGTAAAAAGTTTCAAATGAAACAGGGACACCACGTCAACTTCACAGAATGACCCAGTTGCAATTTTACAGAATAAAATGCAATGACAGTGTCTAAACTTGCCACATTCTTTGAAAATGAACAGTCGATGAAAATCTCTCAACATACCAAATTGCTTCCGAGAGTTGTAGCACAGATGGACATGACGTCATCTGTAATTTTGAGCACCGTCGGACTCCTAAACGCCAGCTTGGAGATTTTGGGATTTTTTCTTACAAGATTTTGAATGCCTGCAATACAGCAAGGAAGAATGTGTCAACAAACAATAAGATGATTATTGAGGTTGTGTTTTTCCAGACGTTTACCATTTGTGCGAGGAATTTGTTTAATTACAGATTGAGAAAATTCATTCACGATCTGAACAACTTTTTAGACAGAACAGATGCATTTAAGTTGTTCATTTTATGTACTGCATGAGAAGTGTTATCAGAAATAGATTTTAAAAACAATTTGAAAATAAACAAAAAATTAGATTTGAATATATTCTTGTGAATCAAATGATCTTTATCACGGTGCGTCCATCTTTGTCTTGTTCCCCATACTACGATCATAGCGCTTCGTGAAATTGACCCATGGTTGCACAAGCGCATCGTGCGTCAATGCGCATGTGTGGCCAAGCTTATTGGCATCCCACAGCTTCATTTGATCTTTGCTAGTGGTCGTCTAATGTGAACAGTACTGATTTTCTTTTGATCTTCGTTTGATCTTCGTTTGATCTTCGTTTGATCTTCGTTTCATTAACTAACGATTATTAACTAATCTTCATCGAACAAAGCAATTTCTCTAGTGAGAACGGGGTCACAGTTGGTACCGGTGTAATGACCAAGGTCCAGAGAAAAGTCTGTATTACAATCACACAGGCTTGGCCCAGTTTTTGTGAGCATAACTAGAAATCAGTAGCGGACCAAGGCTCATGAAAATAGAAAAACACATTGAAAATTCTGAGCTTGGAATTTCCAGGTATTTTTATATATGTTAATGAGCCTGGATGTGCCACTGATTTTCAGTTATGCTCGCAAAAACTCGGCCAAGTCTGTTCAACATCCAACTAATTTTCGTAGAGCTGATCACAAATGAATCAGACCTTTATTTCCGATATTACTGCAGAGAATTTTGACGTCGTCCAGGGTTTCGGGGCAGCAAACTGCTTCCAAGGACTTGCACGTTACCAGCGGCAGATGCTTCAGCGTTAAGTTTCTCAAAGAACTTTGCTTGCTAAGCAGTGCATGCAAACCCGCATCTGCAAATCAGATAATAGAAATGAAAACAAGCAATTAATAAGTATGCTTAATAATAATAATGATGTACGGTAGGCTTATATAGCACACATATCTACCACACAATGCTGATTACATTTATCCCTGGTCATTGGGTTCAATGCATAGTTCCGACCTGTCAATCAAGCCGAACCCGCCGACCAATCACAACAGAGCTAGCAGACAGCGCCCACATAGGTCAAAGTGATGCAATCATCACAAACAATTACGCGATTTTCTGCCCATACAGTTTGTATGTTGTATGCGCCAGTGACCGGGTGAATTTTGGTTTCAATGTCGGGCGATTCGCTGTTCAAAGGTAGGAAAGCGCATTTTTATGAATATATGTCATCCCTGCATTACTAGCCCTCCGTTCAGTGTGTGCTACGGTAACTGTCGACCCTAAAACATAAACACCTTTGAGTTTTCTCCAATGAATCTGTGCTTTCCATGCCGAGTCCCGTTGCTTTGTACGTTGTGTCGCCATTTTTTGCGATGGCTTGTGAGCACATAGCAACAGTATCTAAGGGGCGGGATTAACTGGGCAATCTCGGAACTATGCATTATATCATTCCTTAAACCTTCTCAGCTCCCTGGGGAGTATACAGCTCCGGCTGCTGGTTAGGCACTCATGAGCTTATTATGCACATCACATTCACTACCCTCACAGGTACCCATTTACTCCTGGGTGGAGAGAGGCAATTCGTGGCAAAGTGTGTTGTCCAAGGGCATACGCACCAGGTACGAGCCGGACTCGAACCCACAACCTTAAGTTTTAACCACGGTCTTGTACGAGCCACTAGACCTCTCAGTCATTCAATGGCCATTATCTCTTAACCTTACAAAAGTTGAATTTTAACATGGCCACAATGTTTGTATCACTTTGCATATTAAAACAGGTTAAATCTGATTGAAGAACCCTCTGTCAATGATAGACCCCTTATTTTTTTAAAGGAATTATCAAGCCCTTTAACACAAAATTAAAATTTTATTTGATCAGAACACTCGGCAATTTTGAATCTGCCTAAAGCTCAGTTCATACTTCATGTGAAAGTGAAAGTGAACGCGACGTAATTTTGACATCAAACGTTTGTGACAATTATTTGCGCAAGTTGAAACTAGTTCAACATTCTGTGAATTTGCAGCACGAAAACTTCACAGTGTCGTCAAATTCACATTCACGTGAAATATAAACCAGGCTTAACGCCGTCTTTTTCTGATAGTGGAAAAGCCTTTCCTCACCCGTAACCTCGCTACAACGCCCAATATACAGTGAATCCAGCTGACACTTGCAGGCTTCCAACTGCATCAACACCGCGTCCGTGATTTGCTTGCATGATTTAAACTTGACCGAGCATAACGCCGGGGAGAAGAGGTGATAGGTTACATGCGGCAAGTAGTCGGTCGTTAACATGTCGTGGTCGGCCAGTCGCTGTAGGAGGATCTCCTTGTGTTTTGTGGGCAGCAGACGGCCGACTTGACTGATGCTGTTTAGGTTTTGACCGATGCACTGCAAGCAGCAGTCTTCAAGTTTCTTCACCATGGTAATTATGTGTCTTTTGTAGGCAAGCTCTAAATTCACAAAAAAAGAGAAAATAAATTCCAATTTATGCTGTGATGGGAAGAATTGAAGAATTGACAATAAGGGATTTTCGCATTCCGCAGCCATCTTGAAAAAAGATCCAGTACTACGGCAGTAGAGGGGAACAAAATCGCTGGCAGCCAATGATTAGCGTCATTGTAAATGACGTCAGTCGACGAGGTATCTGCCTTTAGCACTTTCCATTGGCTGCCAACAATTTTGTTCCCCTCTACCGGATCTGTTTCCAAGATGGCCGCATAATGCGAAAATCCCTTATTACTATATTTTTTCTTAAGGACAGTTTACATGATTGGAAAACTTTGTAAAACAGGAACAACATTACATAACTAAAGAATAATGTTGATAAATTGCCTTGTAGAAATTTCAACCACATAGATGCATTATGATTAATAGTACATGTACTATAGAAAACCAATGCATAGTTTTTGTGTTAATTTTTTCCCGCTGCTAAAATCATGTTTCCTAACCAAATTTACACTTTTTGGGGCATTAATGTCTATTAGTGGCAAACGTGTATGGTATTTCATTATAAAGGTATTTTTTCCACAAGCTTGGTTATCTGCAAAGTCCCAAGGACCTCGAATGTAGCAGTACACTGTTAGTAATTTGGTCTTGGGTCCGGTCACCATGAAAAATGGTCACACGCGCGCCGACTCGAGCCGGCGCCGCACCAGGGGCGCTGGGCGGCCGCGGCCGCCCGGGCCGCGGGGCCGGGGAGCCCTCCCGTCACGTATAAAACCACTACAATTCACCTTATTTGATCGAATATCCCCACTTTGTGGTGAGCTCCAACCTTTATAATACTCAGTGTACTGCTACTATTTATAGTATGCATAAAATCTGATAAAAGTCTAATAGTAATGACGTGATTAATGATGAAAATGACGATAACATCCGCCTATATCGCGCGCTGCACTTCCGAATTCCGCAAACAAAACTTTGATTTGGGTGCGACCCACTGTGTAAGCATTATAGACTACAGGGTACTAGATCACGACTGACTAGTGATCTGGTAACTTGACTTGCTTGCGTGTTTTGATAATATTGAAGTGTTCCGCGTCACCATACTAAAAACATCGCACGTGAAAACGGAACGCGATCCAGAACGATTTGCAATCCGTGGTAAGAATCTTCACCAAAGAACGGGGGAAAAACAAATCCAGTGAATGTGGGATCTATATTTGGAAGCAAAATTACATGTAACTAAATGTGTACCTCGGTTTTTTGTTGTGTAACGTACGGTTAGTGTAAAGTCAAGTGTAAAAACGCCGAGCCTGCTGAGGTGAGGCAGGTTTGTCATGATGTCAAGAGAGGGCGCTGTTGCATTCCTCTATAGGTCTGTTTTTGAACAGACCTTTCATTTATAAAGCATGTTATGGCCTATGTAAAAATTGTAAATTTGATGATAAAAACACAAAATTAAGAGGGAGCATGTCAGGATTTTACAAAAGAAAAAAATTGATACTCTTTCCGACTGGTGTAACAATAATGTAAGTTAGGGGTGGGTCGTTTAACCGGTTAACCGAAGTAAAACCGGTTTGCTGAACGTTTAAACAAAACAAAATTTTAAAGAATTTACAATGGTTTTCAGAGGGTCATTTGTAAAATAGTAAAATTGTTACCAAATAAAGGTTCAACGATTATTTTGGGGGCCAGTATAGGGATATTGTGTGGATTGCGAATGCGTCTATAAACACCAGCAACAATCTTTAGTGTCCGCCGAACGGTTAGCCGACACTTGAAAGAATTGCAAACCGGTGTAACCGTAAATTCCCATCCCTAATGTACCTATGTGTATCTGCTGTGTTCAACTCCCATCCTGTAGTGAACTACGTTAGTAAAGACATGGTCTGCACATGTGTGGTGGATCAATGTTTCATACGAAGACACAATAAAGCTGTATAGGACTATGAACATGATGAATGAGGTCTTCACAGCAAGATTCAAAGAACATTCCCTCGTCAACGCTCGAGTTTGTCTTCATGTTAAAGTCTGAAATGTCTGTAGACTTTTAAAGACCAAGATTGATTGGTGTTGGTAACGAGAGGATGCCTTACTACATTACAAGTGTGGTTGAGTGCCTTGCCCTTGGGCAAGGCACTCAACCACACTTGCTCCATCCTTCGGAAGGGATGTAAAGCCGTTGGTCCAGTGTGTTAGGTAATGGTAACGCACTCTAAAGATCCCAGAGCATTCTTTCGTAAAGAGCAAGGGGATTCCCCGGTGTCTCTGGCCATTTCTAATTATAATTCTTCATGGGTTTCCTCACGCTTACGAGTGACAGTGCAATGAGCACTATTGAGTAATCCTTGGTATGAATACCAGAAAGAAATAATAATAATAATAATAATAATTTGTTGCTCCGGAAAGAATTGAGTCGTTGACCATGGCCTTGTGTACAAAACATATGAGACTGACTGAACAATTTCAAGTAGTTTCTTAGAAAATGTTAAATTTGTCCCACTCCTAAATTTAGGTTTTTCCGTCAAATATGCACTCACTGATGTCTTGTTATATCATTTTAAGGGAAAAAAACCTAATGGTCAACTTCTCAATTCTTACCGTTGCTCCCACAGATAACGGAGCTGTGAAGAATCTTGAAATAACTTGATGCCAACATTCAAAGAAAGGACTGGGAGGCAAGTTAGATTATCAGCATGGGTCTTATGACCAATCCTCAAACACAGGCCGTGCTGTCGAAATTCATCGGTCGTTTCTACAAGGTTGGCAGTTTACTGTGCTACCTGGCCGGAGTACTCTACATGCTAGCTCTTGCCCACCCCACGCTGAACGCAGGAACGTATTTCTCCGAGAACGCGCTTCTTCCCGGATTGGTCGACCGCGAGTACACAGACAACAGTTATAATGTGGAACAAAATGCAGAGGAGTACAAGAAAGAAATTGATGCTAGCGACGAGATTCCTGTTGGATATTTGGAAGCCAAGTTTACCGAGATCGGACTTGATACGTACAGCCAAAATTTCAGCGTTAAGCATCCTTTTTTGGAAATGAAAATAACGGGGGCCGAGCGCGTTCAACAAGTTATCCGCGGAACAAACGTGTATGGGATTTTGAGAGCGCCAAGAATTGCCGGAACTGAGGCAGTGGTTTTGTTGGTTCCATATCGTAGTGATGATGCCGCGCAGAAGCTTGGCTATACGCATTATGGAGTCGGGTTGATGCTGTCCCTCGCCAAGTTTTTCCACACGAAGACGTACTGGTCTAAGGATTTGATTTTCTTGGTGGTTGATAAAGAAAACATGGGAATGCAGGCGTGGTTAGAAGCGTACCAAGGTATTACATCGGAGTATATTCAGTCTTCCATCATGCGTGGTAGAAGCGGAGCCATTATGGGTGCTGTGAATCTCGAAGTGGGATCACCCCGCGTAAAGACTCTTGACATAGTGACCGAGGGTATCAATGGTCATCTCCCTAATCTTGACCTTTTTAATCTTGCTGTTCGACTCTGTGAAAAGGAAGGCGTGCAGGCATCATTTCAAAATCAAGTGGATAGCAGCAGTTACCATCGCCAAACCAAGGAAGGCTTTCGTAAGTCTGCCAAGACGATGCTACTAAACATGGCACATCAGGCCTCGGGACAACCTCGTAGCATCCACGGACTGTTCCTCCAATACCATATTGAAGCTATCTCCATCAAGGCCTCTCCTGCGCAGAAATCGGGAAAAAGTCTCCACATGGTTGGCCGTGTTCTTGAAGGCGTGATACGAAGCCTTAACAGCCTTTTAGAGAGGCTGCACCAGTCGTTCTTTTTCTACGTCCTGCCGAACTGTGATCGTTACGTTTCGATCGGACTGTACATGCCGCCTTTCGCTCTCCTCATGATGGTGCCCGTGTTAAACGGCCTCGCACTCTGGATCAAGTCCGGCATAATCTACAAATCAAACTCCAAAAACACCACTCAAGACGAAACTCCCAAGGACAAATCCAAAGGAAACTTGGAGATTTCCGAGGATTTCATTCCTCGTCCGTTCAACACCATCCTCCCATCCATAATCGGCGCATTAATAACCGGCGCAATACTCTACATCAGTCCAGAGGTTTTCATGAGTCATTTCGCTGGTGCGTTCAAACTAACTCCAGAAGGATTCGTCAGTTTGGGCATGATGGCGCTATTCGTGGGGGCTGCCATGCTCCCGCATATCATCCATCGACAGTTGCCCTCCCCGTCGGATCCGAATCAAGCAGCCGCTGAGTGGCAATTGTTGAAGTCGTTCGCCCTGATCTGGCAAGCAGTTATTCTATCAGCAATTTCAATGATGAATTTTTCCCTGGCGTTCTTCCTAAGCGTTGCCATGGTTCCAATCAGCGCCCTCGTTCAACCATCTTCAAGATTAGTTTTCCGTCTCCTAAATGCAACTCTTCTCCTTCTGATTTCCCCACCGATACTCCTGTTCGCCTCTCTAGCAATCTTCAACGCCGTTACCACAGGAATTCACGACCCTTCTGAATTGCTATCAATGTCTTTTCAGATGTCACAGCATGCTGTGTATAGGGCCGTCGTGGATGGGTATTTGTTTGGGAACTGGTCTTATGGTCTGGCCACTCTGATAGTGTTTCCAAACTGGCTCATGTTATGGCTCGTCATCTGGAAGAAAATTTAACTGTAGACACTCGGCCGAGAGTTCTAATGTGATACATAAACTTTAAAATTTATAATTCTGAAATTATGATTTTTTGTTTGATGTTTACAGTATTAATGTTTTCATTATGCCGCTGGGCCAAGGATTTTTAGTGGGGCCCATGGCTGGCGAGTATTTTGCACACATCTACATGTATACCAAGCAAAACAAAAAATTAAAAAATTTCTTTTGTAATTAACACCAGTTTCATACTGGCGCTCCAGCGTCGTGCCAAAATAAAATTTAAAAATTCAGTTTAATCAAAATTTTAAAATGTCTTTTGTAATTAACACCCATTTCATACTGGCGCTCCAGCGTCGTGCCAAACTAAATTATCCCAGAAATTTGAATTAAGTTCGACGTATGAAACAATTTGGAGCGACTTGGTTCGCCATAATTCGAAAAATCAACTGTTCCAGTGCAGTAAAGCTCATTTCTGCTAAAATGGTTCCTGTTGCCAAAACCATTGTTGGATAAATGAACAAAATAATTGTAGTTTGCAGTATTCCATCAAAATTATACTGTTGTAAAGATGTCCATAAAATTAATAACATTGAACTACCTTATGTCTTTAGTACGTGACTGACAAAATATTTGTAATTTAATTGTGTGCTGTACATGATTGTATAGTGCTGGTAGATTAGAAACGAAGTTAATTTGTAAGTACATTTGTAGCTTGTAGATGCACACACAAATAGACTAGGATATAGATGTATGCAGCATATTTGACAATTTGCCGAGGTACTGTGGCCAAGTGGTTTGGGTCACTGACTCGCAATCACAGGTGAAAACGTGGGGTTGTGGGTTCGAAACTCGCCCCGGCTGGGGTACCTGTGCCCTTGAGCAAGGCACTTAATCACACTTGCTCCATCCTTCGGAAGGGATGTATTATAAAAGCTGTTGGTCCAGTGTGTTAGGTATCGGTAACGCACTTTAAAGATCCCAGAGCATTCTTTCGTGAAGAGCAAGGGGATTCCCCGGTGTCTCTGGCCGTTTCTAATTCATCATGGGTTTCCTCATGCTTGCGAGCGACAGTGCAATGGGCGCTTTTGAGGAATCCTTGGTTTAAGTACCAGAAAGAAATAATAATATTAATTTGTTAGAGAAAATCTTACTCAGAGTGATTAACATGGTATCACATACCTTGTTAAGTTTACCTTTTTGGAAAAAAAAAAAGAAACAGAAGATTGTTGTGTATTATTTTAATGAGCTTGGATCAACCACTGATTTCTAGTTTGCACATTTTGAACGCATTCCCATTAAAAGTACATTAGACTTTACAATGCTTGTGCACACATGACAATTATTCATCTGCTTGTTACATGTACGTGTACATATTACATGTAGTTTTCCCATAGAATAGATAGATTGTGCAGAATTATTAGTACATGCTATCACCACTTTAATGTATAATGGGAATTGTTTTTGAAAATTAAAGGGTGTGGTAAGATTATTTTGTCAATAATTGTTTCCATTTTTTCCAGTGCTCCTGGTTCCGGTACCTTTAATTTTAAGAGGCATTATTGTCCAAGTATCCGTCATGTCCATGAATATTTCTCATTTTGGCTCTCAAAGGAAGTAACTTTAACTTGTAAGATAACTTAAAGGCACAGGCTCGTCAGCAATGCGCGCGCGCCAAATTCGTGCTACAAAATACGCAGCTCCATAGCAAAGACGTGGAGCTGCGTATTTCGTGGCACGAATTTGGCGCGCACGCATTGCTGACGAGCTTTGCCTTTAAGCCCCAAAAAAGGTTACACGATATCTTTCTAAAGCCTCTCATTGTATGCCAGCGGTAGTGGCCCGTACATATAGGTACGTAGCCCCGCCTTCCACAATCTTGTTAAAGCCGGGACACTGCCGTGGTCTTGGGGGCACTGGACTTGCCCTTAGACTTTCCGGCATTCCTTAGTGGGATCGCGAAATCAGAGATTCATCTCACTTTTTTAGAGCCAAAACCTTGGTTGACCGTAGCAGAGGAACAAAGGGACGCACTGGGGCCAACCAGGATTGTGTGACGGGGCTCTTGACTAAATGGGTTTAACATTTCATCATGTGTGCTGTTATTAATGATTTGCTTTATTACTTTAGCACTGAAGCCCTCCATATTACCGAGGTATACCAGTTTGAGTTTAGTCAATGCTCGCTGCTACGATTCAAAGAGGTCTCCTGCGTCTTCGCATCACCCTGTCCAAATTCAAAATGGCAGACGCAACTCCAAAGGATTTGAGCATTACAGACGCGGTGTCAAAAGAGACGAGCGTTACAGACGCCGCGTCCAAAAAGGCAGCCGTTACAGACGAAACACCAATGGATACATGTGTTACAACTGGCGTAAAGTCAAAAGAAACTACTCCAACAGACTTAACGCAAAAGGACGCAGCTGATACAAATACTGTTCCAAAGGAGTTTGGTGATACCATGGAAAGCAAGTCTGTAGAAGACGGCCGTATATTAACTGGCGAGAAGCGTGCGATGGAACCTGAAAGTGGAATCAAACCTCTAGCAACACTTGCTGCAGCAGCTACGAAGACCAACGTCAGTCTCGAACCTGCTGCTAAAAAGCTCAAAACTGAGGTACGTGGAGGACTAAGTACATGGTGTATCATAGCCGAACTGTTCAGTTGAAAGAGCTTGTTCAGATATTTCCAGAAAGTGGATTTCGTTTTAACCTAACAATCTTTTGAAATACTTCCCCAAGATACTATCCATGGGAAGAAAACAGGAAATTTGCATCTCCAATTTGGATGTGGAAGCAAAAAGAGTTTGTGTAATCACTGCACTTTTTTATGTAGCTGGATAAATTAATAGTTTACAAAATGTTGGTGGTTTTTTTTACGATATCCTTGTGGATTGGGAGTGCAAAATTTAACAAATATAACAAATAATATGGTATCAAAATCTCAACACCCATGGGAAAAATGGGATGACAGGCTCCTTAAAAAAATTCAAGACCCTAATAGTTACTTCTGCAAACTAATTTTAACTTGCCAATTTGTCATTTCCCATGTACAGGATGAGACCTCAAGCGTTAAACTGAACAAAGTTGTCAAGAGAAAGGTAGCCATGTTACTTTCATACTCTGGAGTCGGCTATAAAGGCATGCAGAGGTGAGTAACTTGGACTCTTAGTGAGAGCTGCAATTAAGGCTGGTTCACACTTGAATGCAAACACGAATCTGACAAAAATCTGACGTCAAACATTTTGCGACAAACATTTGCACAAGTTGAATCCAGTTCAGCTTTTTGAAAATTCATGACGCAAACATTTCCATTGACATTAAATTTGTGTTTGCTTAAGCATAAACTGAGTTTTATTCCGACTACCTCTGATGTTATAGGGCTCTATTTAACGACAATGACATAACTGGTCGCCCAGTGAACATCAAACTATTAGACCTCAACTTCTAAATACCGTCAATGAATGTTTGCAAAATTGCCAGAAATACTACAATATTGTTCACTTACTGTTGGATTTTCCCCGGTTGTTTTGTTGATTTCATTTCAACCCCTCTAATCTTGCGTCTTATGCCCGAACCACATCTGAATAACGACCTGCAGTCTAGTCAATTAAACTCAAGACCTTGGTAAATTCTGCAGGTCATGAGTTTGAATATGCCCTTGGGCAAGACACTTTGCCATAAATTGCCTCTCTCCACCCAGAAGTAAATGGGTGTCTCTGAAGTTAGTGATAGCTGATGTGTTTGATTAGTCCCTGTGCATGTAAGCTGCATGGAACTGCATGCTCGCCATGGATTTGTGAAGGATTATGGAAAGATACTATTGAGCCCAATGTCCAGGGCCCGGTTCGAATCCCGTCCGGGTCAGTATGTGGATTGGGTTCTCAGTCCCTGCCTGATTCCGTGGGTTTTCCCCACACGTTGGTGTGTGGGGTTTTCCTCCCACATCTAAACCTGAGAATTTCTTCCTGTTCTCTCGCACTTCGTGGCCAAGCTGAAGAACCTCCTAGGTGGCTACAGGGCAACGACTTAAGTCAGCTAATCTCAGCAACAGATCCTTTTAGGAGATCACTCGAGAAGAAGAAGAAGCCCAATGTCCAGCACTTTGAGCATCTTTGTTGTAGATATGTGCACAAATAAATGTATCTAATATCTTGTAATTGCCAACTTTTTTTGTCAGAAACCCCGGTGAGAAAACAATCGAAGAAGACCTGGCCGCGGCATTGTTGAAGTGTAAAGCCGTCGACGAGGAACAGGCAGCCAATTTTGGCAAAATGTCATTCCAGCGGTGTGCTCGGACAGACAAGGGAGTGTCGGCCGCCGGGCAGGTTGTTTCACTCAAGATGAAGCTTTTGGACAATGTCCTGGACAAAATCAACGAGTATCTACCGCCGTGTATTAGGGTCATGGGTATGTGTTCTAAGCTCATAACGTCATTTGAAGTGACCAAAATGTTACTTCAAGTTGACAAGAAAAACTATACTAAAAGTGTTGATAGCAATGGTAACAAACAACACATGATCTTTTGTCTGTGTAAAAGGGTACCTTTGTGGGAAAAATCACCAAAGGAAAGTAGTTTTTAAAAAAAAAAAAAAAACACTGACAACATAACATTGGGATGAAAACTTGGTGTTGCAGGTTCGACACCTGGGGCCAATTTCATGGCGCTGCTCAAGCGCAAACTGAAAACGTGTGCTTACTGTAGCAGAAAAGTTATACACAGGGGCGGATCCAGGATTTTGAAAAGGGGGTGGCGTGAAATTTTTAAGCATAAAATGCTGATGACAATGAAATAGCAAGCGCGTAGCGCGAAGCCCTAATGGCTTCTAGATGGATTCTAGATGCTCTGTGGTGCGATATGGGGCAATATTTAACCACTTTAAGCAGGAAAAGTGTGCACAAAAAGTGGATTTTTGTTTTGTTTTTTTTAACACGCCCCCCTCCCCCCTGGATCCGCCCCTGATACATGTACTAACATTAAGGCCATTTCACGGCCACAGCATCCTTGGAAATGGGCATTGTTGCGTCACTAGTGTTTAGCAAATTTTGCCTCCGGAGCTAGCAAATGTTTTGCAGTGCTTAAGGTTACGGTCTCTATAAAATAGCCGGAGCCTCCGTTAGCACAAAATCGGCTGCTAAACAGCTCCATGAAATTAGCCCCTGTTTGTGGTACCTTAGCCCTTGAGCAAGACATGTAACCACAATTGCTGCATTTTTCACAGCCATGCAACTGTGTCATTACAAAAAAGAGAAAAATGCCAAAAATCTTCAAGTTTGTACAGTGTTTTTTTAATTTTAAATGGGACAGATGAGGAAACAAAAAAGAGGAAATCAACTGATCCGCAGAAAAGTTGCATGCCTGTCTTCAGAAGGGATGTAAAGCCGTTGGTGTTGTGCAACGCAATTAAAAGATCCCAGGTGCACTCTTTTATGAAGAGTAAGGAGATTCCCCGGTGTCTCTGGCCGTCGGCTGCCAATGGCGCCACCCACCTATGTACATCTCAATGTTTTGGTGGAACACACTTGTAAGCTTCATGCAATTCTGCATACAGGCTGCGAATTGAAGTTCCGTAAACCTGTTAAATAAAATAAATAATTTTGTTTTATTCTCTGAAGGCATCAAACGAACCACTGCGAGTTTCAACTCCAAACATAACTGTGACTATCGGTCCTACATCTACATGATGCCAACGTTTGCCCTTCAGCCGATTGAGGAAATCACGACAGAAAGCTACAGAGTCACAGGTACAGGTCCCTCTTGAGACAAAAATAAATCTTACACATGATGAGTTTCCTTGCCAGGCTCTGTATATCCATTTTTGGCATTTGAAGAAAACTTGTATTTTATTACAACTAAAAACTACAAGGAATGACAAATTCCAATTTTGTCATTTTGTCATTTTGTCAATTTCAGAGGACAAGTTGAAAGAGGTGAACGGCCTCCTCTCTCAGTATTTAGGCACCCACAATTTCCACAACTTCACGTCAGGAAAGTAAGTAATTCAACTGAAAAATGTATGATTAAGAAATAAATAGTAATCAAATACAGGTTATTTAAGTAAATTTATTTTAGTAGTGTATACATGTAAATCCCTTTAAAGTTATTTGTAAAATATTTTTTTAACCTGTGACCTGCGCATGTGCTTCACGTTAACTGACTGCCTAGTATGGAAGAGGTCATGAGTTCGAGTCCCACCCGAGCATGCTGTGAGTTTTTAGCGTGTTCTTGGGAGAAGTATAAACGAGGGCCATATACCGCGCGTGTATGGACAAATTACATCCATTTAACACTATTTCTATTTTTTTGTTTCTTCTGAAGAGTCTTTAAGGACCCAAGTGCCATGCGCTTCATTCGTGAGTTCAAGTGCGACAAGCCGTTCATGTGTGAAGACCTGGAGTTTGTCATCCTCAGGGTCAAAGGTCAAAGCTTTGTCCTTCATCAAATCAGAAAAATGATCGGTAAGAAAATTAGGCCGTGTCTTTAGAAATTATGTCGTGAAATTAAAGTAAGCAAGTTTGATGTTCAGTTTAGCAAAATATTTGTTATAGTAAAGTTCTACCATAGCAGGGAGTTATAGGTTTAAAAATTACCTACGCTACTCACAAAAAATATGACACAAACAAAATTTTCCTAAAATTCTGATCTTTTTTACCTTGGTTTTCTTTTCCTTTTTCTGTTTCTGTTTTTTTTCTATCACTTGTCAGATATGATTTATTATCATTTACTGTACAAATAATTTTTTAAAAAATTGCTGCAAATTTTGGGAACATTTCGTCGCATAGCTGACGAAGTGACGAATGTGCAGCGGCTTTAAAGCCGCATATTTGTCACTTTGTCAGCTATGCGACGATTTTGTTAGGTGTTTTTTTTTTTTCACAAAAACATTTCCCAAAATGTTTCCAAATTTCAATTTTTTGTTTAGTGTTAATTTTGTGCGTGTCTACAAAAAAAATTATATAATATGGTATATCTGAAAAGTGATTTTGAAAATTTTTGGGAAAATTCACTTTTGTGAACATTACAAATACTGACCTGATCCAACAAAACAAATTTTAAATATCAAAAGTCCTGATGATTTTTTCCCCCCTCATTTCTTTCCATTTTTCCAGCATTAGTCATTGCCATCGCCCAGGGTTTCGCGCCTCCGAGCACCTTGCAGAAAGCGTTTAAGGCAGACAGACTTGACATCCCTCGAGCACCGGGTCTTGGTCTAGTTCTAGAATTGGTAAAGTCTCGTCATAAAATCTTTAAAGAGCTGATAAAATGAATTCCGAGACAGGGTGCAGTTTCCTTTGTTGGAAAAAAGAAAATAAACTTTTTCTTCCAATTAAAGCTTGTGGTGTTTTCGGTGTGGCAAACTCTGGGGGAAAAAAAGTTACGGTTAAGAAATGTAAAAAAAATTGACACTTTTTCCTTGCCGAGGGCATGAGGTATTTGTTCTGTCTTGTGCAAATGCACTCGCCCACGAATGTGATGTGTGTAAAAGTCCACCTCTGCAGGCTGGCTACGGATGTGTGTGTACTTAGTGTACCATCTATTGATAGCTTTTGACCACGTGCAACATCTGGGAATGTTTGGGTGTCATCGGTCACGCGCGTGCCAATAGACGCACATGAACATGCATAAAAAATACCCACCAGTGTATTTTCATTCAAAAATGCCGCACGCGCGCATTGCGATATGTTCAAATTATTGAGCATGTACTTAGTTTGTAAAAAACAGTGTTTTTACTTGATCACAATTTAGCATGAAGAAAGACATTTTTATTTTTCTCGATACAACAGCCGTGGCGCAACAACATAAAGCAAGGTTAAGCAACAGAGGTAAGTGCAACCAATGCGCTTTACTTGCTGTTTTTGCCGGTTAGCACTCGGGCCACGTGGGTCATGATTGTCAAATGACACCCGAAATGGTGGAAGGCGTGAAGTGAAAGGACGGCTCTTCTGAGGTACCTCAATCACTTGGCATGCACCAATCTTATATTAGTGTTGCATGGTTTGACAATTTTGTCCTACATAGTTTTTGATGTTTTTGTTCCGATGTTTGCAGGTTCACTACGATGTGTACAATAAGAAATGGGGTAGTGATGGAATGCATGAACCACTCACTTGGGAAGAGTGCCAGGTAATAATAACGATCTCATTTGATGTTCTGACTGACTACCCTAATTGTTCAGCTAGTTTGATGGCTGCAGACAATAGAGAGGTTTCGCACCGTCATTGTTACCAGTACGGATATGTCATTTCGCATGTGTGACGCGTACACACATTTTCATAAGTGTCTACAACGGTTATCGACTTCCATAACCCTATTACGAAGATGGATACCTGAAAAATCAAAACTCAATCTGGGGTTTATTTTAACCCCGGCTGGTTTTAACCTGGGTTGAGAAATGTGTAGTGTGAAAATCCTTTAACCCTAACACTCCTCAATCCTCCAAAATCAACATGATTTTCTGTTTTTATAATGTTTCAACTTGACAGGAGAAATTGGAGCAGTTTAAGAAGGAGCACATCTTCTCAACAATCGTCAGCAAGGAGAAGAATGAGAAATCGTATCCTTTGGTCTGATTCAGTAACTTGGAAAAGCCATCTTTGTAATTGCATCAAAATGTCACTCTTTGGCTACCGTTATTGGGATTCGAACCTGAGACCTCTGACTCACCGGGCAGACGCTCTACCAGCTGTGCTAAAAGGCACAGTTGGTATACTCTCTCGGGTTTTCCCTGTGGACCAAATTTTTCTTTTGGTGTAGTATGGTAGCGCATCTGGTGTGGTCACGTGCCTATCACCATTGAAATGAAACAACCAAGCTTGGGATGAGAGAAAAATCGTAAGGGCCTCATCGGGATTCGAACCTGAGACCTCTGACTCACCGGGCAGACCTTACCAGCTGAGCTACAATGGCACAGTTGGTATACTCACTCATTTTTATGGAAAGACCCATATGGGTCATTCTATAAATTTGGGGTCCAACGTGTGACATTTTTCTGTCCCCATTACACCTGACATACTGCTATTTGCCATACAAGTATCATTAAAAATGCCTTCAAACCATATTTTTATGAATTTTTATGTAATCACTCTATGAAATAGAAGGCATTTAAAGAATATGTCCTGAATTTTACAAGATGTCAGATGTAACGGGGACAGAAAAATTGGACCCCAAATTTATAGAATGACCCACATACCAGAAAGCAATGAGTTTCCTTTAACCCCGTGTACACCATACAGCATGATGCAATGGTTGGGCACCCTATCCATACATACCTTTGACGATTCACAAACCGCCAATCCATACAGGGAAACCTACCGACAGATTGCACAAAACAGGAAAGAAATGAAGGTCAGTGAAAATAACATTTATTTTATTTAGTTTATTTGATGGGTTTAATAAACTTCAATTCGTAGCCCATAGGCTGAATTGCATTAAGCGTACAAGTGTGTTCCTCCTAAACATCGAGATACATAGGTGGGTGGTGCCGATGCAGCCGACGACCAGTGACACTGGCTAATCCCCATATTCTTCAAGAAAGAATGCTCTGGGATCTTTTAAGTGTGTAACACAACACATTGGACGAATGCCTTTACATTCTTCCGAAAGATTAAGGGCACAGGTACCACGGCCTGGTGTTGAACTCGCAACACTATGTTTTCACCCTTGTTGCAAATCAGTGACGTCGGCCACGGTACCCCACATCATGTTTGTCTTATGGGACACTCCAGGCCTTGACGTTAACCAAAGGCCATTGAGGCCACAAAGGCCATTGAGGCCACCAAGGCCAATGGCCTCGAGCCCTGCTGAGTTGGTCCCAATGCCCCTTTAAGATATACACTTTCCGAGGCCAACTTGGCCAGCTTGCCCTATCCTCTTAAATTTCATGAAGCTTGTATACACATTTGGAACAAAGTTGGCCATGGTGCCCATTGAAATTTCGACAAAATCAAGGCTGAAGTGACCAGGTTCCTTATTCACAAAACACCCGCAACGATTTGCAGGCACGCAACTACCCTGTAACCTTCGCCTAAGCTCTTGCGGGTTATTCACAAAACCCTCTTAAATCTCTGTGCACTCGTAAACCACCCGTAATACTGGTGACCTCCAGACTTCCCGCAACTTGCGTGGGTCGTGCAGTAGCTATGAGCAGTAGTTGTACTGTCACTCAGCGTGCATCTCAGTGCATTATTGAGCACAGTACTTACGCCGTTTCTGGGAATAATCATGTGACGTTTGGCACGCTTCGCTAATTTTGCTCATTGCGTTAAGTTGCGGGTGCCCGCAGTTTGCAGGTCTGCAAAGGAAACTCTCAGGGTGCTTCGTGAATAACACTTAACGCAAGTCTTACGTGCCCTTAACATCCACTTTTACGGGTGCTCTGTGAATAAGGATTTTGTTCGTTATAACTGGTTCCCATACGATATATTTTAGGAACAGCTCCAAACACCGACAGTGAACCAGTTACCTGAAGCAAAAGGCGGTGGCCCAGAAGTGACCTCCACAACGGATCCAGAAAGTTCCAAGCAGGATGGTGGCCTTGGGAAGACATCACACGTAGGCAGTGCCGAGGCTCAATGTTTGGACTCGGTGTCATCAGTGGCAAGCGAAACCCTGAAATCTGAAGACAGTATTTTAGCAGAGAAAGAAAATGCAAGTAAAGCAGTTGACGAGATTACATGCACAAGTACATCAACAGATCTGAACCCCGACAGTGAAAAGACTGTTATTTAACATTATTATGTAAAATGAAGCTTTTGCGGATACCGTGCGTTTCTGATACTGCGCGCACGCGCTTGTCTTGCATCGAGTAGATGCAGCGGGCGCAAGTACAGTAACAAAAAAAATACTGTACAACAGTAATAAAAGCACATGCACGTTGGAAAAGAACTGAAGTTGTCAACACCAAACAGACAAAAATCTTGTAGAAATCTTACAAAACAAAGAAGATATAAGTTTCATTTTATATAACAATAATAATATTGGATGTCTTTTTGGGTGATATGAAAATATACCGAACTCGCCTTCGGCTCATTCTCATATCACCCTCAAAGCCATCCAATATTGTATAATTCTTAGAAGGGGATTATTTTCAAGGCCGACAAAAGTTAAACAAAGTTGGATATGCGGAAAGTTTGCACAGCCTTTAATATAGTTTCAATGTTGAATATACAACATCATTCCAATAATGCTGGCTATTTGTTCTTTATGGTTTGACAAGACGAGCCTTGTAGGCCCAATGCATCATTTGCAAAATGAAACGGTTTACAGAATAAGGGCATATCATATAAGAAGAATGTTGGTAAACTACATAGATGGTTCCAAAAACGTTCGGAAAGAATTGAGAAGTTGATCATGGCTTCAGACCTTTTGTGCAAAACATACGAGACGGGCTGAACAATTTCGAAGTGTACTTTTCAGTGCTAGATCAACATTTCTGATCAACTTCTCAACTCATGAACTAAATCTTTTTGATAATGGTGACAACCATTTCATGATTTTTTCTCGTCCAAAATGGTACCTTTTTAGCATACACTTCACAAACCATGTATGGATTTTAAAGGTTTCCTCAAACACTGCTGCCTAGTTCACCAACTTTTTCTCTCAATATGTAATACCATTTTTCTGAGAACATTTCATCTGCAAATGATACAATCGGCCATTTTATTTCGTGTAACATTTGGGTTTTTATACAAGAATTAATTTGTAAATCGGTTTTGTCCCATTTACTTTTAAATTTAAGCAGCATTCACATTTTTCAGAAAATATGTTTTGCCCACACCTGTGCCATTCATGTCAATTAGAGACGAGTTTTTACTTGTGGGGCTTATCGCGACATGCTGAAAGTTCAAATTTGTTTTACATGTACTTAGAGTCGTCAGTTTTTCCCACGGTTCTACAAAGTGTAGGAAGGGGCAGGGGGTGTTGAGGGTCACATACATTACTAATGCAGAAAAATGTTAAGGATGGGGGGTTTAAAAAAAAAAACTATGCTCTGTAGAACTGTGAAAATGACAACTTTGGGTAGCCCCTACAAAGAAAAATTCCACTCGCGTGTTCTTTGTACCGTATACCACAGCAAAACACCCGAGTGGGAATTTTCCTTGTTGGTTAGAACACATGGCTTTTCCATTTTAGAAAAACTTACTTTTCCCCAATTCTTGATAACGATATAAGTTCACAGAAATACAATAAAGAGCCGACTTGTACTGGACCGATGTTTCGTCTTGACCTGGTTTTAATGTTACAGAAGCACATTTCAACAATCATTGGCCTTATGTCTCCGGAAAACCAACACTGGATGCCGTAAATATTTAAAAGCTTTTTGGTAAACAAACGATAAAAAAAGTAAGCACGGTTTCAACAATTGAAGACATGATCTTTATACATTAATGAAATTCTTAAATTGTTACATTGTCATAATAATTCACATTTCAACATGTACACAAGCCTTTTTTAAATTCTGCAACAGGACAGTTTGTTTTGAATTTACAAACGGTACAAAATGGACACAAAATGAAGTTTCTCGATTATCTGTGCTGAAGCGTGTGAAAACTGTACAAAGCTGAGGTGATTTCAATAGCACAATGCTTACCTAAAGCAGTATAAACAACTTCGGGGTACTTGAGAGGAGCCCAATTTCAGGAATGTAGTTCTCAAAATAAAAATAAGTTTAGAGGCCCAGTGCATCACTTGCAATAGAACTTGCAAGTCTCGTTTCGGGTCACACTTCCGGAGACCAGTCAGGGAATGGCAATGGGGTTTGAACGTGCCCATACGCCAATAAATGGAAAAGGCACCTTAAATTCTACCGACTCAATAAATAAAATGAAGAAAATGTTTGACCTTTTGTTTCCAGTTTGCAAGTACCTTTACAAATGGCAGGCTCAGGCTTGGTGCATCTCAGAAATATTAACGTGGCTAAACAAATATCTGGTTCACTTCCGTTAAGAGTTGATAAAAACCTGAACAAATAGTATACACAAGGCAAGGACAGAAAATCACAAAGTCGAATCAAGTGGTTTTGAAAATGGCTACAATGCAACGTATTCGCGTGCAAAAATATTCTGCCACTTGCGGACTACCAGCGATGCGCGTACTGCGTGTTTTTAATATACGTCAAGGCCTGGGGTTCTCGGAGACGAAAATAAAAGGTCAGATTTATAATTTAATGAAATTTGTGTTCAATTAACCTTTCGCACAGGTAATAAATGGGATTTCGAGAATTGATCGAATCGGTTGGTAAAACTGCTAATTTTGACTTGGAGTAAAAATGGTACCGAAAAAACGGTCGCCGCACGTACTAAAGCTCCTATACGTGGTCTCCAGAAGTTGAATCTCGCAGCGCACCACAAGTTCTCGAGGTCAACTTACACGGTCTGTAACTCAAAGATCTGAGCAACATCAACCAAATACATACACAATCCAGTCATTCCACAAATTGATTACAACACCCGAATAAATCCTTGTCATCTGATTGGGGTGTTGTGTCGTTTAATTATTTAGTATATCCACTCTAACTACATGTTATGCGCAAAAAGTAGGCACGGCTGTACAGAATGGAGGGCTGCCGTGCTTTATCCTCCAGAACTTGCATGTTAAAGAAGGCACATTCATCGCGAGGTAGCCAGCTGCTCACCAGACACAATGGCGGGCAATTCAACACTAATTTGTAAGTTCAGATGACAGGAATTTATTCCTGATGTTTAAAATTTGTGCAATAGAACAAATAAGAACATTAAATCTGTCACAGAATGAAATTAAGGCCTGTTTACGCGAATCAACATTTGTTGGCCAACAAGGTTCGATGACTGAAAGTTGGATGGTGTAAACGTTACTCCAGACAACGCCCAACATCATCCAACAAGTTGGTCCATGTTGCTATCGCCCGACTTTGTTGGAAAAACAGGCCAATAACAGATTAGAACGCCTGTCATGTGAAGGCAGCAACTAACTGCAATCGAGATATGTTGGTTCGCGCGGTCGAGTACCGCCCAACAAATGTTAGCTCGTATAGACAGGCCTTTAGAGTACACTGAATCTGTCGCCTCCTGAAATTATTCGTACCATTGCACTCATAAACATTCAATATTTGTATATTATCACAAATGATACACTGGCCCTTTAACAACCACAGAGGGCATGTGCTGTATGGTCCACACTTGTAACATCTTACATGTATGTATTGTAGTCTTGTCAAGATTTGAGACTAGACGATCCAAGCTATCCGATTCGGAAGTAACTGCATCTCACACGCACACATTCCAAATGGCTCCAATGCCTTGGCCCATCTACACCATCAGATTTTTGTTTGACTTTGTCTGAATCGTCCACACTGCCAGACAAACCTTATGTCGTTTGATTATTTTGTCTTACATGTGTCCCCCTTATAGGTCACATGTTATTAAACTGTCCAATGATTGGCTGTTGTTTGTCCAGGCTTCAGATTTTGTCTGAATTTAGCTGCATGTTCAATTTTTTGGCAGACAAGTTTGATGGTGTCTGACGCAGTCCACATTGTCGGATTTTTGTCAGACAGACAAAATCTGGTAGTGTAGACGGGCCTTTACATGCAGGGTAGTGATGGCTGATGTCGCTATGATGTTGCACTTACATGTATAAATAGGACCCTGCCGTATTCTAAAAATTGGACAGTCTTGAAAGAGCACTATTTAACATTCTCCTCAATAGACTACCACTGCCTAGGCAATGGCTCCACACGAAAAATTACTGAACCATGTCCCTGTGCTTTTGCAATGGTACTTTTTTCGACGGCCATGATGTTTAGAGCCAATTACAATGGCAACTATGTCACACTTCGGCTGTCTATATAAGATAAATTTTGGGTCCCAATCCTTTGTTCTTCATTCCTCATAATACAAGGTCCTTAAGGACCTCTTATTAAAGGGGCTATGTCACGGTTTGAGCATGCGCCAAATCCTTTCATATTTTGACATACGTGCGGGCTTAGATGAATGTAGTGCAATTTTGTTACACAACGCCATTGGTGCTATAGTTGTGTACGTCGTGTTCTTAGCATGTGCTGCATGGGCAGTGTGTTCGTTCATGTGTGTTTACAATATGCAGAATTCAACTACATTGTGTGCGCGCATTTGTTCGATTTGGCATCGCGCGCGATTGTGCGATCAATGCCTAGAAAAACAAAATCGTACAGCGGTGGCGGCCACTGTGTCTTTCCAAGGACAGAAGGTATGCTGTAAAATTGCCGTCAGGACCAAAATTAATAAGCATGTCCGTTTTGATGGAAAACAAGGTTAAACAAATTGCTGTATCCAAACATGTCATTCGATGCCGTTTCTGTCATGTTTTGTCAAGTTTTTTGATGTGGATATAAAAACTCTTTTTAACGACGGCCGCACACATTGTGATGTCGATGTTTGGCGGCTTAAAAATACGGCAAACAGTGCGATTCCAAGTAAAAAGTAATGCATCAGGACATCCTGGACGTTGACAAGTAAACCACTGCCAAAATTACTAAAGAATTATAAGGGATGGCAAAGATTGAATAGGATATGCAAAACCCGGCGACAAAACTTGAAAAAGTTAGCCACACTTTTTCAAGTTTTGCTGCGCATGCGCAAACTGTGACATAGCCCCTTTAAGGGGCTGTCCAAAGTTGTCAACATTTTCACGGTTTTACAGAGCATAGTATTTTTCAAAACTACGCCCCCTCCCCAAAATACTACTTAACTTTTTTCACAAGCCGTGAAATGTTAACATTTTATGGTGCAAGTCCTACGCGGCCCTCGATCCCCTCCCCTTCCTATGCTTTGTAGAACCGTGAAAATGTTGACAACTTTGGACTGCCCCCAACAAGGCTGTACTGTGTTCTAAACTGCCGGCACGTTTGAAAGGATGCAACTTGCATCAGAGTTTGTAAATTCCAGAATTAATGGCCTTTTTTTACAATAAAAAGCAAATTTGTTGGTTTCGTTGATTTGAAACCTATGATGTAAGATATGCAAAACAGCCGCACTATGTACATGACACCTTGTCCAATTCCTTTTTTCTGCCGAAACTACTATTTTCAAAAAACAAAAACGAAACAAAAATCAAAAACTTCCAATGCCTACTTGGCTTTCGAGAATGAACACCTACAAACACACCCTTAAAATGTTCAAATAAACTGTGAAACAGTCTTCCATTTGTTTTTTTACAAAACTACATTGTACAGCATGCAATATGCCTCTGTGTTTCACGTATTAAATGAAAATACAAAAGTTGATATGCAAAAAACAAAATAAACGCCAAGTGAAAAACTGCAAATAAGTAGATTCATACACGTACTTCCAATTTCCCCTCTTTGAACAATAAACGCACAAGAAAAACAAAAACAACCACAAAACAGGAAAAATAACTGGTGCAAATTTGGGACAGGAAAAACATTCAATGTGCCAAAATTTTTCGAACATTACGACATTTGAACAGTGGGTGCAAACGAGTTAATTCACACAAGTGTGTTCTGTTACGTATACACGACAATTCCAATTTTTCACAGACATTTTTTTTGTCATTCCGAAAGTTCATAAAAAACATTACATGCACGACAACTTCTTAAAAAACCGGGTATAGAAGAGGGCTGAATACATATATGACGCGAAACATTTTTATCTTGGTGCACTGCCAAATCGACAGCAAGTGTACACCAATGGAACGGAGGAGCATAATAGTTAGGAAGCAAAGGTAAATCTTTTTTGTTTATTTGTTTTAAATATACACTTCGCTGATTGAGGTTTAGGAAGCTGGGTACAGTTTATTTAATTTAATTTCTCGTCGCAAGTATGGCGTGATTATTAAATGCTAATAAACAATGAGCCGGTATCCTGCTTTCATTGGTATCCCTGCTTTCATTGGTCTCCTTCAGGTTTCGGAGTCGGGGTCAACGTGGAATCGGCGTGTAAGTTGGAAGTGAGCATGAGCGCCGTGGCCATCGCGTGATTCTCTATACCCTGTTGCGCAGGTTGAGGCACGACGACTTGCGCAGTCGGTGCGTATCGGTACGTGGCTGAGCCGTTCAGTTCGGGTGCCTGGGCGGCTATTTCCGTCCACTGGTTGCTAGGGATGAGGTATTCTTTATTGACGCAGTTGCGTAGGGCGTGCGGTATCCGTCCCGTCACGCCGCGACGTATCTCTCCCGCCGCACTCTCGCGTACCTCCGTGCTACTCTGCTCGCTGTAGCACGCGCAGTGCGGTGTACAGATCAAATTGGGCACATCTTTCAGCGGACCGAGGGTGAACGTAAATGGCTCATTTTCGTGGACGTCGAGCGCAGCTGCCCGTATGCGGCCTTCCTTTAACGCTTGAGCAAGAGCGGTCTCATCTATTAACCCTCCCTGTGCTGTGTTGACCAGAAATGCTCCTTGTCGCATCTGTTTGATTGTGAATTCATTGATGAGGTGGTGGTTATGCTCGTTCAGAGAGCAATGCAGTGACACGCAATCACTCTGGAATAGGAGATCCTGCAGAGAATAAACCAAACAAAAACTACTTAAGCCGTGTCTAACTGCAAAGTTTTAGCCTCATTACATTAAGGGGCAAGTTCGATTCAGGACTGTAGTTCACTATAATTTGACTATTTCCAATCGGACACAGCCTAGTCAATGATGGTTAGTTGTGTCTGGTCGACCATTTACACAGAACCAACTTCAAATGACATTCCAGAATCAGTTAAAGGGCCTGTGACATGCTAAACAACTTTGTGCCTAAGCTTTGCTTCATAATGACGGATTACTTGTTCAGCAAGACATACTATTGTTCGTTTGGATGTAAAATCAATAAAAGGTGGCCTTTTTCAACTTTGAAGATTTCACTGCAATAAATCACAGACAGAGGGCGCTGTTTTGAGTGCATCACATAAGGAAGACAGAAGGGAAAAGTTAAGAAAAAACATAAGACTTCAAGTTGTACTTGTGGCAAATTGCTGCAGTTTCTACCCCCAGTTTTCTCATGGCTTACAGCAGGCAACATGTAAATCAAACTCAAACAGCCATGGATTACAAAAGTTTCAGGAAAATTGAGAAAAAAGTGGAATCGTTTGTGCACAATTGTATGTGATTTTCCTGTCTGTGCCTCTTGTGACATCGTGACCTTGGTCATGAATATGCATATTTGCATTAGCATAAAAACTAAAAACCTTCGTTTTAACCCCCAAAGCAAGCTCCAAATAGGATTTTTATGACTTTAACTGAGTAGAGTGGTTTTAAAGCATAGATTTCATTGATAAAAATCTTAAATAAGGGGCCCTTTAAGCCATGTCTAACTGCAAAGTTTTAGCCTCATTACATTAAGGGGCAAGTTCGATTCAGGACTGTAGTTCACTATAATTTGACTATTTCCAATCGGACACAGCCTAGTCAATGATGGTTAGTTGTGTCTGGTCGACCATTTACACAGAACCAACTTCAAATGACATTCCAGAATCAGTTAAAGGGCCTGTGACATGCTAAACAACTTTGTGCCTAAGCTTTGCTTCATAATGACGGATTACTTGTTCAGCAAGACATACTATTGTTCGTTTGGATGTAAAATCAATAAAAGGTGGCCTTTTTCAACTTTGAAGATTTCACTGCAATAAATCACAGACAGAGGGCGCTGTTTTGAGTGCATCACATAAGGAAGACAGAAGGGAAAAGTTAAGAAAAAACATAAGACTTCAAGTTGGACTTGTGGCAAATTGCTGCAGTTTCTACCCCCAGTTTTCTCATGGCTTACAGCAGGCAACATGTAAAACAAACTCAAACAGCCATGGATTACAAAAGTTTAAGAAAAATTGAGAAAAAAGTGGAATCTTTTGTGCACAGTTGAATGTATTTTTCCTGTGTTTGCCTCCTGTGACATAGTGACCTTGGTCATGAATATGCATATTTGCATTAGCATATAAACTAAAAACCTTTGTTTTAACCCCCAAAGCAAGCTCCAAACAGGATTTTTATGACTTTAACTGAGTAGAGTGGTTTTAAAGCATATATTTCATTGATAAAAATCCTAAATAAGGGGCACTTTAAACTTTGTGTAAGCGTCTGTTTAATGTGAGCTCACAGTGTGCATTACAACATCACAATTGGTCCAGCAACGCAAAGCTGACCACACCACAATTTTAGTGCAAAAATCGTCACTAAAAATGCAAACTGTCATTTGGCTTGAGCTCAAAACCTGTGGAAATGATCATCATACTCGATGCTATGTGTATATACTCGCCTGCAATGTGTAGACACGAGTCAGTCCCAGGGATTTCTCGACACCGTCAGCTAAATATGGATCATAGAATAGAATGTTGAATCCAAACGCCTTGGCTCGCTGTGCCACTGCGGTTCCACACCGACCTGCACGTCAACAAAAATATGGAAGTTGATGAAGCAAATATGATGTATTTTAGACAAAGTCCATCTAATGGAGATGTTACAAGTAAACTCCTCAAAAAAAGTTCGGAAAGTCAAGTTTGACTGACGATTTCTCTCTTGTTACTAAATAATTTTCCTTGAATTTGGTATCATTGGAAAGCCTCGTTATTCCTCTTTACAGTGATGTGTCATTTATTATGATTAATCAATTGGGGGATGTGCAGTATAGCGGAATACAGGGGTGGGTGGAAAGTGAAATGTCCGAAAATTCACTGCTATTGTCATGCAGTGCATTCCCCTTTTGCTTGGAGGATGGGAATGTGTCAATGCACTTTTTGACAATAGCAGTGAATTTTCGGACATTTCACTTTCCACCCACCCCTAGTATTCCGCTATACTGCACATCCCCCAATTGATTAATCATAATAAATGACACATCACTGTAAAGAGGAATAACGAGGCTTTCCAATGATACAAAATTCAAGGAAAATTATTTGGTAACAAGAGAGAAATCGTCAGTCAAACTTGACTTTCCGAACTTTATTTGAGGAGGTTATATGCATCCGTGTGGAGACATACATAGTCCCCATCATGATTCAAACTCAAGACTTCTTACACACCAGGTAGATGCTCTACCAGCCGAGCTATGATCCACAATGGTGTACTCCCTTAGGTTTTCCCCAAGACCTCTGACAGATGCAGTCCACGTACTTACCTAAACCAATAATGCAAAATGTCTCCTCTGAAGCAATTTACTGCAAAGTGCCTTGCCCAAATACACAGATGCAGTTCATGCACCTACCTAGACAAAGCAATTTACCACAAAGTGCCTTGCCCAAGGACACACCGTGCACCTACATGTACCTGGACCAATGATACCTAGCGTTTCTCCTCGCCTATCTGTTCCGCTCCAAGGAGTCCAAGTATCTCTACTCTGAAGCAATTTTATGACAAAGTACCTTGCCCAAGGCCACACCTACCTAGACCAATAATACCCAGCGTTTCTCCCCTGATCCTAGTAGCACCAACAGCAGCCTCACGTATCTGTTCTGCTCCGAGCAGTTTCTTTCCATCTTTGACCATCTCCGCCATCCAGTGTGTACGACGGTAGAGGTTAAGTATCAGACACAGCGTGGAGTCAGCCACTTCCTCGACGCCGTAGCCTGGTACATTACATACTGCCATACCTAGTGGAGAAGATAATTTATTTATTTTATTTATTTACTTTATTTCATTTTCCAAATCAACACCATTGTTGCTGCCAATTACAGATTAGTATTTAAGAGAGGACGAGGGAAAAATGCTCAGTTTTAGAGGTAAGGGGAAAACTCCACACACAAGTACAGTTGAAGTCGGAAGTTTACATACATGTACACCACTACCATCATCACCCAAAAATTTAAACAGGACGACCCGAACCATTGCAAGGTGTGCAAGCTATGTTTTAAGTACTGCAAGCACGTGAGGAATTCCACAAAATCACGACTTTAGTAAAGACTTACAAAAATGGTGACAACGCAAGTTTGAGCACACCAGTTTTAATACTTTGTATGTAAACTTCTCTGACTACAACTGTATGCTCTCCCCAAAAAGAAACACAATTTTCTTAAAATATCAATTTCGATTTCATGGCGTTGACGTTGGCTACTGTAGCAGAAAAGTTGTGCTAACGTCACCGCTATTTCACGGCCGTGGCGTGCTTGGAAACAGGCTTTGTTGCGTCACTAGTGTTTAGCAAATTTTGCCTCTGAAGCTAGCAAACGTTTAGCAGTGATTACGGTTACAGTCTCCATGAAATAGCCGGAGCCTCCGTTAGCACAAAATTGGCTGCTAAACAGCGCCATGAAATTGGTCACAGAACAAAAGTTACAGTAAGCTTTTGGACAGCACGGCAACGATCGACCACTGAAGACCGTTTCGATTTAGTGATTTCATCAAGGTCCAAGTGGATGTGTTTGGACAAAGTGATTCCCATGAAATGTGACATTTTCAGAAAACTTCAAGAGGCAGTCCAATGCATAGTTCCGACCTGTCAATCAACCGAACCCGCCGACCAATCACAACAGGGCTAGCAGACAGCGCCCACATAGGTCAAAGTGCATTGCCTCACAAACCAACGTCACACGATTTTCTGCCCATACGTTGTATGTGGTGTTCAGGGTGAATTTTTGGTTTCAAGGCTGGGCAATTTGCTGTCCAAAGGTAAGAAAGCGGATCTTTATGAATATATGACATCTCTGTATCACTGGCCTTTTACTAAGTGCGTGCTACGGTAACTCTCGACCCTGAAACATGAATACCTTTGAGTTTTCTCCAATGAATCTGTGCTTTCCGTTGAAAGTCCCATTAGTTTGTGCAGTGTGTGTGGAAATTTTGACGATAGCGTGTAAGGCATAGCAACAATATCCAAGGGGGCGGGGTTAATTGGGCGATCTCGGAACTATGCATTGAGGATTACATGTGGTTTGAGCAGGTTTGGCCCAAAGTTTATTTTAGTAATTAACAAAAAATACAAAAATGTCCCTTCCGGAATCACCCCATTTCTCCTAAAATTCATCCAGGAGCTCATTTTTTTCAAATGTTTTCATTGTTCAATCTCACGGCACCAAAACAAATTAATGACTTCCTTTTTAACCTGAAATTTAAACCACTTCCCTTGACATTTTCCATGACCCAGACAGAGCTTCTGTTGGATTGCGACTTACCCAAGTCCCCCGCAGCCTTGATATCGATGTTGTCATACCCGGAACCGATGCGTACGATAATCCTTAATGCCTTGAACTTCTCCAAGTCTTCTTTGGTCAACGTGATGGCGTGATACAACAACGCCCCCACGGCTTCGTTAAGCACCTGTAGAGTAACAAATGCGCAGAGTTTTAGTTACAAAAGCACCTATGCCTCATACATTATATTACATTTATATAGCGCATATTCCATGTGGATATGTTCACATGCGCTTCACATTATAAAGGGTTTTTACAAAGCTAATATTCCACCTAAACATCGAGATACATAGGTGGGTGGCGCCATTGGCAGCCAGCGGCCAGACACAATGAAATCCCTTATTCTTCAAGAAAGAGTGCTCTGGGATCTTTTAAGTGCATTACACAACACAATGGACCAACGGCTTTACAAGTACATCCCTTCCGAAGGATGGAGCAAGTGTGTTTAAGTGCCTTGCTCAAGGGCACAGGTACCACGGCCGGGTATCGAACCCGCAACCCCAAGTTTTCACCCGAGTGTTGCGAGTCGGTGACCCAAACCACTCGGCCACAGTACCTCTCATAGTGTTGTAATGACTCGGACTCGAGACTTGGGATTTGAGTCGACTCAAAACAAAAGTTGAGACGAAACTCTGAACAAATCTTTGTAAACGTGGTACAAAACAATGCCAAATTCCCTCAATTTTTTAATTTCTACTAGTACACCATTACCATTCTGAATTTTTATTGCAAGACAAAATCATCTACGATGTCTTAGTGATGTCAGAGTTAAGATGTCCTAGGGGTTAAGACGTCCTAGGGGTTAAGACGTCCTAGGAGTTAGGACGTCCTAACTTTCTTTATTGCAATCCACCCCGGATCGCGATTCAAACTCCCAACTTGGAATCAATTCTACATGTACTTTACTCTAGAGAGGATTCGTCCAAGCCCCCCATGGACAAAAATTCTCTTCACGCACACTACTGTTGAGCTTGTCTGGCCGACATCCACAGAAAGCCATCAGGGTACGGCCATTTTGGTCCCAAATATAACCACCCCTGAATGTCAAGACACTGCCGATGTTCAGAAGGGATTGCATCAGTTAGGCTATACGGCCATTTTGGTTCCAAATATAACTGCACATGAATGTCAAGCTACTTCCCTCTGTTCAGAAGGGATGCATCAGATATGTTTAGCCTCAACATGGGATGTTCAAGTCTGGCAGAAAAAAAGGTCATAATAATCCAAATTTGGCTGTAAAAATGTACAGCTTCGCACATTTGTTCTAAGAATAATATTAATGTACTGTGGAGGTTGATAGTGGTTTCCGTTAAGTTCCCTTCTGTAAAACTCTTGCGACTGTAATCCGGATGGGAGGAAATAAAATACTTCTCTTGAGAACATGACATTAATGTTTTATACATTTGACATGTCAGGTAATTTTAGCCTTACATGTACTCAAAGTGTTGATAGCAACGATAAGGGAAGACACACAAATCTAACGGCCGGTACCGACAACAGTACCGCCTGCACGAAGGGAGAAACCACAATCTTCCTCCCTTCGTGCAGGTGGTACCGCTTAAAAAACCGTCGGTACCGGCGGTTAGATTTATGTCTTCCCTAAACACCACATCAATTTAATTCTTTCCAAGACGGTACTTTCTGTGAGAAATTATCAACTAAAGGCAGTTTCAAAAAAACATTTGTGCACACGCACACATTTTTCACCATTCATTTACTACAAAAAATCATGCATGGATGTTGAAGGTTTTCTAAAGCATTGATGTGTCTAAATGCTGAAATTTCTGCAGGTTAGTTTACCAACATTCTTCTTTGAATATAGACCAATCCGGTAACTAAGGTCTCCTTCCCTGTATATCCGCCATAGCTGTGGGGCTTCAAGTGCATGGACTGTGGGTTTTGTGTTGCTGTTAGACTGAAAAGCGCTCATCCATTACATGCACGCGATGCGCCCCATTCGCGTACACAGCCCTACAAAGATGTGCAACTTGTTCGAAGTAAACAAATGCAACTTCAGCAACAGCAAAAAAAAAAACATACAGTTCATTCAGTGGAAGCCACCCAGCTGAGTCCTCGGCTCTCGCATTGGGTTATACTTTGCCCTTTTTCTAGGAATCTGTTTAAAAATTTAAAAAGAAAATATATATCTTGCAAACGATATATTGGGCCATTCTGGGACATTCCCAGGTACCATCTAAAAGTGTTGGGTACCATCCAGAATTTCCATTGTATTCTCATGTTTTAATAGTCCTGGATCAACCACCGATTTCTATAACTAGTCGCGAAAACTCGGCCCCAACTGCGTGACATCCGACCTATTTTACCACAACAAGTCACATTTGTACGTATTTATACACTGATAAATCGTCCACCTACGTACTGCTCAGGTGGGCAACAAAAGACAAAAACAGTGACCCTCGACTATGCCTCATTTCCTGCTCAAATTCCGAGATATTCTCAAGACGTGGCAGGCCGCCAATGACAAAATGGGGCAACTTCCGCAGTTCCCATGACCGCATGCTTTCTGGGTCTATTATCCACTTCCCCCTTATGGTGGGAGGGCAAGTATCTTGGGGCTTGGGGGAGGTGGGTGGGGGCAAGAAGGGCGAAATTGTGGTCCTGAATTCCCGGGTGAAAGCACAGGAAGACACGAACAGACCAAAATAGATGTAATGCCAATGTCTGCTGTGAGGGAGAGTTGTACAGGAAGATTCAAAGATATGTAGCATATTTACTGACCTCTTTATTCCTTTGCAAGCCATGCTGGTCTTTCCATAAAAAAATTGGAGCAAAAGTGTTACATTGTGATGCATTTTTAAAAATAGCTTTTTAAAGTTGCCAAAACGTTTTGCAGAAATTACATAAGGAAGGGGGAGAAAATAATTTTATGAAATGTCTATTTGCAGCCCATAGTCTGAATTGCATTACAAATGTCTTCCACTTATATGTAAACATCGAGATACATGTACAGAGGTGGGTGGTGCTATTGGCAGCCAGGTAATACCTTACTCTTTACAAGAGTGCTCTGGGATCTTTTAAATGTGTTTGATACGAAACACACTGGACTAACGGCTTTACATCCCTTCTGAAGAACGGAGCAATTGTGGTTAAATGCCTTGCTCAAGGGCAGAGGTACCACAATCGGGTATAGAACCTACAACACCAAGTTTTCTCCTGGATCAACGACCTAAACCACTTGACCACAGTACCCCAAACTACTTCTACTAATGGTAAATTGAAATGCACCAAAACAGGATACAGACAGAACTCGTACAAAAGGACCTTGTCTTTTTCCAGGAAATCATTTGTTCTACTCCATGGTTCAAAGAGGTAGATGGTTCACTGTACAATATTCCAAGTACATCGCCCTGATGAAGGACACTGTGTCTGTAAATTTGGTAGTTATATTCCCCGGTGAGCACCTTGTTTAAATTATTACGATTTTGACATATTTCGGTGCTACGCAGAAATATTTATTTGTTTTTTACAAAAAAGTTAAGTTGATAGTATTTTTTTTTTTCCCTTAAAATGACCTAACAAACATCAGTGATTGCAAATTTTATAGAAACACCTAAATTTGGGAGTGGAAAAAACTTAAGATTTTCTTTAAAAAACACTTTTCAGCCAGTCCAAGGTCTAAAGCCCTGATCAACTACTCAATTCTTTCCCCTAAAAAGAGCACATATGTTAACAGATGCGGACATGCAGGGAATGTGCCACACCAAGTTTACAATGCCCTCTGCTGGGATACTTACCGGTACATGTAGTCTTCTACTGGGACCCCTTAGCCCCACTTTTGTTTCTTTTTTTAAACTGAGCATGAATAATCCGTGGAGATCTGCTGTTGATCCAATTAGGATGGTAGGAAATGCCCATTAACAGCTGCCAATTCAATCGGAATTGGACTGGTCCTTTGGCTTTCCGCAACCAGTTTAAATGATAATGGTCAGTTAAAGCCTCTATACAGGAAATGCAATGTTCCCGAGTTTTAATCGACCAAGAAAAATTACTAAACTGGAAGACCCGGGTAACTTTTCTACCCCGGTTACATTTAACCCGGAGTTTCTTTTCACACGACAAGCATTAACCCGGAGAAGCACTTACCCGTGTCGTCTCTTACCAGGGGAAAACAGCGACCCCTTTTCCCACGGCATTTCTGCATGCGCACGTACCCGGGTACACCAATCAGCACAAATACCCAGAAACCATTGCGTGTGGAAAATCGATCGATCGATCAGGCTGCGCGCGCACACACAAACATAACGGACGACACAAAAACATCGCTGGCAATTTTGCTGTTAATATTTCGCATGTTTAATAATATTTATCGATGTGTGCTTTGTCACTGGCCCCACGTGTATTTTGTTGTACACTACCTTCAGAAGAGTACCAGTTTGACAGTGCCATTCAAGCGCGAGCGCACTTGCAACCTTTGACCCAATCATTATTGCGGCAAGAATTTAACTCACGACAAACGTTAAACCGGAGAATCTTCTCAAGGTCGCCGTTAACCTCGAGATTGGTGGGTTAACCCACCTCCCGAGCAGGGCTAGAAATTACCCGGGTTAAGTGGCATTTTTGGCAAGTTAACCCGGGTAATTCGTAACCCCGAGATTTGCCGTGGCAAACGAGCCCTTAACCCGGGTAATCTCGGGGTTAAATTTTTCTGTTACCTGGGTAATCTCGGGGTTAAAGTGTCATGGGAAAAGGCCTAAGGTGTGCCCTTCCAACTCTTGTGTGTGTTCAATGCCAACATTATAACCTCATTTCCTTCAGCAAAAACAACCACCAAGGCCAGACCTGATCAGCGCTTCCAATTGACCAAAAATACCAACCTGAACTAATTTCTACCATCCTAATTTATGTAGAAAGGTCAATAGATCCCCCCTCGCCCTTCCAAAATAATGTTTGGTTGTTTACGTTAAGGCATCATCGACTACCAATGACGGGGCACTTCCTATGCCTATAACTCTTTCAGTGCCAATGTCGTACGTGTACGTTCTATCGTATGTACTCTGAAAGTGTTATCGTACATTTATGATCTCGATTGTATCATTTTTGTTTCTTCCATCACGCCAATTGTCACGCATGTAAGGCTTCAATTTTAAAAAATTACGAAAAATGCAAAAACTCGGGCGTTAACAACAATAGGCACTGAGAGAGTTAATAAACAGGGGTGTAGGCTGTGGCAACGTACACTACTGTTGTATGGTAATTGGTCTCACAGAGATGCCAACATTGCGATTTGAAAAAGAGTAATTTGCCACGGCAGGAAAGGAATTTCGTTACCGAAGGGGCACTGCCATTTTTTTGTTTAGAAAGGGCACTTCCATTGGAAAATCAAAAAGTCTATGAGAGTATTGCAAAAGGGCACCAAGGCAAGACCAGGGGGGGCTACGGAGGCAATGGCCTCCGTGGCCTCAGTGAAATTCCCACACTGCCACGGGGCACCCGCTTTGGACACAACATTTTATAACTTACACCCAAACCCTACTTAAACCCCACATTTGACGCTATGCATTCTAGAATTATGTCACAATAATGATCGTCATTGGCTGAAACAATTGTAACAAACTACACCTAAATCGTAAATATAATTGGCATCTTTGGTCTCTGACAGATTCGGTTCCACCACAAAAAACCACTAAAGAGAATTTCAGTCTCCACCCGCACTGAATTTGATGTAAAATGACTACTTCAGAAACTTCAACTTGTGTCCTGACTCCAACATGCCGTGAAGTGTAAAATATTTGTTGTGACCTGACTCACAGCTTCTCGTGTCCGAGCACCAAACTGCAACGGCAAACAAACTTTGCTATGCTGGCGATATTTTAGAGAAATAATCAACCTTCCGCAAGTGTTTTCTTTTCCTTTAACTACACTCGACCAAAAAAGTTCTGTCACCAGTAAGACATTTATAGACATTTATTATTAAATTGGATTTAATGTAGGAAAATAATATATCAAATTTTAGCTGAACATATCCCTCAAAGGAATAGAGCTCAAGAGAGATCATGATGGCAAGCTTCACTGAACAGGAATGCAACAAAGGAGTGTGGGGTCAGAATGAAAAACACCAAAGAACAATGCAACTCGTGATTTGGGCAATTTGTGTGTAGACTACTAGGACATTTTTAAGTGAGTTTGGATTTATCATGAATGTCTTGTCAAAAACATCCAAATCAAAATGGTTAAATTGTCCAATCTGAATCGTGCCATTGCATTAGGTATGGTGGAAGCAAAATACTGAACTGTAACTCCCCTTGCTTGAGTGCAATAAAGTTGACATCGTTGTTTTTTGGTGTTTTTCATTCTGACCCCACACTCCTTTGTTGCATTCCTGTTCAGTGAAGCTTGCCATCATGGACTCCGTTGAGCTCTATTCCTTTGAGTGATATGTTCAGCTAAAATTTGATATATTATTTTCCAACATTAAATCCAATTTCATAATAAATATCTACAAATGTCTTACTGGTGACAGAACTTTTTTGGTCGAGTGTATATACCACAGTTTATTAAATGTTTAGAATATCTGAAAAGTTAAAAAGAAAAACCAACCATAGTTTTGCGACATATTACTGCCCTCATGCAGTGCTAACAAGTTAGCTCCGGAAACGGCCAACAATTCTGTGTATTGTTTTGTTCTGGTTATTAGTTTCCAGAAGGCTTGCACCAAAGTTGTTGTTGTTATTGGACATGACAGACTTATAAAAAGAGCGCTGGCTCTTCCGTTCTTCCGCTGGGGGGTGTCCCAGGGACGATAGCCAGGAACACATGGAGCAGGAAGAGCCTCAATTACATACATCCTTGTTGCCACCCACTTGAGTGCTTAGCATGCACTAAAATATACCAAACCGAAAAATACCAATAAATGGCTCTGTGACCGACTGATTCATAGTTTGGACGGCAGTCAACTTGTGTCAAATCATCCTGCAAAATGTTAGCATGATTCTGGTTCGATTTCACTCTGTTCCAGCTTACAAGAGATTTAAATTTCACAATTTGTGATCTTTTATGTATTAAACAGTTTTTACATGATCCTAGAACACATAGGCCTACCACAAACCATGTTTTATTACTTCATTTCAATGGAGATTTGACGCCATTCCAGATATTGTGTACGTTACTTTTATCGGTTGCACACATACATGTATGCAGTGCCAAGAGAAAATTCGGGTTCACAGGAAAATACAATTTTTCTGTCATCTCAAGTTTGGTCGTTTCATTTCAATGGTGATTAGGCACCATAACAAATAACGGTAAACAAATACCGGTATTCCTTTTCCCCACAAAAAAGAAACCAGATCAAGAAGGCTTGAAATGTAATCATAAGAGTTGAAAAATACTTCAGATCCCCCTTTACGCTGTTAAACAATTTCCTTGAATAATATCAAAACTATTACACCAAAAAAAAAATTATATTCTCCACTATTTATAAATTGCACGGTAATTTTTTTTTAAAATTTTTGATAAGGGGCCGTCCCAAGTTGTCAACGTTTTCACAGTTCTACAGAGCGTAGTAATTTTTAAGACCACCCTCTCTCCCCCCAAAATACATGTACTACCTAACCTTTTTTGTCACTACCATGAAATGTCAACATTTTACAGTGCATGTAAATTCGTACGTGGCTCTCAACCCCCCTCCCACCCCCCTTCCTACGCTTTGTAGAACCGTCAAAATGTTGGCAACTTTAGACCTCTCCCAAGTCAAAAAAAACATTTTAACAAATACATCCAACTGTCACATTTTGGCTCCTGTTTAAATGGAAAGACCCATGTTCATTGTTGCAGTTCACCTGGTCAAGTTGAAACAGGTCCACAGTTGTTAAATTCTAACCTTGGGATCTTGGGAGGGGTCCAACAATTCCACCTGAGGGTATTTGCTGTAGGATATGGGCTATTTTAAGCAACTGGATTCTACATCCTGTTTGGGATTTTGGGAAGGACCGGAAACGTTTTGGCAACCTGCAAGTACTGGGGGAAATTGCGAGTCCCACGGATTGGGAAATTTGTGATACTTAAAGTGAGCATTAGCTTTAAAAAAAAATCTATAAAGAAAGCAAAATTCTGTCATCCGAAAAGAAATTGTTCATCCTAGTCTATTTGTGATGTCATTGATCTAACCCCGGGATCAGATTGTCAATTGAACAAAAAGTCTGTAAATCGACAAACTGTCTGAAAATTGACAAAAATGCGTATCTTTCTCTCAAGTCTGAAAAACCTTAATACCTCCTTACCAAATATGATTTCATAGATTCTGATTTCATACATAAGCCTTAAACAGGCAGGCATTTATTTTGGTAATTATTTTTTTTATTTAATGAGTTTATAAATGAACTTCAATTTGCAGTCCCGAGGCCAAGTTGTATGAAGCTTACAAGAGTCTTCCACCTAAACATCAAGATATACATTGGTCGGTGGCGCCACTGGCAACCGACAGCCAGAGACACCAGGAATACCCCCGGCCCCTTACTCTTCACCAAAGAGTAAGGGGACCTTTTCAGTGCTCTGTGATCTTTTAGATGCATTACACAACACAGCGGACCAATGGCTTAACATCCCTTCTGAAGGATGGAGCCAATGTGGTCAAGTGCCTTGCTCAAGGGCACAGGTACCACGACTGGGTGTCGAACCCACAACACAAAGTTTTCACCCAAGTTTTGTAAGTCAACAATCAAAACCATTTGCCCATGGTACCCCCAACTCAAGGGCGCCAACTCAACCATGACCTATATTCCTTTTGTCATGAACCTATCTGGCTCCCGTCTCACCTTTTCATGGATTTCGTTTGTGGACTGCGCATCGCAGAATGCTACCGTAGCTACATCCTTGAGGATAGGCATCTCCACACTGCAGTCGCGCCCATCCAGGAGCGCTACTAAAGGACGGGCTGGTAGAGGCTGTGGGTTGCTGCTGGTTACAGCTGCGGCTGGGTGGCGTATACCTTACGGGAAAATACGGCAATAATAATGTGGATATTAACTTTCAGTTTTTTAATAAAAATAAATGAAAATCATGCTTTGACCGGAAGATCAAGAAGGCTGGTGGATGTAGCTTCTTTTATCGGTCAGTAACGCTTATGAACACCTCCTGTGGCAAGGCTGACTGCAACAACCTCCATAAGAACCACCGAGGCAGGGTGCGCCACTCTGGCTGATGTGCAGCTCTCTTAGAACCTTCACTTCTAGGACTCTTGTCAATCCCACATGGGTTTAATCAGGTTGCAAACCAAACAAAATCGGTTTTCTGGGAATGCTTGCATAACTGCAAGATTCTCCCAGAAACAGAAATTGTCACATTTCATTGGGCACAGAATCACGTCCTTTAAACAGATCCACTCGGACCTTGACAAAAATCACGGAAGCAGAACGGTCTTGAAAGTGATTGGTTGATAAGTTCCTTGTTATCCACAAGTTCACCGTATTCAACAAACTTCTGTTCATGAAGAATGGCATTTTTGCATACAACTTTTTGGGGGTTTTACCATAGGAATGCACAAATGCACAAATGCACAAAAATTGGCAAAGTACATACCAGTACATGTACCTAATGGCATAATTTTATAGCTGGTAACCTTTTCTCTGTGCAAAGTTTCAATTTTGCTTTATACACATCGCTTTGCGCACACTTCGGAATTTTAGAAAAACAACTTACGTCTTGCATGCAAAATCAATTTAGGGTTATCAATCAAATTCTGCCAATGTTTCATTTCCGTCATTCCCTTTCGTTTAAACTTTTCGTGAGTGACACAGTACATACTTGAACTTTGCAAGAAAAAAAACGTTCGCTTATTTTTACTCCGGTTTTGAGAGAATACATGTTTTGCACGGTTAGTCTCCATCATCCACATAGTTTTGTTTGGGCCATTTCCGATTGTCCCCAAGGGTCACATGCCAAAAGTGGAATCTGCAAACGCCCAGTAAAACTCCAAAATCGCATATTGGACCCTGTCCATTCCCCTCTCACATCAACAGACTAACACCAGAACCAGCAATTTCAATTTAACCGCACAGGAACAGCGTGGCATGAGCTAATACACAACTTCCTTCAGCCTAATTGAATGGATCCTCAGCTTTACTTCGCAGCAGATTTCTTTTTAAAGAACCAATGCATCATAGGCTTTTTATTGTATCAGCCGCTCAGGAAATGTGGGTTTTATCTATTTGTCCTTGTGGGACAGGGGAATTAGTTGGGGGGATGGGTTTTGTGAAGTTTGTACATGTAGCTTAGATCGAGGAGAATTGACATTGTACATATGGTTCAAAAAAAGGAACGCAATTTTCTTAAAATATTGATTCTTGATCAGAACAGAATTTGTTGAATACAGTGAACTTGTGGATAACAAGGCACTGATCGACCAATCACTTTGGAATCGCTTTTAAGACTGTTCCGCTTCGGTGATTTCCTCAAGGTCCAAGAGGGCCTGTTTGAACAAAGTGATTCCTACCGTTTCTGGGAGAATCTTGCAGCTAAGGACTCTCAGAAAACCACCAAGGTCATTAAACTTTTGCTAAAGTGTGGTGACCTTGGCGGGGTTCGCGAGCGCGCTGTTTTCGTATCGCGCGCATGAATAGGGGATTGTTTTAATTGGCCAGCTACATTTATTTTAGCTCAGCACTTGGCTCAGCACACGGTGAGATTTTGGCCACGCGAGGCAAAATAAATCAAACATGTTAGATTTGTCTCACCACGGCGAGGCAAAAAACGCAGCAAAATGTCACCGCACACGTGAGGTCGTTTGCTGAGCAAACGGCAATGAATGACTGTTTGCTCAGCAAACGACCTCACGTGTGCGGCAGGCTTAAGGTTAACATTATGAACTTGTTGAGACCTCACCTTCAACAATCCTATCTACAGACATTCTGGGCCGTTTGGGTTTCTTCTGTTTGTCCATAGGGGAACGCGACCTGGAGTTATTGAGTGTACTGACGTCAATCGTGACAGGCGGGTCAACGTCGGGATCCGGTACAGGCACGTCGCCTTCTTTCTTCTCCCCACCTTGGAAATGGCAGCTGCAGACGCGCAACTGCTGAGCAGAAAAGCGGTGACACAGAGGGACAAAATGACAGACAAGGACAGATGTGAGAAAATGAAAAGTGGGGTAGATCATGGACAAAAGTAGAATGAGAAATGAGGAGAGATAATGACAGGACAGGCAGGACACATGTGACATGTGACATGTGACATTGTGACAATGTGACAATGTGCAGTGTGACATGTGACAAGGACAGATGTGGAAGATTTTAAAGTGAGAATGGGAGAACAAAAGGTTACAGATCATGGACAGACGTAGAATGTGAAATGAGGGACAGATATTGACAGGACAGGCAGGTCACGGTGGCACATGACAATGACATGTGCAACAATGACATGTGACAAGCAAAGATATAAGAAATGTAAATGTTGGAGATGGGAAACAGAGACATAAAATTGTAAGAAAGAAAGAAAGAAAGGGGGAACAAAAATTAATTTATTAATTTATCTTCATAACTTGGCTTCCTTTTTTTTTTTTTTTTTAATTGTCGAGTTTACATTTTTAACATGCTTCTTGACTGGTTTAAAAAGTTTATTACTATATCTATTTTCTTTTCTTTTTCTAGATTTCCGAAAAGTTGACATTTAAGTGATTTGTTTTCAACAATTAAAAACCAACAAGAACATTGTATCAAGTAACAACCAACAAGCACTGAACGCAGTCCATGCTTAGCATACCACAAAGTCATATACAAACTTACATCACAAACAAAAACTGCAAAAGAAACATACGTACCGGTACATAAATTACATTGTGCAAAAATGGTGAATACATGTACGTAACATCATTCAAAGTACTACTTATGAAATGTTTGTCAATATGCACTTACCTTACAAAATGGGGAAACGATTGCATAAAATGTCCATTTTATAATATACCAGTTTCTGCTATTTTTAGTACCGGGTACAATGATTTTAAATACATGTACATTGTATCTCAATTTCATTTCATGTGGGTCTTCCTATGGTACCGGTAAAAAGGCACAGTACATTTGACAACCAGACCATATATTTTTTTATCGAAGAGTTGACTTTAAATTGTCTCAAAATCTTAAGTTGTTTCAAGGAGATAACTTAAGCCTCGTCTACGCCCACCCCCGGGCAACCAAGAGTGTATTTATCTAAAACCCCTCTGTACAAATTTCCCATATCATTTAAACACGGGGAGACAAAAATATCTGTGTTCATTACATATGTTGCATAGGAAATTTGCACATGGAGTATTTAGACAGGCACACTAATTTGTCATGTGCACTATCTGCTACCAATTTATGGTTAAAGTTCTCCTCAGAACAACATGAACCAATTTATTTTGAGACAAAAAGGTACACACTATTTGTATGGAAATATGGTACTCTAATGTACCATTTACCATGGAAAGGCCAAACAAATATAACTATTTGTGTATCAAGTGATGCATTAAGTGACTGAGATATTTTCTGATAAATGTTATCTTCTCTTAAAATGGAAGGAATAATTTTCTATTGTAAGATAAAGCATGTCACACACGTGTATAGTGTAGGCCCGTGCACGTTTCGTAAATTTTCTAATACAGTCGAATTCCTCTTTGGGTTGAATAAACCAAACGCTCTTTTGATGACTCGGATTCTACTTTTGACAGAGGAAGAAACACAACTTCATTTGCAGCCAGCCACATCTTGAATACCGAGTGCCAATCACTGTGGACTCAAGGCAAAAGCTGGCGTTGGATTTTTTTTCTTCTTCATATTCTGAAGGATTCCAGGGATAATGGTCCCCAGCTACGCAGCAAAAAATTCAGCGACCGATGCGCACAGAGTGGTATTAGCCTGTCCATGAAGACCATCGCTGTAGGCAAGCAAAAGCTGTGGCGCACACTGGAATTTCAAATTACGTACGGTTCATGCTATTACTGGTCACACAAGTACGTATGTCTCGTGTACGACCGGCCACAAAGTGGTTATAATGAGTCAGTTTTGACACTGATGCCTCAATTGGACATTGGGTTAATTACCGATGGACTGAAAACAGCTGCGTGTAGTGTCCAGTTGTCTTACTGATTTACAACAGAGACTCTTAGATAGGGAAATAAACACTTGTAAACCAAAGAAAATTTAACAACTGTTTAATTGTTAATGGTACTAAAAACAAGGATTCCTGGTTTAAGTGCCTATACATGTACATTGTACTGGTAGCATCACAGCCCTTACAGTGTTACGGTACATGTGATCCTAGGGAAAAAAAACGACAGAGTTAAAAATAAAACCAAGACTATGCCCCTCAATTTATCAGTGGTCGTCAATGTCACTTATTGATTGTAAATTGACAAACCTACGATCAATTAGTTTAATTGATGGGATAATAGTAGCACCATGGGTTTGCTCCTGTAATTCTAGAAGAAACTTATGTACATTATTAGTGTTTCCAAGAAAAATGCGAATGCACTACAATGTATGTGATTTAAAGGCAGTATACATGATTGGTATCTCGAAAATCAGAAATGTTCACAGATTTAAGCCCAACTGACACAATATAAACATGATGACCGTAGGAAACTTCCCCTGAAATGGTTTTGTCTGAAGTGCTATAGTCTTTGAGAAAGGAGTAAAACAATTATTTTTGTCTCCTGAGACGAAAATTCATTTGGTCCAAACACTACATCGCCCAAATGCTACTTCGCCCCAAAACCACTTCGTGCACAGGCCGTGGTCCAGGGCGAAATGGTTTTGGGTCGAAATGACTGCAAACCCTTTTTTGACCGTTTTCTCAAAAGTTAGACGAAGTACGGAGCTGGTTTTTGCTCCTCAAGTTGGTTTTAATCATTCATATCTTCAATCATACAGGGGAATAAAACTATTTGTAACAGTTTACCAATCATGTATACTATCTTTAAGAAAAGGCAAATTTCTATCAAACATGTACATGTAATCAAGCACTCTCAAAACTGTTCAGAGCTAACCAACAGACAACATAAATGTATGTGTACTTTTGACATTCATACCAAATTTAATACATGTATGAACGGGTTTTGGCATACCGTAAATAAATGGTGCCTTGAGCATATTGTGGATTAAAGGAAGACCATGTAAAGGATTCCGTCTTCAAATCAACCCGTTTTTAGAAAAAAAACAAATGAGAAGAGGAGCAAACACTATATTGTTCCTTTAAACATGTCAGAATTTTCTGACATTTTGGGAAGGTTAGAAGACAGATGCTTCCATTTTCCCCTGGGGCCAATTTCAAAGAGATGCTTATTAAGCATGAAAAATAGCTCATAAGTATGAAAAGCCTTGGATTATAAAATGAGGTAATCAGTCAAAATTTAATGTGATTGTCACAGTAAGTAAATGGTCCCTAAAACCAGTTACACACTTTAGGCCTTTTCACATGACATAAAAAAAAACTTGCAAGGTTTGAGAGAGAATTTACGAGCAGGTATTGTTTATTTTATAGGGTGATTTGGCGTACTACATGATACAGCGAAATCATCACTGGCGTTCCTTGAGATGAGAATGCTTTTTCCACTGGTCGCCGGCAGACCATTGATTTTGTGCATAAATGCTGCTGGTACAAGCAGCCCAAAACATACCTACGAGAAAGTGTATTGTGACAATCAAAGAGACCAATTCTATTCAACATGTTCAACAAATAAGACACGAGGTTATGTTGGAGTCATCCACAATCCAATCAAAAATGGACGACATGGTCAAAATCGCTGGAAATATTGAGGACTGGAATGGTAATCAAAGCCATGACTGGTTGACGTATAAATACTTTCGCTTCAATTTTCGCTGGACCATGCCGCGTGCATGTTGTGCTGTCACAAGAGTTGGTTTTTGTTTTTTTACTGAACATTTTTTTCTTGTCAACTCAAAGTAAAATTTTAGGTTGATGCAAATGATATAATGGGCCTTTTAGATATATGTTAATTTTTGTTATGTTCATATTCCAGGAATTTGTAAAAAGTTTCATCTTGCAAATGACACATTGGGCCCTTAATGATACCCGTAGTATTTTCAAATACTGTACCTATTGCAATGATGGGGGTACTTTTGCATAGCCCAAAGCAAAGAATCCACAACAGAATGTAAAAGAAGATAATGGCATACAATGCAACAAATGAACAAACACTATAAAACAAATTCACAAAAGCTTAAGCAATTTGTATGCAAACTGCCAGAATGAGAAACATACATAGTAACGTAGCAAATCCCTTAAATTCATCCTATCAAAATGCTTGCAACAAGTCAACAGTTTGCATCAACCAATTATTTATGGTCCGGTCCGGTCCGGTCCCCAACCCTAACCCACCCCCCCCCCCCCCCCCCCCCCCCCCCCCCCACCCCCCCCCCCCACCCCCCCCCCCCCCCCCACCCCCCCCCCCACCCCCCCCCCCCCCCCAACCAGTAACAACGTACATGTACCACCATCCGCGTCTAATAAATGTGCATTACTAGTAAGTCTGCCGAGTTGAGTGACCGTTCTTGTGGCCAGGCCACCGCACGATATGCGACAGTGATGGGTTTATTTGCGGAGTCAACTTGCACTGCAGGGTGAAGAGTATGGAGTGAATGAGTAAGATATAGAGAGAGAATGAGAGTGGGTCGTAAAACGACCACGGGGAAATGTCCGCTGAGTCAGGCGAAAAAGGACATTATGCAGTCCAGGCAGGGGCAGGGTGAGGGGGAGGGGGAAAACGGGCTTGTGATCGAACGAACTGGGAAAAGAAAAAAAACGAGTTGCATCCAGGACAGTCCAGGTGCAAGTTGAAGACGCTTGCTGGAAGACGAACACCACAGAAAATCTTGCCTCTGGCATCTTGGTTATGCTAAATGGGTCCGTTTAATTCTCGGGCCCCACAACTTTATCTGATTTAGACTTCAGTGCACAGGTGAATGTTTGCACCAGCACACAAAAAGTCGAGGGGGAATTGAAACGCTGTGGGCATGAGGGTAAATGGGTCTAATGTAAATATTCGCTGGTGATCTGAAACGTCCATTGCTAAAGCGAAGGGGAACCGTTTGCTGGTTTTAATGTAGACCCAGTAATCTTGGCAACACAAAGGATGACGTTTTTAATTTAATACACTAAAGGCAAATATACTAAGTTATATTTTCTTCTACAATAGTGGTGGTAGAATTTTGATAATGGTCAAGTTGAGAGACAAATTGTGAAATTTCTCTATTTCCACAAAATGGTCAATAAGGGAGCAACAAATCATTTATGTAATGCATGCATGATGTGGTGGATTACACTGTTTGGGGGTATTTTAAAGTCTTCAGTCTTGATAAAGTGTTGCCATTTTAAATTATTTAACAAAGTGGCGGTTGTGGATGTAACTGGGATACATACATGTCCACCCTGCGGGGTGCTCCTGGCACTGTTGCCATTATTACCGCTGCCGGTTCTAAATGTTTTCACATGTTGACTTTGAAATTAACGCATTTCTCAAATTAAATAATAATTTTTGATTTGAATTTGAAGGATTCCAACTTAAATTACTGTGTGGTTCTAACTTGAATTTCTGTGTGTTGAAAATATCAAACATCACGCGGACATTTGCACAAAATTACATTGGAATTTGCACAAAATTACGTTTAGATGACGTCCGCTTGTGGATTTTGTTACAAGTAATAAAGGTTCGATTTTTTCTCAATTAGGAGAATGAGATTGACATACATTGGTGTTATTTTCATCCTCCTTTACCTCTATGGCTGTGGATCAGAATATGGATTGGGTTTTCAGTCCTTGCTTGGCTTCCCCCCGTACATTGGTTACTTTTCATCCACCTCCAAAACTGAGCATTTCTTCAACTTCTCTTCACACGTTTCCTCAGGCTTACATGTACAAGCTACATTACAGTGTCATGGGTACTTTTAAGGAATTCTTAGTTTCAGTACCAGAAGGAATGAATAATTCAACAGCTGAAAAATTTTAAGTATTACCGATTCATAGGGTTATCAAGGATAAACCAACAGGTTCAAAATGGTTTTGGATGTAATAAACACGAAAACCATTCCTCAACTTCATGGAATGACCTTACGCATTATATTTGTTTAGTGTGGTTGTAATGGGCCCAATCTGATGACTAGCCATATCAAATTGCTGGGAAGCTGACAGACCGATTCATGAATATTGCAAGCCTCCAGTTCATCTCCTACCAAGGCTAAATTTCAGCCAGGGTACGGTATCTTCACGACTGACTTGCTGCACGAGCACCAATGAGAGATGCAGTCCAATCAGATGTTGATTGAGACAGCATAAATTTTCTAGGTACATACAAGTACACAATGTACATGTACATTGGTAGATACATGTAGTAACAAAATGACATCATTTATACATGGGTCTTTCCACAGTAATGGGGTACATTTCTGTAACATTCAAGATCTTAGGTCCCAGTTCACTTCAAATGTCTTAATTTTATCTTTAAATTATCAAGCTAAACTGAGGAAATAACTTTTTCACCAAGGAGTACGAAAAATAGTCCTACAACATACATTTGTGAAAACCCCGTGCACAAATTTTCCTATTACGCATGTAACAAAGACGGAAAAAAATGTCACAAAATGGTCTGTCCACGTTTAATGCGTAATAGGAAAATTTGTACACAAGCTTTTCAAAAATGTACATGTATGTTGTGGCAGCAAATTCTTAACTTTTTGGGCAAAAGTTATCTCCTGAGAACAAAACAAGGACATTTCTTTAATTCTGAGATAAACTAAAGACATCTTAGGAAAGGAATTATTGACTTATTTTTCAAATGTACCCCGTTACTGTGGACAGACCCACATACAAGTATTTCCAATGGCCCAAAATTTTACTTCACGAGTTGACAAGAAAAACCTGACAAAGTGTTGATAGCAACGGTAACAAACACCACAGGATATTTTTTCCTGTGTAAAATGGTACCTTTGTAAGAGAAATTTCTGAAGGTACTTTTTGTTTATATGTGGCTGAAATTTCTACAAGGCAGTTTATCAACATTATTCCTTCGTTTTGTAATGCTGTGGTTCTGTTTACAAAAATATTCCAATGACTTCATACGTACATGTAAGAATAATCTCTACGGCTCAAACCTTTGGTGGAGCCAGAATGCAACTGCCTCTGTTGTCCCTGGTATTGGAGCACTTTTACGATCTTCCAACAGACCGACTTTAAACTAGAAGTGTCCTTTGCAAACACCACAAGTGATTGTATCCAACTACATGAAGGCCTACATATACCTGAAACAGGAACTGGAATTTGGTATTAAAAGATCACCAGGCCAAAACACCCCACTCTTAAATGTAGTCTACATGATTGGTAAACCGTTACAAAAATATGTGATTGAAGATATACATGATTAAAACCAACCCGAGTAAAAGTCAGCTCTGTAAAAGGTCTAACTTTTGAGAAAACAGTCAAAAACTGTGTCGTTATTCTCCTGAAAGCCTTCCAGTCACTTCGCCCAAAAACCACTTCGCCCTGAACCACGGCCTGCGCACGAAGGGGCCGTCCATAAAGTACGTACATGTACGCACGGAATGCCGACTTTTTAGACCACAACCACCCCTGTACGCATATTCCGTGACATCAATCATATGCTTTAACGTTGGGTGTACGCATTGGCTCCAACACACCACCACCCCCTCTTCCCCCTCCGCATGTACGTACTTATAGACGGCCCCAAAGTGGTTTTGGGGTGAAGTGGCATTTATGCGAAGTGGTGTTTGGGCGAAGTGGTTTTTGGACGAAGTGACGTTTGGGCAAAGTGGCTTTTGGGCGAAGTGGCTTTTGGGCGAAGAGGTTCTGGGCGAAGAGGTTCTGGTCGAAGAGGTTCTGGTCGAAGTGGTTCTGGGCAGAGCGGTACAGGGCAAAGTGGTTTTGGGGCAAAGTGACCGACATCACGAGACGAAAATTAATTGTTCTGCTCATTTCTCAAAGACTATAGCACTTTAGACCAAACTATTTCACCGGAAGTTTTATACGGTCATCATGTTTATATTGTGTAAGTTATGTGTAAATCTGTGAACATTTCTGATTTTCAAGATACCAATCATGTGTTCTACTTTTAGATTCCAAAGAAAGTGTTGTTTTTGCTATTAAAGACAGTCTGTAGTAACGTAAGCTGTTAAAATAGCATACACCAAGTAAGCACAAAAATCTTCCTGCAGTTTGGGGCCAAATGTCACAAGTTTCAAGTGCCAAGACACCTACTTGTTTATGTGTTTCTAGCATTTAAAACCCGATACACATAGGCCTACCAGTACATTCTTAAACTGCTCCAGGTAGGACATGCCAAAGCATCAAAATGCTCAGACTTGCATGTATAACCTTGAACTGGTGAGGCAATATGCCACTACCATACCTATGCAGACAGTGGGTGTGTTCACAAGAATTGCTAAGCAAGACACTCTGTACTACAACCTCCATTTAGACACTGAATATGTGTGCAATAATTAATTTTACTCAGTTCCCCCTTGTGCCTCAAAGATTCATATGGGTGTACCACATTAAAGGAGCGTGACCAGATCACCTTATTGACGCCCCATTTTTCCCCCATGAGTGTGTAGAGTGTGTGAGAACATATCTTGCGTCATATTTTTCTCATTACCATTCTGAAATTTGCGTACTCTCAACCGTGTCGTAAAAAAACCACCAATGTTTTGTAAACTAATTTATCCGGTTACATAAAGCAGTGCAGTGATAACACCAACCTTTTTGCTTCAATATATCCAAATTGGAGATTGCAAATTTCCTGTTTTTTGGGGAGGCTACTTTACCAGTATATAATTGTTAGGGTAAAATGAAATCCATTTTCTGGTAAAAATGTGAACAAGCTCCTTTAAACATGGAGGAAACACTTAAGGCCAGATCCTTGTGCTAAGCTCATTCATTTTTGCACCACCTCAATTACACTCCTTTCGCAGTGGTTTGCGCGCCCAGTTCTTCCACTCCATCCACTGGTCAACTTGGCAATGTTTCCTGCGAAGTGCGTGCTGATGTCACACAAGACCAGGGCTGGATAACACTCGACATGATTGGTCAGATTCTGTCACCTGACACAGTAAACACGTCACCTGACAAGTTGCACTTTGGGTAGGGTTGAACCCCACAGCTGCTGGATTGAAACCCGACGGAAACCCGACAACATCCCAACCCCCCCCCCCCCCCCGCAATTATCAAGATCGCTTGTAATGTAAACGCTACCCGAATACAGATTCGTCAAATTGAGTGTCCTTGGGGGAGCAGTGCCCGCTGTGTGGTACATGTAGATTTAAGTGACCAATCAGCACCGGTTCTGCAATCACCTAACAGCTCACGCATGCGTTGTGGTCACAATTAGTGGTGACTTTTGCAGTTTCTAAAAACGGGTTAAGGCCGAATGAAGGTGTTGTGTAAATGCTGCAAATGTTCAGTTTTGCGGTCACAATAAAAATGCTGGGTCTGTTTCAAACATTACCGGTTCGAGTGTAAACAAGGCATCCGATGACAACTAGCCTTTCTTGACAACCAATTGACAGTACCATAATATTAAACCTAGCAATCCCAAATCAACTTTGATTCATTTTAGACCAACTGAATTACACAGACCTTCCAATAAAAATTCTTCGGCAGCAGTACATGTGCTACTTGGGAGGGTCAATTTTGAATGCCAAAATCTTGCGATCCGATATACCAGACCACACCTACATAATGTACAATGTCTACGGTACTGATTTGGCAAGCTAAACACTATCACGTACATGTATGCACTAGACACATACACCTACAGAGTCAGCATGCATATAAACTGGATTATGTACACTGGATACACATTTAAAGGCCCATTGTACAAATTCCCTAAAAATGGCAGGCAATTCCATAAATGTGGACGTACATTTCACAAATAAAATTTGAGGGCTTGTAATGCTTCACATACATGTGTATTCAAGTTGTTTGATTTTAAACATTAACATGTTCTTCAATCATCCTTGATGGAAGTGTAATTCCTAAAAATATTATTTTAATGCTATTGTCAAAAAGCGTGATGAGTAAAAAAAAAACAATTGGTATCGGACGTATTTTTTAAACACTTTAAATACCAATGGGTAATTCCCAAAATTAGGGGTCCAAAAGTGTGACATGCTTTTAAAGATTTTTCAAGTGTTTTTAGTGATTAAAAGTGGTTTCCCAGCAGAAAATATATTTATTTTTATTTCCGCAAACTTTAATGTTTGTGTGTGGATAAGGCACCCAGGTTAATGCAAACTCATTCTACAGTGTAGTAGCGCTAGCAAACCCGGGACACAAAATTCCTATTCAATATCATGAAACAAATTATGAGCCTTTATGGTCTTTTGTTGCGAACATTTATCAGTAATCTGAAGACAAAATATTCAAGACAATAATGCTGTCCCCTATAATCACAGGCCACTGTCAATTTCTGATCATGAGTGGCGATTTTTGCAGCACAGGGTGTCATACATAACTGGGACACCAAACGTTTTGGACCTCTAATTTTGGGAATTACCCCATTATAATTGGATTTTTGAAAGCGTTTTGAAAGTAAACAATTGACAATAAAAAAATTCAAAAGGTGGACTTGCATTGTACATTAGATGTTCATTTCATAAAATTTGTATGAATACTCAATTTGAAGTCACTTGACAAAATAATCATTGATGGCATAAAGTATTAAAATTTATAAAAATTGACAAAAGCGGTTTCTAAAATCAAAATTCATTGTTTCCAAGAATCAAAATGACAGTAAAACTCGAGTTGTAGTAATATTTCTTGCAAAAAATAAACCTTATTTGCAGTCAATATTTGACAGATGAGGTTAAAAAAAAAAATTCAAGGAGCATTTGCTTGCATTTGAAGATATTCAAAAAGAACGATACCCCATCTTGAAAAACAGCTCCGGAATCAAAATAAAGTCTGCACAATTCCCCTTTCAATATCCTAAGCCATAAATTATGAACTTTATACTGCGGCCCCCAGGCTGGGGGGGATAAAGCCGCGTATACTGAACAGTGGTAAAGGCCCTGTCATAAGAGACAGCCAGCCCTGTATCTTGTTGCGCATCGCTAATTTTATTTCTTTGTAAAACGAGTCAAGGAAAAAGACAAGCCAGGGAAGCCTGGGGAAGAAGCCAGGCTTCGTCGAATGGACCGTGGGTCCCGCGCAGGCCCCGCGCAGCAAGCCTTGTCCCGCTGCTGCTGCTGCTGCAACAGACGACGTATAGCGATACTGGTCAACGTCAAATGCAATTCACCCAGGTCCCTAGTTATTGATGATGAAATCTAGCTCTGGTGAAACCGGTCTTCGAACAAACAGCTATCTGAGTGACCGCACCCTGCGTGCGCACACATGCCTGGATTGATTTCTATTCAGATATCAAAACCGGGATTATTACCCCAGACTAAAGGAATATTTTGACTTTCTTTGATGGATCACTGAAGGCTTATTGTTTCATTTGGAGATAAAACTTTTTGTTTACAAATCCTAGATATAACAGCATTGCATAACGAAACAAATAATGTTGATAAACTGCCTTGTTGAAATTTCAGCCACGTAGATGCAGTAATGCTTCAGAAAACCTTAAAAATCCATGCATACCGGTAGTTTTTGTGTCGAATTAATGGTAAAAAAATTTTGAAATCTGAAGATGTTTTTTTTTTTTTTTTAAAGCACCTTTAGTTGGCAATTTCCCTCACCATTTTACACTTAGTAGGAAATCATGCGGTTTTTGTTACCATTGCTATCAACACTTAGTTTTAGTCAAGTTTTGTTTGTCAACTAATGAAGTAAAATTTTGGGTCACTGCAAATGATATAACGGGGCTTTAAATTTGTCCTAAAATTTCCTAAGGACACGATTCAAATTAAAATGAACTGAGAAATGTCATTCCCATAAAGGCAAACAACTGTAACGGGTGAATATAAATGCATTTATAAGCCACTGAAATTGCACATCTGTGGCATCTTTAATAACTGTATATAACTGTAGATAGTTCTCCGCATCCAGGGCTCAAAATATTCACTGGACTGCAGGACCATTAATTTAAACGTTAGTCTCCTGCACTCTGTGCACAATAACAGCTTTATTGTGCATTACTACGGTACATGAAACTTCAGTGTGCTGAACATTTCCACAATCAGATTGACTGGTTTTTTTTATCAAAAAGTGAAGAAAAAAAATTGTGTTTGTTTTGTTGTTTTGGTATACATGTAAAATTCACATTCTTTTAAAACCCCAAAATTACCATAAAACATGAACTGCTTAGAACAGGGGCCAATTTCATGGCGCTGCTAACTGGCTAAGCACAAAAATTTGCTTAGCACAGAATTTATTTGATTTATAAAATGGATTACAAGCCAAAATTATACGCCAACTTGTGTTCTTGGCAAAAGTAGGAGAATACCTTTCAATACACATCACTTACGATTTTTGTCTCTGGTATTGTGTACACTGTCTGAATCAGAATAAAGTATCATATTAGAAGTACACATGTGCAATTCCTCGTCAAGACTGGCATAACGCACATGGATTTTCATGTTTTTGGAAAACATGGTACATTTGACGGAGCTGAAACATCCTTTTTTCAATTTATAATGGTTTTGTTCCCAGAATTACTCAAAAACAGATCACCTACATGTATAGGGACTATAACATTATTCAGTCACCTCATGAGATAATACATGTACGTCAAACTCTTTTAGATGTCCCCTATGGGCCCCTAATTTGGTTGCTAACACCGATAAGATCCTTACAATGTGCCTTGCTCAACACATGTCAAAATATTTAAAGGTGGTACCCGCTACATACATGTAAGAGTAGCCAGCCGTTTCTCAATAATTTTGAGACAACTAAACTTGGGATGAGAGAAAAATGCCAAGTTTGGTTGTTTCACTTCAATGGTGAATAAGCACCATACCGAATATTGTATTCTATTAATTAATGGGGCGCAAATTAAAATCAGCAACGTCAAAAAACTCAAATCTGAAAAACAAAAACCAAGTACAAATAAACGAGCATACATGTAAACAACCAAAATTTAAATGATTTCTAGGAAGTACACAAATGTAACAGGTAAAATTCAGTAAAAGAAATAAAATATACCTGCTTGGGAATAGAGTGCGTTTAAAGAGGTCGAGCAGGTGGCTTATTTGGCCGGGTTTTTGTGTCCGGTCGTGACTGGTTTATGCACAGGTGGCTGAATACTGGTGCTGGTGCGGTAGGGGCGTGGGCACAACAACTCCTTCAGCGTTCAGCGAAACCGAAAAGAGAGCAAAGTGCAAGCTGGGCCCTAGAAAAACCAAAACACATGCAAGGAGGGATGGGCGTGACAAAAAGGTGGAATAAATACCAACATCATGACAAAAATAATATTATATGAAAGCAAATGGAGTTGAAAAGAGGCAAAAGAGAAATTAAACTGAATAAAATGATTGACTTGCAAATAATCTTAAATAAATAAATAAATAATTTTTTTAAATTTTAAGAAAATAAATAAATTGCACCAAAATGATTGTGATCCGGCTTATTTTCGTGCAACGCGAAGGAATTCTGAAGGACAATTATTGTATGTGTACGCACGCACAGGTGGCAGAAAGCGCTGCGTGTGCTGCAAGCTTAAAAGCGAAACAACTGTCAGAAATATGTACATGTACTGGTATATGTGCCCCGAGGGACACGGCACACAAAGTTCTCTCAAAATGTAGACGGGGACTGTTGCTTTTTTATTCCTGTATTTCGACAACAATAAAACCTAGAAAAATCCTGTTTGCTTTGCACTGACTTTTGCACCTCAATTCTTTATTACAGCTTGAAAAGAAACACAGTACACTTGAATGAACAGCTTTTTATACAAGGAACTTTGTATAATCAGTCAAGAGAAACATGTTTGGAGTCTGAAATTTGTATATAATTGTATTAAAAGTGCTCTTATTATCTATGTTCATCTGTACTTCATCTTATACAGTGCAATTCCGTGACACATGTGAAAGTAAAAATTTGCCCAAGCCTACGGTAGTTTAATTGTCTTTCAACTGTACCACACTCCCACCTTGTGACTGACTTTGCTCAGACACGATACACAGCACAGATACAACTGCAGTAGGCAATATGTACATGTAATCATGCACTGTTCGTGTCCAATGTCATATGATTTGCATGACTTGCAACACAGTGTGAATCTGGCCTGACAGTGACATGTCAATCATGTGGCAACCGGGAGGGGGTTGAGGACAGAGGCCAATTTCAGGAAAAACCAGGAGATTTTTTCTCTCTGAAATAACCATTGAACCATGGCCAGTAATATAAATGTTGGGCTAGTGCTTTCTGAGCTGTGCAGTTTTTTCTAGGTTTGGTCTACTGAAAATATACAGTTTAAAGGAGCGTGACCAATACCATATCACATTTTTGACCCGTACATTTTTCCCATGGGTGTTGAGATTTTGATACCATATCATGTGTCATATTTTTCTCAGTACCATTCTGAAATTTTGCTCAGTCCGTATATTTTCAGGCATATCGTAAAAAACCACTGATGTTTTGTAAACTAATTTATCTGGTTCCATAAAGCAGCGCAGTGATTACACCAACCTTTTTGCTTTCACATCCAATATTATATAAGGATACCCTGGGATTTTGGACTCCATTTTTGTACATTTTCTTCAATTACAGTGAGTCAACTGTGGATTTGCCACTTCAAGGAAACCGTGGGTAGGAAAAAAATTGTTTCCCTGCCCATTGAGAAGGGGATAAAGCCAACAGGACTCCATAATTACAACTTCCTGTTTGTACAACCGTTTCAAGAAATACTTTCTGAATCCATGCAGTGTGCTCTGAATTTTACAGTGTTCCATACGTACATGTACAATTATTTCCAAAGATAAAATCTTTGTCCCACAGGATTGTACTTTTTAGAATGACTTAAGAAAAGTGCTTGTTGGGTTGACATTAGCCTGCCAACACATTTGTTTTCCAATCTGACAGCTTTAAGGAGCAACTGTGGAATTGTCCGTGCTTTGTACATTTTATTTTGCCTTAGGAGAAATTCAAGAAAAATGGCTTGCAGAAAACGGAAGTAATTATCGGTGTTGGAGGACTCTAGTCCAGGACTCGGCACACGTTTCGTGACTCGGACCCGAGTCACATTGGAAAATGACTCGCACTCGGACTCGAACATGGTGAAATCACGAGTCACATATTTCAAAAAAAGAAAAAAGATATATAATCGCGCGCAGGATTCTTGGGGGGGAAACAGTACGATACGTGAATATGTACCGTACACTGCCCCACCAGGCTGGAAAGGAGTGCACGAGCATGTAATCATTTCATATACCGGTATTGTGTGAACGAAACAATAGCAGATTCAGTTTAATTAATTTGGCGAACAAGTGTCTCGTGACTCGGACTCGAGGCTAGTGACTCGGGACTCGGACACGATATTGGTGACTCGACTACAACATTGGTAATTATGCATTTGGCTTGTAGCCATTTCTGTAACTTTGCAATTTTAAAACCTTCACAATATGCCAGAACGAAACCACATACCGGTATACAATATGAATTAAAATTCACCGTAACTTAAAGGAAACTTATACAAAATTTGGGTAGTCAAAAATTGTGAAGGCTTTACATGTTTTTGCAGTGGCATATAATTAGCACTAAATTAGGCCACAAGGTCATGGGGACCCCAGAATTGTTACCTGGGAGTCTCGCCAAATTTGTGGGAGGATACAAACTTCCCATTTTATGATCGATTTGCAAAAACTGCCATCAACAGGAAAAATAACATTAATAAAAATGAAAATACAGCTGGATTTGCTTTAACAAAAAGCAATGCCATATTTTGCAGGATAAAATAAAAATCGCAAAAGGAAATTATTAAATTTTTGACATTTGCCATGATCAGTTGTTAAGTGTAAGTACTCGCTACTGAGCATGCCCAGTTTTGCTTTTAAAACAACGTCGATGCCCGATAACAGTTTATAACTAAATTGAGGTACGTAAATACGTACATACCGGTACATGTATGGCAGAATTCTAGAATTCAAACAGACGAACTAACTGGACATGAATTGGTCGCCCAATAAATCTTATTGACATTCTCCAGGCATCATGGGATCCGATGACAAACAAGGCTGGCAATTTGCAAGCAAACTTACATGCATGGGGTTTCTGGGGATATGACCTAATTTATAAATTTCATCATTTCTGTAGAGCTGAATATTAACAAATGATCTTCTCACACGTTTTTCGTAACTTTAGAGAAGATGCAATTTTGGACAAAATCGAGTGTAAATAAAATAAAATAAGAAAATTCAATTTTGTTTTAATGCCGCCAGTTTATAAAACTACAGAAGGGCTCTTACGATTAGTTGAAATACATGTACATGTACCACATGAGAAGACTTTTTGTAGAGTTTTAAAATGGTGAGCGTGCTTTATATTGAATTTAAAAAAAAAAATCCTCATACAGTAGGCTATACCGTACATGTACAATGTATGTTAAAATTTGGATGTCTTTATTATGAAAATAATGCGGGAAGAACTTTTGACAACTATCAAAAGCGAAATAAGTCAACAGACTGCCGAAGTGAATACGTCATCTTTTGTTGGTTGCCTAGGCAATTGACTCTACACTAAAAATCACTGAACCGTGTCATTGTGCTTTTGCAATGGTACTTTTTCCGACGGCCATGATGTTTAGAGCCAATTGCCATGGCAACCCACGTCACACTTCGGCTGTCTATAAACGTTGTCATGTCCCCAGACCCACATAGGATTGCCAACCTTGCTTGTCATCCAATCCCATGATGCATTGAGAAACTCTATTTAGGTTTATTATCACTAACGACACAAACTACCAGAAAGACCAAGTTTATTAGAGAAACCATGGGATCAAAGCTTCACCAAAATATTAAAGTCCAGATGCACATGAACAAACTGTATGCAATGTGAAATTCTTTGACAACGATGTCTTTCATCTACAAAAACCAAGACAACCCGTCCATGAATACAGACTAACAGTTAACAAGGGAATCTCCAATTGAACCTCACAAGGTTAGAAAGTATACCACTCAATGTATTTAATTCTGCCAGACCTCAACCCACAGATAATAACATGATCCCATCACTGTCAGCAATGAAATGGGAACCGTGGAAATGCGGGCACCAAAGAAATCCTACTCAATCACACCGAACCAGGAGAACACACCGACCATGTGACTGCAGAGGACTAAAGAGTCGGGGTCGACAATATCATTATCTGGGGAATCTAGGGGTGCTGTGTGGCATCTTACAAGCAGTGGTCAAGGTTGGGAGACAATCAGACATACATATTATAGTATACACGATATGCACAATCAATGGCATCAACCAAGAAAGTCCGACACAGCCCCGATAATTAGGGAACAGACAATTCTTCAGAGTTGCTAAATGAAATGTATCCAAAACACGTCCATAGTACATGTACCACGAACATTGCAACTACATAACAGAACAGACGAAATGCATATATTTCGAAAGAGGAATGAAAAGTGGTTTTCTTTCAGTGGACATTTCATGAGACGGAGAGCATCTTCTGGGATGAGAGAAGAAAAATCACATGGGCCTCCTCAGGATTCGAGCCCGAGACCTCTGCATCTCCAGGCAGATGCTCTACCAGCTGAGCTATGAGGCACAGTGGTACGTGTACATGTATACTCCCTCAGGTTTTTCTTGACCTCTAACACACCAGGCAGATGCTCTACCAGCTGAGCTATGAAGCACAGTGGAATACTCCTTCAGGTTTTCCCCCAAGACCTCTGACTTACTAGGCAGATGCTTTACCAGCTGAGCTATGAGGCACAGTGGTACATGTATACTCCCCTCAGGTTTTCCCCGAGGCCTCTGACACATCGGGCAGATTCTCTACCAGCTGAGCTATGAAGCATAGTGGAATACTCCCTCAGGTTTTCATTTCAATGATGATTAGGCTCCATACCCAATATTGCATATATGCTACACTTTGCTCAGCTGCACACCCATGCAGCACCAAGAGAAAAATTTAATTCGTAGGAAAACTTGAGGAAGGGTACCACTGTGCCTCACAGCTCAGCTGGTAGAGCATCTGCCCGGTGATTCAGAGGTCTTGGGGGAACCCCGAGGGAGTATACCACTGTGCCTCACAGCTCAGCTGGTAGACCATCTGCCTGAAGAGTCAGAGGTCTCAGGAACGAGTCCTGATGAGGTCCATATGATTCTTCTTTAATAATATTTCTGTCATGTTTGATTGTTTCATTTTAATGGTGATTAGGCACCATACCACAAACTTTATGTACGGGTCTCAATGAACTTAAAGACAATTTTCTGATTTTGGTGAACTTTCCTCAAATACATCAACCCATCTTTGTCATTATTTCAAGGAACTGGTTAAATCTAATGAGGTGTTAATTCACTCATAGGGATACACACGGCATGGTTACTACTAGTTGTTAGATATTAATACTACACACACAACTCTGAAACACCCCACTGTACATACTGGGTAGTGTATGTGTACTTGTAAATGGCGTACGTGAAAGTTACATGTACATATAGTATGTACATGTACCAGTTGCTTCTTTGTCCATGTAAATTCCTGTATAATGGTGACAAGTTAATTAGGGTTTGTTTTCCCCTGTAACAAATTACTGAGCAATTAAGAACATTGGTATTATTTGTCAAACTTTAAGCAAAATACACTTTAAATGCGCTATTAATTAAAGTAATTTTAGAAAATACAAGAGTACTGGGATGCCCGGTCAGTAATACACCCAGACCGGTCTGAGATCCCCGGACAGTAATACACCCAGACCGGTCTGGGATGCCCGGTCAGTAATGCATCCAGACCGGTCTGAGATCCCCGGACAGTAATACACCCAGACCGGTCTGGGATGCCCGGTCAGTAATACACCCAGACCGGTCTGAGATGACAGGTCAGTAATGCATCCAGACCGGTCTGGGATGCCCGGTCGTAATGCATCCAGACCGGTATGGGATGCCTGGTCAGTAATGTAACCAGACCGGTCTGGGATGCCCGGTCAGTAATACAACCAGACGGGTCTGAGATCCCCGGACAGTAATCCACCCAGACCGGTCTGGGATGCACGGTCAGTAATGCACCCAGACCGGTCTGGGATGCCCGGTCAGTAATGCACCCAGACCGGTTTGAGATACCCGGTCAGTAATGCACCCACACTGGTCTGGGATGCCCGGTCAGTAATTCATCAAGACCGGTATGGGATGCCCAGTCGTAATACACCCAGACCGGTCTGAGATCCCCGGACAGTAATACACCCAGACCGGTCTGGGATGCCCGGTCAGTAATACACCCAGACCGGTCTGAGATGACAGGTCAGTAATGCATCCAGACCGGTCTGGGATGCCCAGTCGTAATGCATCCAGACCGGTATGGGATGCCTGGTCAGTAATGTACCCAGACCGGTCTGGGATGCCCGGTCAGTAATACACCCAGACCGGTTTGAGATACCCGGTCAGTAATGCATCCACACTGGTCTGGGATGCCCGGTCAGTAATTCATCAAGACCGGTATGGGATGCCCAGTCGTAATACACCCAGACCGGTCTGAGATCCCTGGACAGTAATACACCCAGACCGGTCTGGGATGCCCGGTCAGTAATACACCCAGACCGGTCTGAGATGACAGGTCAGTAATGCATCCAGACCGGTCTGGGATGCCCGGTCGTAATGCATCCAGACCGGTATGGGATGCCTGGTCAGTAATGTACCTAGACCCAGACCGGTCTGGGATGCCCGGTCAGTAATACACCCAGACCGGTCTGAGATGCCCAGTCAGTAATGCATCCATAGTGGTCTGGGATGCCCGGTCGTAATGCATCCAGACCGGTATGGGATCATGTCTGGTCAGTAATGCACCCAGACCGGTCTGAGATGCCCGGTCAGTAATGCACCCAGACCGGTCTGAGATCCCCGGACAGTAATACACCCAGACCGGTCTGGGATGCCCGGTCAGTAATGCATCCAGACCGGTCTGAGATCCCCGGACAGTAATACACCCAGACCGGTCTGGGATGCCCGGTCAGTAATACACCCAGACCGGTCTGAGATGACAGGTCAGTAATGCATCCAGACCGGTCTGGGATGCCCGGTCGTAATGCATCCAGACCGGTATGGGATGCCTGGTCAGTAATGTAACCAGACCGGTCTGGGATGCCCGGTCAGTAATACAACCAGACGGGTCTGAGATCCCCGGACAGTAATACACCCAGACCGGTCTGGGATGCACGGTCAGTAATGCACCCAGACCGGTCTGGGATGCCCGGTCAGTAATGCACCCAGACCGGTTTGAGATACCCGGTCAGTAATGCATCCACACTGGTCTGGGATGCCCGGTCAGTAATTCATCAAGACCGGTATGGGATGCCCAGTCGTAATACACCCAGACCGGTCTGAGATCCCCGGACAGTAATACACCCAGACCGGTCTGGGATGCCCGGTCAGTAATACACCCAGACCGGTCTGAGATGCCCAGTCAGTAATGCATCCAGACCGGTCTGGGATGCCCGGTCGTAATGCATCCAGACCGGTATGGGATGCCTGGTCAGTAATGTACCCAGACCGGTCTGGGATGCCCGGTCAGTAATACACCCAGACCGGTCTGAGATGCCCAGTCAGTAATGCATCCATAGTGGTCTGGGATGCCCGGTCGTAATGCATCCAGACCGGTATGGGATCATGTCTGGTCAGTAATGCACCCAGACCGGTCTGAGATGCCCGGTCAGTAATGCACCCAGACCGGTCTGGGATGCCCGGTCAGTAATTCATCAAGACCGGTATGGGATGCCCTGTCGTAATACATCCAGACTAGTCTGGGATGCCCGGTCAGTAATGCATCCATACTGGTCTGGGATGCCCGGTCGTAATGCATCCAGACCGTTACGAGATGCCCAGTCAGTAATGCACCCAGACCGGTATGAGATGCCCAGTCAGTAATGCACCCAGACCGGTCTGAGATGCCCGGTCAGTAATGCACCCACAGACCGGTCTGAGATGCCCGGTCAGTAATGCACACAGACCGGTCTGAGATGCCCGGTCAGTAATGCACCCAGACCGGTCCGAGATGCCCAGTCAGTAATGCACCCAGACCGGTCTGGGATGCCCGGTCAGTAATGTACCCAGACCGGTCTGGGATGCCCGGTCAGCAAAGCATCCAGACCGGTCTGGGATGCCCGGTCAGTAATACACCCAGACTGGTCTGGGATGCCCGGTCAGTAATGCACCCAGACCGGTCCGAGATGCCCGGTCAGTAATGCACCCAGACCGGTCCGAGATGCCCGGTCAGTAATGCACCCGGACCGGTCTGAGATGCCCGGTCAGTAATGCACCCGGACCGGTATGAAATGCCCGGTCAGTAATGCACCCAGACCGGTCTGAGATGCCTGGTCAGTAATGCATCCAGGGCCCAATTTCATGGAACCCGTTAGCACAAACATTTGTTCAGCACCGAATTTCTTTGTGTCAAATTGTATTTTTAGGAACAGGAGCAAAATATCAGTAAATACACATCACATACGATTTTGGCTGGCAACCCAGTTTTGTAAAATAAAGCAAAGAAATTCTGTGCTAAACAAATGTGTGTGCTAACGGGTTCATGAAATTGGGCCCAGATCAGTCTGGGATGCCCGGTCAGTAATGCGCCCAGTCAGTAATGCACCCAGACCGGTCTGAGATGCCCAGTCATTAGTGGAATGTAAGTCAAGTCATGCGGATTATTTGTTAGATTCCATGGTGCAGCATGCAGCAAACCTCAGAAATCCTAGACAGACATTATGTCAGAGAATGTTAAATTTGCCAAAATGGCATAATTTCAGCTGCACTTGGCATCCTGCTACAAATTAGGTGATTTTTACCAAGGTTTACCTGGGTTAACCCGGTAAATCCAAGTACGAATGCACGAAGGAATCACCACGGTGGAATGTTAACAGTGGCTCGGGGTACACGAAAGGACAGTTGGGGAGTCTAAAACTTAATGCCAGGCCTGACAGAAAACATGAAATACTTTTGGGACATTTTGGAGTTTGTTTAATTAACCCTAACTCCTTATGGTGTATGCAAAATCGTATTGATTTTAGAGGATTGAGAAGTGTTACCCGGTAAGGTTAATTAAACGGCTCAAATGGCAGTGTTAGCAAATGGCATAATTTGCGGTGCATGAATTTGGCCTCAACAGACCGATTCAGAAATCCCCGCCTCAAAATTTTTGAAGGAGCATAATAGCGTTTTAGGCCACCATGACGTTTTCAACCTGAACCAGCATTTGAAGATTTTTGTCCAAAAGCATAAAGATGTACATGTAGGTGTATGTTGTTAAAAATGTGCAAACGGTACTTAAATTTAAAACAACAATGCAAAACCAAACATACTGTGGTTACAACATAAGCCCTACACGTATTTCGTTTTACTGTACAGATATTTGTCAAGTCAAATCTTTATGAAATGAGTTTAACTTTGAGTTGAAAGTGTGAAGTAAGGTTTTTGAGTTTTAACGTATCTGTATCAAAAGTGCTTAATTTGTGATTACGGTGCACGGGATGGCGGAAAAATCCACTTTAAACTTTAAATTTTCCTGCACCAAAATTCAGTGTTTTTTTTGTTTTTTTTTTCACTGAAGTTACACCTTTTGGGGGTTGTAAGGCAAATGCACATAAGTGGCATACATCAAGTACGGTATGTACATTGTATATGTGTGTAGGCCTATAGAATTTACACGCACATGATTTTCAAATTGAAAGATTGTACGAAATTTCACTGAATATAAAATACTTTAAACTTAAAAAAATGGATTGTAAATACTGGTACAAGGTAATGCAGTGATTTTTGTGCATCAGGGTTTAAGTGCAATGCCAAGGGATTTTTCCACAAACGTTTATGTGCAGCTGGGTTATAAGGTCACATGTACTTGTCACATCAGTTCAAAAGTGGTCGTGTATACATACTGACCAGTACAAACAGGGAAATGACTATTGTATGTACACAATGACAATGGGTTGATGAATGGGAAACATGCACACGATTCTTTACTCAACATAACCATGCCAAAATATCAGTCCACAGATTCAAATGATCACTGAAAGAATACCACTTTCCATCCAAAAAATGTCCGACCACAATAACTTTGATCAACCCCCTACCCCCCAAACCGACAGAAAACAAAACATCAATAAAGGTGTGACCACGATAACAACGGCAACAAAAAACTAACTCAAAGACACGGTGCCCAATCAGCAAAGTCCATCGAACTCAACATCAACCAATCAAAAGGCCCCGAAACCACCTGGTTTCTGGGCATGCTCAGTAGTGGGTACGATACCTGACCGACAATTGTGTCTTCTGTGCGACCGATTGCCTCAAGCCACCGCTCTCGCAGGACAGTGGGGCGCTTGGGCACGCGATAAAAATGCCGCGGGTCCTCAGTTCCCTTGTAGCGCGAACGAAACTTGCAATTAGGAAAACCACATGTTGTCGGCATGACTTGAGGACAGGGCCTACCTGTAAATAGTGAAAGGGGAGGTGGGAGGGGTGGGGTGGAGAGGAGCAAGACAGAGAAAAAAAAGAAACACTCATTAGCTATGCAGAAACATTTTTCTTTTTTTTAAAACACTGCTTAAACATTACTAGGGAGATTGAAAAATGTGTAACTTCTGCGATCATGACAGAGGACTTTTTAACCACGGAGACTGGTCAACACATTCTGGCAATGCATAGTCACAAGGGCGATTGACGAGTTAAAACGTCAGCTTAGCCGCTGTCTTCCACGGTTGACATGTAAACACGTCCATTGTCCACCAAACATTTGTACAGGCCGTTTTGAACTTGACAGCTGTGGAAGGCCTGTCAGTGTAGCAAATCTCGCTTGTGGCGGCCGCCACGGAGTGTGCCTTTGTAAAAAACAAATTGGTGTTTTTTGTCAAAATTATCTTGGCCTCAACTGGTTGAACCACAAAATGAGCATTCATTCACACCACAGCTGGGTGAGACTAAAAATGCTCCAAATTCATTTTGCTACAATGGGTTTTTCCATAAAAGCAGGAACCAACATGGTTTTTGCAAGTTGACAACACTTTTAAAGAAGTTCCTGTGCACTTTCTGTCCGGTGAAATTTTCTGGCATGTAATGCATGCAGGTACTGGTATGCGGAGTATGCAAGAGTGGTATTCATAGGGAAAGTGAACAAATAGAGCCCTACATGTACCCGGCAGCGTACCCATACCTTGACATGAAGTTCAAAAAGAAAATATACCACCAGTAAAAAGGAATATGTCTGCAGGGCATTGCACAATTGGGTCTTTGCACAGTAAAGGGGGCATTTCGTCAACACAGACCATATCTTCCAGAAAATACCTGTGTCTGGTCTCAAAATAAGATAAATACCGGTAGGTTTCAGTTGTTCTGAAGAGATAACTTAGGCCCCAAAAGGATTACAAATAGTGTGACAACATGCCATTATAAACCCCCAGTGTACAAATTTCCAATACGCTTCGTGTAACCGGGACGGCCTAAAATGTGTTTATACTGGTTACAAGGTATATTTGAAATTTGTACACAGGGTTTTTAGAAAGGCATTTGTTGTCACACTACATTTGAGTATTTGTAACCTTTTTTGGGATTAAGTTATCTCTTCAGAACAACTGAAACTTACTTCTTTTATTTTTAGACCAGACAAAGGTACATTGTATTTTCTCGAAAATATGGTCTGTCTTGCCAAAATTCCCCCTTAACTGTGGAAAGACCCACATACATGTACACCCAGTACATACCGGTACTGATGTACTTGTCAGAAGTTGGAAATTTAATAGTTGGACTGCACAGCTTAAATATCATGCAGTATGCCTACAGATGCAGACATGTACATCTTACAGTGTAACACATTACAAAGGGTCATTGAAAATGCCCTCCGGTACCCATGAATGCGTACACCCGAGAAGACCAGTATGAAAAACCCCGTAATGCCAAGATCAACAAGCAAGACAACAGCCGAAACCTCTAGTCCAATACGACTCGCCTCGAATGACCAACGACCAGTACAAGAGAAGGAAAAAAATCCCTGGAAATCAATACTGACAGGAGAGGTGACAGTGAAAAAATAAAATTAGGAATTCACGCGAAATAAAAGTGTTACGAAATAGGGAAAAAAAGATGGCACAGTTATTGGAATTTTTGGGTGACAGCACTATGACGCCATTGTTTATTGGACCACACAACACCACTAGGAATGCCTTTTGACAGTTGCACGTTTGTCCCTTGGTGTTTTGGGACGAAGAGCATTGCTGACACACCAGGAAGATGAATAATATAAAGGAAAGAAAATCTATACAAATTTCATTAGGCCATGGCAAAGTGAATTCAAACTAGTGCCATGCCAGATCATGGGTTGTATCTTAAGGCGATTGTGAAAAGGTGCAGAATATTGTCAGGGGTCTTTACCAGGCCAATGGTGGGCCAAGCAGCTATTCCTGAAGGGGTCAAAGTGGCAGTGAGGATGGTACATGATGTACAAAAGAGTGCTGAATAATGCAGTGTTGCTACCCGGTATGTACATGTACAGTACGTACCAGTACATTGGTAGTGCAGGAGTATCCCTTGCAGTGGTAAATTTGTTGCAAATCAATGGACGGTGTGTAAAAAATCAATAGAAATTTGGGCAGGTGCTCTGACACCAATTCCGTATTCCATTCAATGACATTCTGCAGTGTTTGCAATGTCCAAAAATTGTAATGAACCATTCAACCAGAAAAAAAAAACTCATTTTGGAAGACAGAAGTGGTTCCAACTACGGTAATGCAGTGATTCTGCCCGATACCGTATCTTTTCATAAGAAAAAAAATTGAAGATGAATTAACAGGTATTATACATTGTATATAAATGTGTGTGCACGTGTATTTTCTTTTCACAAAGGTGCCGTCATGTGAACAAATTTAGGCCCCCGACTATTGTGGTATTATGGTTCTGTTTTTGGTACATGACAGGGGCTTTGCACAATTTCTTGAAAGCATGGACACTTTTGTTTTCCCCATTATTTTCTCGGAATTTATGCGTACGTACATGAGGTACCGATGAGCCGACTTAAATACACGTTGATTTTATCATACATTATCCCAATCCTGTAATCTATCTTTAACCATGGAGGAAGGAAACGAGCTTTAACTGAAACAAAAATCTAAGGGTAATATAGAATAATGGTGTGTCCGCATTGGCCTTGGTTTTTGGAAGGTTTTACCGAGACGATAGTAAAATGAAAAATGGCTCAATTATACTACTGTCCGCATTTGGACTTTTTGACGCGGTAAAATTTTACCGAGACCGTGTAAGAGCATGCACAGTGTTCCTTCACAGTTTGACCTTCACGGCCCGAACGTACGCTTCCATTGGACTTTTCTTAAGAAAAGTTCCCTGGTCAATGTTCCTGGGCAGAAGTTGGCCAGAACAAGTAACCGCTGGATTCAGGAAAAAAATGAGAGGAAAATGTCCTACGGTAGGCTGTCCGCATTGGACTTAAAATGGGAAAAGTACCCATCGTCTCGGTAAGTTTTCCCAAAAAAAAAGTCCAATGCAGACATGCCTCTAGTACATGTACATGTACAAGTACATTGTCAATGTACCGGTACATGTGTCAGTTTGAGAATTACAAAATATTTGTAGAAATTAAGGAATTTTGACAAGATTAGTGAAGATAGTTTGTGTGAAAAAATTATGCATTATGTATGCAGTGTGTATGCAGCATGCCCTGTCAGTTTAACTGAACTGGAGGACAGTGCAGGCTTGCCTCAAACCAAATTAAAGACAGGTGGTACATGTATTCGTACATGTATGTATTTCACTGGCATGCAATAGCCAAAAGCACAAAAGCTTTAATTTATAATGTACCGATAGTAACCTTAAAATAAAACAATTTATTAACATTTTGTCATGTATTATTAAAAATCTTGAATCAACAATCGTTTTTTTTTTTTTGGGTTGCAATCTTAGACATACAATGTAGTTTTAAAAACAAATACCGTGTCATGCCTAGTGCCTAGGGATTAACTGTAATTTTATACTGCACAATCTGTACCGCATGACTGCCCCCTTACAATGTGGTGTGCAATAACAATGGAAACATTTGCCAGCTTTCGAATAGAGCTTCGGCAAATTGTAACAAGGAAATGAAAGTTATAGGAGCCTTGCATGTTGGAATGTATAAGTGCAGAGTAAATGTAAAGCATCATGCAATATAATATTAAACAACTATTTACGCCCGACTTGCTCTCCAAAGAAAATGTTGAAATCATCCACATTGTTTAGTAATTTAGGATAATTATTTCAAGGACCATTTGTGAAACAAATGGATTAGGATGTGAATTACCGGTATATAATTTTGTCACAATGTTACAGGTAAACACTCCTGTGTTTGTCCTCCAAAAGGAGACGGAGAACAATTCAATCACCTGCTACGTGGCTCCATTTTGTCTTTCTCCTTCTGGAGGACAAACATTGACGAGTTAGTGAATCGTAACAATGTGAAACTACCCTATAGATCACGGACGCCGCAAGTCTGTCTCACTACTAAACACTTTTTTCGTGTTTATCAATAAGTTGATCAAACGTTTGCACTATCACCCTGTTTACCATGTTTACACTTGATCTCGAGCTCGGGGTCGAACACCGAGCTCGGGATCATCCCCGGATCACAAACTGAGTGTAAACGCTCTCGGGACCAAATTGGCCCCGGATCAGACCCCGAGATTCTAGTCTCGTGTTGGCGGAGGGTTCGATCCCAAGCTCAGTTTGCAGTTAGATAAGCAATTAATCTTTACCGCATCCTGCCGCATCTGCTCCACAGCCGTAGCGGGGGGAAAGCCCGCGAAATTCAAGTGGCACAACCCATGCACACATTGATCAGTACATACAGAGCATTACCTTTGACTGCAACTTCTGGCACCGCGCTCGAGACCAACTACATAATGTAAGCGCGGTACTCAGGATCATTGCGGTTAACACTGACGCATTCTTATCAGGGGATCAATCTTGATCCCGAGCTCAGGACCAGTGTAAACATGGTCTATGTGCTAAAGGTTGTCAATTTGCATGAACCCCTGTTTTTAAAAGAGCTTTAAAAACAGGAAGAGCACATAATGTGACCCAGTATGTAGCAATCGGTGTAATCAAGTTGCTGGTACTGTTTTGAGTAATGGCCCGGTCAAATGGGTATAATGTACATGTATGTGGGTGAAAATGTGGGAGTCAATCTATAGGTTTCTGTAGTTTTAGGAAGTGTCTAGTTATTACAGTTTACATGTATCATTACTGTCAATAATTAATAATTATTGTCAATAAAAGCGATCAATTAAAAATTCACCAACGATCGTTTTTACATTCATTCAATACATTAAGAGTGTGTCCAGGTCACATTTTTGACCCCTCATTTTTCCCTATGGGTGTTGAGATTTTGATACCGTATCATTTGTCATATTTTTCTCATTACCATTCTGAAATTTCACACTCTCAGTCCGTATATTTTCAAGGATATCATCAAAAACCACCGACGTTTTGTAAACTATTGAACGTAATTTATTCGGTTACGTAAAGCAGTGCAGTGATTACACCAACCCTGTAGATTGCAAATGTCCTGTTTTCTTTCCATTCGTACAAAAATGATTAGGCCTATAACATGCATGGTACATGTACCGGTACATTTAGTTTTGAACTAAAAATTTAGCTTGTTTGCATAAGACATGCCATCAGGAAGTATGGTCAATGTTCCAATTTACATCAGAGGAGGAAGTGACCCATAACACAGTCTTCCTTGCCTATCCCCCAGCCCCTCCCCCAACCCCAGTTTCAGGAATGTGCCCTACATGTATTTCCTCTGGCAACATGCACTGTACCCACCCCCCCCCCCCCCCCCCCCGGTACCTACATGTGTACATGTACACATCAGATTTGAACACACCTACTCAGATATTCCAACGGAGGCCCATTGTTACCATGAGTCGCCTTTTGTCGCGTCTTCAAGCCAAGAATGACAGGAACTTGTAAATTATCATTGACTGGGTCTTGCAATAATAATGCACTGCAGCCCAGGCCAATATAGTGCCCCTAATATGCAGTGTACAGCGGCTGTGCACACACACAGTATACACCAATACTTCATAGTGTAGGCCCATACATGTGTGCAGAATTCGCTGATACCGTAGTTGCCAGATAAAAGCTACCAACAATAATCTAGGGCTTCGTCAGCTTAGAAGACATGTGCATATTAAATAAAGGACCCCCAGCGAAGAGGGTGTGGCTGCTCAGTGGACTGTGTAGGTATACAAACTGCAGAGCAGCGTGTACTGTACCATGCAATCCACCTCGATTTAATCTCACCACGCTTACAAGTGCACTTTGTACACATGGCACTTGGACAATGCAATGCAATAACAGACAATAAACGTGGCCTGAACAAAAAATTCCAAAAGGCCATATTCACTGATCGGGTTTGATAACATGATTTTCACCAGGATGTTCTAATTCATGAATTTTGTGGTATAAAATGGAAACTACATATACTACTGAAGTTTATGTTACAAAGGAGTTGGTTTTACCATACTGTAGTGCCAAAATGTTGTTTGTACGTACAAGTTGTAAACACACGTATTCAGAAAAGCCCCACTCATTTGGAGTGGCCCAACACTTCATGAATTGACAAGAAAAACCAGACTGAAAGTGTTGATAGCAACAGTAACAAACACCACATTATTTTTTTTCATTTGTAAATTGGTACCTTTGTGGTATGGATGTACATGTATGGCAGAAAATGCCAACTGAAGGTGTTTTTTAAAATTGTTTGCAAACAATTGTTTTACCATTATTAAGGTTTTCTGGGGTCGATTTCACTAAAGTTTACGATTCTTCGTAACTCGAGATGCGATGGGTTACTGCTCCGTAACTCGTGTTTCGTCCTAAGAACAATTTCAAGAAACTTGCGATGGGTTTAACGATGCATATCTGCCATGACAACGCACCGTAAGCTACGATGAGACAATGGGTCATCGTAGTGTACATTTTGACCAACGATGGTCGTTGTTTTTGCCGTTTTTGGAAGATGAGATGAACTATGGCTCCCCAAAAGCTGATTGCCACTCTTGTTTGATTTAATGCTACGCGATATAAACAAGAGAAAATGTAAATTACAGTACCTACGATTTTAGCTGGGGACAAAGTGTCGCTTCAAAACTGTTCAGTGTCCGATGTTTTCACTGCAGCATGCATGCAAAAACACGAAACATATGCAGTTGGCCATCCATATACATTGTCTACGTCGGTCACAAAGACGTGTACATGTACGTACGCGTGGAATAAAAATTTGAATGATGCCACTGTGTTCTACACGCGTCCTACGCGCGACTTTAAAACGCGCAAAACAAATAGCGCTCACGCGCGCGCCACATTTAATGCGCGCGCTTGCACTACGCAGAACGGACACGGAGACTTTTTGAAGTCATGTAGCCGACGACCACTTTATTAAAAACTTAATTCAGAACAGCAAACAGCCTTAGAGTAATTATGCAAATAGCCCTAATCGATAATCGAACGCATCGCGCTTACGATAGGTTTGGTGAAATTCACCGCAGCACCCATCGTAGCCACGATCCATCGCAGCCGTACGATTCATCGTAAACTTATTATGGACCTTAACTTACGAAGAGTTTAGTGAAATCGACCCCTGAACTATTACATCATCTATGTGGCTGAAATTTCCACAAGGCAGTTTATCAACATTATTCTTTTGTTATGTAATGCTGTTGTTTCTGGCTGGAATTCATTTTTAAAAATAAATTTTCATCTGCAAATTAAATAATAGGCCTTTATCGGTAGGTGGGGACTTGGAAATCTGAAATGTCATCGCTCGCGTACTGGGTACCAGTACTTACTGTTGAAAAATAAGCTTTAAAACATCACAACATTGTTCAATTCAAACATTTTTAATGGATAATGAAAATATAGCATACTTTCCGACAATATGCATTTTTCAATTTTGTTTTTATTTGAGATTGCTTGTCCCAAAAAAGGTAGTTTGTGTTGCGAGACAGACTTGTGAAACCGATGACAGTTTGGGGAGATTGTTGTTTGTTTGTGCCAAATTTTATTGAAGAAAACATGTAATTTGCTTGTTGTTTTTAGCCCACAAAAATGATTCCTGGCTCCTTTTTGCAAACGTCGTCGAGTGCGTAGTCTTCATTCCAGGCGTAAATGTGTGCTATTCCACGTAGACAAAGACGTTGTGCACCTCACGTGTGCTAAATGTACATACTCCTGCTGCATTTAAACTTTCGTGACAAAGCTTTTAGTGCAAAACGATACAGCGTGTTGAACTAAGACTGATCACTGTGGGGGTGCTTCACACTACAGTACGTTGCATTTTTCGAGCTCTCTTTTTTAAGTTACACACATGCATATCTCGGCTACCGCTTGCTCAATTTACGCGATGAATGTAGTTTTTGAATTTACAGGAAATAATCTGTAATGTGAGATGACATTTTAAATCAAAATCTAACTTTTATTTTTTTCCTAAATCCCTACATGTACTTTAGGTTCCTGTAGACCTGCACAGTACATGCACATGTATCTGGTATTAAGGAAATACATTGTACGTACCAATTCTAATGTACACATGTAATTAATTCTGGCAACTTTCTACATGCAAGTCCAAATGAAAATTGTAAGCCATACATTTTTTGTAGAAATATCAGGAAATCCTGTACATGTACAGCACAAACACAAAAACAATGTCACATCTCCACGTACTTGCTTAATTCTAGCATAAACTGTCAACTAAAGCAAGATTACCTTATCATGGCCACTGCATTCGTCAAAGGTAGGCCTTCTTCAAACGACTATCTGGTATTGTATGCAATTTGCTTGTACAGTGGGAACTGCCAATGAAAGTGATACTGGATTTGATGCCAGTGCTGATATGATAATCATGGCCCTATGTAAATCATGATTAAAGGAAGATCAAAACATACACAATATATGTAGGCCTATACGTATCTGCTTTTAAGCCTAAATACAAAATATGCAATGGGCCAAAATCCTAATCAACCATCTGGAAAAACTTTACTCAAATGGAAGACGGAAGTACTTGTATTTACCGTACGGTAGTTCTAACAGGACAATGCAATGATTTCACCCGAGATGGATCTTCTTTGGAAGAAAACGATACATGTAGGCCTATTTAAATAAACGTGTGTGCACATGCATTTTTTTTATAAGAGTGCCTTTATGTGCACGAAACATGGCCTCTGACTTCATGTACCGTGGTATCATGGCTCTATTTTTCATGCAGTATATACGTAGACCCTTTGCAAGGGCGGCCATGACATGGGGCAATCACATTGTCATGCACGAGTACCGGTACATGTAGGTACTTTAATGGACCTACCGGTACACTGTACCATACATTGTATAAAAACTTGTCCTCAGTGATGGCCACTGATGCAAAGGCTCTAAAAGCCAAGGAACCAGCTGAAATAGGACAGTGGCTTTGCACAGTTTCTTGAAAGCATGGACAGAGTTTTTCATTTTCTCGGAATGTTCATAGATGAGGTACTGAGCTGACTTATACCGGTACACAGGTTGGTTTTCATACACATCCTCAATCACACATGGAGGTAACGCCATTTGTAACAGTTTTCCAATCCTGTAATTCACAGTATCTTTAATGTTGCACAACCAAACGTTCAATCTGGAAAAGTTGGCATGGTCAACACAGGATGGGAAGGAAGTGGTCAACTTCCACATGTTGTTTGTCACATGCCAGTATGAAAAAAAAAAACATTTGCAAGGGACTTCACACATATTACTAAGGCCATGGCCCCTACTGGCCCTACATGTACATTTAATCATGGGTCGAGTTTGAGCGGTCTGTTCTTGACACGCGAACAATGTTCTCGTGCCCGAATGACGGGTAAACGGCCAGCCTGAGAACACTGCACTCGGAACAAGATCACACACTACCTATCCACCAAGAACTAGTGACCATGATATTAAAGTTCTTTTGTAAGCTTTTTTTAACAGATTTACAGTATGCATTTTCTAATGACCAAACCAATAATCAAACAGTAACATGGCTGGAAATGAGGGTACCGACTCGTGTACAGGCCTTGACATTAACCAAGGCCACCAAGACCAATGGTCTTATGCTCTGCTGAGTTGGCCCCGATGCCCCTTCAAGATATACACCTTCTGTGGGCCAACTTGGCCAGCATGCCCTATCCTCTTAAATTTCACAAAGTTTGTAGACAAGTACGTATACATGTACATGTACGTGCACTAAAAGCCAGTATGCAATTGGAAAAGAGTTGGCTGTGGTTCTCCTCCAGTTGGCCTCAGTGCCCTTTGAAATTTGGACAAAAATCAAGGTCAAAGTGCAGGCCCCTTATTTTCAAAATGTCAAGGCCTGATGTACTCTACCAGTTGTCTACTGGAAGGGGAACTTTTGGTGTTTATAAAGGGCACTGGCATAAGTAAATTAAAAAGTTCATTGAAGGATTGCACAAAAAGGCATTACGAGCAAGACATGAGGCAACAGAGGAAAAGGGCTAAGGTTCTGTAAAATTCCAACCCTGAAGAAATCTGCCTGTAACTACCATAAATCAGAGCTTTCTAGAGATAAAATGGATTGAATCTTTATTCAAAAAATATACAGTCAAGCCTTGATAACCAGCATACTGATAATACATGTACAACATTTTGCTTATAACAAGGAAACTTTGAAATGTTTTCATTACTGATATTACAAGGTTCCTGTTATAACAAGGTCCTTGGAAAATCCCAAAGATCTTTTTATAAACAAGTTTACTGTGCATGTTCACAATGGGGGCGGTCGGGTTGGCGTACGGGTTCTTTCCTCGCTTTTCACCTCTGGCGTCCCGGGTTCGAATCCGGGGCGTGTATGTGGATTGGGTTTGCAGTCCCTACTTGACCGCGTGGGTTTTCCCCTGGGGCATTTCTCTGGGGGTTTTCCTCCCACTTCTAAAACTGCAACTCCTTCTTCGTTATCTCAAGTTGATAATATAGTATAGTTAAAGCTAAAACCGTATAGTTGATGGCATAAATGGCCTTAGTTGCCGAAGATGCCATAAAATATACAACAACAACATGTTCACAATGTGTAAGGACAGGACCTTTAAAGGCACAGGCTCGTCAGCAATGCGCGCCCGCCAAATTCGTGCTCGAAACACGCAGCTCCATGCCTTTGCTATGGAGCTGCGTATTGCGTGGCACACATTTGGCGGGCGCGCATTGCTGACGAGCCTGTGCCTTTAAAACCAGTGGTCGCTCTGAGAACAGCAACGCACCACTACATGTACGGTACCAAGAAATTATCTCTGGAGCGATCGAAAGCAAAAGGAAGGAAACACAATGTAACAGTCCACACAGGCCGGAAAAGATCAAATTATGAGTTCGCTGTGACATTGTTGAAATGCCTTGCAACAAGACACCAGGGATGAGAATTTGATTTTTAGTTTAATATAAGGTCATAACAGGGAGATTCAAGGCCACCATGGATTGTTTGTGATCAAGCTGGCAACATATTGGAAAATGTGCAGTTTTTGTTTCTACATGTAAAGGAGTTGGGTCGAGTATTCTGTATTGGAGTTCTTCCACGATAAAGAGGGCATTTTGGCAACAAAGACCATATTTTCCAGAAAATACCTTTGTCTGGTCTCAAAATAAAAGAAATAAGTTTCAGTTGTTCTGAAGAGATACATGTAACTTCCCAAAAAGGGTTACAAATAGTGTGACAACATGCTTTTCTAAAAACCCTGTGTACAAATTTCCAATATACGCTCGTAACCAGGACGGCCTAAAATGTAACACAAGTGTCCGTCCCGGTTACGAGCGTATATTGGAAATTTGTACACAGGGTTTTTATAAAAGGCATGTTGTCACACTATTTGTAACCCTTTTGGGCCTACAACATGTAAGTTATCTCTTCAGAACAACTTATAACTTATTTATTTTATTTTGAGACCAGACAAAGGTATTTCCTCGAAAATATAGTCTGTGTTGCCAAAATGCCCCCTTTACTGTGGAAAGACCAATTTTCATCTTAAAATGGAAATATGTAAACAAAATGTTGAATGCCTTGCACTATGAGCGTGTTTCTACATGTACTGCGATCACCGGCATTAAAAGAAGAGAAAACACTTGTGTTTGGAATTATCGTCATATTTAATAACAGATGTATTGCCCGGTGTACATGTACAAACCCTCATAGGAATCTTGAGCACTTGTTTTCAACGTCGGCAATGCAATTCAGAATGATAAACTTTGAAGCAGGCATGCAACTTTGTCATTACAAAAAAAAAGAGGAAAATACAAAAAAATTACAACTTTGTACAGTGTTTTTTAATTTTCAATGGGAGAGATGAGGAAACAAAAAAAGAGGAAATCAGCTGATCAGCTGAAAAGTTGCAAGCCTGTTGAAGCCAATGCGTATACATGTATGCGATGCGCCATAATTTTGAAAAGGAAAATGACGTCAACCATGCAATGATTGCATAGATTGAACGCTTGGTTTTTTTTACTCCAACCCACCGTGAACTTCGTGAAGTATGAACAATTTGCTGTGACCTGACTCACGCCCTCTCGAGTCCGAGCGAAACATGGCGACTTATTAAAGGTGATTTTTCACATGGTCAAAAGGGATACAGTTTGAAATAATAAGCACTGTTTCTGCGGCATCCGACTACTAAAAGGTGCGCTTTTGTTTCTATGATGGCATGCCGTTTGGGTCGAATAGCTAATAGCAGTGTGCGTACTATAATTGATGACGGCTATCAGACACATTATCTGAATGGGGCGAGCATTCAGACTAGTGTAAGCAAATCAGCGACGAACCTTTCAGCAAATCGTCCAGACCTGTTGGGCGAGCATCCCCCATCAAGTCTGGGTACGAGACTCACTACCATGACAGTTGCATGCATCCGTTTTGAACAGCGTCCTCATGCGGTAAGCATGGGGGGTTGGGTTAGTGTTTCCGCATGGGGGCACTGCTCAGCACGCCCGGACAAGATGTCGACTAGTGGAGAACAGTGCCCCCACTCCACCCCCTCCCCCTCCCCACATATGATTGTGTACAAACACAAAGCAAGTTTGACCGCATGAAAGGCCTCTGGAACCCCAACATCAAAAATGTCTTCCTTAAAGGAGTACTGTCATTAAAGACAAAGATGGCTTTAAAACAACCCCAAGTAGTGACTTGTTAGTGTACTGATTTTCATTTGGCATGTTTCCACATGGTTTATAAGTAAAACCAGGAAAAGGGGGCAAAATTACCCCGTTTCGTTGTAAATGGGCCGCGCCATGTTTTTATTCAAGCCCTGTTTTCGCGCTCCAATACCCCGAAGGACATGAGGTCACTCCGGCTGCGTTTGTATCGCTGGTACTTTGCACGGCCCTCTGGCAGCGAAGCTTTTCCGGCCGAACGAACGTTGTGTCGTGTGTACGTACCATGTGATCGACCACGGAATTTCCCAAACGAGCGCGGACGGCAAACAGCAGAAAAACGATGCAATTTCAGGACACAGAAAACATTGAAGGGATCATGTTCGAACCGGAGTTTACAGAAGAAGAACTACAAAACCACCATCAAAATATCAAAACATGTTGACAAAACCAACGCCGAAGAAGAGCGAGTCGGAAAAATTGCAGCGCGGCGTGCGTGGGTATGGTACCCTGTAGCTAGCTGTATGCAGCTAGCTAGCTACCTGTAGATCAGGCAGCCGCGCTGACGTCATGATGAAAAGCGCCCGCTAGCGGTAGATGGTGGAGAACGGCTGGCACAGAGGTTCGCTTTTAGTGTCATGGCGGCGCCCAGAAGTCATTTTTATTTCAATTTTTAAAAAGATGTATTCGTCATATGACAGAAATGAAACTCTATGTACAAAATGAGACAATTTTATCATCTTCTGACAGTACTCCTTTAAAGGTTTAGTGAAGTGAAAATTATCAACCAGCTGTTTTTATACACAAATCAAAAGATCAAAGTGTTGCAGACAAAGGGGCAAACTCAAATTTGTTTAAATTTCAGAAAGAAGTGACGTTTTCTTTACTTCAACATTTTCTTGACGGACGAGGGCGCTATTTATTGCTAGTCATGGAGGGAACTAAACCCACAGTTGAAAAACAAAGAAAGAACATTAAATTTCAAACAGTAACAGTGGCCCACTGATTCATTTTTGACCCAAACAAACTTGTTGGGATTGTTGCAAATTATGACATATTAAACAAACTCAGTAAACTGTTACAGATCATAACACCAAGAAGTCACTAAAAATTACAACAACCTTTGTACACAAGTCAATGGAGTTTTCCTCCGTTGTCCTGAGATGACATCACGGATTTGCTCATGAATATGGAAATTCTCATTTTCTGAAATTGACCGAAATGTGTAAAACACGCCCTCTACTATTATTATAATTAATAAAAACCCTATTTCACACTTTAATTGCGTTCAAGCAGAGAGACTTGAATCATTGATAAGCAGTTTGTGTGAGCACTGCCCATTCAAGCATAATATTGGTTGTTATCTTTGTGCATATCATTGGTGAGGCACTCTGTGCAGTCAAGCATGCACTGCATGCAGTCACGCTTGGCTGATTCTGCCACAGCAGCCAAAGTAAAGTGAAAAATTGATAAAGGAATGTCTTGATGTCCATTCAATTTGGTTATCCAAGGTTGCTGCTGTTAAAGCATACTGGTAAAGGGCAAGCGGGATGAGATGTTAAGTTGTAACCAGGTTCTGTTCATATTGTACCAGTATTGTACATTGTACATATTAGTACTGCCATATACACAAACAGTAAATTTCTACAGAGTTTAAAGGAAGTGCTGTCCACTGCTAAAAATCTTGTCCGGGTGCGCTGAGCAGTGCCCTTATGCCGTTATCGGTCGCTGATGCAATAGATATGTGTGGTACATGTAAGTGAACGATAATGACACCAGTGGCTAACGAAACATGTTTGGTGACTTTAAACCTAATTTTGGAATGACTTGGCTGTACTTTTGAAGTGTTTCAGAGGGATAAATTGATTATTTTGTCCAGGCGGCCGAGTTTTTTGTCCAGGCGGCAAATTGACGTCTGAAGAATTTTTTTATTTAATGCCCGGTTTACATTTTTCACCTGTCTTAAAGGAGTGTGACCAGATCACATTTTGACCCCACCATTTTTCCCATGGATGTTGAGATTTTGATACCATGATAATATCATTTGTCATATTTTTCTCATTACCATTCTGAGATTTCGCGTTCTCAATGAGTATCTTTTCAAGGATATCGTCAAAAAAGCATCGATGTTTTGTAAACTAATTTATCCGGTTCCATAAAGCAGTGCAGTAATTACGGTACACCAACCTTTTTGCTTCCACATCCAAATTGAAATTGCAAATTTCCTGTTTTCTTCCCATGGATAGTATTTTTGGGAGGTATTTTACAAGATTGATTAGGTTTTAAAACGAAATCCATTTTCTGGAAAAATCTGAAAACTAATTGTGAGCATGTAGCTCAGATTTATCTGCCAGTCCTGCCGTCTCTTCTGTCAGACTTTTTATCATAAACATTAAAGTACCTAAAATATATGCCAAACGTTCAAATATTTTGTGCATCACTGTATGGCCCTCAACCCCAATAATCATACACCAAACATTATCCCATGAACAACCACCAAGTCATTGACAAGATTCTACACGACACACAGCATGATTCCCACGATACAGTATCCTCCAATGCACCCTGGCCCAATATCACTCATTAGCATTGCCACCAGTAGATGCAAGTCACATAATAAGCCCATTATTTTCCATGAGGCCAATTTGGCAGTTCTTGTTTTCTCCAAGGATGATGCCTTAATGAGACTAACTACAGTGTATCATCTGCTCCAATCGTCATACAACATACTAGTATAAAACATGTAATTGATATGTGCACTGCTGGGAAACTATGCATGAAAATCATACAGTGACATGTACTTGCTGAAACACGGTAAAAGATGTACCATTATAAAATTGTTTTTGTGGATATATTGAGGGATCCCAAAAGTTTCTACAAAAATAAACATTTTCTGTACATGTACCTGCAAAAGGAACACATAAATAAACGTACATGTATGCATACTGCTGGCAGTTGCACATACATGTACATACGTGTATTGTAAACATACATGAACATCATCTTTTTTGTTTTGAAGAGTTGATCGAGTAGCTGACCATGGCTTCAGACCTTGCATACAAAACAAATAGATTGGCCGAAACAAATTCTTAAGCGTGTTTTTTCCAAATAAATCTTGAATTCTTTTCAAAAAAATGTTTGTATTTCTAGATCTAATCTACATATATACATGCACTTATGCTCATATACTTTTCCCGAAGGTACCGGTACTGTCCACCCCTCTAGGCTCTACCAGTACCACAATGTTCCTGTAATTTAGTCAAGTTCTTTCACATCAAATGAACAAACTAAAATTTTCAGATAGCATCAATTTACAAGTCGGCCATCAATAATTTTTTCTTAAAATAATTTTTTCTTAAATATTTTTTTCTTAAAAATCAGCCATCGCGGTAAATGCAGATAAAATAGAAAAACCAACATTTAGGCGAACACTGGGAAAAATAGACCTGTTCGGGGTTTTTCGCACACAATGGAATTAGCATACTCATTTAGTTTTGGTACAGCAGACCTTTGACATATTTAATATGGACTGGTTCCTTATCCTAGCGCTATATTGCGGAATGCCATCTACTCGGGAACTAAACTATACATGTCAAAGGTCCGCTATGATGCTAAATTGTGTGCGAAAAACCCCAAACAGGTCGATTGGAATTTCTTTAGCCACCGTCTTAAATTTTGTAGACGAGGTTATTCTAGCATGTCTAAGTATTTAATTTAATATATTCTTTCACATAATTTTATCTAATAAAAGTAACAACCCCAAATATTAAGTTTAAATGAGAATGATCATCTTTGCAACACTAAAAAATAATTAGGGCCCAAAAGCAAAAACTGCAGCAGTAGGCCTACCACTTCTTAAAAATAGGTACAAATTTCTTACCCTTTCTTACACCACATTAAGAATCATCATTCATCACTCAACCAACGAAACAAATACAACAAAATTATTTAACTTAAACAACATGTCCCATCGAATTGTTTAATGGCACTCGCGACCTGCCGCGCCGGCCGGTTGGCTGGCCGACAGAGTTCATTTCACCAGAAACAACCGTGGTCGTGCACGGTGGACCAGATTTGGGCGGGCTTTGCGGTTGAAACAAACAACTGAAATTAGGCCACAAGATGAAAAGGGCCCCCAATTTTGGACTCACCTTGATCAATGTAGCCGAACAAAGACACCGCTGACTCTAGCCAACGGCCACACGGTGTGCTGTGTGGGGTATGTCGGTGTTATTTTCGGGGGTGAAACGTCGGCACCACCACGGCGGTTTATGTAGTTTTCTCTACGTGGACGAGTTGGCCGCCAATGAGCACTACCACAACACACACACCAACTATCTTCCAACGGTGCACTGGTCCCAACTATCTTCTCGAACACCCGACTTCTATCTTCTTCTTTATCCTCTCTCCTGGAAACGAAAACGACAGTCGAGGAATGGCTATCGCTCCACTGGGGCACAGTCATGAATATTCTTCCACGGTCCCACGCATACAAGTGGGTCAGAGCCACGGTGGTGGCTAAGAAAAAAGCAAGAAAAGCAGAGGGTCGGTGGAGCGGATTTATTGCTCTCACGTACGTTGTATTATAGCGCTGGTACTAAAACCTCATTTGGTATGCCGAAGCAATTGCTGCATGCGGTGCGCACGCTGTGTGTATTATGCATGCACTCAATGCGCTATGTGCACATGTTGCAAAGATTATCTACGGTGTTTTCAAAAGACCACGAAGAAATATTTTATATAACCAGATCAATTTGACCCAACAAAGTTAGGAGTATACAAAAACAGATGATCATTTTTAATCAAAAAAATAATACTCAAATAGAAGTGAAGTGTGTCAAGCTGTCGAATGCAATGGGGTACCGTGGCCGAGTGGTATGGGTCATTGACTCGCAATCATAGGTGAAAACCTGGGGTTGCGGGTTCGAATCCGGCTGCGGTACCTGTGCCCTTTTTTAAACAATGGCAACCTCATGTGAAAGAAACTGGGCCCCTGACTACCGTGGTATGGCTCCGTTGACCATGCAGCACAGTAGCCAGAGAATTACCAGCCTAAATAGGACGGTAGCTTTGCATAATTTCTTGAAAGTATGAACACGGTTTTTCATTGTTTTCTCGGAACATGGATGGGGTACTGTACTATACACAGATTCGTTTTTACACATCTTCGCCTCAATCACACTGACAACAGTTTTTAATGTAAAGACGAGACTCGAAGACAGACTTTGGAGACACTTGGTGGCAGCAAATATAACGGTCCCCAACGTGATCAGCCCACTATTGTTTGCATTATTCTGAGCGTGCGCACTTTAGCGCAAGAGTGACGCAAACAATAGCAGACTCCAAAGTCTCCCTTTATCAAAATCGTAGGCCGACTAAAAATGCCTTTTTTTGCACGCTGCTGAAGCTGTGAAAAGATCACAGATTATTTTTAACGTGTCTTACGTGCGGATATTTTCGCACAAGTTTACCAAATGACGTAGCGCAGTTTAAAACGGCATCTTGTCGCTACCTATTTATCAAGTGGCATTAATGGGACACCGTAGGACACGGTTGGGCGAGCACCGGTTTGACCCCAGTTCGTTTTTTTCCACCAGGCCTGGCTGGGCGGTAAATCAACGCGTCCGTTGTATTAAAAACATCCTAAATTTAGATTCGGGACTAAATTCCCCTCCCCAACCCCTCTTCCGTTCACCGAGACGGGACGACGAGGGCAAGTCCCGATCATTTACTTGTAAAAAGCATCAGCATTTTTCGCGGAACAGTGCATTTCGATTGTTTTCTTTTAATTTGAGGTTTATTGGATTATCTGATAGTTTCGACTTTTTCGCAAGATATTTAAAAAAAATACAAAACAGTAGCAAAACTACCCGCTTTTTTCAGTTAAAATATAAGGGGGTAATTCTCTTGATCAGTAAGGCAACAGACGGCTTTTATAAAAGCAGAATTAAAATGTTCATATTTTCTCATTTTAATACCGCTGACAACTTTGCCCAGCGACCGCGACTTCACGGAAAACCGGGCGCAAAATTTATCCCATCACAAAAACATTCCTTTTGCCATTGTTAGGTTGAGCATATAATCCAGGGTTTGTTTTATTAGGAAAAAAGTACAAAGTCATTTGACACTGTCTTGTATATGCTCCACTGAGTAAGTGACCTTAGGCCTATACATACACTTGCGACATTTTTGGTTTTCCTTCATCCATGCATGCTATTAAAGAGGCAGGCAGTTTAGTATTATTTCTTCGGTTCTTCCCTGTGAAATCAGACATAAATGGCAACAACGCACGACGTTGGCATAATCTCTTTTGCCGTCCATATAGTGTGGTTTCAGAGAAAAGTGCGATTTCGCAACATTTCAGATGCTATTGTAGGGACCTGACTTTGATAATCACGATTTTGAACTTTTTTTCCGGAACGCAAACATTTGAATAGTCGATGTTTTGATGTCATAATACCTCAGCTCGGATGCATCCGTTCTAAAACTTTAGACAAAAACAAGTGATGAAAACCCATATCTGTGGACTCCATAAATAGCGCCATCTATCGACAGTTATTTGTTCTTAGGGGGAAAAACCAAGGAAGTTTTTCATACCTCATAACTCAACTGCATGGTAGAGCATCTGCCCGGTGTATCAGAGGTCTTGGGTTCAAATCCCATTGAGGACCAGTCTCAACCATATGATTTTACTCCCACCCCATGATTGATTATGCAGTATACCAAACATTGCTTTTCGATGTACATGTATTAATATTGTAATCATTTATCAAAAAATATATGGTTAAAAAACGCAAATTAATACTATGACCGAAAGATCAAGAAAGTTGGGAGATGTAAGATATTTTGTCGGAGGGTATAGCGTTAATGAATACCACTTGTGGCAAGGCTGACGGTACCATTCTCCGTATAAGAGCCACTGGGGAAGGGTGCGCCACCCTGCTTGAAGTGCTTTTCTGGTAGGCTACACAAGACGCGCAGGTCCAGAGTTCAGATCATCCAATCATGTTGAAAATTCAACAAAATTGGTTTTCTGATATCCCTTTTGAATTTTGCCAGAAAATGTCACTGTGACATTTCATTAGTTTTAGAATCACTTTTCAACTCAGGTTTTCTCGGACAATATTAAGGAAATCACTGAAGTGGAACAATCTTGAAAACGATTCCACAGTGATTGGTGCAGTGATCAGTGTCTGGCCTTGTTTATTATTCAACTCTTCTGTTGAGTAAAAAAAAAAAAAATCTTTTTTAAAATAGTTTTTATTGATTGTGAGTATTTATCTTAATTTGTTTGATAAATACCCTTTTGTGATAAATACTTCTCATTAGAAGTTGTGCGCGCAAGACGGAACCGTCAGCTCGGGCGTCCTACACGCGCGCGTGCAAATGTGTGCTCGCGCGCGCCGCCGCGACGTCACCGGCACCGTGCACCGGTTTTAGTTCAATCCAAAATGGCGGATGTGAAGGCACTTGAACACGCTACATTGAAGGTATTTTGCAGAATTTAACCAGACAAGACGTTTAAAATAACTGTGAATTGTATGTGACTTAGTGTTTAACACACCTGGATGAAAGTGAGATGTTTTAGGATAAAATCGGTTGTCAATAAAACCGCGAAATATTGGCTTAGAATCTGACACGAAATCTTCCGTCGGCGATGTGTGCTTCAGTCTAGACAGTGTCGATGACAATGTGGGCGGAGCATGCAAGTGGGCGGGACCATCATAACACGAGGACTCGGGGGAGAGTGGGACCTCGCAGTGCCCATGCAAAGCGAGTTTGGATCAAAATCAAGAATAAAAACCTATGTCAAATCTAACATTTTAAAACTGAAATTAAGGGTTTTTATCGTTAAAAAAAAGAAAAATTCAAAGAATCCGACTGCTGCAGTGCTGAACTCAGGGGCGGTATTTAATTCAATACTTAAATTAAGTAAAAACTTTACTTAGTATTTGGCTTGGCTAAGAAAATGACCTATTTCGTATTCAAAGCCTTCTAAGAATTTTACTTTAGTAAGTCAAATACTTAGATAAATTGTGACGTTACAAATGAACGCAGAGCGCAGAACTCCGTAAACAGCCAATCGAATACAGCGTGGGACGCGCTATGAACCGCGCCTTCACATAAGCGTTTTTCTCACGCAAAACGCACAACACGCGCACCAAAACAAAACCGGTCTAAACCGGTTGCAGTATGCGTGTGATGTATGTAAAAAGAGGGCGCTATTCACAATTAAGTTTTGTACACAAGGTCTGAAGCCATGATGAACTGCTTAATTCTTAACCTTTTAATGACGTCAACTTTTGTCTATTGTGTTCTCTTTCAGGTACCCTACGAAACACTGAATAAAAAGTTCCGTAATTGCCAGAAGACAATTGACCGAGAAGTGTCGCATGTTATGCAGGTATAGTGGCCATATGACCTCGTCTAAAGCCCGGGTTGAATTCCATATCTGGCCAATATAAAGAATTTTTATTTTTATCTAACTATTACATATAAGCCGTGAAAAACTGCTAGCGTGATCATGAAAACACAATTAGGATGAAAAAAATTCAATATTTTTAAAACGGAGATTTTCTTCTCAACTTGACACTTTAGATTTGTCCTCAGATTGCAGGCAGTGGCCAGATATAAAATCCTTTCCATGTCCATGTGTGATGTCAGTTACATGTTGTTGTTAACAGATTAACTATTATGTATTGTTGCTTCTTGTTTTAATTTGAAGGTACACAGCGAATTAGAGAAATGCTTTGAGAACACAACAACAACAGTAGGTACCGTCGTCAACATTCTGGATTCCATGGTGGACAAGCTGAGCGCACTGAAGAGAAAGGTACTTGGCGATGTTACGCCCCAACTATGCCATAGGTCCCAACTCATTGTTGGGGCTTCCCCAACAATAAGTTAGGACTGTCCCAACGATAGTTGGGCCATCTCCAACTTATTGTTCGGAAAGACTGAACAATACAGTCAGATCTTTGGCATAGTTGGGGCATAAAGCGGGCCTCCCACTGTGCCACAAATTTCCTACGAATTGGTACGATTATCGGAGACTGCCTATAGACTCTACACACAATCGTACCCAATCGTAGCTAATTCGTGGCAAAAATCACACAGTGGGAGGCCCGCTTAACATCCGTGTTGTAATGACTTAAACTTGAGGTCGATTCGATTTGAGTCCTTTTACTGACTTGATTTGACTTGAGTCTCCAACCTCAAATGACTTGACTTGGACTGAAGATACTGTTACAAATTACCTTGACTTGGACTCGAGTCACTGATATAAATGCCTTGACTTGATTCAGACTTAAACATTTTTTTTGCTCAAGTATGCCTAAAAAGACATAAAATATTATTTTAGGATAAAATTGCAATGCAGTAGCTAATTTTTGCCTTTTGGGGATAAAATAATATTTCAGGAATATTAAACAGACACCTAAGTTTATTTTACGGCTGTGACTTCTTGACGTCACCAGATTTGACCAACATGCCGAACTTGACTTGACATTTACGTCAAATGACTTGACTTGGGACTCAAAGACAGTTCAACTTGGGACTCAAGAGCAGTTTGACTTGACTTGGGACTCGAAGACAGTCTGACTTGACTTGGGACTCGAAGGCAGTTTGACTTGACTTGGGACTCGAAGGCAGTTTGTCTTGACTTGGGACTCAAAAGCAATTTTACTTGACTTGGGACTCAAAGGCAGGGCCACTTGACGTGAGATACGAGCAGAGTTAATAATTATTAATCTGAATCTAGTTTCTATTCCATAACAATTCCACTCATTTTGTCCTTTCCAACTTAATTTCTCTGCAAGGCCAACGAGGCCATCACACAAGAAGGGGAAAGTGCGCGTGTGGTCAAGCGACGTCTAGAACACCTCAAGGAATATGAGGGATCAACTGGGGTCGCTCTAGCCTATTGGAAGAAGAAAAGAGTCGACCGTATGCTAGTAGAATACTTCCTAAGAGCGGGTTACTATGAAACGGCAGTCAAGTGTGCTAGACATTCAAATATAGAGGCAAGTATGGACAATCTTTAGGGAAGAATTATTCAACATCTGGGCCCAATTTCATAGCTCTAGCTGCTTAAGCGCTAGCTGAAAACCTCAGCTTACTGTAGCAGAAAAGTTGTGCTAACATTAAGGCTATTTCACGGCCGCGGCGTGCTTAAGCATGCGCGCACTTGGAAACCGCCATTGTTGCGTCACTATCTTAAGCAAAATTTGGCTCTGCGGTTAAGGCAGGTTTTCAGTTGCTTACCGTTAACAATGTCTATGAAATAGCCCGACGCTCGGTTAACGGAAAATGGGCTGTTAAACAGCTCTATGAAATTTGGCCCAGATCTGGTGTTTCAAAATAACATGAAATGTCTGTCAACCAAAATTTCAAGTGACCTGAAGTAACCATATCTCTACAGATTTTGAACCAGTGTACATTAGGCTTGGGTGACTCCAGCATTTTCGGAATCGACTCCGATTCCAAAAAGAATCGTGATTTTATTCGGAATCGATTCCATTATTCGCAGGAAAACATTAAATATACTGAGTGCATTTAATTGGCAATACTGCATATCGTTCTTGGCACTAAGCGGCAAAAATGATGCCTGTGCCACACACGGATTCCCTAACGGTACCGAATCCTCCAATTTGTACACATTTTTCCACAGAACCAAGGGGGTTAGGGTAATGTAGAAATGATCAGAGGCTAAATACTCTTTCAGAAGTTAAGTGTTTTGGCTTCGAAATTACAAGGTAATTTCTGGAATTGGCAAGCTATCAAATATAGATGAAGGAGAATCGATTCCTGAAAAATCTGGAATCGCGATTCCGATTTCAAAAGTGGAACCGAATCTACTTGACTCCGGCTTGGAATCGCCCAAGCCTAGTGTACACCATGCATTCTGATAATTGGGATCTGTAGCAGTGCTTTAAACACCTTTTAGCAGGGTCATTGTTTTAGTTACATGCCTTTACTTGAATGTTGCAAAGCCAGTTGAAATGCTTTTTTATTTCTCATGAAATTTGTCCATTGTTTTAGGATCTTACAAATATAGAGCTTTTCCTTGTTGCCAAAGACGTAGAGGAATCACTACTAAGACGAGAGACGTCGTTGTGTCTAAATTGGTGCCATGACAACAAATCAAAACTTAGGAAAATTAAGGTGAGCAATCTGGTTATTATAAATTCTGTCATATTATAAAAATAATAATGTTCAATGGTACCAATATTTTTATTAGTTATAAGACTTCCATTCAACAAGGTGAAGCCAATTTGAATGGAACATTTCAACAAATGAAAATATTTGTACCGTTGAACAGTCAACGAAATGATTTAGCAGGCCTGGTCACACATGCACGTCGAGTGCCAAGCGTCTGGCAAACGTTTTTCGACACACCGCTAAAAAACCACACTGCATGTCGGATGCTTGACCTTCGACATTTGACACTTAACGTGCGCATGCAACCAGGCCATCGGGGCGTCCCCCAGCTTCATTCGATCTTCGTTAAGTGAGATGTGAACGCATGCTTCATTAACTAACAATGATTAACTAATCTCCGTTGAACGAAGCGATTTCCCTAATGAGAACAAGGTCAATGTCACAGCAAGCAATATCATTGTTCATACAAGTATAGACCGTATCGAATAGCCGCCATTTCGTGGGGCAGTTTCCTTGTTCGTTGAGGACATGCATGGTTGCACATATTGTGCTTCCATTGTTGAACGGTTTAAGTAACAAAAGGTGCCCCACGAAATGGCGGCTATTCGATACGGTCTATAGCCTTACTGTTTTGCCAATATGGCGGTACCATGCATTTAGCGAATAACTTGGACTAGTAGCCCTGTGCCATACGGCACTACTTGCATTGTGCGTACCACTGCTAGTCTCATGAAAATAAGTGAAAACGTTGAGTTAGCCTCCACCTCGTAGGTTTACACACACTTCGCTGGCAATGTTTGTCATCCAGTCCCATGATTCTTTACGAATGCGCTCAAGGTGAATTTGTAGTTTGCATGAGACTAGAATGGTCTTTACTAAACAACTTGGATTATTTAATTTCAGAGTACCCTAGAATTCAACCTGCGAACCCAGGAATTCATCGAGCTGATTCTCTTAAACAAACGTGTTGAGGCGGTGCGCCATGCTCGTAAGTTCTTCAGCTCGCTAGAGGGAGAGCAGCTAGCCGAAGTCCAAAGGGTTATGGGATTGCTAGCGTTCCCAACGGACACTGATGTGTCACAGTATAAGGTGAGTTTGGCTCAACAGCAGTTTGTTGTTTAAAGGCCCTGTAGATTATCTGTTTTTGAGCGATTCTGCGAATAAAACCATTATAAATCAAAAGAAAAACATCAACAAACTCATCCGAAGAAATTTCAGTTTTGTCAAATGTACCATGTTTACAAAAAGCATGAAAATCCATATGCGTTTTCCTGGTCTTGGCGGGGTGTTTCAAATATTCGTTCTCAGTTGATCGGGTACTATGTGGATTGCGTCATGCACTCTGTGGCGCACATCATATACTGCGTGTGCGCGCGATCCATAAAAATGCATCGCGTTGGAACACGCACACGCAGTACATAGCGCCCATGCATTTTGGACCGCGTAGATGCGAACCAAAAATAAGTAAATCGTTTGCAAACGATCTTAATAATTTCATCTTTACGGATTATTTTCTGGTAAAATTATACCATTTTGAGCGGAAACCTTTCATTGGGTAGTTGCTATTAATTCAATCTTTACTTTCATCATTTTTCCCCTGTACACTCGTCGATTACTTTTTAAGGTCATTGCAAATGATACACTGTGCCTTTATAGCCTGTATACAGGATTTGCAATGTCCTTAAATTGTAACCCACTATTTGACCGGGAAAACGTCACTCGTATGGAAGATGGAAGTGGTTTCAACTTCCCAGTGCAGTGATTCCGCCCACGATTAGCTAGCCCTGGGACCAAGGGCCTATAATCTTAACCATGCCCCTCATTGCAGTCAATATTTGTATAACATGTACCATGCTTCTGCTACAGAGTATTCAAGCTGTTCAAGGCTTTTTGTGATCCATAACTTTTTGTGATCCAGGAATTACTAGACGGTCACCGTTGGCAGCAAATTGTAGATCAATTCCGAGAAGAGAACTACAAGTTGTATCAGCTGAACAACACTCCTGTCCTGACAGTCTCGCTAGAGGCTGGACTTGCTGCAATGAAAACACCGTATCCTTTGCCATTCATCAAAGTCATTTCTGCAGAATACAAAGGTTTTAATGCCAAATTCATAAATACCCGTTTACACATCCCTATTGGCTGAAAGCCCTATTGGCTGAGAGCCAGTCTTAAACAAACGATAAAGGCCCGGCCAGTCTTAAACACTTTTTAGCCTGGCCCGCGCACAGAAACTGCACTCGCCCAGAAGCAAGAGGCATGCACTGTAACAAAAATTAAGTGCTCAGTCTTGTGCGTACACGTACAACATGCCTGCAATACGCATAAAGCGCGCGATCGGAAAAAAACAACTCGACGCACAGCAGTTTGAACGAACGCGATGTAGGAAAGTACATGGCAAAACAGCAAGGTAATTTTTGTGAGTTTTACTGATATGTAAAAAGTATTTATGGCCAGTCTTAATATTTTTTTCAAAACGGCCGCATAATTCGGTGCAAGAAGTTGCAGTCAAATTTTGGGGTCTGATCCAGGACCAACATTGATCTCGAGTTGTGATCCAGAGCTGATCCCGAGCTTGGTATTTGACCCCGAGCTCGGGATCAAGTGTATAACACGGTGTATGGCCCAAATAGTTTACTTCTTATTTATCCTGGAGATTTAGGAAAGAACTTTACAGGACATAAACAGTATTAAAAGTAAATAGTATAGTTCACTAAAGTGTGACACCAGTTGCCAGGGTAACTGGGTCTAAACATTCACTGGTAATCTAAAACATCCATTGCTAAAGCGCAGGGAAACAGCTCACTGGTTTTAGTGTAGAGCCAGTAACCTTGGCAACTAGTTGCAACTAGTGGCACTAGTCATTTAGCATTAGTATGATCGCATCATTTGTTGAAATAATTTGAATTTTGTTGAGTTTATTTCCATAACATCATCAATTACCCACAGGCAATGTTACAGTGATAGTAACAAGAATGCCGATTGCCCAGTATGCAGTAAGAATCTCAACGAATTAGCGAGAAATCTTCCGTATGCACACTGCGCCCAGTCTAGACTAGTCTGCTCAATATCAGGTATGTACATGTTAACACCTCAACCTAACTTGAGATGAGAAAAAAATTGTATGGGCCTTATCAGGATTCGAGCCCGAAACCTCTGACTCACTGGGCTGATGCTCTACAAGCTGAGCTATGAGGCACAGTAGTGTAGTCCCTCAAACTTTGAACTTATGGACTCGAAGGCAGTTTGACTTGATTTGAGACTCGAGGGCAGTTTGACTTGACTTGGGACTCGAAGGCAGTTTGACTGGACTTGGGACCCAAAGGCAGTTTGACTTGACTTGGGACTCGATGGCAATTTGACTCAATTTGGGACTCAAAGGCAGTTTGACTTGACTTGGGACTCAGAGGCAGTTTGACTTGAGACTCAAAGGCCATTTGACTTGACTTTGTCAGCCAACAGTTGCGAAAGAAAAGATTGAAACCTTTCATATTTACTTTACCAGGCAATATAATGAATGAACACAACCCACCCATGATGCTTCCTAACGGCTACGTGTATGGAGAATCGGTAAGTTTTGTTTACTCCCTTTCATTTATTTTCATGTTTTAGTTCGGTTAGTTTAGTTCAAAACTTTTTACATAGTGCAATTTTTGTCTGTCGACATTTCAATACACTTTAACTGCCTGACCATTGAGATATCGTCGGCCAAGCCAAAAACGCCGGGAAGAATCCCATCTCTTTGCAAACGAAAGCTCTGGGATTTATGGCTTTATATCCAATAAGGGCAAAAGTACCTTGAGTGGTTTCGAACCTGCAACCTGAGTATGCTTCCACCTGCGGTTTGCAAGTCAGTGACCTAACCACTTGGCCATTCTATAATGGCCCTCAATACTATACAAAAGTATGCTTTTTAAAGTATCACTTAAAAACTTGTAAAGACAGCCATTTTTTGGCAGTTTCTCGTAAAAGTGTACATTTTGCAATTATTTAGGGTGAAAACAAGTGATTATCTTTCAACGACTGATATAAATTGGAAAATGATTGTTAGAAAAAAAATAAACCAATTAAGATATGATTTTCAGAGTTTTAATGTGACTTTCAACCTAGAAATTGTTAGGTGCAGTTTTCTTTATCAAGTTTCTGGATTGTTACTTTTTCAAAGCAATCATAATTTGTTTTGCAGTCCCTAAAGAACATGGCTGCTGAAAACAATGGTGTTGTGATCTGCCCCAAGACGAAAGAGAAGTTCACAATAGACCAGACAGAGAAGGTTTTCATTATGTGAGATAGCACAGGCGCCATGGAAACCAGCCAGTGTCGAAACGAGCAGGGTTTGAAAGGTTCAAAAAATAATTTGTGCAAAACCAGATAGCTTCTGTACGGTACTAGGACACAGAGGCTTTCCGGGGTAAACAAAAAACCTAAACTGAACTAGAAATGAATAGACCGATCCAGTAAGCTCCGCCCATTTAGAAATTGCCACGCGACACATGTGAGGCATGTGTGCAGTGGCCGGGCGTCAGCGTCCGCGCCCTGGTCAGCGCGTATTGAAACACGCACACGCACACAGAAACTGCACGCTCGAAAGCAAAATGTGCACTTAAGTATCCGGTCGTGTGCGTGCACGTACAACACGCCTGCCTTACGCGTAACGCGCGCGATCGAACAAAAACATCTCAACACGCATCTAGAACGCAGTGAATGCACAACATAGCAAAACGACAAGCTAATTTTGGTGAGTTTTTCCCATTTACACAAAAACACATTGATGAAGGGATTAAAAGTAGGTTTGGATAGTCTTATACAATCCGTTTTAAACCGGCTAGGGTCCTCTGCGCTGATAAAAATTATGTTTATGGTGTTTGTGCTGCATTTCGCCGTAGCTCTGTGCACACAATTTTGAGGACTCAGGTAGCCAAAATGGTGATCTAATTTTTGGCTACCTGAACCTGAGGCTGTGATTGGTCAATTCCAAAATGGGTGGAGCTTACTGGATCGGTCTATTGCAAAGACTCGTACCCTGTTCACATTAGGCTTCAGGGAAATGGCTTTGTTTGAAGAAGATTTGACGATGATTCCATGAAGAGATTTCCTGATAAACATTGCCTACTTATTTGCCACAAATTTAAATCTCTTCATTCGATGAAGCAAATAGCTTTATTTAACAAAAAGATTGCTTAATTTGAAGAAAGAAATTTGTAATTTGAATGTTCTCTTTGTCCGACGAAACAATTTGGCAGGCTGGTCACACGTGCTTGTCGAGTGTCTGGCAAGTGTTTTTTTTGAAAACCACCTAGAGTGTCGGATAACAACCACGCTATTTGATCTTCGTTAGCAGTTGCCTAATGTGAACTGAACGGTACCAGTACCTTTGTTCGATCTTTGCTAAGTGAGGTGTGAATGCATACTTCATTAACTAACGATGTTTAACTAATCCTCATCAAACGAACTAATTTCCTGAATGTGAACAGCATCTCGAACATTGCAGAAAAGTTGCTTCCTATTCCCAGTACCCAACCATGTAAAATGAGTTTAATGTCGCACAGTCTCGAGTTATCACGTCCAGTAATCAGCAGTGGATCTAGGCCCATTATAATGGACGCCCTGGGAAGTACACCAGGTACCGCTCAGACCGGTCCCAAAAACTCGGCCTAGACTGCATGAAATCCAACTCATTTCTCACGGTCGAGTCACAAATGTTCTTCTAGTTGCCATACTCACTTAGGGGTTAAGTGTACCACCCATACCATGCACTCGATTTTAAAATGCGTCGTTGTATCACAAACTGTATAATGTTTTGTGCTGCAATCAAAAACATAGTAAAGAAAACTAGTAATTAAATTAATTTAAAGGCACAGGCCCGTCAGCAATGCGCGCGTGCCAAATTCGTGTCACAAAATACGCAGCTCTATAGCAAAGGCATAAGGCTGCGTATTTCGTGGCACGGATTTGGCGCGAACGCATTGCTGACGAGCCTTTGCCTTTAATAATGTCACATTAGTAATGTTTTCTTAAACACACTGTCAATTTTCCCAAAAAAAATTATCTGCAGGAGTAATCGAAAACCACAACTTAACTCAACTACTTAAGACTCCCCACAACACTGTTCCATTGCCTATAACGATGCCAGTCCACTTTGGTCCAATTACGGGCTATGACTTGTGGTGAATATATGCTCTTGTCCGGTTGTCCCTCTAGCGAGCTTTTTCAAAACTAGAAATCTAGAACAGAGACCCAAAAAATAAACTACCATAAAAAAAAGTAAGCATTGCAATATTAGATTGTGGCAAAAATTTAAAATGCATTTCCTTGTCAGCTTAACCTTATGCCGAAGTTATATGGATTAAAAAGAAAAAAAATTGTCAAAAAGGCAGAAAGAATAATACCTTAATCATAACTTTCTATTGGGAAATTTGACCATTTAGGTGCTTCTATCAAATATTTCCTTTTGCAAGTTTGTTCTAAACTGTTGATTTTTTTTTATCAGTTGTGTTAAGATTAGTTTTATCCCATTTAAGAATGTTATGACATTTTTCCTGTTGATTGTATCATTATTTTTCTTACTTTTTAATTGCACTAAAAATGTCTTTTCAAGTATTCTTAATTATAATGGCCAGTTTTGTTAAATTTGTAGGTTGTTTGTCAATTTAAGGAATACAATGTATACCCACATAAAGCCGCCCTTCCACATATCCATTTTTCATCCATCTTGCACGTGCATTGCATTTGTGTCTGAACTGCTCCACAGACCGATACAGACGGACGAACAACGGACCTATGGAAAGGAGCCTTGAAGGCACAAGCTCGTCAATGCGCGCGTGAGGCCAAATTCGTGTCACGTAATACGCAGCTCCATGCCTTTGCTATGGAGCTGCGTATTTTGTGGCACGAATTTGGCCCCACGCGCGCATTGACGAGCCTCTGCCTTTATTACTGTTTATTTCCTGCACATCTTTACCCAGATTAAACATTTTATTATAACTAGGCAATTTCACCAGTCAAGTGCAAAAATGTTCTCAGTACCATGTCTATGCGAATGTACAAAAGCCTCTCAATCGTGGCATTTGGAAGTACAACAAAGTCAGTGGGAGATTTTGAGACGCTTGGTTCCACGTGACCAGTCCAGTATTAGGGGCATTCGAGATGCTCACCCCGTGTAACACCAGCTTACACCGGAATGTTCTTTTAGCCATCACGTGATACATGAGTCTGCCTCGGTGGCAGCCACCACTGCCTGAGCTAGCGGCAGGGTCTATGGTGTAAGGCTCTGTGTAATGATGTCACCGAGTAGTAAAACATGGCGGACAGTTTGGAATCGCGACGCGAGTACGAATAAAAACGCAGATTTATGACACAAAATAGGAGCGAATAGGGCTGTAAATTTGCTTATGCATGTCGATGCCCATTTTGCTGTGGGCATTGACAAATTTTATTGCGGTACTTTTAGGGCAACTAATTCTGCGTGGCGCTGGCTTCATTTTTCCCTCGCGAGTCGAATGATAACGGTGTTTTTAAAAGCCCCGCCCGGCAACAACCTTTGAGCTGTGTTCCCAGAATTCAAAGTGAAACCCTGTGTCATTCGTTTTGCATCTTCTGGGAGCTTCCCCTGGTGTAAACATCTCGAACGCCCCTGTTGAACGCTCTTCTTGCGCTAAAGTGCACATGCTCAAAATGAAGTAAACGAATGGACTGATTACGTGGGACTGTTATGTTTGGTGCCACTAAGTGTCTCAAGTAGCTTTATTTTGATTTTTAAAAAAAAAAATTGTTTTTGCACATGCGCTGCACTGCACACTCTAGTACCCAGGAGTGCGCTTTCACATGTTGTTTGAGCCCTAATCTGTAAACACATAACTAAAAATGTCTAGTACTTATTTATTCACACACAAAAGTGTTTTATTGCTACTTGTATTATTTACAGGCAAATAAAACAAAAATATAATACAGGAAACTTTGCAGTTGACATAAATTGTGTAAATATGTCTAACTCGGCCCTATTCATGCATTACAAAAATTATATCGGGCATGAATCAGTTATATAATTCAAACTGCTAAAGAAATTGAACAGTAGCTCCAGTTAAATAAAACTCAAGGAAACCAAAGATTGCATAGTACAATATTAAAATGAATGTTCATGAACATTGAGATAATGTTCAAGGGATATTAAATAAGAAGTTTGTTCAATACATGTATTACCAATTAAAAAGCTTTGTTCGGTGTTGCTCATATGAAAACTCATTGTTCAGTTCAGCCAATGTGTACAAGCAAATCTCTTTGTTAAAAATACCCAATATAAATTGTTCAGTTAAGCTCGTATATAAACTCTCAATTTGGCCAAATACAGTGAAACATGCTATTGAGGCCACCTGTTTATAGTGGCCACTCATCTTTGGTCCCAAATGCTATGGATATAATGCTTGCCTATAGAATACGTGTGATGGACCATCATCTCCGGCAATGACCACAAGGAGTCAAAAGCCAAATACATATTTTGCAAGATAAAACTACATTGTATTTGCCGATTCCTGGAATAAGGGTATAACTTATCTGAGGAAGAATGTTGGTATTTTTTTTGGTAAACTAGCTTGCAGAAATTTAAAAAGTCACTTATGTGTCTACATACTTTTTGGATGGCCCCCAACTGAAAGGTGCAGAGGTGCCCCACCCCCTAAAAAGGTAGCCAGTCAAGAAATAACAAACAACCTACAATAATGTTAGTTGACCATATTTGTACTACAGCGTAATACTGTACGTACATGCAGTTTTGGGGTAGAGGTCAATAAAAACCAACTTGCAAATTGCATACTCCTTGAACAAAAACTAAACACCCGGCCCCCAAAGAAAACACTTTTAGCACACCAAAGTCTGGAATCCTCATCCTCTTAATAAGCCTTGTAGGAGTACTTCCATGGGTTTGGTTTGAGATGCGGCTCCTGACTAGACACCAAAGTTTGTGTTTCTGTTTTATGTGGTACATCCGGCGACTGGAACCAATCAATTGTTTTTGTGTCTAGTTTCTGCGATCCTTCCTTAGGCTGAGCATACTGTCGTGGGAATCGGCGCCTTGTCGGAGGTTGCTGGCATGGTCGGCCGTGATACGAGTCCCCGTAGTTGGTGGAATTTTGGTCGGTTCCTGGCAAGTCCCAAGAGCAGTAATTCTCAGAGCTGTGTTGCCTTCCGCTTCCACGTAACTGCTGTTTGCCAAGACCCTGTTAATAGTTATGTCAGAAATATCAAAGCATTAACCCTTTTGTGACCGCAGTAGTATAAAGCCTTAAGCCCATATAGCAGCCACCAGCCCCCATAATGTTCGAATAATCCTACTTTAAATCTAAACGCTGTACTCAAAACTAAAAATCAGTAAATCAGAAAAATTCTTGATTGTAAAGCAACAGTGACCCGTGACCTTTTGACCCCCTGTGAAAGCGCCCTATAACGATAATGTAAGGGTTGCACTTGTTCAGCACAAAGTCTTTTGTTTCAAGTATATTTCTTTAAATGTCACATATTTTGTAGTTAAAAGTTTAGTACACGTTTTGAAATGATAATAGCAACATGATTTTGAGTCCAACTAAATTTCACTCACGTGTCCAAAGTAAACGCCATGATCTTGGAAAGAATGTCTGTTGTCATGAAGAGAAAATGGGTATTCCAGTCTGTAAGTTGTGGACAGCTAAAACGGCAAAAAACAACAATAAACCAGTAATTAATATTATATAAACTACTTGTCATTCAAATTTGATCTGTTGACAAAACTGATTAAGTTCATTCAAAACAGAAACAGAGACGTGTTTTGTCAATTGATAAAATAGTCAAGTTCAGGTTTTGTTCATTATTTTTATCAGTGTTGAATGCGAGTACTTTGAACCCATCACACGCGTTGTTGACAGAACTTGAACGTTGGCCAGCAATCGGCTTCAACGCTTTTCTGTTGGCATCATGCCCTAGACAGACTACATTCATTTATTCATTCATTTGAGAAAATTAATCAAGTTGGTGCTGGACCAAACGGACAGTTACAAAGCTTTGTATGTTGTAGTTGGCCAATTTATAAAAACATTTGCCGTTTTCTTAATTTTTATTTTTAAGGCGGGGTTTAACAGAAAAAAATAAAATAATAAACAGTATTCTACAACATGATTTTGATAACAGTCAAACGTTTTAGCCAAACGCACATTTTGGCAGCCACATACTTTAAAATTGCCTTCAAGTCCCAAGTCAAGTCAAACTGCCTTCAAGTCGGGTGTCGTTGAAACCCGGAGGTCGGAGGTAACCCGGAGGTAGAATTTGTTGTGACCGTGTAGTACATGCTACAACCTACCTCCGGCTTGTTATTTTAATACTGCGTAGCTCCGGGCCACCGGAGCTACGTACCAACTACACGTTAGCAAAAACAATTTACCTCCGGGTACCTTTGGGTACCTCCGACCACCTCCGACCTCCGGGTTTTATAAATTTCCCTTCAAGTCCCAAGTCAGGTCAAACTGCCTTTGAGTCCCAAGTCAAGTCAAACTGCCTGAGTCCCAAGTCAAGTCAAACTGCCTTCGAGTCCCAAGTCAAGTCAAACTGCCTTTGAGTCTCACGCCAAGTCAAACTGCCCGAGTCTCAAGTCAACTCAAACTGCCCTCGAGTCCAAAGTCAAGTCAAACTGCCTTTGAGTCCCAAGTCAAGTCAAACTGCCTTTGAGTCCCAAGTTAAGTCCTACCTCCATCATTTGATCAAATGGCTCCGGTGGTGGTTTGGGTCTTTCTGGTAGCTTTTCTTCAGTGGACCACCTCAGCATCTCACCAGTGCTTGTCATTGTTTCCCTCATCATGGGCGGGTCAGACCAGCCTCTTGTTCGAAACTTGAAAGAAAAACCAAACAGTCTTTTTGGAAATTGAGGTGTTTTGTGCTTTGTGGGTCCAGGGTATTAATTGAGCCTGCATTATTCATTTTTCTTTAAAAATGACTCACGGGCCATCCATATTAAGTACTTTTTAGCCCCTCCCCCCGTACGCAAAATTTGTGATGTCGCCCGTATACTTTAACGTTGGGTGTATGCATTGGCTCTAACACCCTCCAATGCCCTCCCCATCCGTGCGTACATACTTTATGGACGGCCCCTTAAAGGCACAGGCTCGTCAGCAATGAGCGCGCACCAAATTCGTGCCACGAAATACGCAGCTCCATGCCTCCGCTACACAGAGCATAATTGCTGACGAGCCTGTGCCTTTAAGCTTAGGCCTATCACGTATTTAATGCAGATTTGATTTTAAAAAATTATAATTGGGAAAAAGTTTCTTTGAAAACACTTTCTCAGCCTTGCCAATTTGCTTAATTATAGGAGACATGATCAGATGATAGGCTAGCTGCAGTTGGCTGGGGTAAGAATATTTTTACAAAGAGTAAAATGTTAGTACATTTTAATGGCCGATAAATTTTCGCCCTGGTTCTCTCACTCTCAGATTACTTACCCATATTCCATCATTACTTGTCGATGGTGCACTTGCCCTTGATCTTGGCATTAGGTAGTTTCAAAATAGCGTCAGAAAATTCCAAAATGTTGCAGGTTTGGCCCTGCTGGCAGTTCAAGCAAGTTCGCACTTCGATCTAGTCACTAAACAACTTCAACTTGCACTGCATGCTTCGCCATCGGCATGATCGGGAACTAAATTAGCCACCAGAATTTGGAAAGTCCTTTCTATCCGATACGTCTGTTCGGTTGTCCGTGTGCTTTAGTAAGTAACCTTCTCAGTATATAAGGTAAAATTTAAGTTCTTAAGCCTTAGTTAAACTTTTAAACTAGGCCTATCAGAATTAAAACAGGAAAACACAATGACTGCTATGCTGAGCGATCGCGACGGTCGTGCGTACGTACGTACGCGAAGTGCTTTCTACAGGTGGTACACGTTACCAAGCAACGGTCTGGTTCCTACCCAAATTATTGTGTAGTGCCGTATCTATCGTTGATCGGGACCCTACTACGTTTTTGGAAAGACTAGACTAAACTCAAGTCCGTTGCCATCTCGATTCCCTTGTGTTTTGAAAAGGATTGTCAATCAAAGTTACGCAATGATCACGTTATCATCCGACTAATTGCCGGTAATTATTTATTTTTTAAATGCTTCCAAACAAGCGCTGTTTAAAGGAACACGTTGCCTTCGGGTTGCGCTTTATTGGGCGTTTTTGGGCTATTACAAGCGTTTGAAGTATAATGAGCACGATCTGAAAGATGTTTAAAAAGTAGAATATAATGATCCACACAAACGTGCCTTAGAAATGCTTCAATTTTGCGTAATTTCTCGAAGCAGCACGCTCCGCCATTTATGGGAGTCAAAATCTTGACTCCCATAAATGGCGGAGAAATTATATTAGTCTTATTTCCAGCCTGGAGAAAGAAATTATTTGTCATTCCTCCGCAACGGATGTGCCTGTTTTTTAAATTCGTGTCTACAATAACCATTGGGTATAAATCATCCAAGTCCTTTCTATCGGTTTGTCCCATGACAATATTCTTACCCTGATTGGCGAAGTTTTCGTTTTTTCTTTTTTGACGCGTCTGCTGTGTTCTCTTGACGATCCATTTTTTGACAGCCAGTCGGGGTGTGTGTGCGTGTGTGTTTACATTTCACACATGTCTCGGGAGGCGGAGAATGGTATGGTACCTTGCGTTCATCTGATAGGTTTACCTGACCACTGGCTACTGCGCCAGCCTAACTCCTGTTCGTCGCTGCATTTTGCCCACTACCCAGACGATCGTATTGACGGCTTGAAATACGTATACATTTCGCGGGACATGTAGTGGGGGTCAGAGGTCAGTGTTTGTTTTTTTAATTACCATTCACTAATTATAACACATTAAATGTGTTTTATTGCAAGAACAACTCTTAATAAGTATAAGGAACACCCTCAAACGTGAGATTTCGTGAAATCTGAAGGCAACGTGTTCCTTTAAATGTTTAAAAAAATATGATTACAAAATTAACCAACCGAATGCATACAGCGCGCTGAGTTTTGCTAGTCTAACACACAAGCAGACGACGTGTGAAGACGGTGCAGACGACGCACGGTCGTGCAGTAGTGCGCCACCAACGTTGTAAACATACATTTGTTTTGGCGAACATAACTACAAACTTTTTGGACGTAATTACTGATTTAAATTAATAAATGATTAATTTTGGTCCAACAACCACCAAAGCCGATCACTAACAATATTGATATTAATAGGGGAAATCACAATCTTCTCGTTGTAACCGTTTATCGTTTTAATGAGAGCTTAAATTATTAAAAGCAAGACAGACACTCTGAGGTCCATGACCAGTTTTGTTTCATTTTTGATGTATCGCCAATTTGGTAGAAATTACTGGTTAGCGATTACGAGTAAGCGTGAGAGTATTTTCTCAAAATATGCCGTTTTCGCAATTTATCCAAATTATGGATGTTTTTTGTGACATTGCATGCCCAGGACAAGCTCCGTGTAGCAAAGGCATGGACTGCGTATTTCTTCATATGGCGCGCGCGCATTGCTGACGAGCCTGTGCCTTTAATGTATGCATGGATATTTGCATACATTATTTGTTCGGCGTGGGAAATATTTATCAGGGACATATGCATAAATTGAAGATACTTAAAACTTTCCAATCAAAAATCCACCAATAAAACAGTTCATATCATTTTGGCTTCCCAGGGTCCTAATAAGGTCCTAATAAGGTTTTTATGCGCATGCTCCGAGGCCTCAAAATGCGCACGTTCTGAAATTTCACACGTGACCGTATGCATATCACATTGAGTTTTATACTTCCCACTCCTATACATGTAATGCGGTAATATTATGTTTCTCATGCCCGATCAAACTTACTTTTTGATATATTAAAATTCAATTCAGTTAATATATAAATTAAATGAATAAAACAATTTTGACAGAAAAACCGTGCATATCTTGGGCAAAAGTAAGGTTCTAAACGAAATCACTACGACATATTTTACGAGAATTTAACACTTAATAAACATGTATTCCTTAGGCTAATGTGCAAAACTACGTTTTCTGTCTTCCCTAAACGAATTTTTTTTTTCTCGTAGCCTATTTAAAAACAGGTGAAATATCGATTACTTGTGGAATTTTAATCGCACCATATGACAACAATATGCAAGTGTTTGTGTTTAATATGAAATAAAAATCACATATAGTGTTATGACAAAAACTGATCGATAATGGGTGACCCGAAGAACAATACAATTTATTTTTCAATGTCATTGGGCATTATTATTTTATTTTCTGCCTGTATAGCGTTGCAGTGCATTTATAAAATCCAAAATGTAGCGTTTTTTGGCCGAAACAAGGATGGAATTGAACCAAAGTGAACCAAAATGACACCAAAAAGGCGAGTTTTTGTCGGCGATAGAGGCAGGGGTTGTTTTCATCTGACGTGTCTGATACTTTTTTTGGCAACAGCAATTGCAACTTCAGCTCAGGAAGATGGGAAACGACCGTTACGATCAGGTAAAAATGAGGTCATAATTCTGTCTTGGATAATTTTCGTTCCCTGTTACGTGCAATTAGGTTTTAGGTCTATAATCTAAATGCACAATTTCTTTATCCATGATAAAGGTCCATGCATAGAGGGCTCCGCCTTCCGATTGGTTCGTTGTGGCTACGTGGAGAAGTGCATCCACCACGATTTCCGTTGTGATGACGTCATCGACTGCGACGACGGGTCAGATGAAAGCGAGGCTACGTGCAGAGGAGGTATGAATACACGAGTGCGCATGTGTAGAACCTGCACAGAAAGACCATCCAAGGGAATAAAGTGGTCTTTCTGTAGGCCTATAGGTTGACAACTTTAATTTTGGCCTTACAGCTCGACAGTTTTGTCGAATAACTTCTTTAGCGACCACGTTTCTGTTAAATTGCCTATTAGTACATGTTAAAAATATTTAAAATATATTTTGTTTTTGCAAAGTTTGTACTTTGTTTTGGAAAGAATACGTAGTTTGTTTGGTAGGCCTACAGATCCCACCAAGAATGCATTGCGCGAGAGGTTCTCGACACACGAAAAACATGAGGTTCGAGCATAGGGTTTCATCCGTAGTTTTTTTTCTTCGAAATCATGCATTTAATATAAGCTCACACGAATATGTCAGTGTTATATAGCAATTTCATATCTACTGTAAATGGGCCGTAGACGATAGAAAAAATATGCTATACCGTTAGATTGATGCATTGTGTGATAAGTGGCATATCGAGGTTGCAAAAAAAAATAGGTAATGTGGCGTCCATTATTAATGGATAAATTTGCAGTTAATTGCGCTGCCATTTTAGCGCCGTTCAACTGCCGCAAAACCGCCGCAATTCCCAATTTAGGACGTTCACAGTGTGGACCCAGAAACGACAACGGTATGGTAGCCGCTAGCGGTATACTGCAGCGTGGACGCAGCTTTATGTTTAATTTAAGACTTTAAAAAAATGTGATTGCAATTAAGTTTCAGCATGTTGTTTATTTTTAACAGTTTCGACATGCGAGATGACACCTGCACCGAAATGTCCCGCTCATTCAACTTGCCGATCCGTGGCGGCGTCTGATACCCGAATGGCGCATCATGTCTGCGATTGCATCTCGCCCCTTGGTGGCGCTAACTGCTCTGAAATTATCACTACAGCAGAGGATGGAACGAACTTTACAGAAACAGCAAACAGTACAGTTACCCCGTCAACGAATCAGGATCTGATTAACGCCATGCAAAACACGACGTCACCCATTTCTACAAACGAGTCAACTGTTACAGTTACAGAACATATGGATGTCATTGACAATATTACCAATGTATCCACATCAAGTATAAACGGAGTTACAACGCAGCCAAAACTTTCATCACTACCACGCACACGCTACCGCCAAAACTTCTCTGAAATGTCCACAATTCCAATTCAAACAGTGACTACACCGGTAACAAATGTCACGAACGGTGATGTTGGCATTTTAATGCCGGAAAACTCACAGGACCACGAACGCATCTCGAACACTTCCGAGACAGTGACAAACGTCACATCAGAAGAAGACACCGTCTCAACAACGTCATATCCAAACCACTTCAACATTTCCACTGCAAATCAAACCCGAAGCAAATATGTAACAAATGTCACGACTGACGGAGTCGCCATTTTCACGAACGAAACAACTGCAAAAGGTGGCACCAACTTGAAAAAAACGACACCGCCCTCTACGCCGTCATCTCTGACCAATCAGAGAGCAGCAACGCGTGCTTCACAAACGAGCGCGGGAAAAGCAGACGACATCACAACGTTACCAGTTCGTAGCAGTACGGACCAAAGACCAAACGTCCGAGGTACGGACGGTGCAACTGCCGTTTTGGTGGTTGTTTTTTGTCTTTTAGCCATCATACCTCTTGCTGTTTTCTTCCACTGCCGACTGAGAAGGAAAAAGTTTTCTCGGAGTCCGTCGTCGACACCAAAGTCTGGTAAAGAAGCGGAGGAGACGGTCCAGGCAACAACCGAAACGTACGTTAAATTATAGGCCCTATAATAAAATTATTAATGATATAATAAAGCATGTAATGAGTGATAGTATAAACTTATCAGATATACTTTTACTAATTTATTCACGAATTCCCGCCTCCACCCACCCCCCACCCCTTGGTGTTATTCTTCTTACAGGAAAGATACCTCAAAACCACACCACACGCGAAATACCAGCGTATCCTCAATCAAATCAAAAGGTATGATATATTCAGATAACTCATAATTATTTAGGATAATTAATGTATGGGGCCGTCCATAAACTGATAAAGTACGTACGCATGAAATGCCGACTTTTTAGACGCATAGCGTACGCAGTGGCTCCAACCCCCGCTCCTCCCCCATGTACGTCCGTATACGCATTCCATATATACCTAGTACATGTACATCGGCATATGGTAAGCATTGGTAAATGGTTCAGTACATGTAAAGTGCTATATACTACTATACAATTCGCATGTCGCCTCCAAAGTCTGAAATAGAATGTATAGATTTCTTTTGAAATGTTTTTAAAATGAAAATGACACATCAAGCATCAGTAACTGCAGATTTAATGGGAAAACCTAAATTGAGGAGTGAGAAAAATGTTAGATATGTGAGAAAAATAACAAATCAAAAATATTTCAAAACAAGCCGAGTGCAATAATCTATTATTTTCGTGTTCCCATTACTCCCATAATTCTAGAAAATTCAAATCTCCTTGGAAACGAGATACCACTGGATATGAATATGAACAAGCCAATGGCCATCCCGCCTGTGATATTTATAACGCCGGTCTGTGATGACGTCACTGGTCAATCACCAATCGGGGCGCCTCCTGCGAAGGGCAGTCGTAATCATAACAAACACTACTTGCCAGACACTCAGATGTGGATTCCTGACGATGGCTCCGAGAAGCCTCCGTACTTTGTAACGGATAACGTTCCCCTGCCTGTTTCGATTGTTTAAATTCAGATTACATGATTGGAGAAATTTTAAAAACAGGAACAACAACATTAAATATCTAAAGAATAATGTTGATAAACTGCCTTGCAGAAATTTCCGCCATACACATAGATGCAGTTACTGTAATACTTCAGAAAACCTTCACGCACTAGGCCGTGGTTCAGTGCGAAGTGGTTTTGGGGCGAAGTGGTTTTGGGGCGAAGTGACTGTAAACCATTTGTTTTTTACCGTTTTCTCAAAAGTTAAACGAAGTATATACGGAGCTGATTTTTGCTCAGGTTGGTTTTAATCATGCATACCTTCAATCACACAGGGGCATGAAACTATTTGTAACCGTCGGTTTACCAATCATGTATACTACCTTTAGGCCTAAGTTAGGGATATTCGTATGTTGTCAATTTTTGATTGTTTGTCTCCAAACTTTTTAACCTATTCATGTGACAAGGTGTCTGTCATGCTGATACAATTGTCTAATCATATACACAATCATTCAAGTGGAATGCATACCCTCAATAAAATATATGTGTAGTGTACAACCCACAATATTATTGTGAGTAGTGTATGTTCCTTAGCATAACTGCTATAGGAGGCAGAGGTGGATCCAGCCTTATTAAAATACAAGAATACAATGGAATTCAGGGGGTCGGACCCCTTGAAATCCATTGTATTCCTGTCTTTTAGTGAGGCTGGATCCGCCACTGGGAGGCGTGATAAAATTGTTTTCTTTAATTTTAAATTTAAGATCTAATTTATCTCTATAACAGAAGCTTAGTAATCGTCTACCAGTTGCGTGATAGATTTGCATAAATCCTAGAGAGTCCCGCCTTCGCGCTATATGGCGCTCGCGTACGAGTCAAGCACCATGCTATACCTGGCAAATTGGGCCGTTTCCAGGAGGTGCACGCTGGTACATGGTAACCGTGCGGTACCTATAGAATACCTCGCACATTACTCTATGTATTTTTAAGCTGGACCATGTTGATTGAACATGTTGATCGGCAACTTCAAACCAGTCACAGAACCCAAAATCGTTTCTCCACTTTCTTGAATGCATCATTGGAGTTTGGAAACGTTCCAGCTTTCAAAGTTGACATGGATTTCAAGTCAAAAAAACACCTTCTATTTCGTTATTTTGACGAAAATTCACGATGAGTACATATTATAACATGTTAAATTCAACATGTAATTTCGGACGGTCCAGCCTAAAAATGCATAGAGTAATGTGCGAGGTATTCCAGGTACCGCACAGACTTTCGCGCCGATTACTATAATACCAGCTTGCACCACGGCGGCCCAATTTGCCAGATAGTATGGTGCTTAACGTACTGGTACGCGAGCACCATAGCGCGAGGGCGGGACTTTAGGATTTATGCAAATCTATCTATTTAATTATTTAAATTCTATTTTATTTAAATTTCTAATTATTTAAATTCTATATTAAATTATATTTAAAGTCTATTTAATTTCACGACAATCAAAGATTTTATGACGCCATCCGCGATTCGGCACAAGAGCTATAAAGTCCCCCAGTGGCGCCATAGCTTTTGATGTTACATGGAGAGGTTTGTATGGCTGATGAGTTGTATTATGTGAATGTATTGTATTAAAACGACTTAAACGAATGTAACTTCCTCTTTTAGTTTCAATTTTCCTGATCTATTTCTTTCGATTGTTTGTTGAACCTTTTTTTATCAAACAGAGGAAATCGAGATTATGGCCGCGTGTCCCATATATGTGGCTATACATCTTGAAATTACACGTGATTCAAAACTAGGGGTTATAGGTAAGCGACCTGCTCACCTTCCGTAGACTCGCGTGTAAGTCGTAAAGCCACATCAATCAGACATGGCCTTCGTTTCATTTCATATAATATTCACATATCCGCAAAGTAAAATATTCACTATAATAGATCCAGCGACCATTACAATCCACAAAAACCGAACTTTGGATGAGAGAAAAATCGTAAGGGCCTTATCGGGATTCGAACCCGAGATCTCTGACTCACCGGGCAGACGCTCTACCAGCTGAACTATAAGGCACAGTTGGTATACTCCCTCAGTCAAAGGTCCGTCGGGTTCGAATCCCGATAAGGCCCTTACGATTTTTCTCTCATCCCAAGTTTGGTTGTTTCATTTCAATGGTGATTAGGCACCATACCAGATGTTGTGTTCGTTAATCCACAAAAAGACAGTTCCTCATAGTCCCTTATTCCGGCTTCGTATGCCTCTGGGAGAAAAAACAAATGCTTTCGTTAAATTATATAATATTTCACATTATTTTTACGCAGATTTCATACAGTCATTATGCTATATGCTATGTACAGTTATTACCTGGAGAATTAATTACTCTCTGACAATAACAATGCAATCATACCATTTTGTAACACAGATGGTTTAATATGACATACACGTATTGACAAATTAGCACTGGCAGCCTCGTTTCAGATGCTAAGCCACTGTATTACGTCATGCGTCTTTACATTTTGCAAATTCTATCACGACAGAAAGCACTGAGATCCTCGATTTTGATGACACGATTTTATGGGGAAAATACTGTTTAGGGGAACTGTCACGTTTGGACAGCGGTGACATTCGAAGTGTGGAGAGGGACGTGTGATATACCATAATTATCGTAGACTGAACTGACCAATCACCGTAAAGAAAATCTTGGCACACGTGATTTGTGGTGGCCCACGTGACAGACTGATGATGTTGTTAGACGCATTATTATGGGCGTAGCTTACTGGATTCGTCGATTGTCGTACCTAAAATGGAACAACCGGCATGGCGAAAGCGATACTGCGATTATACAATATCCGCGTAACCGCGCGGGAGGCCTGGATGTTGCCATGAGACAATGCGGGTGGTTAGTACCGACAATGAACACAATTAGAACGAAGGACAAAGATGATCTCGCTCAGAATATCCCCTTTCCGAGTTTACCCGTGTATATTAACAGCAGAGACAGCTCAAAAAGTACAAGAGGCGAGTTACGACCCTAAAAAAGTTCAGTCGACCTCGGATCTGCACTTTATAGCCGAGGATACGTGGTTTTTAGGCTGATAGCTGTTGCACTTTCGTAATGAACTATTAAACCGACACTAGTCGCGGCGATCACCCGCGGTTTACGGAGTGCATTATCCCGACGCAGAAGGTTCGTGTAAAGTTCATTGCTCTTTCTTTCTTTTTTATTTTAAACTAGACTTTGACCTGCTAATGAACACAGTCTAGTATTCAAAACCGGATCCCGATTAATTGTGAGCTGGTAATTTATTTATAGACCTCATATTAATAATTTTTAGCAGAACGGTATTTGGACAACGAAACCATCAATATATTTGACTTAGCTTTCTTTGATCAGTGTTTGCCGTTCACTAGTTAATGGATGCAATATTGACGAAATATCAAACACTTCACCAAATTACCCCTCGCCATGTTTTGTTTTGCGCCGCGGCACCGCGTCTACAGTAATTAAGTGCACACAATAGATGAATCACGTGGGTAACCGTCACGTGGTTCACTCGATCACTTTGATTGGTCAGTACAGTCTGAGATGTGCAGCGTCGGAGGATATTGAGAAACTAACGATCCACGAACTGCCAATGAACTCGTCTGTGCACTTTCAAAGACCACTAAAATAATGTCAACATAATTATCCATAAAAGCTATGAGAGTTTATCGGCGGACACGCTTCGTTTATTATACTGGTGGGTTTAATTGCATTGATGAGTAGACGACTATGCATGTTATAGAGCCTTTGCACGGCGGCCATGACAGGGGGCAGTCACATTGTCACAGTGCGTCATGCATGAGTAGGCACTTTGTGGTTCTATCGTTACATCATTTAAATATGAAAACCTGCCCCCTGTCTATTACTAGGAAGAACAAAGAAGCTTCCGATTAAAATGTAACTGGGTAGGCCTATCTATCCAAACTCCCCTGTAAGTACGTGGATGATCCTTCGTCATTCATAAAAAAAGCTCTTTGCAACGAAACAGCGAGTGCCGCGTCAATGGAATCGCCCTTTACGTCTTTGTTTTTGTTCTTCATCAAAATTTCCACACTGAACTTCGTGGATGAGGCCAAAAGTGGACGAGTCTGAAGTACGGTAGGGAAGATTGCTCTATATTCATTGCCCTTCTTCGCACTACGTTGGAGGTTCGTGCATAAACAATTGCGTTGAATTACATTTGCATAATGCCCTTTCATTAGATTCGATCTTTTAACCAATATACAATCACTATTTAATTACTTCCCACTCTCTCCCTGATTGGACAAAATGTAATGGAAGATTCCATTTACTCAGCTGTAACGTGCCCTTGAAGTGAAAATGGAGCCTTCCGATCCGCATCTTGAGTGTGCGCACCATAGTTAAAATAAATATTTAAAAAATTGTGATAATAAACTACTAAAGTGTAACGTCAGTTGCCAAATAACTGGGTCTGGAAATCTGAAACGTCCATTGCTAAAGCACAGGGAAACAGTTCGCTTTTTTTTTAAGTGTTGACCCACTAACCTTGGCAACACATAAAGGGTGACGTTTTCACTTTAGTGCTCTATTTGACTTGAAGCTGCATGAGAACATTATGTTAAATACCGAACATTTTCTTTTAAACTTAAGTACCAAAGTGATCATTTATTTCTCTGGAAATTACTCTGAAACACTATACTAAAATAAATAGGCAGAAGACAGTGACGTCATGATGTGTTACTCGTGCATATTTCTGTGGGAGTGTCAGGGCTATCACTATGAGCAAAAACATGTACATGTTCATTGTAACCCCATTGTTAGTAACAATGGTGTGTGCCCAATTTCCATTATTAGATGTTCATAGTGTATAGACGGTTTGTAGGGCCATGGGAAAACGCACAATTAAGTCATGTAAATAATCATGATGTCATATGTCTGAGTTCTATTATCAGATTATTGATTCGGTCTATTGTATTTTTAAATTTATTCGGATTAAACACTGAGAAGCGACCTTTTTTGCAGAATCAGGACTACGCGGATAACAAACTACATCTTGAAGTCCAGCGGCTAAAATGGCCAAGTGGAAAAGTACAGGAAATCTGAAGCCGAACCACTCCATTTGCATTATTGCGCAAATACATTAATGATTATGACTTCACACGTGTATTGGCAACCGAAATAACATTTTAAAACGAAAGTTTACACGAATTAGAAAAGAACTTCATCGCACAATGACTTTATATTAAAAACTGCATTTTGTAAAAAAAAATGCACTACTTTTGAAGAACGGCGTACGAATACGGTCATCCTGAGATATCAGGGAATTTTCACTTAGACTGGTTCCCGCTCCACATATTCCACATACAACGACTGAATATGAGGACCGGCTGCTGTCGCGTTTAAAATAGCACTTTAAGCATTACGTCATGCATTTATTTTTAGAAGCACATACCGTTAATTTTCAAAGCGCGCTGCGCGCTATATGACATGGGTGCACAACAATTTGAAAGGGGTTATTCCATATTTGACCAATACAAATTTAATATATTAACCTTAAAATATTAAATATGCCCATTTTAATATACTTAGTACATGTAGGCTAGCATCAAAAAGAAAATTCAAACCTTGTCTGCATCACCCAGTGAGCTCCATATTGTACATGAGTTTTAATCTGTTGCAATCCCGTAACTGTATAGTTTTGAATCCGTGGCACATCACCATAAATACACACGCAGCAGCACCCGTACTAAACAATGACAGTGTACCCGACGATTAACGGTAACGTCCGGACGACCGGACGTGCATTCGGGTAACTTCGGGAACGTTCGGAAAAAGGAGGAATTCCTCCTGTTTCAAAATGGCAAAATTGGCGGCTGCCGGACCTTAAATTCAGTCTAGTCAAAAGATTTTTGGTCCGGGTACCAGACTAATTTCCACTCTGCAAAGCGAGGAAACACACGCAAATATGTGGAGTGAGCCGGCTGTTGTCTTGAGCCAACTCACGCCCGAGTCATTTTGATGTAATTTAATCAATTCGGTCATGTTATGCCGAAAAGAAACGATTTCTATACTTTCCAGAAATTGTATTGGGTTCCGTTCCTTATGACTGTCCCATTCCTACCAAACTTACAAACGACGATCTTAATTTACTCCGCAGTTTTTCAAATTAATAACAGGGATGCATGCTGACGAATGTAATAGAACGGATTCCCTAGTATGCTTTAAATAGCAGCCAATCGTCGACGCGGACAACGGCCAGCATTACCGAGTACATGTATCACATGTATCAATCTGCGCGCGTTACATTTGAATGCCTGCAATCATGCTGCAATGCACTGCCAAGCGTCCTGATTGGTCCAGCAGAGGCGACAAGATTTCTATCGCTAGCCGCGACGCGAAATGGGGCCTTTTTCAACAGGGCCACTGTACGCATGAGTTATGGAGTGCGTTAAAGGGGCACTGTTGCAAGAGGATGCTGTACGCAGGAGTTAGGAAGTGCGTTAAAGGGGCACTGTTGCAAGAGGATGGAATACGGTGTGATATGTCAAGATTAATATCCAACAGGTTGGTGTCGTTTAAAGGATTGTGATTGGTCAGAAGTCAACACTTTTCGTCTGCATTTTAATCTCGTCAACTTGATTGGTCTGAAGTATTCCATATGCACGTCACTGACAGAAATTACTTTTACTTTTGTGCAATTTTTACAAGCCTAAAAGCAAAGAAACAACATCGTGTACCCAACATTGTATCTAGAAGAAACAAATCCGAACTCGCTGACCACTTCCCAATAATAGCTTTTGTTTTCTGGTACCACAGATCATAGAAACCATGCAAAAATAAACATCTAGGCACCAGTGTCCACTATTAGGCTTACGTCCAGCTGTTATTGAGTTTAACAACCACACAGCGGCGCAGTAAATACGTGCGTTTTGCGAGGACAAGAGGTTCATTACTTGCACAGAACGGCTCGAATCACGACTGATCCCACATACACACGTGTAAAACCATCGGGCAGGGAGCGAGACCTTGGGGAAAAAGCTTGCCTTAGTTTTGGTTTTAATAGTCTAAATAGACATTTAGAAAACCTGCAAAAATGGAAGTGTGTGTTGATTCTGTGCGCTCGGCATTGGCAGCAGAAGGGGGCGGTGAGTACAGCACACTCACCGTGAACTTTAGTCAAACCTAAAGATGTGTAAAACCATGGCCATGCCATGGCATGGCATGCATGGAGGAAAAAGATGTGAACATGTCATGGTGGAATGGCTTCAGATAAGATGTTGTCACTGTCACTTAGTTCAGTTGTGCACAAAACCTATGACGGAAATCATTACCATCATGCCATGCACGGACACTCTCTGAGACCCCATAATCCTGAGACCCCCATAATCCTATGGGAAAACTCTCAGAAGTTGTTATCAGTAAATTCTGTTTTGTTTTTTTATGACAATTTTCCCTCCTAATTTTCCTGTTTTATCATCAAACTATTAAACATTTTTACATGACCCTATCAAGTATCATGTCATAAGACATAAGAAGGAAAATCCCGGGTGTCTGTGCATGGTAATGAACCCGGGTTGTCTATCAAATCTGTATTCTTCACTTACTGATGAGTGATGGTTGATATTTAAAAAAACAATTAATGGGGGGAGGGGGGCGGGGGACAATTTATAGGTGCATAAGGAACAAAGCCGCTGAATAAATATGTTTTCACTCCAGTGACACCAGGTCAAAAAAATAAGTATATTTTGATGAATGACCACTATTATTATTAATGCCACAATCGATTATGAGTATGACAATTCACGGTGTGTTTTTTTTTCGTTTAGATTGAACGAAGATTTTAAGGAAATTACCTCCTGGAATCAACAGATAATATCGAATGCTAAGATATACTTTCCACATGCACTTTTGTCGCAAATGTTGCTTTTCTGAAGAAAAATTTTCTCCTTCAAAATTTGCATTCAGTTAGTGCACAAGATGAAACATGTACCCGCGCATGCAGAGCCCTCTATTGTCACATTTACGCACGGAGCACTCGCGCCGTGATTTTGTCCATTACTCTCTGCAGTAATCTTATCAATTAATTATCTCAGAAATGCAACATTTCCGACAGAGGTGCAAGTGAGAAGTATATCCTAGAATTGGATTATCTGTTGATTCCAGGAGGTAATTTTCTTAAAATCTTTGTTCAATCTGAACGAAAAAATTCCCCAATAGAGACTTTGCACGGCAGCCATGACAGGGGGCAGTCACATTGTTACCAAGTGTCATGCATGAGTAGGTGCTTTGTGGTTCAATTGTTACATAATTTAAATAAAAAAACCTGCCGCCGGTGCAGAAGCTCTTTTCACTATGAGTTCAGTAAACACTTTTTACAGATCCTGTGATGACCATTAATATACATGTAGCGACTTATCACACTGTTTGTAACTTGTTACCCATCAAGGGCTAAGTAGTGTTTTAATCAAACTAAAGATTTCCTTCAATGTTGTTCTTCATGCAGGAGCCACAAGAATTGAACTTTGCAGTGCTCTTTCAGAAGGTGGCATCACACCAAGTCTTGGTGAGAAAAAAGACAAGACAATTATTCAAATTTTAAAAACCCCTAGGCCTAGACTGATGGTCCAGTGCCTTCTCTTTCATAACCAAGAAGATGTGTACAAACCATATGAGACAGGTTGAAAATGTTTAAAGTGTTTTCTCACTTTAAAATTTTCTCACTCAAAAAATCTTAAAATTTTCTAACTCCAAAATTTAGGTTTTTCCATCAAATCTGCACTTGCCAATGCTTGGCATGGCAACTTTACAAGTGAAAAGTCATTCACTTGAGAAAAAGCAGTTTAGGGGTAATTTAGAGTGAATTCACCTTTCTCTGACCACACGGTGGCGCGCTAAATAAATCCCCTCGTCTGAAAATGGTACATGCTGGATCACGATTCGGGTAGTCTGGTGCTTGACTCTCTTATACGTGAGCACCATAGCGCAGAGGCAGAACTCTAGAATTTATGCAAATCCGAAGAAAAAACCTCGGATTTTCCATTTTACATGTGGTTGTCTGCTCGGAGCGATGTGATTTCGTTGAGTGGAGAAAAACGAAGGAATGCACGGGAGTTTTGAGAGGATAACGACCACTGCGGTATGTGGAATGTGTAGAGATTTTGATTTTACCCAAAAATTGTAGTTTCCTGTAAAAAGACTTGGTTAAAGATTCCGTTTGGAGCCACGTTTTTGATGGGAGAAAAATGTTGTCATTCTGAAAGTATAGGACTTTTAATAATAGCATTTCAGTTAAAAACAGGACTATACTTTTAGCTACATCTATCTGGAAGTAGTTCAAACCCAGTTGCACTGGCAAACTTCAGTAGTCTTTTGGATTATTGTCGTCTAAGTTTTTTATAAATATCATTTCTTATGCAGGGTTACTACGCATTGTGAAATCTAGTGTTAAATTACCTGTGTTTGTGCTTATCCGACCTCGGGCCGGAGACTTCCTGTATGACCCCAAGGAACTTGAGGTCATGAGGGAGGACATCAAACTCTGCAAAGAGAACGGTGCTGATGGCATAGTGTTTGGCGCCCTCACAAGGTAAAACTTAGTCAATTTTTATAATGGTCATTTTCCACAACCCTTTTTTGGCTACATCTTACTTTCGGAACAACAACTGTTTTTGTAAAATATTTTACAGTAGTAAAACTTACTTTTTTGCAGTGAAGTTATACATTTGTGACAACCACCAACACTTTTTCTTTCCTACAAACTACAGTGTTCCTACTTTAGGCTGACAATTTTTTTTTTAAAGTGCATTTTTGTTGGATTCTGCATTACTAAGCGTGCTGAAATTTGACTGTTAATTCTTGCCTCATTCCCTGCTGTATAAACACCTGCTCAATGACCAATCAAAAGGCAAGGACATTGACCTGGAACTTTTCTCAGCCAATCAGATGTGGTCAGTCTTGTGGCAGGAGAGTGTCGGTTCTAGAACTTGCATATCCTTTTGAAGACAGACAAAATGTTTTTTTCTTTTCTTTTGGCAGCTCAGGAAAAGTAGACAAGGAGACTTGCAAAGAGTTTATTGGTGAGTGCATATCTTTGATGTTCACAAACAAGATGCCGTAACATTATGACAGACCAACTTAAGATAATGCATAGTTCCGATTTTGCCCAGTTAACCCCGCCCCCTTAGATATTGTTGCTATGGCTCACACGCTATCGTCAAAATGGCGACATACAACGCACAAAGCAATGGGACTTTCCACGGAAAGCACAGATTCATTGGAGAAAACTCATTAGCAGCCATTAGCAGCCAACGGCCAGAGACACTGGGGAATCCCCTTACTCTTCACAAAAGAGTACTCTGGGATCATTTAAGTGCATTACACAACATAATAGACCAACAGCTTTGCATCCCTTCCAAAGATGGAGCAATGCATAGTTCCGATTTTGCCCAGTTAACCCCGCCCCCTTGGCTATCGTCAAAATGGCGACACACACTGCACAAACCAATGGGACTTTCAACGGAAAGCACAGATTCATTGGAGAAAACTCAAAGGTATTCATGTTTCAGGGTCGACAGTTATCTTAGAACACACCGAGTAAAGGGCCAGTAATACAGGGATGTAATACAGGGTTGTCATATCATGACATACGTGCTTTCGTACCTTTGAACAACGAAACGACCGGCCTTGAAACCAAAAATTCACCCGGAACATCGCATACAACACTCCACAAATTGTATGGGGCAGAACATCGCGTGATGTTGTTACAAACATTGCACTTTGACCTATGTGGGTGATCTCTGCTAGCTCTGTTGTGATTGGTCGGCGGGTTCGGTTGATTGACAGGTCGGAACTACCGTATGCATCGTTTTCTCATTTGGGTATAATTACAAAAACCCTTTTGGTACCATATTGAACAATTTTCGGAAAGCCATCACCCGTTTGTTTATTATTATTTCTTACTAATTTTCAAGCGCAACCCGCTGTATATTAAATTTATTACCCCCATGAATAATTACTTTCATGTTGGTTGAATTTTGCAGAGCTAAGTCGACCTTTGCCTGTTACATTCCACCGAGGTAAGTGTGCTAACCCATCACTTTACCACATGATGATCTCTGGGGCCAATTTCATGGAGCTGTTTAGCAGCCCATTTTGTGCTAACGGAGGCTCCGGCTATTTCATGGATGGAGACCGTAACCTTAACCACTGCTAAACGTTTGCTAGCTTCAGAGACAAAATTTGCTTAACACTAGTGACGCAACAATGCCCGTTTCTAAGCACGCGCATGCTTAAGCACACCGCGGCCGTGATATAGCCTTAAAGTTAGCACAACGTTTTTGCTACAGTAAGCTAAACTACCGCTTAAGCAGCGCCATGAAATTGGCCCCTGGTCGTATTGTGTCTTTATCCATTCTACTTTTTTGACAAGCTGCAAAGCAAATGCTAGGCTAAAATTTCTGATTCCTCGAGATACGAATCATGTATTCTACCTTTAAATGTTTTTGTTCCTGTTTTTAAAAGTTTTCTAATCATGTAATCTGTCTTTAACCTCCAGCATTTGACATGTGTAGCAATCCCCACGGAGCGCTGGAAACAATTATCTCTCTGGGATTTGAGAGACTTTTAACCAGCGGCCAGGAATCCAGTGCCTTGGAGGGTTTGCCGCTCATTACAGAATTGATTGAGCTGGCTAGAAAGAGAATTATTGTTGTGCCAGGTTGGTGTTTAAGACAGTACTCCTTAGGTAAAAAAACTTAAGGCTATGCATGGTGGAAATCAACGTGTGTATGGGTTTACGGTAGCACCATGTGAATCTCATTTGTATATGTGTGGTTCTGAAAAGAACCGGTGAGTGTGAACTTAACGTTTCGAACAGCGTGCTCTGTTCGTCTTCAGGAGTAATGCCGGACTCGTGATGATGCAGGGCTATAAGTACTGGTTGAGGGGTTTCAGTGTACAATGTGTGCACTGAAGCGGCTTGGCTTGGGTGGAGGAGGCGTGGTTGTGTTAGGATCCTAATACTGTGGTTGGCACCAGTGTGCTCACTGGTGCATGACACTGTGGCAGTGGCTGTCGTGGGTGGAGGACCTAGGGTATAGGTGACCCATCGGTCTGGTTGGATAATAGGGAGTGCCAGATATTGCTGATGTTGAAGCCAATGTCTTGGGGTACTGTGTTGTGCTTGTGTATTTCGATGGCTTCCCTGATGCGTCTTGGGTGCCATCTGTCGATGGGCGCTATCAGTTGTGCTGTACTCCTTATAAAGTCCACATACCATATCACTCAGAACTGGGTCTTTCCACAATAAAAGGGGCATTTTGGCAACACAGACCATATTTCCGAGGAAATACCCTTGTCTGGTCTCAAAATAAAAGAATAAGTTTCAGTTGTTCTGAAGAGATAACTTAGGCCCAAAAAGGGTTACAAATAGTGTGACAACATGCCTTTCTAAAAACCCTGTGCACAAATTTCCAATATAGGCTCGTAACCGCCTAAAATGTACCACAAGTGTACGAGCGTATATTGGAAATTTGTACACAGGTTTTTCAGAAAGGCATGTTTTCACACTATTTGTAACCCTTTTTAGGCCTAAGTTATTTCTTCAGAACAACTGAAACTTATCTTTTATTATGAGACCAAACAAAGGCATTTCCTCGAAAATATGGTCTGTGTTGCCAAAATGCCCCCTTTACTGTGGAAAGACCCACCTCCATGGAATCCTCTTCACAGGAGGAGGTATCAACGCTCGTAACCTGGATCGTATTTTGACCGCATCTGGTGCACGCGAGTTCCACTGCTCAGCACGCAGCACACAGGACTCCTTAATGATGAGCAGGAACCTAAGAGTCACTATGGGTGCATCGCTGGCGTCTCCGGAATTTAAACTCAAGGTTGCTGACGAAGAATTGATAAGGACGCTTAAGGACATCCAGGTGGCTGTATAGAGCTAGTTGGAAGACATCATGTGATCAGGTGAGGCTGTGCATACAATTAGGGTATTTCCAAATACAGTAAAATCTCGTTAAGTCGAAACTCAAGGGAATGGACGAAATCCAGAGTTCGAGCTAAGCGGAGGTCCCGATTCGCTCAGCTCAACGCACGAAAAGTGTCCACCGTAACCCGCTAGCCTCATGTGTATGTTGTGGACTCGGTATTTAGCCCATGTTGTAAGCCCTTTTCCCAGCTCCAAAACATCGTTTTGGCAAGATTTTTGTTGTTAATTTGTTGATTTTTGTTGTTATTTTTGTTGTAACACAAAATATTGACAAATTTCAAATTGGCAGTCTCGTTTCAGTTGCCAAGCCATTGTATTAAGTTGCCCATCTTTTCATTTGCAAATTTTATCACGAAAGAAAGCACTTGAGAACCTCGTTTTCGATGACAATTTGAAATTCTTCAATCGCATTATTAAAAGTTTGTAAACTAGACTTTTGAAGGGAATAGCGCTATGGAAATTTAAATGATTTACCCTTCTACAATTTTAATAAAATATTTGATCAAATATTAAATATTCATTAGCGATAAAATATTTAAAAACTCAAAAACTCAAAAACCTCAAATTTATTTTAAAGGTACACTGAAGTTAAAAGGAAAGAGCATGCAAAATTCTCTATATTTCACGACATCGGCAGCTTGGACGTTGCAAGCTAGATTGCCTCATATAAATAATTTTTTTTTTAAATATTCTTTGCACACAAGACATATAAAAAATTGTCTTTGAAAATATTCTAGTATTTCAAAAAGGTTCTACAAAAATATTCTACACTACATACGTATTAAAGAAAACCAAGGAAACCTTCATTGAATGTCCTTACTGGAGGTTATGAAATGGAACTATTTTGTTTAGTAGTTTGCACACAAAGGGGGCAGGAGGGGGGGGGGGGGGGGGGGGGCAGGAGGGGGGGGCAGGAGGGGGGGGGGGGATAGTATAGTATGTGACTTTTTAAACTGCACCTCCATTTAAAAAGTGACGAATTCAGGGCATAATAAAGCCATTATGCAAATATTACGCGCAAAAGGCTAATTGTCCTTAAAGTGCCTATAATTATATTTTTGTCATAATATCAACTTCAACTGCTGTATTACTCCGCAACCTTTCACGCAAGCCGAGGAAAAACATGATGAGTCCATGGATGAATAGAATAACAGATACGATGAGAACAATGTAGAAACCTGCCGGGGAGATACCCGAGCATGTAGCTTCTGCTGGGATGCGGTTTGTCGTCTCAAGCATGTAGCCAAGGGCCCAGCCAAAGGTTATCCCACCAATCTGTCGGGGATGAGCCAATGAGAAAAGGGTTTACATCTATTCAGGTTACAGGGTTTGGGGGGTTGGGTTGGGGAGAGGGGGTTGGCTGTGTTTAGAGTGGAGTATTGAAGTAATCCGGTGTGTCATTTTGGTTCATTTTGATGGACAGGAATTTAAGATATGACCATGTGAAAAATTATAAGTTTCTTTTTGAGCCCAGTTTACATTTACCACGTTTAAAACATAGTTTACAATGACGAGACTGCATACTGTGCAGATGACTACCTATTTTGCGGCACTTAAACAACTATTAAATGATGTCCGCCTGTGCCACACACATGTGTGAAAATTATCACAAAACTATGAAATAAGTCAAAATTGCTAGGTCTGGAATCGGCAAGTTATCACTAGGAATCGAATCTTGATAAAAGGGAATCGGTTCCTAAAAAATCTGGAATCGCGATTCTGATTCCTAAAGTGGAATCGATTCTACTCGATTCCAGTGTGGAATCGCCCAAGCCTAATGAGTATGCTCATGTGGGCTGCACATTATAATGTGTTTTATGAAGCTAAGATACATAGGCGCATGGCACTATTGGCAGTTGACGGCCCAAAGATTACTATTCCCCAAAGGTTACGTGCGACATTTCTTTAATAAATCTGCAATCCTACAGAACATTGAACTTGCCTTTCTATTGAAGTCCAAATCCCAGTTACTGTCATCAAACCCATAAGCTTCCAGAAGATGTCCCACGTACGCTGTCCGGAAACAATAGTGTAACTTGTACTTTAAAATTCCTGGCCATGCTTCAATCTACAAAGATGTACAAGAAAGGTGTAATGGCCGTTTCATGGTCGAGTCTCCTAATTCTCTGCACAATTTGCACATGGAAAGTACCTTTTTGGGGCGTGCATTCAATAGTAAGTAAATTCTTAAATACAGGGTGTCTCTCCCCCCAAAAAATATTCCAGATGTGCGCACCCTCAGAAGCACCTTGTTTGATTTTGCACAATATAAGAATTCATCATTAGGAATTTATCATTATATTAGACTACTAACGTATGACATCAGTTACAAGGGTAACTGGGTCTGAACATTCGCTGCCAATCTGAAACGTCCATTGCTAAAACGTAGAGAAACAATTTACTGGTTTTTGTGTAGACCCAGTAACTTTGGCAACACACAAAATATGACAGTTTCGCTTTAGTATTAGTACAGTGTTTGGAGGGCAGGACATTTTAGTACTGGCATCAGGACCAGATGAGCTAGTATTAGACACCTTACTTTTCAGTTTATTTAAGGTCCGAGATTGTTTGGTATTTCTGTTTAAATACCAAAAGACAGGAGCGGGGTTGGTAGTGTTGTCTGCCTGTAGAGGGCGGCAGAAGGCGTACCTCTTCATATGTTTTAGCACAGAAAGCCTTTCTCTTTTCCACCAGGTCTCTCTGAGATGAATTACCCGGGGCACCGATCCCGTTTAGAGCGTAGTAAAAGTTACTTGTGGCCTGCAAGAAGAAATGTATGAAAGAAAAGCGTTAGCTTGGGAGAACCCTGTCTGGAGTCGATAAGAATCGATTCCCAACTTGGGAATCAGAATCGCGATTCCGTCTTTTAGCGGAGGAATAATTTCACATTTATATATGTTGCCAATTTCAGGAAGTACCTGGCGATTCCGAGTAAACTGAGGCAAGTGGTGATTATCATTGGAACACAGTGCTTGTGGGGGTCAGGATTGTATACATATTCCTCGACTGCTTTAACAACAAAAGGTTGCTGTTCTTAACGACCACAAAACTTGTCTGGGGCTTGGCCAGAGCTGCCAACCCTTCCTGAATTTGAAACATATTTTCTGGAAAAAATGGCTGATTTTGTAACTCCTGACAAATTAAAAACCCCTCCTGGGTTGTCCGTTGACAACCTCAGAGATTTTGAGATACATCTAAAGTTGGGAGCTCAACCTATTTTCCGGGTGTCTTCTCCAAAATCAGGAAGGGTTGGCAGCTGTGCTTGGCCTACCTAGGAACAACTACATGTAATGTATGCAAAATGAATTCCAACCATAGAAATCAAATTTAGTATAATAGGCAATTTAATATAACTTGGCAATGTCACAAGAAACATCAATGAATTTTGAAACATTGTGAAAACGGTCATTTCATGAGACAGTTCTGGCAACCACATGTAACTTTGTGCGCTTAAATCCCCAATACAACATTTGCAGTTACCCAAAGTTTTACTTGACAAAATAAACCTGACTAAAAGTGTCACTGTTGATGGCAATGAAAATGATAACAAACACCGCATGATTTTTCCCGCGTAAAATGGTACCTTTGTAGACGAAATTGCTAACTGAAGGTGATTTGTTTTTAAAATATGTTTGCAAACGATTTTTGTTTACCATTCATTCAACACAAAAACCATTCATTTTTTGGGCTGAAATTTCTACAAGACAATTAAACAACATTATTCTTTAGTTACATGTATGTAATGCAGTTGTTCCTGTTCTTATCAGTTTTCCAATCATGTATCGTCTGTCTTTAAAAAAAATAATAGGACCAACTGGTTAACATTTTACCTGGAATGAGCCCTTAGGCATGGGCGTGTGTACCCCATTAAACGAACATGGGATTTTCGTGCATGGAGCGGCAAAATCAAACAACTTCCGAGTCTCTTTGAGGCATTTGGCAAGGTCTGCGGTGCCATTGAGTTCAAACTCCGCTGTGTCCATCATCCCAGGGGGACCACTGCTGCACGGTGCCTTCCAAAGGTACGCGCCATCCAACTTGTAGGAGTAGTTCTTAGGAGCACATGGGTCCTCGGTCACAGAAGAGAATTTTGAATCCTTCAAGAATGAAACAAAGGTAAAATTCTATTGTCTTTTAAAAAAAAAATTACAGCATGGAAGTGGTTCCAACTATCTAATGTGATGAGTCCGTCCGCAATATCTTTTTTATAGACTGTTTTGAATAGCCGCCATTTCGTGGGGCAGTTTCTTTGTTCCTTGAGGACATGCTTGGTTGCACATATTGTGCTTCCATTGTTGAACGTTTAAGTAACAAAAGGTGCCCCACGAAATGGCGGCTATTCGATGCGGTCTATAAGAAAACATATTCAAGAGGAATATATATCAAGGCCGCCATCATTTTAACAGAATATAGGCCCCTGACTGCTGTAGTATTATCACCCCGAGCATGAGCTGGTTTTCTCAAAACGTAGATGAGTTGCTGAGCCGACTTACACACAGCTAGGTTGGTTTTTATCATACACATCCTCAATCACGTTTGTAACAGTTTTCCTATCATGTAATCTATCTTTAACCCTTTGACGTACTGTGCTCAGGTGCTATCAGAACTGAGAAGATGGAATGTTTTTGGAAGACAAATTCTAGTATTTTCCCCCTAATTATCAAACCGCCTTAAGACCAAATCCGCTCAAACTCCATGTTAGCCCTCAATTGAACCTCCTGTTTGCTCTTGTAAAGTCGCCTTTAATTTTGAGATCACTCGCCAATCATGCTGACCCTGGGAAATCTGGACCTCTAGCCAAGCCCCATTCATATGTGTATACCCTGCATAATAGAAGCTATATATCATCCTTCTGGCCCAGTAACAACAGCTGTTTGCAACCAATTGCCTGACGGAGAAACAACCCCAGCTAAGGTACAGCGCTTCCGGAGTCTCCCCTTTGAGTCTCCGTGTAGTTTTACGTTGCGGTGCATGTCGGAGAGTTATACGCAATATAACATTGTTCAAATTCTTGATATCACGTTATAAAAGAAAAATAAATCACCCTGATCAAGTTCGCTTCATATCTTCGTCGTGCCTCGTTGATTCCGTAACATTGAAAGCTATGAGTGTAGACTTCGTAGTCTGTCCCGTACAGGCGAAGCTTGGCTTTATACTCGTCCGGCACAGTGCTCGGATCCTCGGGTATGAAGGCGATCTGGGTTGAGGCTCCTCCGAGGTCTAGAGCTCCTAGGGTGGGGCGTCGGGGAATAGGTGTGCCCCAAAGCGACTCGGCGATCATGTCTGTCAAAGCTGGTGTCTTTGAACCAAAACACAGATTGGTTATTAAAGGCCTATTGTATCATTTGCAATGACCCACAATTTCACTTCATTAGTTGACAAGAAAAACCGACTAAAAGTGTTGATAGCAATGGTAACAAAACACCACATGATTTTCCCGGCGTGTAAAATGGTACCTTTGTGGTAAAATGGTACCTTTGTGGGAGAAATTGCCAACTGAAGGTGCTTTTTTAAATCGTTTAAATCGATTTTGTTTAACCAGTATATTCATTCAACACAAAAACCTTGCATACAATTTTAAGGTTTTCTGTGCATGTATTGGCTGAAATTTCCACAAGGCATTTTATCAACGTAGCAGGGTTGTAACGAGTCTCCTTCTGCTCGAGTCCCAAGTCAAGTCAAGTCAAGTTGCCTTCGAGTCCCAAGTCAAGTCAAGTCAAGTCAAGCTGCCTTCGAGACCCCAGTCAAGTCAAGTCAAGCTGCCTTCAAATCCCCAGTCAAGTCAAACTGCCTTCGAGTCCCAAGTCAAGTCACGTCAAGCTGCCTTCGAGTCCCAAGTCAGGTCAAGTCGAAGTGCCTTAGAGTCTCAAGTCAAGTCAAGTCAAGTCAGGCATATTGATCAAGTCAAGTAGTCACGACTGTAAATTTGTTAAAGCTAATTTCAAAATGAGTCGAAACGCTGAAACTAGCATTCATGTTGCTTTGGCCAAGGTTTCTTTAGTGCTGAAATACAATTCGCTCCCCAAAATGACAAAAAATGCATAAAAGATCTGTTTTATTTTTGGCAGACTGAAGTAAAAAAGTCAGGTCAAGTCATTTGAGGATCGAGTCTCAAGTCAAGTCATTTGAGGCTTCGAGTCCAAGTCTCGACAACCCTGCAACATAATATTCTTTAGTTACGGTAATGCTGTTGTTCGTAGAATTCATAAAAAAAAGTTTAATTTGCAAATGGTTTAATGGGCTTTTGAGGTAGAAACTTAAAATACCACTCCGAGGCGTTTGTCGAGGTAGTTTGCCGTGATCCATGCCGAGTATCCCTCGGCCTTCCCGGTCAGGATGTTGGCCTGTGCGGTCTCCTTCTCGAACGCAAACGGTGATTCACGGATGGTCTCCCGTACCGTCTTAAACACCGCATCACTTTTGCCTGGATCGGTCTCCCTAAAAATTAATAATAATGAAAAATGAAAAAAAACCAGCTATCCATGTGTGAATGACGATGTGCATAAAAACCAACCTGTACAAGCCTCATCTATTGTATACGTTCATAGCAATGTAAAGCTTGTCATGCTTTCAAGAAATTGTGAATGTGTTGTTGATTTTTATGTCATGATCTTCGGCAATTAAAGGCACAGGCTCGTGAGCAATGCGCGCCCGCCAAATTCGTGCTCGAAACACGCAGCTCCATGCCTTTGCTATGGAGCTGCGTATTGCGTGGCACACATTTGGCGGGCGCGCATTGCTGACGAGCCTGTGCCTTTAAAGGCCCTGTAGATGATCTGTTTTTGAGCGATTCTGCGAATAAAACCATTATAAATCAAAAGAAAGACATCAACAAACTCATCCGAAGAAATTTCAGCTTTGTCAAATGTACCACGTTTAAAAAAACCATGAAAATCCATATGCATTTTCCTGGTCTTGGCGGGGTGTTTCAAATATTCGTTCTCAGTTGATCGGGTACTATGTGGCTTGCGTCATGCACTCTGTGGCGCACATACTGCGTGTGCGCATAAAAATGCATCGCGTTGGAATACGCACACGGAATACACAGCGCCCATGCATTTTGGACCGCGTAGATGCGAACCAAAAAAAAAGTAAATCGTTTGCAAACGATCTAAATAATTTCATCTTTACGGATTATTTTCTGGTAAAATTATATCATTTTGAGCTGAAACCTTTCATTGGGTAGTTGCTATTAATTCAATCTTTACTTTCAGAACTTTTCCCCTGTAAACTCGTCGATTACTTTTTGGGGCCATTGCAAATGATCCACTGGGCCTTTAAGGCACTTTATTACATGTATATCAGCTTGAGATGACGAAGAAGGAGATGCAGTTGAAAAGTAGGGGGAAATATCTTGGGGGGAAATCCACGCAGTGAAGAAGGGACTGCAAACTCAATCCATACCGCAACCCGGGATGCGACGCCAAAGGTGAAAGGCGGGGACAAGAACCACCACGCCAACCCGACCGCCACAAGAAATTGTGCGAAGGCACTATCCTATAGAGCTTCTGCACCAGCGGCCATGACAGGGGGCAGGTTTTCTTATTTAAATGATGTAACAATAGAACCACAAAGCACCTACTCATGCATGACGCATGGTAACAATGTGACTACCCCATCATGGCCGCCGTGCAAAGGCTCTATAGACGAGTTGCCTGGCTACAATACCACGCTAGTCAAGGGCCTAGTTTAGTACAGTTCGCATAAGGGTGTCCTTGAAAAAATGCGTGTGCTAACGCAATGATATATGTAAATTTATATTTAATCATTATTTTCTTATAAAAATATCATCTCGAGGGGAATCATTGCATTGGACAGTTGGAACCACTTCCATCCTCCATTTTGGTAAAGCTTTTGCGGTCAAATTGTTAATTATATGTAGGTGTAAAATTTGCACATTGCAAATTTTGTGGGTTTTAAAGGCACAGACTTGTCAGCAATGCGCGCGCGCCAAATTCGTGCCACGAAATACGCAGCTCCGTAGCAAAGGCACGGAGCTGCGTATTGCTGACGAGCCTGTGCCTTTATAGTTTAGTACAATATTTCATTTCATTTCGACGCGCGTCGCTTTCAGAAAAAAAGCGGCGTGGTGGGAATTTTGAGCGAAACGACGCACTGAAAACAAGAATGAACTTCATCAGCGAAAAGTGTTTTTTTGTGTGATTCTCTATAATTTTCAGTGGTCGTTTCACTTCAAATTCCCTCCAACGCCGCCTAGAAGGGCGCGTCAAATTTACTCAAAAAGGCTCAGTGTGAATCCCACCCTGAATATAGCATCCGCTTACTTGAGCATTCGCATCCCCGAGGTGGCTGCGAGATAGACCGGGGAGGAGTAGACAGCGATGTCCGGTACCTTCTCCTCGGCTTTGTCTAGACATTCCGTCAGACCAGGTTTTAGTTCCGATGGATTATCAGCATAAGATGAAATACCTTATTTGGAAAGTAATGATTACAGAAATACAGTCCGTGCGTTTTGGGTGCATGTGGCACCTCGAAAAATAAGAAATTAAATTTTTTGAATTTATATTTTTCTAGAAACATAAAAGTTTTTCGCTTTTAAATGAGACATCAATGGAAAAAAATCGACCAACGTTTAGTTATCGAACAATATTGTGCACATGCAAGTGTTTGCAATGCTTTGAAGATTTTTTGAAATGTCGCTCATGGTTTACAGGGTGGGTAAAACCTTTTTGTAATTGGTAAAGACTTAAAATATAATCGTAAGAGTTTAAAATGCATGTGTGCCCCCTCCCCCTTCTTTCATTCTCTTGCAACAGTGCCTCTAATGTACTCCCCTATCGTGCGTGCAGTTAGCAGAGTGCAAATTTCCCTGAGATCTCAGGATGCCCTCTTTACGTTGTTAAACAATTTTCTCGAATACAAGACATGTTTAACTTTAAATTATTGCACACGGTTTAGAAACCACACGGAATTTAAATTACTTTGGTGACTTTGAATACAAAATAATGTATCAATATGTCACACCTTGGCTCCTTTCTATGGAATGGCCCACAAGTAAACAGACGGGGGACGTTGTGTCTTTCGACTGATTAGGGGCCATTTACAAAGTAAAATTCACCTTCTTCGCCACAGTTATCTTGATAAAAGAGTTCTGAAACCACACCCGTGCCTCCCAATGTCTTCACAGGCCACTCGTAGACGGCTATTGACGTGTGTGATGATCCCGCGTCGAACACCAGGCCAAACTCAAAACGAGAATTAAAGAATTTAATAAGTCATCACGTTTTTAATTTGCTTTTATATTATTTGCAGTGACCAACAATGTTACTTTGAGTTGACAAGAAAAACCCGACTAAAAGTGTTGATATAGCAATGGTAACAAACACTTTTTTCTTCTGCAAAATGGTATACCTTTGCGCGATGGGAGAAATTGCCAACTGAATTAAGGTGCTTTAAAAAATCGTTTGCAAACACACAAAAAACATGCATATATCTCTATGTGGCTGAAATTTCTACACGGTTTATTTACACATTTTGGTATAATGTAATGCTGTTAATTGTTCCAGGATTTCGTTGAAACGTCGTTTTTTCAAACGTTGATAAAACCTCAACTGAAATATGTCCAATCTGTATATATCCAGGGATATCGCAAACAAATCAAGCAATGTTTTGTAGGCCTAAACTAATTTATCCGGTTACACCAAAGACGTATAAGAGAGAAATATCTCTGGTTACACAAAGCAATGCAGTGATTACACCAGAGACGTAGAGAGAAAATTAATATTTCTCTCAACGTCTTTGATTACACCCTTTTTGCTTCCACATCCAATGTATAGCATTTTGGGGAGGTATTTTATATGATCGTAACATAAGGTTAGAACCAATTCCATTCTTTAGAAAAATCTGGTCACGCTCCAAATAAATTTCCTTGTACATGTATTCGGAACGTCAGTATATCATCCCGACGTGATATTGAGAAGTATTTTGACAGTCGCAATGTTTGATGTTTATCGGTTCTTTGAAAAACAAATCCCCGTGCGGTAAAGGTGGTATTTGACTGGTTCCCAGTCCTCATCCCCGTCGTATATGAGGACAGGCACACGCCGCCATGTTTGGCATAAATATCCAGGAATTCCTGTAGGTTTATGCAAATTATTTAAATGCTCGGTAATGTCCGGATCGTGCATATATTTAATACAACGATAAATCACGACCAATCACGCGTGGTTATTGCTCGGCGTGTGCCTGTCCTTGTATAGTGGAGAGCAGTCTAAGGTGGTATGTGCTCTTTCGCTTTTGATCCATTTCCCATGGTTTTATATATCCATATGATTTAAAAGGTAATGTTTGCTTACCTGAAAACATTTCCAAAACAAAACTGATAAAGCATTTTGAATACCGGAAACCGTTTTAAATGCCATAGTGGGCCTACTTGGCATTATTATGATCATAATGAAACAACGATTCTTGAATTTCGACAGGGCAGTTAAAGGAGTGTGACCAGATCACTTTTTTTTACCCATAACTCCCCGGGACTTACCTTATGGGTCATGAGATTTTTATATCATAACATCCGTTATATTTTTCTGATTACGAAACTGAAACTCCCGCGCTTCTAGGCCGCATATTTCCGAGGATATCGTCGAAAATCCACCGATTATTTGTAAACTAATTTTCCAGTATCAACGTTTATCCGCTGAAAGCATACTCGATAGTTTTGTTCAATTTTTTACTGGAAATTGCGAATGTTTTCGGGTTTTTGGGACATGGGAGGTGTGTATGGGAGTTACTTGATAATATTGGTAAGTTACATCGAAAACTATTTTCCAGAAACCCTGGTCACGCTCCTTTAATATCACAACATTATTATTCTTTACAACTGTTGTTCCCGTTTTTTAATGTTTGCGTTTCTTAGACAAATAGATAAATCCCCGTGCGCGAAGCATGGAGGTTAAAGGTGATATGCGGTCATTCACTTTATTTCCTGTTTATTTTTTCGAAGGAAAATAGAGTGTATTTTTATATATCCATTGGTTTAATATGTAATGTTTGCATACCTAAAAGCAATCACAAAACAAAACTGATAAAACACATTCCAGAGAATGGATTTCGTTTTAACCTAAAAATCATATAAAATAACTCCCCAGAAAACTATCCATGATGGGAAGAAAACAGGAAATTTGCAATTTCAAATTTGGATGTGGAAGCAAAAAGGTTGGTGTAATTACTGTATACTGCTTTATGGAACCAGATAAATTAGTTTACAAAACATCCGTGGTTTTTTGACAAAATATACGGATTGAGAACGGTAATGAGAAAAATATGACACATGATATGGTATCAAAATCTCAACACCCATGGGAAAATGGATCTTCAAAAATGTCATCTGTACACACTCCTTTAAATGCCACACTCGATGCGATTATTGTTAAAAAAAACTGACTGTAAAAATGATCATTAAATGTATTAAATGTTTGGTAAACTGTTAAGAACGGCGCGATTTCGACTGGTAATTGAAAGCCTATAGGTCGAGAAAACTACCTTGTCGAAATTTCAGCCACATAGATGCACAACAAAAACACGAAAAACGCAATCATGGTTTTTGTGCATGAATGAATGGCTCCAAAGGTCGCCTATATACAGGCGATCTTTGGAGATTCACATAGTTTCGTCATTTTTCTCATTAATGGGGGCACTTCAGACGAAACAATTTCACAGGATGATTACTACCATTATCATCTTGATAACAAGTATAAGCTTTTAGATAATAATTCAGACATTTTTTCGAGGGTAATTACCAATCTTGTATATTACCTTTGAACGAAATTTTTTTTCCTTTCACCAAGGAGTACAATAATGCGTCTCCTTTCTACTTTTTGAACAACGTGAAATGCAGTGGTATCGCAACAGACTGACTATACATGCACACATTCTCGAATTTGTATCCTTTGGAGACATTACTATGGGGGAGACCTTTTCAACCTTTGGTTCCCTAATGTACCCGGGTCTCCAGAGGGTAGCGAGTATCAGAACGTGTTGTTTTTTTATCAAACCGCGGCCTTTTTCAGTCATTTGGTGCATGCGTTAGGCGTATACTTCTATAAGAAGAGGGAAAACATGACCCGTTTGTAAAAGGACTCTCAAAATCAGACCGGGCAAGCCGGTCAGGTAAATCTATAACAGGGTACTTTGAAATGAATTACTATAGGTCATTTATAATAAATTATTTACGTCCAAAGTGCACGTAACTGCATGGTCGTGTAAAGTACGGGACTCCGCCAAAGTTGAACGACTAGGCCTATTGACCCCTTTCGAACACGTGCGAATATGCCATTTTGGGAGTCAAATAATGCTGAGTCATTGTGGAAGCGATGTGCGTGCGCGTTGTGTGTGTCTCTGGTGGGCGCAACGCGGTTTAGTTCACCAATGGGAGCCTCGGCATAACGCGTTACGCGCGCTATGGACACACACAACGCGCACGCACATTGCTTCCACAACGACGCGGCATTGTTTTACTCCCAAAATGACGTCATTGGCAAGAGCTCAATACATGAATTTTTCCAAGTGATAAAACTTACTCCGTTTTCGGTGCATTCCCACCGCGTATAAAACACGGAAACAACGGCAATGGCCCCTCCACACACTAGCATCAAAATGATGCCGAAACAGATCAGACACAAATACTTGCTTTTATCGGTCTCAAAAACTCCCATCGTTGTGTTCAGTTTTAGCCTTCTGCTCGACTGGTGAACTTTTCGTGGGAATGAGTATGTTTGAACTAGTCGGTTTATAACTAAACGATTGTAATTTGCAGAAAAATGCATGCAACGTGTAGCTAGCGAAGCGCACGTCAAAATATAGCGAGTTATCGTTGGTTGCTGTGCTACATAAAAGGCCCGTCTATCAACACGAGCCAATTTTGTTGGCCAACCGGGACCTACTTAAAGTTGGAACTTGTTGGGCGGTGGGCCTACATGATGGATGTGCTCGACCGCGCGAACCAACAGTTGGTTGCTGCCTATAACGTGACAGGCGTTCTAATCTGCTATTGGCCCGTTTCTCCAACAAGCTCCAACAAAATCTGGCGATAGCTACATGTTCCAACATGGACCAACTTGTTGGATGATGTTGGGCGTTGACGTGAGTGTGCATACTCGCAGTTTTACAAGGGCGCCCTCGTGTGAACGAGCCCCCTGACTATAGTGACTACCGTGATTATGACTCCGGAACTATAAATAGGACGGCGGTTTCACACAACACAATTTCTTGAAAATAAGGGCACAGTTTTTGTTGATTTCTCAGAACATATGCATGTTGGTTTTTATCATAACGTACACATCCTTAATTAAACGTGGAAATAAAGAAGTTTTTAACCAGTTAACGCCGGTATTATTTGAGACATTGCTGTACGTAGGCGCGGGTTTATTTTTAGTTGAAGCATAGAGGAATGAAAACAACTGAACTCATTAGCCATGTACAAGTGCATCCTCTTGCAACAGTGCCCCTTTAACGCACTCCCTAACTCCTGCGTACAGTGGCCCTGTTGAAAAAGGCCCCATTTGGCGGTGGGACTAGCGACAGAAATCTTGTCGCCTCTGCTGGACCAATCAGGACGCTTGCATGTGCATTGCAGCACGATTGCAGACATTCAAATGTAACGCGCGCAGATTGTAAACACCGTGCATGCATGTGATACATGTACTCAGTAATGCTGGCCGTTGTCCGCGTCGGCGATTGGCTGCTATTTAAAGCATACTGGGGAATCCGTTCCATTACATTCGTCAGCATGCATCCCTGTTATTAATTTGAAAAACCGCGGAGTAAATAAGGTTCGTCGTTTGAAAGTTTGGTAGGAATGCGACAGTCATAAGGAACGGAACCCAATACAATTTCTGGAAAGTATAGAAATTGTTTCTTTTCGGCATAACATGACCGAATTGATTAAATTACATCAAAATGACTCGGGCGTGAGTTGGCTCAAGACAACAGCCGGCTCGCTCCACAGATTTGCGTGTATTTCCTCAGGGTATTGTCACGTCGCTTTGCAGAGTGGAAATTCCCTGAGATCCCAGGATGGTATTTGACGCGAATACGGTGCATTGTGGCAGTTTTCAAAAGTACTTGATTCGGCTTCAGACGCGTCTTTGCGATTTTCTGTCCTGGCTGTGTGTACTTATTTGTTTGGGTTTTTGTTGGTGGTTTTGTCCACTCTCAACAGAAGTGAACGTTGAAGCTGACGTTCAAACCAGATATTTATGAGATGCACCAAGCCCGAGCCTCTAATTCGTAAAGGTAATTCCAAACCGGAAACGAAAGGTCGAACATTTGTATTTGTTTTTGACAAATTCAGACAACATTTTCTTTATTTGATTGATTGAATCGGTAGAATTTAAGATGCCTTTTACATTTATTGGCGTTTGGGCGCTTACAAACGCAGTACGGTAAAGTAATAATTCAAAGAAGATCGTCTCAACGTTGAAACCTGGTCTCCAGAAGTGTGACCCGCCGCGCGCGAGACAGTCTATGTATGTGGTCGTGAAAACAGGAAAAAAGCGGAACCACGTGGCGTTCGTTTTGGGTCTTCTGTAAGCTAATCGAACGTACCTACTATGCGCCCTCAGCGGTACGTAAACCGAAAAAACATGGCGCTGCCCATAAATTCTCTTTGACTTTAGTGGTTTGCCCGGCAAACTTTACGAAAAAGAAGAGTTAAACTTATACACCACTATTTCTTACTTAAAATGATTTATTATCTACCAGTAAGTGTAAAAACAAAAGTCAGAGGGGAAAGTCTGTGAACTGAATGGTGGGGCAACGTCGTGGAACATGATAATTTTCTCAGCTAGCTTATAATTATATCATATCATGGTGGAGGAAGGTCCTCCTGAGAAAGAAACAGGGCCTATACTATAGGGGGCCTGCCGGCCGGCGGGGGGCGTCGGGGGTGGGGTTGGAGGGGAGTTTGGGGTTATAAACAATCATCAATGAATAGGTGTATTTTTTTTCTGTCGGTCGGTCGGTGCCACGTCACATACATGACATATTGGGGTGGGGAAACAATAAACCCTTTAACGGTTATCGACGCCATGTTGTTCACGGGGCAGTTCGAACACGCGTTGCTGTCTGCGTGCGCGGATCGTATACGAATGCATTGTTAGGTCACTGTGCATTAGTTACGATCCGCGCACGCACACAGCAACGCGTGTTCGAAGTGCCCCGTGAACAAGATGGCGTCGATAACCGTGAAACTGAAAGGGTTTACTGATAGGTGGGAGTAACGGTATTTGTTTCGTATACATTGAACAAAGATTTTAAGGAAATTACCTCCTGGAATCAACAGATAATGTAATTTTAAGATATTACTTCCCCCTTTTGTCGCAAATGTTGCTTTTCTGTAGAAAAATCACATTTTCTACTTCAAAAATTGCCTTTAGTTTAGTGCACAAGATAACCATTCACGCGCGTGCGCAGCGCCCTCTGTTGTCGCGCTTACGCACAGACCGCTCGCCGCGTCATTTTGTACATTACTTTATGCAGTAATTTTATCATTTATTTATCTCGGAAATGCAACATTTGCGACGGAAGTGTCAGTGGGAAGTATATCTTCGAATTAAATAAGCTATCAATTGCACTATATAACTTCACCCAAATCCGTGTTCAATGTATACGAAAAAAATACCGGAGTAACTATAAAGAGGGCGCAATTATAATATATGAATGTGCGCCAGTGCGTGACGGTGACTCCGTCTCCGGAGACGTTGAGATTGAAGTATAGTGGGCCCTGTATTCTATAGGTGCATTATTGTTGAGAAAACCTCAACAATGTCAATGGCGTAGTTGGGACATAATGTCATGATGATACATGTACACAGGCACACTCGTGCTTACACTACATTGTAAAGCCTTAGTGAAGATTATAAAGCATTGTCCCATCTTTAATTTCAGCCGAACATCTAGCCAGATTTTCTCCTATTATGGAACCACATCAGAGTGTCAGGGTAACTTCATCTTGGAGCATTCAAGGCCCTTATGATATACACAGCGTTCTGCAAGTTCAGCTGGCAGAGGAAACAAGGTAGTGTGATAAAAACCCTTATGTTAGGCATTAATTTTGATACAACCGTGTACTGCAAATTAAAAAGAAAGAAACTTATTTTAATGTAAAACAATCAAAATTGCCAATTTCAATTAAAAGCCTATATCATTTGCAAGATAAAACCTTTTTACAAATTCGTGGAATAAGAGTGTAACATATCTAAGGAAGAATGTTGGTAAACTAGCCTGAAGAAATTTCAGCTACTTAGAAGCATCAATGCTTCAGAAAACCCTTTTTAGAAAACCACTTTCGGTTGTCAATTTCCAGCATAAAATACCATTTTGGACGGAAATAAATTGATGTGGTGGTTGTTACCATTGCTATCAACACTTTGAGTAAGGTTTTTCTTGTCAACTCATGAAAAACAAAATTGGGTCATTGCAAATTATACAATGGGCCTTTAAGGTGGGGTGCCGTTGCCGAGTGGTTTAGGTCACTGACTCGCAATACTCGGGTGAAAATTTGGGGTTGCAGGTTCGATACCCGGCCGTGGTACCTGTGCTCTTGAGCAAGGCACTTAACTACAGTTGCTCCATCCTTCAGAAGGGATGTAAAGCTGTTGGTCCAGTGTGTTGGGTAATGCACTTTTAAAGAAGTTGGAGGAACCCTGTCATCCATGCCCCTTGTAAAATTTATTTAAAATTTGACATTTAGTACTTTGGGATCGCAATCAACAAGTATACAAACTTCCACAAAATCTGAGATGGTCGGGTTTAACTCATTGGGTGATTTGACACGGAATGGCTATCATTTCCAATTGCAGCACAAATTTCGCATCAGTTTCAACACACAACATTAAGTTAGCCCCTCCCCCATCAGCCAACAAGGATGACGAAGCCACGCCCCCTTGCCAGGTATTCCTGGCCTGTCAATCATGCATCGCTATCGGGTCAATTGAGGTCGTCAGCAACGCACGCCATATTGAACTGTACGACAACCAAGATGCGTACTGTTGCACGGTGAAAGGAGAAAAACAGACGGACAGAGAAGATGACGAACGGACAGATTTGGAATTGTACTCGGCAAGATTTACAGTGGACAGTCCAGTGCCTCATTGCAGATTGAAGGTAGGTATATTTAGAATATATAAAAATGGTAAAAAAGGTAAAATATCTTCACAAGCTTACTGGCTGATACGACTGGTACTCGTCCCCAGTTTCCATGGAATGGAGTGACTAGAAGCATTGCTACACCCCCTGGATAGGATGGAAGTCCATCACAGTTTTATCCTCAGCAGTTAGTTGGGTTTCCCTAACAGGTTGTTAATGATTTGCTATTTTAATTTATATTTCCGTCTCACCCAAACAGTTTGTCTCCTTGACGGACAAATTCCAACTGACCCTGGTTCGGCTTTGGGTGACCTTGAGCAGGGCAGAACCTGGGTCTTTTACTGGACTAGGCAGTCGGAGCATCGACATGGCTAAAGTCCGAGACATGATGTCATCACTACGGCAGCCAATACCTGATAATGTTGAGAGTTTGATGCAGACGGTCGAGCAATATCAAAAGGTATGACGCCAAAATGAAACAACCAAACATGGGGTCTCATGCTCTATAACCTAAGCTATAAAGCGCAGTGGTATACTCCCTCGGTTTAAAGCACAATATGTGCAACCATGCATGTCCTCAAGGAACAAAGAAACTGCCCTACGAAATGGCGGCTATTCGATATGGTCTATATTTGGTATGGTGTCTAATCACCATTAAAATGACGTAATCAAACATGGGGTGAAACAAAATCGGGATTCGAATCTGAGACCTCTGATTCTCCGGGCAGATGCTCTATCAGTTGATGGATAAGGCACAGTGATATACTCCCTCGGGTTTTCCCAAAGACAAGTGACACACCAGGCAAATGCTCTACCAGCTGAGCTATGAGGCACAGTGGTATACTCCCTCAGGTTTTCCCCTACAAATCAAATTTTTCTCTTGGTGTTGCAAGTAACGAATACAATATTTAGTGTGGTGCCTAATCACCATTGGGTGAAAACGTGTGGGTTTGATTTTTTTTATTTTATTTTATTTATATACCGGTACCACATCCAACAGCGGAGGGACCGCCAATTACAGGAATGGGAGCAAGTGTGGTTGAGTGCCTTGCTCAAGGGCACAGGTGCCACAACCCGTCACGGCCAGGAATCGAACCTACATTCTAGTACTAGCACAGGAACTTAAGTTCAACGCACTAGACCGCTCGGCCATAACACCCCACGATACCTGGTCATGGTACCTGTGCCCTTGAGCAAGGCACTTGACCACAATTGCTCCATCTTTTGGAAGGGATGTAAAGCTGTTGGTCTATTGTGTTGTGTAATGCACTTAAATGATCCCAGAGCACTCTTTCGTGAAGAGTAAGGGGATTCCCCAGTGTCTCTGGCCGTTGGCTGCCAATGGCGCCACCCACCTATGTATCTCGATGTTTAGGTGGAACACACTTCTAAGCTTCATGCAGTTCAGTCTACGGGCTGCGAGTTGAAGTTCCTAAACTCATTAAATAAAAATGCAGGCTTTAAATTGTGTGACATTTGGGCTGACTTTTGTGATCAACAGAACCAAGCTGTCGTTCTGGATGATTTCCAGCAAGTAGCTACCGAGCGGCTTTCTACATCCACGGCGCACGATCCAAAGGCCTCGCTGGCCTCCAACATGGCAGGAATTCTGTCAGCATTCTCCAAAGCTACCTCAATGCAGCAACAAGCTAGGACTCGCCCCACAACAAATATATCAGAAAGTAACACACACAATGCGGTTTCCTCAGTTAACAATCCTGCTCCGAGTAGGCAACCCCAAACATTTGACATGGACAGCTTGTCCAAACTTATGGCGTCATTTGGTGGCACAACTCGGAATACGGAGACAGGTTGCAGTTCTAGTGATACGGGACAAGACATGTTTAATGCGTTGCACCTGATGTGTAGCGACGTCAGTCACACGAGGGCGGCAGATAGGCAAGCTGCGGAGAGATCGTATGGAGCAGAGCGGCGAAGCGATCGAGAGGGGCAAGAGGTCGACAGTGAAAACAGGTGAGGTATTTGAGAAAAAATAAACTGTCCTCATTTTTTTCTTTTTCATTCTTAAATTAATGATGCACAAATTGTGTAAAGTGCATTCTCAAACATTTCACAGCATTCACAATGGATAAGAAGTTGGATATTAAACAGGGTTCACAATTAAACGGGGTTCGCACAGAAATGTGGATGACATTTATTAATTTCATCTCTTGTCACTATGTGAATATATCAGTATTGGTCATTCCATGGAAACGGTGTCGCGTTTATATCCAGAAACTTCTGGAGTTGATTTTTTTATATAAATACTGAGCTTCAGAGAACGATTACTCTCAGAATATAAACAGTATGGTCTTGTAAATCGGATGATTAATAAACTAGTATGTGATCATCCAAACATGAGTTATTGAAATTTTGCCCATAATGTAATTTGAATTGATAAAGTACAAGTTCTATAGGAAGATTAAAACCAGCAGCTACCTTTCCACAGAGAAAAGACTTTGTAGGAGTTGAAAAATATCTTGATTTCCCCCTTAGACCATTAAATATTGTTCACAAATCTTATTAAATCTATGACACCAAGACATGTCTGTTTGTAAATTACTTTAAATATTATGCACAGAATTTTTTTTTTTAAATTTAACTTGGAAAAACCATTTTTACAAATGCATCAAAATGTCACACTTTGGCTCCAGTTGTTTTTTTTTATCGTAAATCGATCTTTGGGAAAAATGGAAAACCACCAACTCACGCTGAAAATTTCAGCTTTTTAGCCTATCCCCTGCTATTTGAGCATTTCAGTTAAGATTTACTAAACTATTGTCTGTGTAAGATTAATTTTCACCGTAATTTAAACAACGCTGAATGCCGCAATAGGGCGACATTTCGGGGGACCACCGAAATTTCCCTCTCCCCGGGGACCACCGAAATTTCGGCAAGAGTCACTCAAAATGACACCTTATTTTTTTACCCAAAGCTTCTAAAAATGGTTGCAGACCGAAGAGAAACAGCTCCAGTCCCAATAAAAATGGTTCTCGACCTAAAAAAAATGGTTTTTGACCTAAAAAAAAAAGATTTTTAAACTCAAAAATATTAGGGCGACACCAAAATGTCGCCCTATTGAGCAGGTCGCCCTAATATAGCTTTTTTACACACGATTTGTCGCCCTAATCTAGCATTGATAGTAATTTGTTTTTTTACAGGGAAACTGTCAAACCAGCTGACAGCCATAGATTATCAGAATTGGAGCAGAGACTCATGGGATATATCACTGCAACAGAGGAGAGGATTATGGGAAGGTTTGATCGACAGCTAGAGATTTTGCGGGATCATATCGATTTGAGATTCAACAGACTCGAAGCTTTGCTTGAGGAAAGGTCAAAAGGGTCATCGGATCGAAATAATGAACTTCAAACTGAGGATGTAGACTAAAGCTGCATTCACATTGAACTACAGGAATGGTTGCTAATTTAACCATATTAAGTGCAATGTGGATGGCCGGTAGCATCCTAAATTGTTAACGACTGTTAGTGGAGTGCCGTAGCAGAGCGGTCTAGTGAATCGTATTCAAAACCTGGGTTAGTGGCTTCAAATCCCAGTCCGGACCATCCATGGTGCGTGTACCCCTGAGCAAGGTACTTTGCCATGCATAGCTTCTCTCTACCCAAAAGTAAATGGGTACTTGAAAGGGCAGTGAATGTGTTTGATTAGCCATCGAGTGCTTAATAATCAGCCTGGGCTGCATACTCCTCAGGGAGTTGAGATGGTATATGGGTAATTCCCAAAATTAGGGGTCCAAAAGTGTGACATGCTCTTTAAGATTTCCAAGTGTTTTTAGTGATTGAAAGTGGTTTTCCAGTAGAAAATATTTATTTTTATTTCCATAAATGCCACTTAAATTTAATGTTTGTGTGTAGATTTGGCACCAAGGTTAATGCAAACTCATTCTACAGCCAATTTTCATTGGCGTAGGTAACCTGGTACACCAAACTCATATTCAATACCATGGAACAAATTATAAGCCTTTATGGTCTTTTGTTTTGAATATTTTTTAGGAATCAGAAAACAAAATATTCAAGAAAATGATGCTGCCCCTATAATCACAGGCCACAGTCTATTACTGAGAATGTGTGGTCATAAGTGGTGATTTGTGAAGCAGAGAGTGTCGTACGTAACTAGGACACCAACATATTTTGGAGCCCTAATTTTGGGAATTACCCATATGGAGTGATTTAATGGAGCCCTATAATCAGGGGTAATGACAGTGTAGGCCCCTTGATGGGTGTTTCTTCTGTCTGATAATCCATATCATTATACTCCATTGCTGTAAGATTTTCATAGTGAGCTGGTGGGTCACTGAAAATCTACATTTTTGTTAGTTTTAGATAGAATGCATGTTGTAGTCATGTAACTTCTGTGTGGACCTGCATGATGAGGTAAAATTTTAGGACATTCTATGGGCCGAAAATAAATTCCAGAGTGGATGAATGGAAAACACGTGGCCTAGTAAGTACACAACCGTGCTCATGATCGAGAGGTTGTGAGTTCGAACCTCATTAGTGGCAATGTGTTTGTTTCCGTGGACAAGACACAATCTCAATTGCCTCATCGACCTGAGTGATATTTAGGGGGAATGTCACAATCTAAGTGCTGATAGGGTTGTGTGCCTTGGGCAGGTAGCCACCTATTTAAAGCGAAATGCTTCTGGTGATTCCTTGATGGCAGCGATCATAATGTCAACAGCACTAGGAGTATCGTGCTGTTAGCAGGATAGATATGTACACTATACAAAAATCCACTATTTTTTTAATTACCACAATGGAATGTTAACAGTAGTTTACTTAAATATAAAGCGGGTGTTGCAACAGTTAAGCAATAAATATTTTTAAACAACTAAGACAATTTTTTAACCGGAATTCGAAGCGTCTATGCCCAGAAAATTAAACTGAAGTCCAAGTCAAAATTTGTGTGACTTAAACGAAAATTTCTTAATTTTTCATAAATTAAATTGGTAAGCATGGGGCTTATGAGTATTGTAAGATTGACAGCGTCCAAATAAATATCTAACATTTATAAAGACTTCTAATCTGCAAAATACGACAATATTTACATCTTAATATGAGATTCTGGTTTAAAGGAGCATATTTTGTCAGTCCTGATGATGGTATGGCATAATGCACATTCCAGCATTAAGAAATGTTCCGTTAGTCTGCAGCTAAGTTAGCGATATCGCTCAATGTCTCAACTTCCCGAGCTCCTTGTTTTGACAATTCATCACTCAGTTGCCAGATCATGACCGCTCCGTCTGCATCGCCTGTTGCTAACTTGGGCCTCCTGTTTTAAGAGGGATGGAAAAATAATTAGTTGAATCTCAATAATAGAGAGGTTATTGCAAGCCGACAGATATGCTTACGCATATGTTTTGCAACCTAAAACTACTTTTACCACAAAAACTCACTTGTTATTAAACTCCAAGGCATGCACAGGACTCTTGTTGGGGCTTGCCTCCAGAATCTGAACCGGCGTGATGCGACTCGTCTTGAGGTCATAGATAAGGAGCTTGCCTTCGCCTGACGTCACTGCAAACACTAGAGGGCGCACTGGCGACCAGCGTGCGCAGAACAGGTATCCTGAGGCGGGCTCAAGGGATATAATATGCCTGGACTGTTGGGGGAATCATGGCAAAATTTTAGTGTCATGTGCATTTTGAGTATTTCTGAAAATTATGACAATTGCGTTAGTGGTCTATGGTTCAAATTTCAATGACTAGTCAAAACTAGTTAAAGGAGCGTGTTCAGATTTCTCCAGAAAATTTGTTGCAACATACAATCATATCCCCAAAATACTAATTATACATGGAAAGAAAACAGGAAATTTGCATCTGTACCCAAGCCCCTTTAAATGTAAAATTGTTTTTTAAATTGGGGAATTTTCTACCGTTAATGAGTTATTTTCGACAAACGGGACACAATTTCTGGTTTTACCTCAAGCATGCTGTAAATGCGAGCCACCGAATCCATGCCACAAGTCAAGAACAGGTTCCGATGATATCGGGAGCAGTCGATGGAGTGGACCGGGCCGTGATGGGACTGGAAGGCCAGAACCACAGGGGAGTAGAGAGGAACTGACCGCAACACCTCAGCTAAAAATGTTGGAGATTGCAGGTAAAAGAAAAGAAAAAGAAACAAGGGTTAGGACTAAAACTCAAATTTTTGAATATTCAGTTTTACTTTCCGGTTCTACATTTAAAACCAAATATCTAGAAGCGAACGATAAAAGAAGACTCCTTATTTTTAAATAGAGGCAAAATTGCTGAAAAAAGTATTCAGATATGAATGTAGTTGAAAGATCCCAGAGCACTCTTTCGTGGAAAGTTAAGGGGATTACCCAGTGTCTCTGGCCGTTGGCTGCCAATGGTGCCACCCACCTATGTATCTTGATGTTTAGGTGGAAGACACTTGTAAACTTCATGCATTTCAGCCAAACGGGCTGCAGATTAAGTTCCATAAGCCCATTACATGGAGAAAACAAAATCATATGGCACAGTCCGTGGATTTAAGAATGATGAAATGTAGCCCATTTTCTTACTGGTTGGCACTGGCGTTGTTGAGTTCATCGAGCACTTGAAGACGCCACCGGATTCTGAGCCAATCACAAACTGACTTGGGTCCTCAGCGACGTAGGAAATGGAATTGACTAAAAAGACAAATGTACAACAAATTGCGAATAAGGGATCATTCCAATCAATATTTTGTAGTGAAACTTGTGTGTATTAGTCAACGAAAGAAAGGGTAATCAACGGAGCTTGTGTTTAAACAATTACCAACTCACATTGTTGTGTAAATGTAATTATACTGCAGTTGAAATGGCACAGTGCGAAACCATGTATAGCCCCAATGGGCTGGCGTGGACATCCGGCGCGCAGTCTCATCGTGCCGATGAAGTCATCAGTTGCTATGTACGCACAGTGAAAAATGTATTTGTTTACGCTGCTGACATAATCGCGCCCCAACCCATACATCATTTGCAGTTACCAAAAAATTTTACTTCACAAGTTGACTAGAAAAATCCAACTAAAAGTTGCAATGGCAACAAACACCTCATAATTTTCCCCATGCAAAATGGTACCGTTGTGGCAGAAATTGCAAACGGAAGGTGCTTTTAAAAAAAAAATTCTGCAAAAAATACATGTATGTTACCATTTATTCAACACAAAAACCATGCATGGATTTTTCAGGTTTTCTGAAGTATTACTGCATCTATGTGACTGAAATTTCTACAAGGCAGTTTATCAATATTATTCTTTAGTAAATGTTATGCTGTTGTTCCTGTTTTTAAAACTCACCCCCCATTTCCCCCTGGCCTTTGGCCTTGGGCTGACCGAGCACCGCTGGAAGGCTACTGGCCAACAGCAAGAACCCTTCGGTCAACTCCAGAGCTCCTTTCCTGGCGTTTATCCTCCACACCAAGATCTGACCGTCGCTACTGACGCTCACAATCTTAAAGATACAACAAAGAATAAAGTTTGCATTTAATACGAACTCTCAATTTCTGATTGTCATCGAAAACGAGAGTACGGGTCTCACAGTGTTTTCTTTTGAGATAAAATTTGCAAATGCAACGACTCAGCATCTGAAACAAGGCAGCCAGTGCTAATATAAAATTTGTCAATCCTACCAAAGTATTTTATTACAATTTTCGTTTTATCCACAGCGCTATTAAAGTCCGTGTACAGGATTTGCAGTTTTCCCAAATTTTTAATCAAGCATTTTGACCAGAAAAAACTAAGCTTACTTAAAGGATAGAAGTGGTTCCAACTGTACAATGCAATGATTCTGCCCAAGATGTTCTCTTTTTATAATAAATCAATAACTGAAAATAAATGCATGCGCACACACACTTTTTACACTTGGGCTCCCTCATGTGAAAAACAAATACTAGGCCTGTTGTTACCCCACCTTTTATCATCTTTCACATGACAAAATCCTCACCTCGGGGCAAAATTTAGGTGACAAAAATCCACACCCACGGGTGCAAAACATGCAGGTCTTGCTATCGGATGCACAAACATTTTTACTTAAATGGGTCACAAATTCCACCCTGGGGCATGAAAAATGTGACCAGGGGTGGGGCAGGGTGGAGGAATAAATTGATAGGTGTATAACTCACATTGTACTTGTTGGGTTTGTTTGGATCTCGTAACCACATGACTTCAGACACGGGTTCCCTGTGCGAGTCATCACCAATGCCTGACGTAGCTAGAAGACTCTCGTCATCCCGACTCAAATCCCATAGCAAAACCTCTCCTGAAAATGAAACAAAATCAGGACTGAATGTCATCCAAAAAATAATCTCTTGCAAAACATTTTGGATTATTGGAATGAATTGAGGACGTGAACAATTTGCTAAAAGAAAAAGTTAAGAAACAGTAAAATTACCGTTGAAGTTTCCGCCTACAACTGCAGAGGGTTTTTCCGGATGATAGGCAATGCACATTAGGCAGCTCTGTCAAGAAATGAAAAAAACGAAGTGATTTTGTGAATTAAAATAAACTTGCCCACCACAGCTTGGTTCCATACTATTACATTAAATTAACATATTTTTTATTAAGATTCAAACCTAGGCCCTCTTGTTTATCTACCAGTGCTCAACCAAATAACCCTTTATGTGTAACATTTGTATAATGGCTGGTGTCCCGAAATTCTTCACTTTACAGTAAAAACGGTATTGATTCTGTACTTCACACCTGTGGCGTTCACCACATAGCAACAAAAATTTAGTATGGTCAAGTGGATACTAAGTGTAAATACCGACTGCAGATTTTTGTACTTACACTGACATCTACCACCGTGTCTGCTTTTTCTGTATTAACTGACTTGAGATCAATGTTCCAAACACACAGGGATCCCTGATGAATAAAGAAAAAGCATTTAATGTTTAAAGTTATTTAAATTACAGTAAATACTAAAATTGCCATTCATTTTCACAATGAGCAGAACTTTACACCCACGATGTTGACAATGCACCACATCAGAACAACATTTTGACAAGAACCACAACAGCATCACATAATTATTAAAGAATAATGTTGATAAAAAAACTGCCTTGTTGAAATTTCAGACACATAGATGCAGTATTACTTTGGAAAACCTGAAAAATGCATGCATGGTATTTGTGTATGAATGAATGGTAAACAAGTTGTCTGCAAAGGTACCATTTTACACAGAAAAAAAATCATGTGGTGCTTGTTACCATTGCTATCAACACTTTTAGTCAGGTTTTTCTTGTCAACTCGTGAGGTAAAATTTTGGGTAACTGCAAATGGTGTATTGGGGCTTTAATCCCTGGACACCAGAGTTGGGGATAAGGGGAATAAATAGATGTGTGTGTGTCAACATAAACTTTACTTTGTGTGTACACCAGTCTTGGTGATCCATTCTCCCATAAGCTACAGCTAGTGATGATCCTGTGCAGTTCCATGCTAGGTTTGTACATTGCAACTCTCCTTTGAGTGGAGCGTGTGTAAGTTTATGCAGGCACGTTACGGCTTCTGTGTCTTCTTCCCAATTCACATCATAACCTGTTGGTGAGATACAAGCTCAAAATACATTCTGCCAAAAAATAAATGTAATTTTCTTAAAATGTCAATTCTATGGATAACAAGGCACTGATCGACCAAGGCAATCACTTTGGAATGATTCTCAAAATTGTTCCGCTTCAGTGATTCTGTCCAGGTCCAAGTTGACCTGTTTGAACAAATTGGTCTGCACAGACCAATTTTTCCAACATGGTTGCACAGAACCCATTTATTTATGTATTTGCAATTCATTTTCATGCGACAGAGAAACAATGTCACTAAATGGTACATTGTCGTTACTCCAAACAGAAACATTAAAAACAGTTATCTCAATGTTTAGGTGGAAGACACTTTGTGAGCTTCATGAAACTCGGCCTACGGGCTGCGAAATAAATAAAACCCATTATAATGTGCAGTGCTCGTGAACATATTTATATGAAATTTATGCTATTTGAAATGTATTCACCACAATGACAATTTTATAAAAGGTGATGAGAGCAGATATTTTTCAGATTTGGAAGATGATCTCTGAAGTACTTGTTTGAGCCCAAACTGTTGACAGACGAATAAAGAAAATTCACTGAGTTTTAAAGTAGAAAAAAACACCTACTTACCATCAAATGCATGGCTTCTTGTATTACGTTCCAACTGCTGGCAGATGTCTGGAGTCACTCGCACTATGAAGTCTCGTAAAGCCTAGACAGTGTGGAATGGTTTCAATATTATCAGTTCTCTTAACATGTATTTAGCGTTTTGAATATTATACATTGTACTCTTCCAAAATAAAAAAAGGAATGCAATTTTTTAAAATATCAATTCTTGATCAGAAGAGACATTTGTTAAATGCAGTGATCTTGTGGATAACAAGGCACTGATCGACCAATCACTTTGGAATCGCTTTCAAGACTGTTCCACTTCAATGATTTCAACCAGGTCCAAGAGAACCTGTTTCAACAAAGTGATTCCCACAGCAAGGAAATATCACATTTTCTATTTGCAGTAGTTATAGCCCATGGAAAACCCTTTCTGTTTAGAAAACTGATTGAACCCGCGCAAGATTAGCTGACCTCTAGAGCCAAGCATTTCTCAAACAGCCCTAGAACTTGTGCAGGAGCTCAGGGAGGCACTTCACACAGAGTGGTGCACCCTGCTTTCAGTGGCTCTTACAGAGGCTGGTGTATTCAGTCTTGCCACAAGAAGTGGCCCTACACCTTACTGGCTGATAAAATGTTACATCTGCCTAGTATGCAGGAGGTCACGGGTTCGAGCTCCACTCGAGCACACTATGACTTTTTAGTGTGTTCTTGGGGGAAAACACTTGTTAGTGTATACTGCATACATACTGCATAGTGTGTAGGCAAATTACAACCGTTTTAAGATACAAGATACTCTGTATACCTGTGAATCATCTGTTATAAGTTGAAGCTTTTTCTCCTTTTCTGGATCTGTTTGTACCTGATGAAAAATAAAACAAAATCGTTACATAGTTGAACTACATGTATTAGGCAAGTGCCCCATAGCTCAGCTGGTAGCATCTGCCTTGTGTGTCAGAGGTCTTGGGGAAACCTGAGGGAGTATACCACTGTGCCTCATAGCACAGCTAGTAGAGCATCTGTCTGGTGTGTCAGAGGTCTTGGGAAAACCTGAGGGAGTATACCTCTGTGCCTCATAGCTCAGCTTGTAGAGCATCTGCCTGGTATGTCAGAGGTCTTGGGAAAACCTGAGGGAGTATACCACTGTGCCTCATAGCTCAGCTTGTAGAGCATCTGCCCGGTGTGTCAGAGGTCTTGGGGAGGGGGAAACCTGGGGAATATACCACTGTCTCATAGCTCAGCTGGTACAGCATCTGCCCAGTGTGTCAGAGGTCTTGGGGGGAAAACCTGGGGAATATACCACTGTGCCTCATAGCTCAGCAGTAGAGCATCTGCCTGGTGTGTCAGATGTCTTGGGGAAAACCTGGGGAATATACCACTGTGCCTCATAGCACAGCTAGTAGAGCATCTGCCTGGTGTCAGGTCTTTGGAGAAAACCTGAGGGAGTATTCCACTGTGCCTCATAGCTCAGCTGGTAGAGCATCTGCCTGGTGTGTCAGATGTCTTGGGGAAAACCTGGGGAATATACCACTGCGCCTCATAGCTCAGCAGTAGAGTATCTGCCCGGTGTGTCGGAGGTCCTGGGTTCAAATGTTGTTACACTGTCATACCCCGCCCCCCTCCTCCTTCAGCCATTTGTGGAGTACAAAAATACATCATTACCTTTGCATTTGCCTTGTATGTAGTCTGAGCATCCGTGTTATTGGTAAGGACTTCAACAGTTTGTGATCCACTCGATTTCATTGACCTAAGACGACAAACAAATGTTACAGCTAGTTGCTAAATTTCCAAGTCGGTGTCAAGAAAATCTTCAAAACATTCCACTCCTAATTGAGTTTTCCCATCAAATTTGCACTTATTGATGCTTGATATTTCATTTTGAGGAGAAAAAAAAACAATGGCAAACTTCTCAATTAGCCTTTTGTGTGTAGCATTAATTGCATAATGGTTGGCGCCCCAAATTCTTCACTTTAGAAAGTCCACATACCATGCTACGTGGTGCACGCCATTGCCATTCCTTCCTATGGTGAACATGGTATGGATTATGTACTTAACACCTGTCGCATGCGCACCACGTACTCAAGGCTAGCAACAAAAATTTTGTCTGGTCAAGTGGATATAGACTTGTGCATGTGAAATGAAGTACGTCAGACGCTATTCATGTGAAACATGCAAAAGGATAATTTTTACAATTTACAATCTCCAATCTTCTCCCTCCCCCGGCCCCTTTCCCGGCGCGGCCACCCCGGCCTCTCGGGCCGGGCCCCGCGCAAGCCGCATGCTAGGCGCAGGCTTAGCGCATATGCAGCCGGTCGGGGGCACTGGCACGCCGCGGCCGCGCAGCATTCTCTATCAACTCGGCGCGCGCTGTGTGTGAATCCTACAAACCTTTCCCGTCTCCATGACGATTTGAATTCTATTCCATCCAGATCTTCGTCCGTGAACATCCTGATGTTGAAATTACCCGAGATAAATCAAGAACCTTGTTCGTAACTAATGACAACAATTTTTATAAATTTTGATCACTGCGCGGCCGCATGTCGTTTATGTTTGGTATGTGTACGTGTGTTCAAACAACAGAGGGCGGTCTTCGGTTTCAAGATGGCGGCCTCCACGGTGCGTGCACTTCGTCTTTTCTGCAGAAAGGTTGAACTTGAAACTCAAAGAAACTGCGGTCAAAGTAAGTATTCAATACAGATAGACGAAAAAGAGCTGAATAGGCCTAGGCCTACCCTGCAACGCCAAAACACCCCCCGAAAAACCTAGTACGAGGTCGGGAAACGGAGGGACGCGACGAGCGAGGTCATGATAAAACATTGAGGGCGCTATAACTGAAGCTAGTTCATGTACATCCATTTTCAATATTTTTAATGATTACCATGGATAGACACCCAGAAATTTCCTTGTTATGACATTAAACCATGTAGTACTTGTAATTAAAATCCTAGAGGGATATCTCGAGAAACTGCCTTGTACAAATTTCAGGCACATAGATGCAGTAACACTTCAAAAAACCTGAAAAATCCATGTGTTTTTGTGTGTGAATGAATATAATTAATTTTAATTGTTTTTTTAAACCCACCTTCAGTTGGCAATTTCTCCCACAAAGTTACCATTTTATACGGGAACAAAATCATGTAGTGTTTGTTACCATTGCTATCAACACTTTTAGTTATTATTTTTTTCTTGTCAACTCTTGAAGTAAAATTTTGGGACTTTTAAGATCGAGGGGAAAATGTCATGATTTTACCAAGAAGTGTGGTGTGCATATTAATGCCATGGTTTTACTTTTAATGTTGGTATTCCCAGGACTGGCTCTCATCAGTGGCAGCACATGGCTCAAAGGAAGCACGTCGCACAAGTTTGTGAGTTTAACTTCATCATCAAGAGGAATTCAAACAAATTGTGACGATTGGCAAAAAGAGGAAGAACTTGAGGAACCACAGAATCCAGACAGTGTAAGTCACAAGTAGCACTTGAGAATAAGTTCCTAAATTTTTCAAATTCCACAGTAGGCACTGCCACCAGGATTCGGAAATATGCTTGAGAGATTCCAAAATTTTTCTTCAATTTCGATTCCACTTGAGAATCCTGATTCCATTCTTATTTGATTCCATTTTCAAAAAGAAATGTGTCAGTAAAATTAGAAAAAATAACTTGCAAACGTGATACAAAACACTGTCAAATTCTAGTCAGACTACCTCTGACATTTGCCGGTCTCGCTTCAACGACTCTGACATACACAGGTCACCTGCGAATGTCAGACGGACAATTCGACCTCAGAACCTAAGTATCATAAATGCTTGTTTGAAAAATTGCAAAACCCATCCGTGTCACGCCGCAGGGAGAGGAGATGCGTATGTACCTGACAGAGGTCTGGGCATGGGAGAAAAAGCTGTGAAAGGGAATGGAGTTCTCAGAGAAAAGCACTTTAATTTAGTGTATAGTGCATATACCATTTAACATCATTTGGACCGATACAATAATCTCTTTATCTCACATACCGAAGATCCCCAACGCAAATGCCCACGCTTTCTCTTCCAGCCTTTGCCCCAAAATGTCCCTGCGGTCAGTCACCAATAGCTACTAAAGTTTGCATTATGTTTCTTTCTTCATAGCCCCAAACAGATATTGAAGATCCTTTCAAGGAGCCACATGAACCATGCATTCTTTGCAAGAATAAAGTGCCTCTTTCCTACAAGGTAAGTTATAAGTACAGTGAATAATCTGCTGTCTAAATCTTTTCAGATGAGGGATTTTATTGTAGTTTTTATGCAAGTGGCCATTGGTTAAAAAAACACAGCTTTAGTGAGCGGCATTTGTTTTGTATAGATACATACAGGGCCTTTTATACACAAACATGAAAATCTGGGTTGAGGTTTCACTGTGGCTTAAAGGTGCTCTCAGACTGTGCAGCATAACGATAAACATCGAGCACCTGTGAAAATTTGAATTGTACAATAAAGGTCTAGTGATAGTTTGCTGCAATGAACTAATTTGTATTGGGGATGTTTCAAAATAAAGTGAAATTTCAAGTTCATGCCCTTTAACAGGCTGTTTAGAAATAACTGTCAGTTATTTCACCAGTTTTTTTATTTATTTATATTGTATGTTGGGCTTTGCCAAGCTTATGTGTACCCACAAATTTCATTCTAGAAATTTCGTTTTGGAAATTAATATACATGGGAGCGCGTGTGGTCTAGTGGGTATGAAGCGGGACTCCCAATCAGAGGTTGGGGGTTCGAGCCCACTTCGACCAACGTGTCTGTGTCCCTGGGCAAGGCACTTAATCCCAGTTGCCTCGTCAACCCAAGCGATATATGGGAAGCTGTTAAGGGGAATGCCACAATCTAACTGCTGATAGGGTTGTGCGCCTGACCAGCAGCCACCTAGTTGAAGCGAATTGGTTCTGGTGATTCCCTGATGGCAGCGGTAATAATGGTAACAGCGCCTTGAGCACCCTGCAGGGTGGATATGTGCGCTATACAAATCTAATCATCATTATTATTATTATTATTATTATACATATGTGTCCCATGCGTAACACTTTTCGCGTCAACCAGAGAATGTCCCATGCATAACACCAATTTTGCTGATTTGTCACTTTGATATCTATTATCTTTAAAAAATGATGACCTTGATGAAAAATACTTAAAACATTGCAATGTCTCAGAAGATTTGGTGTAAATTGATTTAAAATCTGTAGAGATACGGTTATTTAAAGTCACTTAAAATTCTGGTTGACAGATATTTCACGATACATGTATTTTGAAACGCCCCATTGGAGCTGACATTTTCTCATTCAATTTATCTACAGAATGTTCAGCTACTATCACAGTTTATCTCTCCCAACACTGGCAGAATGTATGGCAGACACATCACCAAGCTTTGCGGCTACCAACAAAAGCAAGTCACAAAGGCTGTTAATCGAGCCAGGCAAATGGGTATGTCTTTAACACACAGCCAATTCTACACAAAATGTGCCCCGTTTTAGTAAAATGAGTAAACAGGGTCTTTGTCAAAGCAATTTCCTTGATCTGAACAAGCTCTTAGTTAAATTGCTTTTAATCTTATATTTCTTTGTTTATCCAGGTTTCATGCCGTTCATGTACAGAGAAACCATCTTTCTAAAGGATCCCAATTTATTTGACATCAGATATTCAGGAAATGTTGAGATTGCAATGAAGGAACCATCCAACCTCGTTGAGCCAGAAAATTACCCAGGTAAAGAAATACCTGCCGAGAACGAGAACGAACAATGTGATGTGGACGAAAGGGAGCCAACATCATGAGTGGATTTTTTTCGGGTAGGACGTCTTCCTAAAAAAATCTTGATGTAAAAAATGAAGTTGGAGATAGACGATCTTGTACTGGTGCTCCTTCAAAAAGATGTGCCAGTTTCAACAGCTATGGGCCAAAGAGCTGCCTTTCCAAGGATTGACATTGGCTTCTATTACATTTGTGACTGCAGAGAGTATTTTTAAGCCAGTGGCACACTGCCCTACATGAGAAAATTGTATGCCGTCATATCCCCATTACTGCTTGCAGTCCAAATCAGTCCAGTTACCTGCGACAACACCCTTGCCCCTCTAGTGAGTGTTTTCTGAACATTACTGACTGATAAAATGTTACATCTCTCAACCTCCTTGATCTTTTAGTCACAGAATAATTTGCGTCTTTTCTGAACTGTATAAGAACTTGTGGAATATCATTAAATGTGGATAATAATCCTTAGAGATCTTTGACACTACATAGTTCAAATATAATACATATATTACTGAACAAAAACTGGGCAAACACCATTTTCATCCCATACTGTGACATGCCATGGGGCAAATTATTAACCAACCGGGTCAAAAACTAAATAATGTTGCCAATTCAATATTTATTTTTTTCTTCCAGAGCTGTACTTAAAATTGCATTTGGAAAGGGCAAAATGTTTTCAACTAAACTCCTCAAAAAAAGTTTGGAAAGTCAAGTTTGACTGACGATTTCTCTCCTGTTACTAAATTATTTTCATTGAAATTGATATCATTGGAAAGCCCCGTTATTTCTCTTTACAGTGATGTGTCATTTGTTATGATTAATCAATCGGCGGATGTGCAGTATAGTGGAATACAGGGGTGGGTGGAAAGTGAAATGTCACAAAATTCACTGCTATTGTCATGCAGTGCATTCCCCTTTTGCTTGGGGGATGGGAATGTGTCAATGCACTTTTTGACAATAGCAATGCATTTTGTGACATTTCACTTTACACCCTCTCCACCCCCCGTATTCAGCCGTGCTGCACATCCCCTAAAATCATAACAAATGACGCATCGTAAAGAGGAATAACAGGGCTTTCCAATGATATTTTGCAACAAGAGAGAAATTGTCAGTCAAACTTGACTTTCCAAACTTTTTTGAGGAGTTTATATGTAATATTGCTGCCTTGCATAAGGAATTTACTTGCCGCTATATGCATTTTGCTTGGTTCTGTTCTTTGGAATATTTCTTAAGCTAAAAAAATAAGAAATAAAAAATTTTAAAAAATGCAGAAATTGCTTGTCTGGAATAAAATTCACCATCTCTACTGACCCAGATCTTTTCTACAGAAAGCAAGATGCCAGATCTTCATGCAGTGCACAGAAATTCACCAGATGTACAGAAAGTTAGTGTTGTGTAACCTCATTATTGCTTGACTCGTACCCAGAAAGTTTTGACAGAGTTGCAAGTGCGATTGTACCCAGAAAGAACTACATCTGGAGCTGGGTCTGAGAGACTGAGAAAATACGATTTTCAGCAGGGCCACTTGTCTGATCCCGAAACAGACATTCCATGTTAACACTTAATTCATGTATTTGGTTGATAATGAGTTTTTCTTCACACACCCTGCCCCAAACTCAACTCAAAACATTAAAATTGCACTTCACTTATTTATTTTTCCTTTGTGCATGTACAATCTGTAAAATTATGAATCCTACTGCAGATTTTATTTCACGAAGTGAGAGGTCATGATTTGTGAATATATTAACATAAACTACATTCTCCCAAATTCATGTAATTTAATTTACTGTAATTATCTTCAGTCAATACATAAATTTCTTTCTGAAATAAATAATTTCTGAAAATGAATTTAAACAGACGGGTGATAAATGAATGCCCCAAGACGAAATAGAAACGAAAGGCATGACCATACATCTGACTGGCATCAACTTTTGCTAATTGGAATGCAACAATCGTCAAAAAAAGTAATCTCAGAATGCCACATGAGCATAAAATTCACAAAAACATTCGTTTAAAACAAAATGTTGGTTGCCTCAAAATTGAATACCCCATCCATGAAAAAGAAACCTCAGTTTGATCGGGTGTGAAATTGAATGACCAATACCGAAAATGATTAGAAAATTGGCTGGGAAAACTATATTACCAGAAACAAAAGAAATGTTCAATTCATGGTATTTATGTAGATTACTACATTATAAAGATTACAATATTTACATTCGAGCATCTGTCATAGATGTAATAAAGTCATCTACTCTTGACTTTACTATGCAATAACTAAACCCTTTCAAATGCGTGTATCATCCAAAATGTCTTGAATGCAACCCCAAACATTTGTAACCAACAACAAAAATGAGTTCCCAGTACCTAACAAAAAATATCAAAGTGCTTTGAAAACAAGCTGCTACTTTAAACTAAAATAAAAAACATTTTTGTAAAAACACAAAGAATCTGCAACTTTGGCAAAAAGTGGGGGAAGGGGCGACATATCACTTTTGAGTGGTGCACACTAAATTCCCCTAAAGCAGCTTAAAACATCTTACGGAATACGCAAGGCAAATTTTGTTCCTTTCAGTATGTAAACTGAACTAAATTACAAAAAATGTGTCGGCTTCAGAAAGTGTATATTTTGAAGGGTCATGGCATCGGTTCAAATTGAAGCTTGTTAGTTGAGGTGCTTTCGGAAGACACATTTTTGTAAATTGTTAAAATTCATTTGGTCCAATTCTGCTCAAACTCTGTTTGGAGCTTGTACAGTTACCTTTACTCTCGAGTTCACTCACCAGTCGGTTGACACTAGCAAATCTGGGCCTCTAGCCAATCCCCATTCACTTGTGTAAACCTGCATAATATAAGTTATCAATCATCCTAATCGTCCAGTGACACAATGTAAACAAAGAGCTGTTTACAACCAATGGCCCGACAGAGAAATAGCCCCTTTGGTGGTTGGGGAGTACCTGCCTTCCAGAGTCTCCCCTTTGAGTCCTGTGTAATATAATCTTTTATATACCTCATACATTGATTCTCGTTCACTGATTGGTTAAACGCAGATCACGCGACATGGATTAGTTTAACTGTTTGAGTGGGCAACTGAAAAAGTACTATTGTTTGACCTATTGCGCAATAGGTCAAAAGATAGTACTTTCTAAAAGAACTATTTCATAGCGCGTACGCAATCACGCGAGCGTGTGCCATGCGCCAGCGCGCGGGAGACGCGTTCGCGTGCGTGAAGCAACTAGCAGTGGTGTTCGCGTTCACGCGGATAATGTGCACTTTGGCTTGGCTCTCTGAAAACTGAATTTTGTCCTGAAAATGCCTATCAGACACAAAAAAATCAATGTATGAGGTATATAAAACAAATATTGACTGCTTTTATTCGGGTGATGATGCAAACTACCGCCCCTCGGTGATCTTGAAACGGCAGTCCTGCTATTTTCCCTCGGCCTGCGGCCTCGGGAAAATAGCAGGACTGCCGTTTCAAGATCACCTCGGGACGATAGTTTGCACCATCACCCTCATGAGCAGTCAATATTTGTATAATATGTAGTACACAGGGGCAGATCCAGGAATTTTCCAGGCAGGGGTTTTGCCAGTGCAACTGCCGACAAAGTCACTCAGTGGTGGGGGGTGCTGGGTTCCCTCTTCACCTAGACCACAAATTTTTTGTTTCGATTTAGGGGGGCTGTTGCCAGCCATTTTTATATCAGCTTGTTGCGGACAGGCATTACATTGTTTTTTTGTTGTTGGTTTTTTAGAGTCAGAGCGGGGGGGGGGTTTGACCTCAGAATATCACCAGCATAGCAAAAATCTGTTATAATAGGGGCACAGGGAAGATTATTTTTTTAAACCTTATCCCTTGTGACGATTTGAAAAATCACTTTTAATTTCCGTCTAAATATGCTTTATGTAAGTCGCCATTTTTGCAATTCGGTGCTACATGTAGCTTGGACTCGAGAGGGCGCGAGTCAGGTCACAGCACATTTTACATACTTCACGTTGTCCATGCAACAGGTCATTTTCCCATTCAAAATTTAAAATGTGGGGCAGCACATGCCTGTGTTGGCTGCAAAATTTACCAGCAAAATTGTGTTGCCGATGTAGAAAACAAGTGCCCCAGGCAATGTGTAGGCAGCATATTTTTATTAAACCCAGGACATGTGTTTACTATTCTAGCTGCGTAGTGCTTCCAATCTCGCCTGCATCTCAGACACGTCTTCTAGTGTCTCCTCGTCCTCTTCAGAGGCTGCTGAAGCCCCAGCAACTGGCAGGTCGTCATTGACTGCTTTAGGTGCATCACTCAGGTTACCTGCATACAAACAACGTTTGGGCTTAGTAGATGAAATTTAAATCTAAATCTCGAATAGGCTTACAACTGCAGTTTTGCAACATTTACAACACTCTGTTGTGATTGTAGTCAGGTTTCTTATATCACAATCAGTCACACAAGCAGATGCAGTTGGTGCCAAACATGTCTATTCATTCGCCATCCGTTAAACTTCCTTTTTGCGATTCAGACCGCCTTATAACTCAAAAGAAGAGATTGCAATACACTGTCAATTAAGCAGCAACTTGGGCAACAGATGGTTTTCTATTAAATTGGGGAAATAATGCCTGCCTGTCACTCAGTAGGCAGCCATTTTGATCTTTAAATTGAAAGAAAATGTTTTGTAAAACTTTTTGTAACTCTTCATTCAGCAAGCTGTTCGGTACACCATGTTGGGTACATATTAGATCCACAAAATCGGGAGCCAATTGTGTTTTTTGTTATTGCCGAATGTTCATTATTTTAGTGTTTGTTAAAGCAATGTTCTATTGAGACTAGCTTTAGAAACTCGGCATTTTTGGTACGAATTAAAACGCTGGAGTTAAGATCCTTGGTTTTGATCTCGCCTCTGCATCAAATATTTACACTTATCATGCCTCAAGCCCTACTTTAACATATATTTCTCAGTGATGATCGTAGAGTTTTAGTTGCAAATTACAGAAAAATTACCTTAAATAAACACAAATTTTAAAGCATTTTCTTTCTCATCATGCCTGAAAACTCATCCTTCATTGACTTTCTTGTATGTGTATAAGGCCCATTTAAATTACAGCCATGTGCACATGACCACACTGTGTAGACTTTTAACTCTAGCTATACTGAGACAATATGTGACCAACTCTGGCAAAACCCGACGCTTCTCGGCATTTCCCATTACGTGATATGGGCCCACAACCTTAACAAATGGCCTCTGGGACCAACTTGAAAATTTTGCAGAATCAACATCAAGATACATTCAACTTTCAAGATTTGTTTTGTTGTTTGAACTGTCTCAAAATTCCTCATATTATTGACAACAAATTTAATAATCAACTAGTTTGTCAAACTTTAAAAACCAATAGCTCCATTTCACTTTTTCTGATCTGTCATACTTTAATTGGTCATAACTTCGTCAACAATTATCAGAATTTCCTCAAACATGTTTTAAAAGATACCTTTTTGTATGTACACTAAGATGATACCAAAACTTAAATTTTGAATTTTCATCACAAGTGTTGGGTTTTGCTAGAGCCGGTCACATATTTTACTGCATCCTGAGATCTCAGGGAATTTCTACTCTGCAAAGCGACGTGACAATAACCTGAGGAAATACACGCAAATCTGTGGAGCGAGCCGGCTGTTGTCTTGAGCCAACTCACGCCCGAGTCATTTTGATGTAATTTAATCAATTCGGTCATGTTATGCCGAAAAGAAACAATCCAGAAATTGTATTGGTTCCGTTCCTTATGACTGTCCCATTCCTACCAAACTTTCAAACGACGAACCTTATTTACTCCGCCGTTTTTCAAATTAATAACAGGGATGCATGCTGACGAATGTAATGGAAGGGATTCCCCAATATGCTTTAAATAGCAGCCAATCGCCGACGCGGACAACGGCCAGCATTACCGAGTACATGTATCACATGCATGCACTGTGTTTACAATCTGTGCGCGTTACATTTGAATGCCTGCAATCGTGCTACAATGCACTGCAAGCGTCCTGATTGGTCCAGCAGAGGCGACAAGATTTCTGTCGCTAGTCCCACCGCCAAATGGGGCCTTTTTCAACAGGGCCACTGTACGCAGGAGTTAGGGAGTGCGTTAAAGGGGCACTGTTGCAAGAGGATGATTTGACTGTGTTGTCATAATTTTAATCTGTAGTGCGTTTACCCACCTGCAGTAAGTTCAAACAGTATTTTCTCCACCTCCTGTTCAGTAGCTTCCTCCATTTCATCATCATCCTCCATGGCCTCGAACGTGTCTTCAAGCATCTCGTCAATGATTCCTGCCTTCATCATTTCCTTAGACATCTCCATCATGGCTGCCTGGACCTCGCCCACACGGCATAGCTGGGACATGATCTTCATGACGTCGGCGCTCTTCTCCATGGCTCCTGACATCCGGATTAGTGCTTGAGGAAAAGAAAATTTGAAATTTGAACAAAGTTGAATATTCCTTTAATAATAATATGAACTTATATCGGCCACAAAAATGTAGGAAACTTGCTCAAGGTGCCTACATTATTATTATTACCCCTGATCATAGAGCTCCATTAAATCAATGCATATAGACAATGTGCTCTTTGTTTATATCTAAAATGCCCTCTGTTGAAAATTGGTCGTCGTTATGTGCGCAAATTCTGTTTTGGTTTGGTAATTATGCCAAAGGTCACAAAATTAAAAGACGATTTGCATGCGACCTCAATCCTAAACCAAGTATATATGTAAAACATACTGCGTGCGCATAATGCCGAATATGTTTTGGTTTGTTGTGACGTAACAGGGCACATCGTCTATACCATCTCAAATCCCTGGGGAGTATACAGCCCCAGCTGCCTATCAGGCGCTCAATGGCTAATCAAACACATCAAGATTCACTGCCCTCTCAGGTACCCATTTCTCCTCCTGAGTGGAGAGAAGCAGCGGGTACACGTAACATGGAAGGACCGGACCAAGATTCGAACCCACAACTTTTAGACTAAGGTCTTAAATATTATCCAATAGACTGCTCCACTATGCTCAAGTTTGTTTTAACAGCCTGCGCCATGGTCTTGAAGAGCCTTGTGCAAGTTGTGAAGACTATGACCCCATTCTCACTAGAGAAGCGTGCATTCACATATCACTTAACGAAGATCGAATGAAGAGCGGTACCGTTCACATTAAGCGAACGCTAACGAAGATCGAATGAAGCTGTGGGAGGCCACTATGCCTGGTCGTACATGCACGTCGCGCATCAAGCGCCGCGTTGTGGTTTTCCAGTGGTGCGTCAAAAACAAGGCTTGCTAGGCGCACAACGCGCACTACAGGAAGTGGGTGAAAAATTACTTTTAATTTGGGTCAACTGTTTTTCCTAATATAAATGGGGGTCTCTGTGAAAGCCTCAACTTCACTGGCTACTCTCTATTATGCTGAATCATTATTGAATTCCGTACCCAGTTGATTCTTCATCTGCATGCTAACCGAGTTGAGGTGAGCTTTGGACATGTAAATCCTCTTGACTGCTTTCTTTGAGTTGACGATTTCCTTGGCCAAAATCTTACACACATCCTTCTGCCCCTTTTTGGCTGCTTCCTTCAGCGACCGTTTGACTTTCAGTTCTTCTCTTTCGATTGCTGTTAATAAAAACAAAAAAATCTATAGATACACTCTTAACCAAAACTGCAGGTTTAAAACATTACAGGTGACTAAGGAAAACCTGGAGTATTGACAAATTTCAAATTAGCAGCGACAGACTTGTTTTGGATGATGAGCCGGATAAATTAGTTTAATAAACTTCAGTGAATTTTTTCATGATATCCCTGGAAAAATACGGATTGAGAGTGTGAAATTAGCAGCGACAGACTGGTTTTGGATGAGCCGGATAAATTAGTTTAATAAACTTCAGTGGATTTTTAATGATATCCCAACAAAAATACGGATTGCGAGTGTGAAATTTGAGAATGTTAATGAAAAAAATAAGACACATATACATAGTATCAAGATCGCAACACCAATGGGAAAGATGGAGTGGTCAAAAATGTGATATGGTCACGCTCCTTTAATTTAGTCAAACTCTAATTCTGCTTATAGACCAATCCAGTTACAAAGGTCTCCTTCCCTGCATATCCGCCATAGCTACGGGGCGTCCAGTGCATAGATTGTGCGTTTTGTGTTGCTGTTAGAACGAAAAGCGTGACGCAACGCGACACGCCCCCTTCGCGCACACAACCTTACAAAGACGCGCAACTTGTTCGAAGTAAACAAATGCGACTTCAGCAACAGCAAAAACATATAGTTTATTCAGTGGAAGAACCCCCAGCTATGGCGGATATACAGGGAAGGAGACCTTAGTTTCCGGATTGGTGTATACCAAGGAAGTTTCAGGTCCCAATCCTTTGTTTTTCATTGTTTTCATTCCTGATAATACAAGGTTTCTGTTATAATAGGTTCGAATGTATACATCCCCCAACTACACCACTATCCCAATTTATTATTGAGGTATTCCCAACAATAAGTTAGAGCTGGCCCAACTCTTGTTGGGACAGTCCTAATTTATTGTTGAGAAAGCCTTATGCCATAGTTGAGGCATAGCATCAGCAACTCCAAACTTACACCGTATCTGTCTGTCTAATTTCCTCCCTTCTTTCGTTAAATTCCTTGACCATTCTTGAACCTGAAATTGATGGGGAAAAAAGTAACCAAAATGGTCACAAAAACAATTAGGAAACTTTAGCTGTCAGGAAGCGTCACAAAGCATTCATGAACCATCACAGAAATTAACAAAAATTGAATTTTCAAAAATTTAAATTTAAATTAAACTTTAATTTTTAAAAGTAGGCCTAAAACTGTTTAAAATTAAGGGTTTTTCTTCCGTTCACATTCAACACGGATTTTGGTAAATTTATTGGAATCGATAGCTTTTTCAATTCTAAAATATACTTCCCACTTGATTTCCGAGATAAATAAATGATAAAATTACTGCATAAAGTAATGCACAAAATTAAGACGCGAGCGGTCCGTGCGTAAGCGCGACAACGGAGGGCGCTGTGTGCGCGCATGAATGGTGCACTAACTGAATGCAATTTTTGAAGGAGAAAATGTGATTTTTCTACAGAAAAGCAACATTTGCGACAAAAGTGCAAGTGGGAAGTATATCTTAGAATTGAATAAGCTATTGGTTCCAATATATAAATGTACAAAACTTTGTGTTCAATGTGAACGAAAAAATACCAAAATTAAATATTAAAGTTACCTGTTCTTTGGGATCTTTTTGTGGCGTTTTACCGAAGAGACCCATCTTTCAAATTAGTTAAACTCTGAATTTAATTGTTTCGCCAAATGGTTGGCTTACTGTACAGTTCGCCTATGAAGAAATGGTTCTCGGCTTATGAGTTCATGTTAGCCCAAGGCTAGATATGAAGTAAAAATAGATTGTGAATTATTATGCCATGTATGCAGAAGAATGACTAATAAGGTAATTGGTCATGTTGGTGCACGGATGTTGCTGGTTCCAGACACCCACAGTCAGTGTTTGAAGAAGATACAAACAAAAAATTGTCCAGCAAGAGTTCCTCTTTTAATTTTCATAAATATGTCACAAATTCACAGCCATCGATAGATGAATTATTCAAGAAAATCTGTTGAAAGAAACTCAAAAACTGTATTAAAGTGAGAAGATACTGCAGGCAACAACACAAACTCAGTTAGTCTGGTTCCGATGCATAACGTGTATTGAAATCTGCACAAATATACTGAGGCGAAAGTTAGACCTCTTTTCAGCCAGAGATATACGGCTGTTTTGTTGCAAACGTGTGAAATACTGAAACAGTCGTAGACTAGATTCGTGAAAACGAACACACGCATATGACGCAGCTGCAACGTCGTTAAACGGTAAAAATAAAATGACGTTTTGTGACATTCTTGGCAGTTAACTTTTCGGTATTTTCACGGTGTACAATCTTTAAGCTTTCCTTTTATCAGAAACATCGATGATTTTACCTGTTTCACTTTCATAATCAAGTATCAACAGCATCCAAACGGCCAGGCACACGTACACGAACAGTTCTCGATGCCGTGCACACAATACACTGCATGCACAGCGCCCTCTCTTGTTGTGACTGTGATCCCATTTAACTCTACTGTGTTTGTGTGACCATGGAGGAATACATCTTTGATGTGCATATATTTGTTCATGCAAACCACGTCATTTTGTACCCGAGTCATTGCGCACCGGGGTTGTTACAGTCTAGTCATAGAGCAAGGAAACAGTGACGCGCAGCGAAACTCGGTAACACACGTAAGGGTACATATAAAGCAAGACTGCGGTCAGCGATGTTTGATCGCGCAGTGGGCGATCGATAATGGTTCGGAGAAACCCCGAACACTTTGCACAGGGCAGGGGCACTTTCAGGGGAAAATCTACGGGTAGATTACGACCATGATTTTCTTTGTTATGATATACAGTATAAAGTGTGCAAAAATATTACTTTAATGATAAAAAAACAAAATTAAAAGGTAAAAATGTCATGATTTTACGAAGGAAAACTTACTAGGGAAAACTTAAGGAAAAGCAAATACCCAGTGGTTTCTGTGCATGGTACTCTGTCCTATTCATTGTCATTTTGGTATTTTTTTCATATACATTGAACACGGATTTTGGTAAATTTATATATTGGAATCGATAGCTTATTCAATTCTAAGATATACTTCCCACTGACACTTCCGTCGCAAATGTTGCATTTCTGAGATAAATAAATGATAAAATTACTGCATAAAGTAATGCACAAAATGACGCGGCGAGCGGTCTGTGCGTAAGCGCGACAACAGAGGGCGCTGCGCGCGCGCGTGAATGGTTATCTTGTGCACTAACTGAAGGCAATTTTTGAAGAAGAAAACGTGATTTTTCTACAGAAAAAATATATATCTTAAAATTACATTATGTGTTGATTCCAGGAGGTAATTTCCTTAAAATCTTTCTTCAATGTATACGAAAAAAATACCGTCATTTTTTATTCCGCTCCAGGAAATGTTACACATAATTTCTCCAGTGCACATAAAGCTTGGTGACCTCATCGTATTTTGACTGCATTCTCATCCGTGTGACCTTTAACCCAGCAGCCTCATCTGAGTGACCTTTAACGCAGCACCAGCCATGTCCATGCAAGGTCTTGGTGTGCTGCCCTCTGCAGCGGCAGACACTGTTAAGACGTCAGTCGAGCCTTCCCAACAGTCCAAACGAGAAGATTGGCGGAAGGCCAAGGAGTTAGAGGAGGCCAGAAAGGCCGGTACGGCCCCCGCTCTCAGGGATGAAGAAGGAAGGTTAGTATTCATCAGTCAGAAAAATGGTTGCATCTTTAAAAGGAGCTCGTCTAGATTTGTCCAGAAATCAGAACAACTTAAACTTATTTCTTTATTTTGAGACAGACAAAGGTATTTTCTGGAAAATATGGTCTGTGTTGCCAAAATGCCCCCTTTACTGTGGAAAGACTCGGATATACAAAATTGCCATAATGTTTCCTGACTCGTTATTTTCCACAGAGACATCAACCCCCATATTCCCCAGTACATATCAACAGTTCCGTGGTATGTTGGCTACAACCAGCCAACGCTAAAACATCAGAGACCCCAGTTTGAGAAACAGAAGGAATTCTCTCAGATTACGTCTTGGTACAAAAAGGGAGTCAGAGAGGTATATTTTACAGTATAGAGCCCTTGCACGGCGGCCATGACAGGGGGCAATCATATTGTCACCGTTCGTCATGCACGAGTAGGCACTTTGTGGATCTATTGTCACATCATTTAAATATGAAAACATGCCTCCTGTCATGGCCGCCGGTGCAAAAACTCTATAGAGAAAAGCCCGTTAATGTTACTAAATGGAGAAATGCAGTGTTATTTCTCCATTTAATGGCCCATTGTATCATTTGCAATGACCCAATTTTGTTTTTCATGAGTTGACAAGAAATACCTTACTCAAAGTGTTGATAGCAATGGTAACACACACCACATGAATTTATTTCCGTCCAAAATGCTGGAAATTGACAACCGAAGGTGGTTTTATTTTTTACCATTCACTTGTACACAAAATCCATATAGATTTTCATGGTTTTCTGAAGCATTGATGCATCTAAGTAGCTACAATTTCTTCAGGCTAGTTTACCAACATTCTTCCTTAGATATGTTACACTCTTATTCCACAATTCTGTAAAAAGTTTTATCTTGCAATTGATACATAGGGCTTTTAAGCAAAGGGAAATGTTTGTACAAAGTTTACCCTTTCAGTAGTTAACACACTCTCCCCCGCAAAAAAGAAAATCATAATTTTTTTAAACACCAATTTTTGATCAGAACAGAAGTTTGTTGAATCACTGAACTTGTGGATAACAAGGCACTGATCGAGCAATCACTTTGGAATCACCAAGCCAGAAACACTGGGTGAAAGTACCTAGAGCGGTTTCGAACCCACATTCACATGGTGTTTCCACATACAGTTTGCAAGTAGCTTAAACCTCTCGATGATGACTAAGAAGTTAATATTTGTGCCAATGGAATGCGGGGCACCATGGCCGAGTGGTGTGGCGTGTTGAATCCGAGACTTTGGTAAATCCACAGGTCTAGGGTTCGAACCCCATCCCGGCTCATCCACGGTGCGTGTGCTCTTGGGCAAGGCACTTTGCCATGAATTGCCTCTCTCCACCAAGGAGGAAATGGGTATCTGTGAGGGTAGTGAAAGCTGATGTGTTTGATTAGTCCGTGTGCATAAGCTGCACGGGACTGCATATTCCCACAATCCCCAGGGAGCTGAGAAGGATTAAGGAATGGTATTACTGAGCCCAGTGACCAGGAGTAATAATGTAAAGCGCATCGAGACAGTTTGTGTATGCGTTATATAAAAATTGAACATTATTATTATTATTATTAAGACGTCTTATGTTCAAATTTTCATCCAGTGTGCTTTGAAGTGTGCTTCAGAAAGTACTATTAGCGTAATGTGACAAAATTACCATGCCTCGTAGATGGGGACATATTTATATTAAATTAACTGTTATTTTGTGATTTCTCACACCTCAGGGTAGCACCTCAACCAAATTTAGGAAAGGTGCTTGCGAAAATTGTGGAGCAATGACACATAAGAAGAAAGATTGCGTCGAGGTAAGCAACGTGTTCAACAAGTTATTACTTTTAACTTGGGGTAACACAATAAAAACGGGACCGAGTGTCCCTCTTACGTCAAGCCACTTCTGGAGTTGATTTTTTATAATTACCGGACTTCACAGAATGATTTCCCTCGGCATATAAAGAATATATGGCATCATGAATCGAACACCACCTTTATCTGTTGATACTACCCAAAACATAACGAGAACGATTCAATAAACTAGTGCGATCTTCTAAATGCAAGTTTGACATTTTAAAACTTTTACTCAAAATGTAACAAATTTAGATCATAATCTAATTTGAATCGATTAAGTTCAGGTTCTACATCTGGGTAAAATCAGCCCCTACCTTTTCCAGAAAGAAACCGGTCAAAAAGACTTGAAATACAATCGCAAGAAAAATGCCTCGGAGTCCCCCCTTACGTCATGAAACAATTTTCTTGAATATTTTCAAGATTATGATACCAAGACATGTCTAACCATTTGTAAATTATTTTATATATTCTACATTATTTAGAAATTGCACAGAAATTTCTTTAAACTATTTTGTTAACTTGAAAAGGCCATTTTTACAAATGCATCAAAATGTTTATTTATTTATTTATATACCACATCCAACAGCGGAGGGACCGCCAATTACAGGAATGGGAGCAAGTGTGGTTGAGTGCCTTGCTCAAGGGCACAGGTGCCACAACCCGTCACAGCCAGGAATCGAACCTACATTCTAGTACTAGCACAGGAACTTAAGTTCGACGCACTAGACCGCTTGGCCATAACACCCCTCAATGTCACACTTTGGCTCCTGTTTTTATGGAAATTACCCATTAGGAAAGGATGAATACGACCAATGGTTGTGACACTTTTATCTGACAAGCATGCTTTTGTTCTCTCCGTTACAGAGACCCCGCAAAGTCGGCGCCAAATTTACAGGTGAACAATTTGCGCCGGATGAACACTTGCAGCCCAATCTCGATTTTGACTACGATGGGAAACGCGACAGATGGAACGGCTATAATCCGGAAGAATATGAAGCAGTTTTGGACGAGTATGCCAAAATTGAGGAGGTATTTTAGTTTGTGTGTGTTTTTTAAAATGAATTTTGCATGAAGTTTTTCTAAACTGTTTCCAGAGAATTTTCATTTGTAATTTTCAATTTGTAATGTTGATGTAGATGATTTTATGGCATGCAGAGTAATCTTAATATCAGGCCTTGACATTTTTAACTAAGGCCAACGAGGCCAGTAGCCTCATGCCCTGCTTTGATGCCCCAACACCTTCTGAGGCCACTTTGGCCAGCATGCACTATCCTCTTAAATTTCATGATGCTTTTTGTACACTGATCCACACATTTCTTTAAATTTTTTTGACCCCATTGCAACTCCAAGTTGCCTTTGAAATTCGAACAAAATCACGACTGTAGTGACATGCTCCTTATTTTAATAACTTCAAAGCCACACTGAGTATAACACGTTTATAACAAGGTCCTTAGGACTTCAGAAACTCCCTTGTTATAACAGATCAGTATACAAAATGAAGATACACAAAATCTTGGGAGCTAAAATTTTCCTTGTTATAAGCAACATCTTGTATTAACAGTGCTCTTATTATCAGGGTTCTAATTTATTACGGGAATAATTGTTCTTTTTACAGGCTAAGAAACAGCTAAAGGCCAAAGAGCTTCAAGATTTAGCATCAGGGGAACTGACAACAGGAAAATTGGTAGGTTACATCTGTTTGGTTCAGTATTAATAAAAGTAATTTATATTGTTTAAAACACTTGGGGTGCGTTCGGGTGTGCAGTTCTCGCACTCCGGAGTAATGCGTGCGCATTGCACTCGGGTCACATTACGCGAACGGCAAGTCTACAGTCCGCATGCGTGAATGGCCATCAGTCAAGATGTCCGTCTCTTGCCATGACTGCACAAAAACGCTGTTTCACTGCTCACAAGAAACTGAAGAAAATACAGACCGTAAGTCGTGAAAACCTTTGATGCCGTCTAAAACAAACCTTAGTGAGTTGTTGTTTCAGTTATCCAGTTGACACGTTGAGCAAGTTCACCAAAAATCCCACCCATATTCTGTCGTCTTCGTACAAATCACATGACACTCGTCGTCGGGAATAAGAGCACACTCCCTATTTGTCGGGGAATAGCGAGAGCATACCTTCACTGACCCGAGTGTTGTTAATCTTGCCATTCGCGCGCGTAGGAGTATACTCGTGTTAACACGAGTACACGCCCGAACGCAGCCTTTTTGTTTTGCTCAGATTTGATTGGCTTCGTCAAAATTGGTCTGAAAACGATTGTTTTTAATCGTTGGAATCAAATTGAATAAGAGTTACTCTTTCCAAATATTACAAAACCCTAAAATTGACCTCCCCTTCAATTTTTTACTTTGAACAGTCGTTATAGGAAATAGCGGCATGCGACTTTATGCTCATTTTCGTCGTGACAGGTCACATATGTTGTGTAGTGTCTTATTTGCATTTCTTTTTCTGCAGGAGGGGGCCGTAGACAGTGACAATAGTGATGCAGATGATGATAAATACGCTGATGATTTTGACATGCCAGGGACAAACTTTGACAGTAAGAGGTAAATAATCTCTATAATGCGTTATTTATATCAAATCGAATTACTATCACCAATGCATGAATGAAGAACTATAGCCCCCCCTCGCCCCCCACTCCCCCCCAAAAAAACAAAAAAAAAACGCAATTTTCTTAAAATATAAATTTATCAGAACAGAAGTCTGTCGAATACAGTGACTTGTGGATAACAAGGCACTGATCGACCAATCTCTTGTGAATCACTTTCAAGACTTCTGCGTCAGAGATTCCGTCTAGGTCCAAGTGGACTTGTGTGAACAATGTGATTTTCACAGCTTAGACTGTGACATTTCCTGTTTCTGGGAAAATCCTGCAGTTAAGGTCTCTCACGAAACCAATTTTGTCAGGTGTACAACCTGATCGAACCTGCATGGGATGAGCTAAGCTCTGGAGCCCCACATCAAAAACAGCCCTAGAAGTGCAGGTTCTGATGGAGCCCGAGGGCAGAGTGGTGCACCCTGCATCAGCGGCCCTTTTAGATCCTAGTACAGTCAGCCTTGTCACAAGATGTGTTCATAAACCAATAAAATGTCACATCTGTCAGCCTCCTCAATCTTTTGGTCCGAGTATAATTTGCATTTCTCTTTTGTGAACCGTATACTTTCAAGTATGTTACATTTTTCTGTTTTTACAGACGTATCACAGTGCGTAATCTAAGGATCCGAGAGGACACTGCAAAGGTGAGTCTTTGGTGCATTTACTTCGTTTTGATTTGTGTAATTATCTAAAAAAATAGGGCGCTTTTACAGGGGTCAAAAGGTCAAGGGTCACTATTGCTTGTCCTCCAGATCGGGAGAAAACAATAGAGCCACGTGGGAAAACGCGCGTGGCTGCTAGCAGAAAAGCATGTGGCTCTATTGTTCTCTCACGATCTGGAAGACAAGCAATAGTGACCCGTAACATTTTGACACCCTGTGAAAGCACCGTATATTTCAACAAAAACTAATTCTGCTGAAAAGTAACATTTGTGATCCAATCTGGCACTTGGTGAGTTGGATGTTGCACAGTCTAGAGCGAGTTTTCGTAGTAATTACCAAAAATTAGTGGTGGATCCAGTCTCATTAAAATGCAAAAATACAATGGACATTCCGGACAGTATCCGCAAACCTCCTGGAATTTCCATTATATTTTCATATTTTAATGATCCTAGATCAGCCGCCGATTTCTAGAACTAGTCGCAAAAAATCTGTCCAGTGGGGGGTGGGGGAGCTGGGTGTCCCTTTCTCCCCCTCCCCCATTTTTTTTTTCAATTTTATTTGGGGGTGCGGGCGTTGCCAGTTATTTTTATATCAGCTTGTTGCGGATAGGCGGACACACAGAAAATGCATTACATTTTTTTTATTTTTTAGTCAGAGCAGGGGGTGGTTTTGACCCCCCAAACCACCCCAGCTCCTCCCCCCTGGATCCGCGCCTACCTAGACTTGTATTCTTGTGCTAATGATCTTGATTTTTGTCCTTGCTCAAGTTAACCATACCATATCATTCCATTCTTTCTGCAGTATTTGTACAGCCTTGATCCCAACTCGGCGTACTATGACCCCAAGACCCGTTCCATGAGACAGAATCCATTCAAAGATAAAATGGGAGACGAGTGAGTATTGAACAATTTCCTCTAACTTCATGCCTTTTGCTGTTTTGTGTAGAATTTGATCGTGAGCCACATGGCCTGAGTGCTCACCAGTAAAACGAGTGCAAAAAGCATATTGGGTTGGTTGTTAGTTGTTGTGCCATGGTCATTAAGATAAAATATCTTTCGAATTCTATCGTGAATAAAAAAAAAATCAAATAGAATCGATTCCACTTGGGAATGGAAAATTTTGCGATTCCAGATTTTTTAGCAATCGAATCTCAGCAGGAAGAGATTCTCTTTCATCTAGATTTAATTCCCGGTGATAGCTTGCCGATTCAAGAAATTACCTAGAAATTACCAAGAAATTACCAAGAAATTACCAAGCAATTCCAAAGCCAAAACACTCGACTTCTGGAAGGAGTATTCAGCTTCTGATAATTTTCACATTTTGGGAACGTGAGTGTGGCCCAGGCCGGCATCGTTTCATGGATGCTTAGTGCCGATTGCTGCCAATAATTGCATTGTTGTCTGCACAAAATGTAGTATCGTTAGTGTTTACGCACTCAAATGCGCTAAATGTAGTTAATGTTTTCCCGTGAACAATGGAATCGATTCCAAATAGAATTGCGATTAATTTTTTGGAACCGTAATCGACCCCGAAAATGTTGGAGGCCTTTAATAATGAACTCTTCAAGTTGTTTGCAGAAACTGAATCTCAAGTCTTTTTGCTTTCCAGGTCTAAGATAGCTGGAGACAATTTTGTCCGAGCGACAGGAGATACAAAGGAGATGGCCACAGCACAGTGTAAGTTCTTTGGAAAGTTGATTTTTTACTTTGACAAAAATCAGTTGACTTGAAAATCACAAGAATTTGCTTTTATTTGCTCTCTAATCGCAGTGGGTAAGGAGGGTTCGGTGGACCCTCAAACATTTCCCCCTCCCCCTAGTCTTGCCCAAGCTGCACATGGGTAAGGCCTACCAAAGTTAGTGGTGGATAAAGCAGCCATTCGTACTGAAACTTTCATAGTCCTTGATGATATGAATAGTGTTGCTGACTTGACGTGGGAAAAAGTGACTTCCGTTTTATGAAACAGCAACTTGGTTACAATATTGGTAATTCATCAGCTTGGAACCATATTTTCAAACATTTTGATTTTACGATCCAATTTCGTATTTTGAAACCAAATTTCAGAAACTAAATGCAGTTGTGTTAGTTAAATGCCTTGATCAACGACACAGGTATCAAAACCAGGAGCGGATTGCAATATGCAGTCTATGGCTGGTCTATAGGCTTACCTGGCTAACGCGGTGTTCACTAAGACCGGTCTATAATATCATTGTCTTAAAGTTAGACCAGTCTTAAAATTTAAGCCCGCGGCGAGCATGCTATAATTTTAAGACACCGCACTACATCTCGTAATTCTGCATGAAAAAAGACGAACAAAACTCACACTGTGCCCATTAGAGCCTTTTTAGTGCTATTTGATAACTTTCGCGGTCAGTTTCTCTGCAAAAACTGCACCACACACGCGTCATCAAGTTTGGCCTGAAATAAGGCAAGGAAAGCCGGCTGCGTCACTTTCCGTTTAGATGTGCGTGTTTTTCGGCTGGCACAGCTGTACTTCAGTTAGCTTGTTTATTGCAATGGGCTAAACCATCGACTAAACCGAGACTGGCTAAGTTGGATAGCCGGCTATAAAAGACCGGTCTTAGACCAGTGGCGAAGTCAATTTTATTGCAATCCGCCCTAAGTATCAAATCCACAACAACTAACCGCCTTTCATTTTGCGCAGTGTTTGCTTGGGAGGCATCAGAGAAGGGTACCGATGTACACCTACAGGCAGACCCAACCAAACTGGAGCTCCTCCACAAAGAGTTCACCGTTAAGAAGGACGATTTTAAGACAAATCAGAAAGGCAGCATCTTGGAGAGGTACGGGGGAGCGGAACATCTGGAGGCACCGCCAAAGGAACTTCTCTTGGCACAGACGGTAAGTTAATGATTACTCGTCTTGTTTCCTGTACACGGGCAATTTCCAATACGCTCGTAACCGGCACGGCCTAAAATGTAACACAAGTGTCCGTCCTGGTTACGAGCGTATATTGGAAATTTGTACACAGGGCTTTTAGAAAGGCATGTTGTCACACTATTTGTAACCCTTTTTGGGCCTAAGTTATCTCTTCAGAACAACTGAAACTTATTTCTTTTATTTTGAGACCAGAAAAAGGTATTTCTTTGAAAATATTGTCTGTGTTGCCAAAATGCCCCCTTTACTGTGGAAAGACCCAAATACAGTCACTCTTAGTTTTCATACACATTTTCAAACAAGTAGGGCATCTGCATGTTAACTAAAAGGTCTGCAGTTCGAATCCTGGTGGAGCCAAGTTGTTTTTCATGGCATCCAGATTTCTTCGTACTCCCATTGCGATTCCAAATTGTCTGCCGTGTTTCACTACTTGCAACTTCCACACGGTTACTAGGTGACGTCATTACACAGAGCCTTCCACCAGAGACCCGTCCGCAAGTTGGGGCAGTAGTGGCTGGAAGGTTTTATGACTATGGCAAAAAGAACGCTCTAGTATAAGTTGGTGTTACATGGTGTAAGCTATTAAATAAATGCCACTAAGTAATATCAATTCGATGTCACAAGGCTCACAGCTATGGTTACTAGAACAAGCTTGAATTGTGTGACCTCTTCCAGAAATAATTTTATTAGCTTTTTAAAGGCCCACTGTATTATTTGCAATGACCCAACATGTCAATCAACGAGTTGACTAGGAAAACCTTCCTCAAAGTAAAGATTGAATGGGTAGCAACTATCCAATGAAATGTTTCCGCTCGAGAGGACAGAATTTTACCAGAAAATAATCCATGAAGATGAAATTATTTAGATCGTTTGCAAACGATTTACTTAGTTGGCTCGCTTCTGGGCGGTCCGAAACGGGCGTGGTGTACTGGCTGCACGATTCAGGCTTCGCACACTTTCCGTAGGTAGTCTACGCTGTGCATGTGGACTGGACTGGTCGCGCACACAACCAGTATGACGCGAGCCATAGAGTGCATATACGTAAGCAACAAATTTAGAATGAGTCGTGTTGAAACACCTCGTCAACAGCAGCAAAACGCGCATGGATTTTTCATGTTTTTTGGAATACGTAGTGCATTTGACGGAGCTAAAAAGTCTTCAGATAGGTTTTTGGATGTCATTCTTTTGATCGCTCAAAAACAGATCATCTATAGGGCCTCTAAATGACATCTCATACTTTATTGCTAAGTTGCTGGTTTTCCATTTACAATCTGCATCAATGCTTCTCTGACATTCCTGTATTTTTGTCTTGAATGCAACAGGAGGACTATGTGGAGTATTCCAGACACGGCAACATCATCAAGGGCCAGGAGAGGGCAAAGGCCAAATCTAAATATCAAGAAGATGTCTTCTCCAACAATCACATGGTTAGAAAGTCATGTTTATATTACTTTTTCCTTATACAAATTTTTAATAACATCATTAAAATGTTGAAATAAAGGTAATGCATAGTTCCGAGTTTGCCCAGTTAACTCCGCCCCCTTGGATATTGTTGCTATGCCTCACACACTATCCCTCAAAATGTCCACACACACTGCACAAACCAATGGGACTTTCAACGGAAAGCACAGATTCATTGGAGAAAACTCAAAGGTAATAGGGAGGTTTCGGTCGCATACGGTTAGGCAAAACGACGACTATTAGTGAATTTTACGTCATCGATTTGTGCGTACTTGTGGCGTTTACACAAATATCCCAAGTGTTGTTTTGTTGTTTACACTGATAGCAACGCCTCTACACCTTAGTGAAAAACGGATAGCGAAAGATAACGATTTTGAGGTTTGGCTAATCGTAGTCGTAATCACTAACCGTGCACACCGAAACCTCACTATTCATGTTTCAGGGTCAACAGTTATCTAAGAACACACTGAGTAAAGGGCCAGTAATACAGGGATGTCATATCATTATGAAATACATGCTTTCTTACCTTTGAACAGCGAATCGTCCGGCCTTGAAACCAAAAATTCACCCGGATATCACCGCATACAACACTGTACAGACTGTGTGTTGCTGTAAGGCAATGCACTTTGACCCATGTGGGCGATGTCTGCTAGCTCTGTTGTGATTGGTCGGCGGGTTCGGTTGATTGACAGGTCGGAACTATGCATTATGGCATTGGCCCATATGTTACCTGACTGCGAAATGAATCGGATGTCGCGTAGTCTGGGCTGAGTTTTTGCAACCATTTCTAGAAATTAGTGGCTGATTCGGGCCTTTTTAAAATACAAAAACATAATGGAATTCTTGGTGGCACCAGCCTCCTTAAAAGCAGGGTGTGCCACTCTGCGTAAAGTGCCTCCCTGAGCTCCTGCTCTTCTAGGGATGTTTGAAAGATGCGTGGCTCCAGAGATCAGCTCATCCCATGCAGGTTCAATCAGGTTGATAACCCAACAAAATGGGTTTCCTCGGACCCCTTAACTACAGGATTCTCCCAGAGGCAGGAAATGTCACGTTTCATTACTGTGGAAATCACTTTGTTCAAACAGGTCTACTTGGACCTGCATGAAATCATTAAAGCAGAACAGTCTTGAAAGTGATTCCAAAGTGATTGGTCGATCAGTGCCTTGTTATCCACAAGCTCACTGTATTCAACAAACTTCGGCAGCCGGTTTCACAAAAGAGTGCGCACTTTGCGCAACTTTTGAAAAATGGCGCAAGCCCCATAACTTGCGTGTTATCATTGCTAAATTGTTGCGCGACTTACGCAATATAACGTTGCGCAAGTAGGCTTACGCAACTGCGTAAGTTTCGTGAAATCGGCTGCAGTTCTGATCAAGAAATGCTATTTTGAGAAAGGAGTATGTTTCGGGGAGTTTAGTGAATTGTCAAAGCAAAATAACAGCTATAACAGGTTTTTTAGGTCAATTAAAACAATCTATTTCTAAAGTCTGGTTTTTTCTCCTTGACCATGTTTATGAACAGAGCATATGGGGATCATACTGGAGAGACTTCTACTGGGGCTATAGCTGTTGCCATTCTACAGTCAGGGGGTCCTACTGCACAGGACAAGCGGGTAAGCAAGCATCCATTGCAGACAATGTACAACCAATGGAGGAAGCTGAAGGTGAAAATCAGGAGGAACCCAAATCGCTGATGGAGGTGAGCACCCCTTGTAACATTCTAGAAACCTGATAGATAGAATCATGCAAATGTGGAAAAAAGAAATTTAAAATATTATTATGCGCAGATTTGTATAGGAGTCCCTTGTTTCACAGTCCCTTATGCTACCAAGTTCAAGGTACATATAGTTTTAAGTCATAACTCTTTGTCATCAACAGCAACACAAAGACAAACTGGAGAAGGAAAGACGTAAAAAAGAGAAGCGCAGTAAGAAGAAGAAAAAGAACAAGAGGAAAAAGAAGCGACAACAGAGCAGCAGTGATGATAGCGAGAGTGATAGTGGGGAAGATGAAGAAGAAATCAAACGGAAAAAGCTACAAGAGGTAAGAGGAAATATACAATTTAAAAAAAAAAAGTAAGAATTTAGTACTCGGACGTCACTAATTTTGCCTTAAAATGATTTATTATACATCAATAAGTGCAAATCTAATGAAGAAACCAAAATTTGGAGAGGAAAAAATATGAAGAATTTACTAGGAAAAACTTAGAATATTTCTGAGTTGTCCCATAGGCTTAGTGCATGAGGGCTTATGTGACGTCCGACTTGTAAATTCTTTCAAAAAAATACAGGGTCCAGAAAAAAAAATTGTATTTTTTTGTGTGCCAGTTTTTGTGTGCATGTGCGTGTTCCATACGCGCTGTCTATAGCTGTTTTTAAATCTCTTTTGGTGGAAAATGGAACAGGGTGCTTTGTGGACTGAAGGCTTTAGCGGAGAGAAGGCAGGAAGTATAGCAAGTTATTTTGATAATTGAAATTAATTTTTTTAACTGCAGGCACTACGAAAAGAGGCAGAGAGTCAACGCGAAGCAGAACGGATTCTTGCGACTGATGAACGTAAGCGGCCGTATAACTCACTGAGAGCGATGGAAACAAAAGAGCCCACGGAGGAAGAAATGGAAGCATTTAGGATGAAGAGAAAACGATTTGAAGACCCCATGTCACATTTCTGATCACATGGCACTTCACATTATTACCACCCCAGGGGTCGATTTTAGAAAGACTTTCCACGTGTCGTAAGTGCTCAAATCCAGGGCCGGATCCAGGATTTTGAAAAGGGGGGTGTGTGAAATTTTTAAGCATGAAATGATGATGACAATGAAATAGCGAGCGTGTAGCGCGAAGCTCTGACGGCTTATAGATGGATTATAGATGCTCCGTGGTGCGATCTGAGGCAATATTTAACCACTTTAAGCAGAAAAAGTGTGAACAAAAAGTGGGTTTTTTTTAAAAAAGTGGGGGGCGGGGGAAGGAACCCCCCTCCCTCCCCCCCCCCCCCTCCCCTGAAATCCATCGCAACTCGCCGAACCCTTCATAAGTTTTCGACATGTTTTTTAGTTGTATTTCTCAACGGGTATACCTCGCAATACATGGCACTATACAATATTTGGGCAGAACCCTTTGCGATGACCTATTTGGTAGTTGTATCTTTGCGACGGGTTCACCAATTGTTGCGACACGTCCCCAATTATTTCTTAGTGATATCGACCCCTGATCATTGGGCTCTTAACAGCATTCCTTAATTGTACCTTCTCAGCTCGAGCTGAGAAATATACAGCCCCGGCTGCCCGTTAGGCACTCCTGAGTTATTTTTAAAAAAGCACATTCACTACCCTCACAGGTACTCTTTTGCCCGTGGGTGGCAAAGTGCTTTGCCCAATGGCACACACGTTAGCTTCCAAATAAAGACTCTTTGGAGAAATGTGGTTGTAGAAACTGCCAAAATATTTAATTTCCTGGATCTTGGGTGTACAGAACATGGGCATATAGGCCTACTAAGGATTATAATTATGTACATACATGTAATTTGTTTATCATTCCTCTTTATTTAGCAAAAACTATTGTTGGGCATTTTTTATTTGCAGTTGAGGTTAGGGGCAGTCCAAAGTTGTCAACATTTTACAGTTCTACAGAGCGTAGTATTTTTCAAGATTAAGACCCTCCGTAATACATTTTTTGGTCACTAACATGAAATGTCAACATTTTACAGTGCATGTAAAGTCCTACGCGGCATTCGACCCCCCGGCCCTCTACCTACAACCATGAAAATGTTAACAACTTTGGACGTCCCCTTAGAAATTATTTCCTAAAGTCATGGCAATTCAACTTCATTTACTTTGATAATGGCAGAGTCCTAATATAGGCAACCTTAGAGCAAGTTCGATCAAGCGACTATAGTTTACTAGAGTCCCTCGAACAATGGAAATTACACGTCGTTCGATGGACTCTAGTTAACTATAGTCGCTTGATCGAACTTGGCCCTTAGTGTACATCCAACGAACCATACTTAGAATATTTCACCTTTATTTCAATTAGTTTTGATGTCAACTTAAAGGCCCTATAGATGATCTGTTTTTGAGCAATTCTGGGAATAAAACCATTATAAATCAAAAGGAAGACATCAAACTCATCCGAAGAAATTTTAGCTCTGTCAAATGCACCACGACTTCTAAAAACCGGTGTTTCAATAATTCGTTCTCAGTCGGTCGCGTATTCTGTGGCTTGCGTCGTGTGCGCGCGACCCAAGCAATGCATTAAAAAAATACATCGCATTGGAACAGCATACACACAGCACCTGTTTTGGACCGCCCAGATCAGAAGTGAATTGTTTGCAATAATTTCATCTTCATGGACTATTTTCTTGTAAAATTATATCATCTCGGGCGGAAACATTTCATTGAATAGTTGCTACCAGTTCAATCTGTACTTTGAGGAAGGTTTTCCCTGTCAACTCGTAATTAACTTTTGGGGTCATTACAAATAATACAGTGGGCCTTTAATTAGAAAATAAATTTTGAATTTTTTTTAAAGACAATTTGCGTTTTTTGTTGCTTGGTATAGGGATTCATATACATTTTCTTATGATACAAAATTAATTTCCTTTATTCCTTATGTACACTTTCTGTAACATGAATTGTAAGCAGTGCCTATAAACAAGATGGCTGCTATGCAAAGAGTATGTCCCAATCTGCACTCTTAACATAATACAACGCAGTTCACTGAGTAAATTGGATTGCCAGAGAAATCTCAACGCATCAATTAGTTTTCTTGCATAATAATGCTGTACCAAAAGAGAATAAAAACATACAATTTAGTACTGTCTCAGTACAATTATGTCATATTTTTATTTTGAAATATAGCCCAAAATAAGCTACAAGTGCTATTATTTTTTTTAATACCAAAAGCTTAACATTAATTTTTGTATTTTTTCCCCACTTTATTAGAGCCAACAATTCTTATTTATCCTCTTTATGGCTCTTTTCGAGTATATGACTGAGTATATGTGTGCATACAGCATTTCAGAAAATAATTGGTTCTATTCTATGTACACGTACCATAAAAAATAATGGATTTTTCAGACCCATTTGGTCCTGAATAAAAAAAGTCACTAACTTGGGGCTCCTCCAACTGCATGTTAAGCCCGGTTCATACTCCATCGGTTCAAAACTCGGCTAATAAAATCTACGTTAATTCAAAATGCCCCTTTTAGTTCTACAACTGAACTGAAACATAATACAGAACAATTGGAGAACGCGCAGGAATACATAAAAATATAAAGATATATTTACAAGCATTACAGCCTGCAAAACAGCCAAAAGAAATATTTATAAATTAATATCCATCACCATCTGCAAGAAAAACAAGTATATAAAATTTCTGTTAAATCAAATATATACATGTACATCTCTACTTACAGTGCTATCCACTGGAAATTAATATAAGGTATGTGGTGTTTTTTTATGGTTCAGATCCGTTTCTACAGTTGAGGTTAATTCACACGTCAACGCGTGTAAATTTCACGCACGTCGCCTCGATAAAAAGCGGCATGGAGAGAATTTGGTGGAAAGCATTTTTGTAATTGTCATTTTCATTGCGTTGATTCAAAGTAAATTCCCTCCACTTTTTCAAGGCGACACGTGATAAATTTACGCGGGTTAACGTGTGAATCCAGCCTAATAGCAGTTATCTTTTTTGCTTTTGATTTCATATTTGGCATAAAAATATCAATTTTGATCGTGGACAGCGAGTACTTTCACTTGCAGACATACAAAAGTGTAAACTTTAAACTTAAGTGTCATACATACTTAACCACTTGACGCCGGAGGACTAGTAAACACGTTTAGGGGAAACTGCTTTTGAAGTCTACAATCGCAGTAATTTCCGAGAGAAATCGCCAAAAACGTTTATAACAAAGCGGCATTGGGGTGTACAATGACGGTGCATCGACATAACAACAATACTTCACATGGTTAATTAGTTCAGTTGTTTTCCGCCCTCCATATTTCAACTAACTTGCGCCTATGTTTGATAATCCCGGCGTTAACCATATCTCTCACTGCAGTCAGTATCTGTATACTATCTACATCCCAAAGCATAGGCTTGGGATGGGATCTGCATAATATTCATTCACAATTTACATATATACCCTCCAACCTCTTTTGACATACAAATTGAGGTTGATGGTGCAAACTATTGTCCCACTGTGATCTCAAAAGAGTAGGCCTGCTATTTCTCCAAGGCCACAGACTAAGGGGAAAATAGCTGGCCCATTGTCTGAAGATCACTGGGGGGCAGTAGTTTGCACCATCACCCGAATAAAGAGCAGTCAGTATTATTATTGACAATCTTAAAATGTATAAATATTTGTCATGTGATTGGTTAAAAGTAGTCCATCGAGTTCCAAATTCAGAAATTGGTCTACGACAGCAAGGTTGTATCTACCATAAAATATTGGTAGCATATTTTACCTAACACTTCTGTGATTTCTTAGAGGACATCATCATCTATGCGATCAAAACGATTTTGAGATTCTGAAATTTTTACAATGTAGCACTGCACAGTTCGTGCACAGCTATGCTACTTGCAGGACACCCGCACCCGGTACATGCTAAAACTGATTGCCCGGGGCACAGTCAGAATTCAATGCCCCCACTTTTAACCAATCAGATGACAGGAATCTATAAATCAGGTATATAAAACCGACTATTTACTGTCACACCATGCTACACATGTATAGGATTTGTATAGTATACAAATTGCATTGTACAGTATTTCATATGAGCCGAGGTTAAGGTGTATACGCAGGCGGTTCAGGCAGATCTGCAGTATTCAAAAGTGGCGGGTCGTTTGGCAAACTTGCAAGCTCCGCCTCTAAAAGGTGGTCCCAATCGTTAATAAGCCTCTGATCGCGCGGAGGCTCGTCATATGATGAATACGGTCGCAGTAGGTTGGTCGCTGCGATAATGACGGAGAGCGCCCCCGATGCTACGATGAGATAATATCCCACGCCGAAGGACACGTAGACCTTGCTGCCCTCGCCCAACTTGTTTTTCGCTAAGACGCCTTCCATGAGAGAGGCGGACCAATAGCAGAATCCGCTCATCGTTAAGCACAACAGCACTGCAATAATGATAAAGAGTTGTCGAGGTTTGAAAACTGGCTGACTGCATATATCCTGGAGCAAGGCAGTTTGTCACAAGTTTTGTCTTCACCTAGGAGTAAACAAGTTATACCCAGCACGATTTGGGGCATAAGGACTCCCCCTAACGCCCCTATATGACTCAACACACTTCTCTTTTGTTATCACACATTTAATTGATTAAGAATTAGATTAATTTCTAATCACACATAGAAAACTCTAATTAAGCAGAATCTTGACTGACCTGTGATAATGTTACCAATTGCATGTCGCCTGATGAGGCGCAGTGAGGGCTTCATGGGGCCAAGAGTATCCAGGAAGAAAGCAAACAGCGATGATGTGATGGACAAAAAGATAAAGGCGACGACTGAGCGCATGATGGCAACCACTTGAGGGTTGAAACAAGGCTTGTAAGCTGTTGGCAAACACAATGGGAACAAAGAATTCAAGTTAAGGCCCGTCTACACGAGCCAACATTTGTTGGCCAACAAGGTCCAACATCTGTCCGACGATATTGGCCTACCAAAAGTTGGTTGGTGTGGACGCCACTCCAGACAATGTCCAACATCATCCAACATGTTGGAACATTCAATTTCCAACATTTATTTCTCTTCTCATTATGGCAGACATACAATGTAGTAAATAATATTAAAAATCCTGTGATTAAGACAAAATCAAATTTAGACAGTGAAGAAGAGTTGGCAAGCCTAAAAAGCATAGGCTTGTGGCAGATTTGCCAATGTAAACAAAACACAACAGACAAAAAAAACAAGTAAACATCTATAAACATGAATAAACAAGTGCACACATTCATTGTTATTATTATTATTATTATTATTTCTTTCTGGTATTCATACCAAGGATTCCTCAATAGTGCTCATTGCACTGTCACTCGCAAGCGTGAGAAAACCCATGAAGAATTAGAATTAGAAATGGCCAGAGACACCGGGGAATATCCCCTTGCTCTTCACGAAAGAATGCTCTGGGATCTCTAGAGTGCGTTACCATTACCTAACACACTGGACCACCGGCTTTACACCCCTTCCGAAGGGAGGGATGTTGTTGACATGTTGTTTACATTCAACCCTAAATTGCCCAACCTTTTGTGTTTCTCATATTTTATTTTATTTTTTTTAAACTTTAAGCCTTACATGCATGACGGTTAGCGTGTTGGAAGAAAAAATGATACAGTCAAGATCGTATATATGTACGATAGCACTTTCGGAGTACATATGATAGATTGTACATAGATTGTACCCTGGCACTGGAAGGGTTAAATGCATGACTGCAAAGTGTGCTGAAATTAAAATTCCCACTCTCAGATTGACTGCCTTTTTTAACCACTTCCCAACGGCTAGGCATTTTCCAATTTATTCCCCCTGGAGCGCGCGGTAGACTGCACTAGCAGTTTTGGTTATGCAGTATACATGTACATGTATGTCTCTGGGGATTGAGACTTTTATTTCAAGTCGTAAATCGATCTTATTTCCCAAGTCAGTCAGAAGTCATTTTCTCCAGAGTCAAGTAACAGGTCAAAAACCAAAAACTTACTTGATCCCAAGCCAACAAGACCAGCTCTGCCCTGGTCTAATTCATGGGCTAATTCTGTATAACCGCCCCCAAGACACTCACACTTAGAACTGCATATGCAGTTTCCCGTCGCAAAGTGGTTAAGGCCAAACAAAATAAATGGTGTGTTTACGGTAACCTGACCTACCTGGAATTTTTGAGGCCAAATTGCCGACCTCAAACTTTTTATTACCAATTTTCAAGTTGATAATTTTAAATGAGCACTATTTGCAATAATTTCCAACGAACATTTACATTTTCTACACTTGTACATGAACATGTTTAACAGTGTTAATAGCGAGTTTCAAACATTGCAAAATTATTTTCCTACCTACCTACCTGTATTTTTTTTAGGCCATTACCGTAAACGCACCATTTATTTTGTTTGGCCTAATCAAAAAGTGCAGAAAAGTTTTATGTTTCTTTTGTTGCTCAGTATATATCTTCACAAACATTCTCTCACTTACTTGATGAATTCTCAATACCCGGAGTAAGGAACTGATAGGCCCCAATCTCTGTAGCTCTACACGTGCTGCCGTGTAGGTAGAACCATTTCTGTTCAGCCAGCGACGATATAAGCACAGCGATTACTACCATTCCTAAGATCGCTGCGACTAAGTTCCTCTCGGCACGTTTCGGGTTATGACGTCGTCGTCTGCTACGGTGGCGGTGGTGACCACCATGCGAGCGTGAACGGTGTCTACGCGAGCTGCGAGAACTGTTGCTTGTGTTGGTGGTTGCGATCGGGGTGGTGTCGCTTGTAGAAGGCATCTGCAAGAATGTATCAAACTTTCGTTTAGATTTTAGCGTATTTGGCAAAAACTTAAAGCATTCTAGTGTTACAGAAAAGAAAAATTGTAAGGTCCAAAGTTAGTCGATTTGCTATCATATGCCCCTTCTATCCGACATTTATATGAGGTAATTATGACACTTGAGAATAAAAAAACAACAATATGTTTGACAGTTGAGACTTCATTCACTTTTTAAGTCTTTAGAAGAGTGTTTTCAGAATTGTTTTTAAAGTGTTTTCAAGGAAAAACATGACATTATATCACTATTAAATTGGTTTCCTTAACAAATTTGAGGTTTTTTTCATATACATTGAACAAAGATTTGAAGGAAATTACCTCCTGGAATCAACAGGTAATCTAATTCTAAGATATACTTCCCACTTGCACTTTTGTCGCAAATGTTGCTTTTCTAAAAATAAAACAATTAAAAAAATTACATTTTCTCCTTGAAAAAATGCCTTCAGTAATAGTGCACAAGATAACCATTCACATGCACACACAGTGCCTTGTCGCACTTTAACACAAGGAGCCTCGCGCCGTTCATGCCATTTGTGCATTTACCGGTACTCTCTGCAGTAATTTTATAATTATTTATCTCAGAAATGCAACATTTCCAAAAGAAGTGCAAGTGGGAAGTATAATTGTATAATATTATTATCTTAGAATTTCCTTCATATCTGTGTTTAATGTACCTTATACATTTTTTGTTGCATAATCATATATTTTGAATGATTAGATGTGAACGTGTACATAGTATTTTAATTTTTTCAGCTTTGTAATCTCAAAGACACAAATTCAAATCATTCAAGTGTTGTTAATTTTTCATTTTACAAACTACATTATAAATCCCGAAACTCTACCTTCGCTATATTGAATGAAATCTTACAGATTATCATCATGTTAAAACAATCCACTTTTAAAAATTAATCATGTCTTTCGCCACATGATGTATTTTTTAAAGCCTAGTTTATATTAGTTTTAGTTTTAGAAACACTGAATTAGGTTTTTCATAATTTAATTTAATTTGTTATTTCACAGGAGAACAACAAACGTGACAGAGTATCCTACAAAACAAGCATTAAAAAAGTAATTTTAAAAAAGGGGGCGATAAAACACATGCCCTACATAAAAAAACAAAAGTACAAAACGAGAGCGATAACACCCCTGAAGAATTGCCAAAAAGCGAACCTAATCACTATCTGGTGGCTATGCTATCAAGTACAGCGACAGACTATATAGTTAAACAACGATCATTACGCTCAAACATTTGTAAGAAATAAAAACTTTCACACAGGATGATGGCTTTTACTTTTAGAAGAATATTCAACTGATCTGATCATTCCATGAATTTGCATTTTTTTAAAATCAGGTTATGAAAAAAGTTCCACGGAAATGGGAAGGGAATTCACAAATTAAAAGTAATGTAATTTCTTTCGGGGGAAAAATAACTCCCACCGATTTCTGTTCCCTCTCTCGCCTCTGAATATGAATCCTGACTGCTTTAATTTAATACGAACGATGTTTTCAATTTCAGTGATCAATATCATTTCATTGTGTTTTTCTCTGACGCGCGAACGAATGTAAGCCACGGGTGGCCACAAAACTGCTTTAAAATACTTTGTTTTTCACTTCAATATATAAACTATTCGCTACTTACTCCCTTAATTATGTCAAACTAACTTTCAACAAATAACAAACGTTTAAAACGACAAACTGGGAAGCGTAAAAAAGGATCGGAAAACACTTCCGACTTCGTCACCTACCATTCCAAAATACGCAAACGGTATTCCATTTTGGGTGAATTGTTTTTCATTGTTGTTTTTAATTCCTGCGTATCTTCCCTAGCAGGAACGCATTGCGTAAAGCATATGGTACGTGGCCCGAATGTCAGTAGGAAATAAAAATACACTTGCCATTGTGAAGCATAACCAATCTAAACCCGATCTTGGTTGGTGACCATTTACAACAACTACGGAACTACATGTAGAATATCAAACAAAAGCTAGACTCGAATATATGAATAATTTGTAAACCATTTTTGGCGTTTTTTATTCAGTATTGTTAGATTTTTGTTCTGAAATGGGTTTCGTATAAGTAGCTGTACGTGTCACGTCGGTGTCATTGCGACGATTCTTATAAGTTTTCAGTGACTAAAATGTACATAGCAAAAGGTCAAGTGATTTTGTGTGCACAGCCATTACCTCAGCAACTGAAAAGGGTGATGCAAACACTTTAGCTCTCTATACCATCTGACCAGCATTTTTTCCAATCCATGAAAATCACTTGCACCATTTAATACCAGGCGGGGGTATTAAAAAAAAAAAATAAATAAATAAATTTTTACAAAAATGGAAAATCTTGTCAAGTATGTTATTGTTAATATTATACATCCATTTTTACGCAAGAAAAAGATGTCCATGGTGCACATGTCGTGTAATTTAAATAGATGTATATATATATATAACAAAATCTGACGGGCCAAAACCCCCCCCTGGAAAAATTCCTGGATCCGCCCCCGATTACACCCAGCATTTTGTCAAAACAAACTTTCAGAGGATCTTCAAGACGCATTATAGGTCTTCTAATCCCTTAGTAAAAAAAGAAACAATACGATTAAAAAATCTCATTTTTATTTGCGTAAAGATTCTTTATTTCATTTCATATAAATTCAATCCTTTAGTTATATACATGGACACAAGTCATAATTGTTGTCATAATTTCTGCATTTGATAAGATATAATTCAACTACATAAATATGTAGTTTATTTAATTAAGAATTCATCTTAGGAAGCATTTTACACATGCTTAAAGCAGATCGAGGCTCGTCAGCAATGCACGCGCGCCACGTTCGTTCCACGAAATACGCAGCTCCATGCCTTTGCTATGAGCTGCGTATTTCGTGGCACAAACTTGGCGCGTGCGCATTGCTGACGAGCCTGTGCCTTTAAATGATTAATGAAAAATGCGAATGTCTTTTCAGACAATGCAAATGCAATTTAACAGTAATAATCATGTTGCCACATTTTCGGTGGGTTTAAATGATCGAGCCTTGGTATTCCTTAATTGCAACTCAAAGCCCTTGTTACTTAAGCCGGTACGGGTTTTGCAATGCGTTCCGATGGCGATGCGGTCACAATTTTGAAATTTGGCGTGTTTGTGCAATCGCAACGGAGTCGGAACGTAAGGTGTACAGCCGCTTAACAATTTGAAACTCTGCAACATATTTGAAAATGCACTGAAGTAATTAACATGTCAAATATTAGCCTTTTGCGTGTTTCATTTCCATACTGTCTGGCACCCCACATTCTGCACTTTCAAATGGAGATGCAGTTTCAAAAGTCACATAGTACACTGTTATGGTGTACGTCATTGCCTAACAAACAAGACACTGGTGGCTTTGTGCTATTCTCTCCTACAGTGAGCACGGTACTGATTTTGTACTTCACTCCTGCTGTGTGCACCACATGGCAAAAAATATTTAGTCTGATCAAGTGGATACTAATACTACTATGTGCATGTGAAGGGAATTAAGAGTCAGTACATCAGACGCTATGCGAAACACGCAAAAGGCTGATCAACTTCATGTGATTATGTCTTTACATTTTCTATCTGCGTTGGTTAAGACGAAGACAAATAGTATTTTTGAGCGTTTCACAATTTCAAAATGGATGGTATAAGCATTTCAGCAAAACAAGCTCAGAACTCATCTTGCTCAAATGGTTACAGTACGAAGCAAAACCAAAATTACTATAAAAAAAATATTACAGAAACATGTACTGCTATTAAAGAAAATGTACTTTTCACCGGTTTTAAAATCAACTTACTAAATTCCCATAAAATTACATAAAAATGATAATACATGTAAAAGACTTCCAAAGTACACATGAATCTCTTAGCAAAGGAAGCACATATTCCTTTTCAAGCAATGGTACCAAGTACTAATATACAAATATTGACTGCAATGAGGGGCATGGTTAAGATTATAGGCCCAAGGTGATCTCGAAGCCATGACTATGCCCCGAGGCGGAAGCCGAGGGACATAGTCATGGCTTCGAGATCACCGAGGGCCTATAATCTTAACCATGACCCGAATAAACAGCAGTCAATATTTGTTTTATATACCGTCTACGGCGGAAAAGTTGTATATTTACAGCAAACATTTGTAGCATAATCACCTGGCACTTTAGTAGCACATTTCACCTGACACAGTTTTCACTTCATCATCTACGACAGACGACAAAATGACGTCGAGATTCCGCCATTACCGTCCTGATGAATGTTTACGTGAAGCGCCCAGCTGCATAGTTGGTGCACAGCTATGCTAACACATGTAATGCGCGCGTCCGGAACCCGCTAAATGACTATGCCCGGGGCATGGCAAAGACTATTGCCCGGTGGGCATATACGCGCCGGGTCTAGCCGATTCAATGCCCCCACTTTTAACCAATCAGATGACAGGAATCTACGTATGAGGTATATAATTTAAAATATTTCAACCTTTTTCTTTTATCTCTGACAATAGCAACTTAAATATACTGGCCAAACATACATAAAAGAAAGAATTAACCCCAACATTCCTCAATCCTCCAAAATCAATATGATTTTACATACACACCATGTACACCCTAGGGAGGTAGGTTAAGGTTTCAGAATAGTACGTGCCAATCTGTAGCAATCAACCGTATCAAATCGCTGCCATCTTGTAGGGCAGTTTCTTTGTTCATTGAGGACATGCATGGTTGCACATTTTGTTTCGACCAATTTAAATTACAAAAGTTGCCCTACAAGATGGCAGCTATTCGATACGGTCTATACTCTTGACAGAAATATATTTTAAAACAAATAAAATAAAATTATTAATCAGCAACATGCATTTTTGTCCAATTGTAACTTTTCAAATAGATCTGGGCTTTTCTACCCTAAAATTACATTAAAATCTAGGGTGTCCCACAACAAAAAACAAAACATAATTCAAGTGTTCCGAACTGTGTTTGCGGCATTCAAGAAAAATTACTTAACGTCTTTTGTTGGTAGACTCGCCATGTGTCGGCGCATTGGTTATTTTGGTACGTTGGCAAATTATTTTGTGAAATCGAATATTCGGTTTTTAACCACTTGACGCCGGAGGCCGCGTAAACACGTTCTGTCAATGTATAGTCACAGTACATGGGCGGTTGACTCGAGTGTTGCAAAGTATGATCTTTTGGTGAGAAGATTCATACAATGAATGTAGAAATGGCTCTCGAGATTCAGTATCTCCTGTGCTTGACCTGATCTTAACTTTTGGCCAATCACATTTGCCGTTTTTTTTTTTATTATTTTTTTTTGGCCAAAAATAATCCCGGGGTCAACTGCTTAAAAGGCCGAATATTTGAATTTCATGATCTTCGGTTTCTTATAACACTAATTTGAATAGGTCATCACATTGAGAACGGCGCCCAAGTGTTCACCTCTGCTTTTGTCGGAGCTTTCTTGTGTTTAATTAGCCCTTTGACGCCATCCTCTTTCGCTGCACCGATCCCTTCTTTCTTGACTGCGTCTACCAAGGACCCACCACTCGCTACGGGACTCTCGACCACCGTTTCGGGTAAAGGGCGGTATAGCGGCCCAATGCCGAAGAGCCTGCGCGGATAGGGCTGTACCGTTCTTAATCTGGTTGAAACGTCCTCGCTCAAAGGGCCTCGCTGGACACTTTTAATGAATAAAATTTCAAATGTCAAATGATAAGCTGCGACAATTAAGAGGTTTAAAGAAAGACTACACTTTTGGAAACTTTTAAAAACAGGAACAACAGCATTACAGAATAATGTTGATAAACTGCCTTGTAGAAATTTCAGCCACATAGATGCAGTAATACTTTAAAAAACTTAAAAACATTCATGCATGTTTTTGTGTTAAATGAAAAATGAAAAAGCACCTATAGTTGGCAATTTCTCCCACAAAGGTACCATTTTACACGAAAAAAAAAATTGCTATCAACACTTTTAGTCAGATTTTTCTTGTCAACTCGTAAAGTAAAATTGTTGGTAACTGCAAATGTTGTATTTGGACTATAATGTACATTGTATTATTTGCCCAATATATCATTTGCAAGATGAAACTTTTTATGAATGACTAGAAAAAGGACATTCTAAAAAAGAATGTTGGTAATCTATCTTGCGGAAAATTCAGTTCCTTAGATGTGCCAATGCTTCAGAAAACCTTTGAAATCCAAGCATGGTTTTTGTGCCAAGTGAATTATTTAAAAATGTGTGCGCACACACTTTTTAAAAATCACCTGCAGTTGTTACTTTCTGATAGAAAGTACAATATTGGACAGAAATTAAAATGGTGTTTGTTACCACTGCTATCAACTCTTTGGGTAAAGTTTTTCTCAAAGCAAATGATACAATGGGCCTTTATAAGTTAGTTTTGTTTAATCATTTGGCCAAATTTTTAAAAAAATATTTCATTTTTTTTTAAAAGTTAAACGGTTAAACATGCCATACTCAGTACTTACTCTTTTGCAGTCTCTGGTAAAGACATCCGTCTCGTGTCAGGAATATGGAATTCCTTCTTTGGCGGTTCTTCTTGTGGATTTGACGAACCACGGCGATCTTTGGACAGGATGCCAAGTCCTTCCTTCTTGGGGGAGCTCGGGGGTTCCTTAAAGGCAGCCTCCATCATAATTTCCGTCAGATGTCTCTCACCAAACTTTTCCACTGTCGCGAAAGAGAAAACCGAATATTGCATGAGAATTGGGATTTGAACCCGAGACTTCGGCAAGCTGGGTAGATGCTCTACCAGCTGAGTTTCAAGGCACAGTAGTACTTATATATATGCGGGTTTTCCTTATGAACCAAAGTTCTCTCGATGTTGCATGGGTGCACAACTGAGCAAAGTAACAAAATGCAACATTTGGGTGTGGTGCATAATCACTATGAAAATGTTATAAACATGAAATGAGAGAAAAATCATACATATGGGCCTCATTGGGATTCAAACCCGAGACCTTTGGTAAACTGGGCAGATGCTCTACCAGCTGAGCTAGGAGTTTTCTAGATTTCATTAAATTTACTGTTGACATGGTTGATAGTATTGAACAAATTCCATATTGCATAGATCATGATTAGAAACGAATGCCTTATTTTTGAGAAACATCTAAAATATCAAAGTGATTACCTTTTTTCTTGTCCGGTTTGTATGACGCTACAGCAGATTCCACCGTTGTTTTGTTGGGAGACCGCCATCGTTGTCCCGGCGCATCCCAAATTGCAGAAATGGCAACATCGGATGACTTACGAGAGTAGTAATCAGTCATGTGATCCAGCGAACAACGGCGATACATGTTGTCGGCTCTATTTGATTCCCCCGAAGTACTTTTTTCAGGATTCGTTGTCAAGGGCTCGGTTTTCAGCAAACTGGTCTGTGCAGCAAGTTCATCTAACGACGAAAAAGAGTTAGATCTATGACGAAGTCTCGGAGTAAAATCATCGTCGGATGTCAATTTGGCACGCTGTAACTCCGAGTCGGAAATTGAAGAATCGTCCTTCGAGTAGCCGTCTTCTTGCGCAATGAGAGAGTTGTATTTGCGGGGATTTCTGGCGAAGATGTTTTTGGCGTCAAACGCTTTCAGCATGGTGTATTTTGGGGGAGTGTCTGTTGAGAAAGCGTCGTCCATTTCATAACGTTCTGGCTTGCCACTTGCAAGCGTTTTAGATTCTTTGTTGTCATCCATTTCAGAGACGAAAATGCCTCGATTGTCTTCTTACATAGCATTAGTTACAGCTGAAAAAGAAAAGGAGCCATTTGCCCATTATAGAAAGGTTCCGTTGGTCAAAGTACAAACATGAAGAAAATTAAGAATGCGGCATCTACATGATCGCCATCACCCGCTGGCGTATCCATAATCTATAATAATTTGTTTTTTTTGAAATAGTGTGAACCGACAACAGGATATGGCCCACAGTTTGCCTCAGATTACAGGAAAATGGCTTAAATATGTAGGAGGATGCCCCCAGATACCCCCTTAGCACTGGCATGCTTAAAGGCAGTATACATGATTGGAATCTCAAAAATCAGAATTTACGCCTAACTTACACAATATAAACATAATGACCGTAGAAAACTTCCCCTGAAATGGTTTTGTCTGAAGTGCTATAGTCTTTGAGAAATGAGTAAAAACAACTAGTTTTCGTCTCATGAGACGAAAATTCAATTTGCCCCAAAACCATTTCGCCCGAGTGCCATTTCGTCCCAAACCACTTCGCCTGACGAGTGCCATTTCGCCCCAAATCACTTCGTCCAAACACTATATCGCCCAAATGCTACTTTACCCCCAAACCACTTCGTTCACAGGCCGTGGTTCAGGGCGAAATGGTTTTGGGGCGAAATTACTGCAAACCCTTTTTTGACTGTTTTCTCAAAAGTTAGACGAAGTACGGAGCTGGTTTTTGCTCAGGTTGCTTTTAATCATGCATATCTTCAATCACACAGGGGGATAAAACTATTTGTAACAGTTTACCAATCATGTATACTATCTTTAAGGCACGCAGAGTGGCTTGACAGCCCAGGTACATTTCACCCCCCGTTTATCAATTTCTGGATACGCCACTGTCCCCAACTCTCTCTTGTTTTGGCATAATTAGCCATCAAATCCCACTTCATCTAAATACTACTTTGCGCAAGTAGCATCACATACGTGCGCGCAGAAGACAAATGTCATGCTTGTTTTAATTTTGTAAATAATTGCATATAGCCTAGTATGCCATTTTCAAATGAATAATTTGAATGTACTTTCGACCTTGAGCAACATGCTTAAAAGAAGAGCAACATGCTTATTTGGAATAGACCCCTTACACCACTTTTGGGCGAAGTGGTGTTTGGGCAAAGAGTTTCTGGGCGCAGCGTGGCATTTGGGCACATTACGGCGTTAAGGCACAGCACGGCATTTGGGTGAAGTAGCATTTGGGCAAAGTGGCAATTTAAGAGCAAAGTAGGGCATTTTGGGCAAAGTAGGGCGTTTTGGGCGAAGTGGCATTTTGGGCGAAGTGGCATTTGGGAAAAGCGGCGTTTGGGTAAAGTAGTATTTTGGGACGTTGGTAAAACGCGGAACGCGGAACGTTCCGCGGAACGCGGAACGGAACGTTCCGTTCCTTGTTCCGCGGAACGTTCCGCGGAACGCGGAACGGAACGTTCAGCGGAACGGAACGTTCCGCGGAACGTTCCGCGGAACGTTCCGCGGAACGCGGAACGGAACGCGGAACGGAACGCGGAACGTTAATAACTGACCATGTGTGGTATTTGGAATCAGCATCGACGGGCGAGTTCAAAAATACCACTTTGGACACCGTCCGACCAAAACTTAATACTGGTCATGTTTTTTTCCAAAATGGCCGAAACTGACCATGTGTGGTATTTTCGTAATCAGCGTCGACAGGCGAGTTCAAAAATACCACTTTGGACACCGTCCGACCAAAACTTAATACTGGTCATGTTTTTTTCCAAAATGGCCGAAACTGACCATGTGTGGTATTTTCGTAATCAGCGTCGAAGGGCGAGTTCAAAAATACCACTTTGAATACCGTCCGACCAAAACTTAATACTGGTCATTTTTTTCCAAAATGGCCGAAACTGACCATGTGTGGTATTTTCGGAATCAGCGAAACGCGGAACGCGGAACGTTCCGCGGAACGGAACGCGGAACGGAACGCGAAACGCGGAACGGAACGCGAAACGCGGAACGGAACGCGGAACGGAACGCGGAACGAAACGCGGAACGGAACGCGGAACGTTAATAACTGACCATGTGTGGTATTTTCGGAATCAGCATCGACAGGCGAGTTCAAAAATACCACTTTGGACACCGTCCGACCAAAACTTAATACTGGTCATGTTTTTTCCAAAATGGCCGAAACTGACCATGTGTGGTATTTTCGGAATCAGCGAAACGCGGAACGCGGAACGTTACGCGGAACGGAACGCGAAACGCGAAACGGAACGCGGAACGGAACGCGGAACGAAACGCGGAACGGAACGCGGAACGTTAATAACTGACCATGTGTGGTATTTTCGGAATCAGCATCGACAGGCGAGTTCAAAAATACCACTTTGGACACCGTCCGACCAAAACTTAATACTGGTCATGTTTTTTTCCAAAATGGCCTAAACTGACCATGTGTGGTATTTTCGGAATCAGCGTAGAAGGGCGAGTTCAAAAATACCATGCACTTTGTCCACCGTCCGACCCAAACTTAATACTGGTCAGTTTTTTCCAAAATGGCCGAAACTGACCATGTGTGGTATTTTCGGAATCAGCGAAACGCGGAACGCGGAACGTTCCGCGGAACGGAACGCGGAACGGAACGCGGAACGGAACGCGGAACGATGGAACGCAAAACGGAACGCGGAACGGTGAAATGGAACGGCGGAACGCTCACAATTAAGTAGGCCTACGTATATGTCTGGACGTGATATGAAGTCGGCGGTGGTGTTTTGGTCCGTCCATATATAATGTCGCCTCTTTACGCATATGCGTATAGCCATTTTTATGTAGGCCTAGAGTATGTATCTTAGCGGTTTCGGCACATCATATAGGCTCCACCGACTTGAGAAATATGCTTGCGCGCCAATAGGCCGGCCTATTCATAACATTATTTCCATATAATCGTATAACGCGCGCCCGGAGAATAGACGCAAAAAATGCAACGCAACTGCATGACGGAAACAATCGGCAATTTAGCCTTTTGACAAGGCCTCGTTGATTTAGGCGATTTGGTGACTTGGGTCAGTCTACACACGCCGATTGGCTCATTCACTCGGCCTATTTCGAACTGTGGAATATGTTTTATATAGTAGGCCTATGCTTTTAAAGCCAGCCGTATACCTTGCGTTCTGATTCCGTTGCGATTGCAATAGGTTCACGCCAAATTTCTATCATGCTCGAAATTCTGCGATTGCGTTGTGACGGACACGTACACAAAATCGTGACCACATCGCCATCGGAACGCATCGCAAAACCCGTACACCTTGTGATGCGCGCGACTGCACAGCTTGCACTATCGTGATGATCGATCCATCGCTGATCGACGTCTTGCCGACGAATTTGCACAGAACGAGCTGTGTTGTGTCTTAACCAGGCGTTTCAGGGATGCGGAATATTGGGATATTTTATTTACGGACATGCTGTTTCAAGCGATCGAGGTCAAAGTTCTGCCGCATAACTTCTGGAGCATTGTGTCGTCGTTGCAGGATAACTTTTGGAGCGTGCGAACTCGGCCAAGATCTGAGCTGTCGATGGTTGAATCGCAGCTACCGCCGAAATAATGGCCCAGTCAAGGTTCACACACGAATAGTAATTCTTGAGTAAATCTGGGAATGCTTATTGGCTGCCTCGGGATGATTCTGGTAGTTTGGTGAAAGATCGGGAAGCGCCCCGACAATTTTGGACATGTCCCAAATTGTCCGGGTGTTTCGGGAACAAATTTCAATTTTTGGTTCATTCTTGTTTATTAACTAATTCTGGATATTCGTACAGAATTCTGATAAGTTTCGTAGAGTCATTCTTGAGTATTAACAGTCCAGAACCATGCTGAATCATTACGAATGTATTAAGAACTGTACGAATATTCCCAAATAACTTGCGAATCATCCTCTTGCAACAGTGCCCCTTTAAAGCACTCCCTAACTCCTGCGTACAGTGGCCCTGTTGAAAAAGGCCCCATTTGGCGGTGGGACTAGCGACAGAAATCTTGTCGCCTCTGCTGGACCAATCAGGACGCTTGCAGTGCATTATGCAGCACGATTGCAGGCATTCAAATGTAACGCGCGCAGATTGTAAACACCGTGCATGCATGTGATACAATACTCGGTAATGCTGGCCGTTGTCCGCGTCGGCGATTGGCTGCTATTTAAAGAATACTGGGGAATCCGTACCATTACATTCGTCAGCATGCATCCCTGTTATTAATTTGAAAAACTGCGGAGTAAATAAAGTTCGTCGTTTGAAAGTTTGGTAGGAATGGGACAGTCATAAGGAACGGAACCCAATACAATTTCTGGAAAGTATACAAATTGTTTCTTTTCGGCATAACATGACCGAATTGATTAAATTACATCAAAATGACTCGGGCGTGAGTTGGCTCAAGACAACAGCCGGCTCGCTCCACAGATTTGCGTGTATTTCCTCAGGGTATTGTCACGTCGCTTTGCATAGTAGAAATTCCCTGAGATCTCAGGATGCTTGCGAATATGATTCTGTAGTTTTTCGTACATCATTCGTGACAACATCGTCACATTTCGGTTTTATTCTGTACTAAGTCGCAATCATTCGGCTTGATTCGGTCTGATTCTGCTTCCAATTCGTATTAAACTAGTTCGTGATTATTCTTATTTTGTCCACTGTGCGATTTTTGCCACGAATTCCCAAAGATTAGCTACGATTTGGTACGATAACCAGAGACAATATTACCTAATCTTACCTAATCGTACCTAATCGTTTGAAATTCGTAGCAAATATCGTACTGTGTGATTCTTGCCACGAATTAGGTACGATTCGGTACGATTGTGTATAGACTTTATATACACAATCGTACCAAATCGTACCTAATTCGTGGCCAAAATCGCACAGTGGGAGGCTTCTTTTAAAGCAGGCCTCCCACTGTGCGATATTTGCCACGAATTTAATACGAATTGGTACGATTAGGTACGATTGTGTGTAGAGTCTATAGGCAGTCTGCGATAATCTTACCAATTCGTAGGAAATTCGTGGCAAATATCGCACAGTGGGAGGCCTGCTTAAGCGGGCCTCCCACTGTGCGATTTTTGCCCCGAATTTTCTACGATTAGCTACGATTAAATTTTCGCGCTAGAAGGTGTTAACAAAGGCGTGTGAGTTATGCGCCTATCAATTGTTTCCCCCCCCCCCCCCTCCCCCGCTACCCCACCTAAGAGGTGGGGATTGTCACTTTTTGCGTGACAAAATCCCCACCCCTGGGGCAACATTTAGGTGACAAAAATCCCCACCCTCGGGTGCAAAACATGCGCAAAAATGCACAGATAATGGGCCAAATGCCCCACCCTGGGCCATGAAAAATGTGACCAAACCCCCACCTAGGGGGTGGGGTAGCGCGGGGGGTGGGGGGGGGGGGGAGAGGTGGGAGAGGTGGGGGAAACAATTATTGATAGGTGCATTATTGTTGAGATCTTCATATATAGGTCGTACTGATTCGCCATAGGTCGGGACAGGTCGCGTGTTAATTCAGATCGTGTTGATTATTGTTGACATCGTGTCGATTCTCGTGCGATTTTTGCCACGAAATTTGAACGGTTAAAGCTGGCCTCCCACTGTGCGATTTTTGCTACGAATTAGGTACGATTAACTACGATTTGGTACGATTGTGTATACACTATACACACAATCGTAACAAATCGTACCTAATCGTACCCAATTCGTGGCAAAAATCGCACAGTGGGAGGCCCGCTTAAGCCCCGGTCACAACGAACCCACAACGCATTTGTGCCACGACACGACAGAAGATTTGGGCAAATCGTGGGTCATCGGGGGTCGTCGCAAGATCGACAGTCCTACGAAATTGTGAGCATCGTGGCATCGACTTGCCGTCGTGAGGCAAAATTGGACATGCACCTTTTTTGCTCAACGATATTTTGTGGTATCTATGTCTTGTGGCTATCGTGAGTCTGTCCTACGACAGTCTTGCGACAGTCTTGCGACTTTTTTTTAGTCAAACAATCTTACGACTGTCGCACGACTGTCCTACGACTGTCTGACGACTGTCGCAGGACAGTCGTGAGACAGTTGCAAGATTGTCTTACGAATATTATATGTCGTATGAGGGCTCGCACAACATTGCAAGTCTGTCGTGCGTTAGTCTTGCAACATATTTTTTTGAGGGGTATATAGCTCCGGCGAATGAACGCTTGTTGAGCGACGATTTTGTGTAGTATCTATGTCTTGTGGCTGTGGTGAGTCTGTCCTACGACAGTCTTGCGACAGTCTTGCGTTATATAGTCGGGAGACGGACGCGCGAGCGTCCCACGAGTGACCCACGACTGTTGTGCGAGTCGCAAGACTGTCGCACGCGCATCGCGCATCCCACGAGTGATCCCACGAGTGAGCCCGACAACTCACGATGGTCCCACGACTGTCCCACGACTGACTTGCGACACACCCACGACATAACCACGACATATCTTTTTTTCTGTCGCGTCCCCATCGCCAAACCATCTTTAATGTGTCGTAGCCCTTGTGAGCACTTGAAATAGATTTCGGGCATGCATGTTGCAAGATCTGGCCACGAAAAATATTTTATGGGTGTACCACGACAAAATTTCGTACGATCCGTTGTGCCCCGGGCTTTAGGTACGATTTTGTACGATTGTGTATAGAGTCTATAAACAGCCTCTGGTAATCTCATCAAATCGTACCTAATCGTTGCAATGTCGTGGCAAAAATCGCAAAGTGGGAGGCCCGCTTTGAATACCGCCCCTGTTGTTTATGGCATCTTCGGCAACTAAGGCCCTTTATGCCATCAACTATACGGTTTTCGCTTTTACTATACTATATTATAAACTTGAGATGACGAAGAATGAGTTGCATTTTTATAAGTGGGAGGAAAAACCCCCAGAGAAATGGCCCAGGGGAAAACCCACGCGGTAAAGTATATAGGGACTGCAAACCCAATCCACATAAGTACATAGGCCTACACGCCCCGGATTCGAACCGCCCCTGTCTGGCCAGTGTCCATATCGAACAACGGTCGCCTCAACTCAAATACAGTGACTGGACCCTCGAGCGAGTCCCATTCGTCTGAACTTAAACACTTATGAACGAAATTGCAGAAGAAATTAGCAGCATTGTGACTAATTAAAGGGGCAGAATATAAATCCGAATAAAAATCCTTGCACTGTTTAGTCATTTCTTGTGAATTAGAAATTAAATTACCGTCTTTATTTTTTAAATGTGGCATACGCTTCAGGTCATCGTTGTTGTTAATATTAAAACATTAATTTCACCGTAAATTTTCGGGCATTTAAGTATGGTGGAATTGTTGTGATAATGCTTTTTCTATATGACTCAAATAACTTAAATCGAACATCTTTAACCTTATCGCCAAAAGAATAACCGTTGTGACATTTAAGTTGGAAACTGCCGCTCGTTTTAGGCCCAATTTTCCTTTCCTACCACCAGTTTACTAAATTTTGAAATGGTGTGTTCGGACCAAGGTAAATCGACAATTTTACTGTGGGAACCCACAGACAACTTCTGCGACAGATAAATACGGTCGATTCTTGTCCCTTTGCTTTGTTCTTTGTTGTGCCATGTGTATCGCCTCTGGCCGGGGTTTTGTTCCCTATTACCGTATTTCTCCCCATTTAGAATCAATAACCAGGTCAGCATGAATGAGGTAAATTGTAATGTACGTTTTCGAAAAATATAAATTTTGACATAAATCAAAGTTAGCCTTTTTCGATCCGTAATTTTGTGCCATATCTGCTTTTTACTAAAGACTTGTTTACCTTGAAATTTTTTATAGTACGTCTTTAAAAGTCATTCTGCATATTTTACTGGTTGATTATTGATTATTTTGGATAACACCCATACGATGTCGACACCAAAAAGTGCGACAAAATGTAAAGGCCCGGTCACACATACGACGCACGGCCTGCGCACTGAAAATTCAGCAATAAATGACCAGTGCGTCGTTGTGCGCCCAACTTTTGTCAGGATTTGGGAGAGGCTAGCGAGCTGACACCGAATGCATAGCGTGTTGCTGACGCGCTGCGCGTATACTGGGCGCATACAAAGCGCATACAGACCGTATACAGAGCGCACGTGTCAAAAACCCCAACGAATACATCACGTGTTGCTAGCGTGTGGGACGAATGGCCAGCGCATGCACCGCGCGCTCAATGCACAGCCCGCGAACGGCAGCGGTCACGTGATCGTATTTCATCTTCTGAGATGGTTCTTCTAGACACGATCAGTAGGAACCTCTGTCATCACTCATGAGGGTCGGAGGAGAAGTGATGAGGAGGTGGTGCGGGACCCGCTTATTTACCCTATGACTACACGCTACGTACACGCTACGTACACGCCAGGTATACGCTAGTAGGAACACGCAAGAAGAACGCTGGGTGCGTAAGAGACCCGTTCAGCACGCTCATATTCGCCGCATGTTCGCTGGGCATGCGTTTAAAGCACGCTAGGTGTGCGCTAGGTGTGCACTAGGCGTTCGCTAGACCTCAGCCGCCGAACTTAAGGGGCGTTCACACTATCGCGGAAAAATCACACTGTTCCATTGGTTTGTACACAAACTGGTTTGCCGCTTGTGCGCGGCCTATCGCGACGCGCAAAACGTTTTGAGCTGGGTCAAAGTTCAAATCTGTTGAACTTTGACCGCGGTGTGCTGACCTTTCCAACGCGCAGCCAATGAGGTATCAGAGATGCCCCATGTTACCAGAGTGGAATTTTCTATTTTGGAATAATCGGCGATTGGGAGCTCATGCAATGCGGTGAGCGCAGCGCGAAAGTGTGATTTTTCCGCGATAGTGTGAACGCCCCTTTACAACGAATACACAGCGTGCGCTCCGCGTATGTCTGGCGTTGGTCTAGCAGGCTCTGCGCGTGTCTGGCGTCCTTTTGACGTGTACATTCATGCGTCGAGCTCCGCGCACATTTTTGTGCATGCACACAAAATCCTGACGCACACAGCGAATGACGTCGAATGCATAACGTTGGTCCAACGCGCTCGACGAACGAGTAACGCATAATGACGCACACCTAGCGAACGACAACGCACTGGCCAAAATTGCAATTTTTTAATGCGCGGGCTGTGCGTCCCCCGTGCGTCGTCTATGTATGACCGGGCCATTAAACACACACTACGGCCATTAAAAGTTCACACATGCGCAGTTACTCTGTGTCACCAACAGACAGTCGCACGTGGTATATGTACTATTATGTGTACGCTTAATACTAGCCTGCATAGCACCACACTGCACTGCACTGCGCAACGTACCACTGTAAAATATGCGATACACGTGTCACTCTCGTGTCAAATTCGGTACTGTTAACATTGCTTGTACCGTTCGAGAATTGTGAAGCAAAAATATTGTGATTTCGGGGTCATAAATCATTCACGGTGTGTGTTTTATTTTTGAATACAGGATTTCCCTAAGGTACATTGCCTCCAGTACATCGTGCTTTAGTAGTGTAGATGTACATGTACATGTCGCTAACTTTATAGGCGAAAGTACTGTACATGCACTGAAAATGGCTGTGTACATGAAGCGCAACAGGGCGCTCATGGTTGAAGAGGCTGTTTACTATGGAATTCCAAAACGGACAGGCAAACGTCGTACGTCTGTTTTCAAACGTCGTACTTCAGTTTTCAAACGTCGTACATCTGTTTTCAAACGTCGTACTTCAGTTTTCAAACGTTGTACATCTGTTTTCAAACGTCGTACTTCAGTTTTCAAACGTTGTACATCTGTTTTCAAACGTCGTACTTCAGTTTTCAAACGTCGTACATCTGTTTTCAAACGTCGTGGTTCAACTTTTCAAACGTCGTACATCAGTTTTCAAACGTCGTACATCTGTTTTCAAACGTCGTACATCTGTTTTCAAACGTCGTGGTTCAACTTTTCAAACGTCGTACTTCAGTTTTCAAACGTCGCACTTCAATTTTTCAAACGTCGTGGTTATATTTTCCAAACGTCGTGGTTCAACTTTCACGCATCCTGGTTCACCTTTTCAGCAGAATGGATCCACCCATCACGCGACGCGATTTAGCGCAGATCGACCGATCGCGCCCAAAAGCCGCCCAAGCTTCCCGGGTCCACTGGGGCCAATTTCATAGAGCTGCATAAGCATGAAAAATTGCTTAAGCATGAAAAACCTTGCTTGATAAAATGAGGTTACCAGCAAAATTTCATGTAATTGTCATGGTAATGAAACAGTCTTCTAACACACTAGTCATAGGATTTCACTGGTAACGTTCCCTACTAAGCAAGAGTTTTTGACCCCATTATTATGGGTGGTTCGTCATCACCATGCAGATAGCGCACGCGCTATGATAGTTTACCTAGCACACACGTGGCCACACAGACAGCCATACAATGGGCGAGGTCACAATTCTGTGTGTGTTACGTGTTAGTGTGAGTGTTACAGATCTGTTAACAGATCTGTTATCTTAATCAAAATTGTGACCTCAGAACAAACGCCATGTTAACACGACGTGTTAGTATGTGTTGAAAGTCGTGCGCAGAGTGAGAGCGCAGTTCTGCTACGTGTTAGTGTTAGTGTAACAGATCTGAGTGTTAACATATCTGTTGGCTCGGCATCTTGGGAAATGTCAAGTCGGTATACATAGGGTTCTGCTCAAATTTCAACACTAACACGGGCTTAACCACTAAGTGATTGAAATATTCAAAATCTTAACAGAGCCCAAAAAAGATTTAAAACATTTATGAGCTGTGTTGGAAAATGAAACTTGATTTATTGAGAATCACGAAAGTTCCAAAATAATCAAAACCACCCACTTCGTTTAGATTTACTTAACAGATCTGTTAACAGATCTGTTACACTAACACGATGTGAACTATTAACATTAGATGCAACACTAACACGTCTTAAACATCATGTTAACATCGAGTTAACACGGTATTTATTCCGAGGTCACAATTCTGATTAAAGTTAACAGATCTGTTACACTAACATTAACACGCAACCTAGAGTTGTGACTTCGCACTATGTACAGTGCAGATAATTAACATGGTGTTAACAGATGTTAACATGGTGTTAACCTGTACGTTCAGTTAGAGGTAGAGATTAATGCCGTGTTAACAGATCTGTTAACATATCTAGCTGTTAAACTAACACACAACACCTAACACACACACATAATTGTGACCTCACCCAATGGATACGGTTATAAACATAAATAGACTGGTTCCTCTAACATTTCTCAGACACGCTAATTAATTGGATAATTGGTCTGGGAATCACACTCTTGTAGCGTTGGGCGGCTTTTGGGCGCGATCGGTCGATCTGCGCTAAATCGCGTCGCGCGATGGGTGTATCCATTCTGCTGAAAAGGTGAACCAGGATGCGTGAAAGTTGAACCACGACGTTTAAAAAAATATAACCACGACGTTTGAAAAGTTGAACCACAACGTTTGAAAACTGAAGTACGACGTTTGAAAAGTTGAACCACGACGTTTGAAAACAGATGTACGACGTTTGAAAACTGAAGTACGACGTTTAAAAACAGATCATGTACGACGTTTGAAAACTGAAGTACGACGTTTGAAAACAGATGTACGACGTTTGCCTGTCCGTTTTGGAATTCCATAGTTTACATACTTCAACGGCCCGACATGTCAAAGGCAATAAATCGCACCCCCTGTAAAACAAAAAAACAAGGAGATTTATCTGTTCGCTTGGGCCGGAGACCCTGATAAAAAAGAAGACTGGCGTTGTGATCAGTTGCGATGGACACGGGGGTGTGAAGATGTTACCCAAAAGCAAACCTCAAGTACGCAAGTACTATCACCGAAGTGGGGAATTTACGAGGTCAGCGTACGTACCTCTCAATAATGTGGTGGCTCTCGTACTTGTCCACTACCTGGGGGATCCAACTGGGTTCGTGTTGAGTGCCAAGCAACCCCATGGCAACGCAAAAACACACACATCTCGTCCTTACATCCGTTCGTGTCCATCTGTACTTACAAACATCGCAAAAGAGGTTGGGACTAAGGACCCCCAAGCAGTATTATAGGAAATTGACAAGCACAAATGTCAAACCTCAACATGTCCCTGTCCTCCATCCTAAAAGCACAGAAACAAATTAAAGTTCGAAAAACAGAAGGGGAGGCTTACCCATGACGAGATTTACAACGTGTATGAGTTGTGGTATTTGTGGTATTTTTGAACTCGCCCTTCGACGCTGATTCCGAAAATACCACACATGGTCAGTTAACGTTTCGCGTTCCGTTCCGCGTTCCGTTCCGCGTTCCGTTCCGCGTTCCGTTCCGCGTTCCGTTCCGCGAAACGTTCCGCGTTCCGCGTTTCGCTGATTCCGAAAATACCACACATGGTCAGTTTCGGCCATTTTGGAAAAAACTGACCATGCAGTATTAAGTTTTGGTCGGACGGTATTCAAAGTGGTATTTTTGAACTCGCCCTTCGACGCTGATTCCGAAAAAACCACACGTACATGGTCAGTTTCGGCCATTTTGGAATCAAAAATGACCACTATTCAGTTTTGGTCGGACGGTGTCCAAGTGGTATTTTTGAACTCGCCTGTCGACGCTGATTCCGAAAATACCACACATGGTCAGTTAACGTTCCGCGTTGCGTTCCGCGTTGCGTTCCGCGTTCCGTTCCGCGTTCCGCGTTCCGTTCCGCGAAACGTTCCGCGAAACGTTCCGCGTTCCGCGTTTCGCTGATTCCGAAAATACCACACATGGTCAGTTTCGGCAATTTTGGAAAAAACTGACCAGTATTAAGTTTTGGTCGGACGGTATTCAAAGTGGTATTTTTGAACTCGCCCTTCGACGCTGATTCCGAAAAAACCACACATGGTCAGTTTCGGCCATTTTGGAATCAAAAATGACCACTATTCAGTTTTGGTCGGACGGTGTCCAAGTGGTATTTTTGAACTCGCCTGTCGACGCTGATTACGAAAATACCACACATGGTCAGTTTCGGCCATTTTGAAAAAAAACTGACCAGTATTAAGTTTTGGTCCGACGGTGTCCAAAGTGGTATTTTTGAACTCGCCTGTCGACGCTGATTCCGAAAATACCACACATGGTCAGTTAACGTTCCGCGTTGCGTTTCGCGTTCCGTTCCGCGCGTTCCGTTCCGCGTTCCGCGTTCCGTTCCGCGTTCCGTTCCGCGTTCCGTTCCGCGTTCCGCGTTCCGTTCCGCGGTCCGTTCCGCGAAACGTTCCGCGTTCCGCGTTTCGCTGATTCCGAAAATACCACACATGGTCAGTTTCGGCAATTTTGGAAAAAAACTGACCAGTATTAAGTTTTGGTCGGACGGTGTCCAAAGTGGTATTTTTGAACTCGCCCTTCGACGCTGATTACGAAAATACCACACATGGTCAGTTTCGGCCATTTTGGAAAAAAACTGACCAGTATTAAGTTTTGGTCGGACGGTGTCCAAAGTGGTATTTTTGAACTCGCCTATCGACGCTGATTACGAAAATACCACACATGGTCAGTTTCGGCCATTTTGGAAAAAAAACTGACCAGTATTAAGTTTTGGTCGGACGGTGTCCAAAGTGGTATTTTTGAACTCGCCTGTCGACGCTGATTCCGAAAATACCACACATGGTCAGTTAACGTTCCGCGTTGCGTTCCGCGTTGCGTTTCGCGTTCCGTTCCGCGTTCCGTTCCGCGTTCCGTTCCGCGTTCCGCGTTCCGTTCCGCGAAACGTTCCGCGAAACGTTCCGCGTTTCGCTGATTCCGAAAATACCACACATGGTCAGTTTCGGCAATTTTGGAAAAAACTGACCAGTATTAAGTTTTGGTCGGACGGTGTCCAAAGTGGTATTTTTGAACTCGCCTGTCGACGCTGATTACGAAAATACCACACATGGTCAGTTTCGGCCATTTTGGAAAAAAAAACTGACCAGTATTAAGTTTTGGTCGGACGGTGTCCAAAGTGGTATTTTTGAACTCGCCTGTCGATGCTGATTCCGAAAATACCACACATGGTCAGTTATTAACGTTCCGCGTTCCGTTCCGCGTTCCGCGGAACGTTCCGCGGAACGTTCCGCGGAACAAGGAACGGAACGTTCCGTTCCGCGTTCCGCGGAACGTTCCGCGTTCCGCGTTTTACCAACGTCCGTATTTGGTCAGTTTTTGGAAGCTGTGTTTAGGTGATGCGGTATTTGAGCAAAGTGGCATTTGGGCGAGGCGGTGTTTATGCAAAGCGGCGTTTGGGCAAAGTGGCATTTGAGCGATGTAGTTGAGGGCGAAGTAGTTTTTGGGCAAAGTAACCAACATCGGGCCGGACACGGGACAGTGTAACTTAGTGTGGTGGGACGAAACCCTAACTTAGACCGGAGTTGAGATACGACGAAACGAAACTTGTGCTAGGCCCGATCCCTGGTTTTTCAGTCACAACTGTCATACAGCCTTCTCTGTGATGTTTGCATGGTTTCTGAAATTCTTGTTGAACTGATGACATGGCTGAATCAACCTCATCCTTACAATACCAAAAGGCACTATCGTGCAGCATTTGCTATTTCGTGCTCCTTTTCTTTGAAATGTCTGAGGCTCTGTCGTAGCCGCCAGCATCACACGTACACGTACACAGGGGCGCTGTCTAATTCTGGACTGAATCCCGGTCTACATATTTCACGCACGAACTCTCGTATTGTGTTTGTACGTTGTGGAATATGTGGACAGGATAGGAAACCAGTTTAATTTGTTGCAGAAAAATAACATGGCCGCTAGTGAAAGTTGGTTGAGAGAATTGAGTTGGTGGAAAAAGGCTACAATTTTCGTTGGGTCCGGGGCTGTGATTGCCGGTGCAGTGTACGCAGTCCTCAGGTACAGGCGAAAGTTCGTAGAAAGTCAAGGCGATGGTATGACGATTCAGGAAGCGTCAAAAGGGGTGAGTTGAATTGAGCGACTGTCGTCGGTCGTGCGCGGACTCGCTGTTTGTTTAATCTGTAGGGCGCCCCCACAGGGTGGCCGTGGGTCAGTCAATCCCCATAGGCCAACCTTTTTAAACCATGGGCCAACTAATTATAACTGCAAGTGCAAGGCCTAACTTGGAGCATGGAGGAAGAAAACATGCTTGGAGTTATTTCATACTCGGACGTCACTATGTCTATGTTTTCCTTACAATGGCTTATTAAGCATTAATATGTGCAAATCTAACGGGAAAAAAAAATAATTTGGAGGGGAAAAATATTGAATACATGAAGATTTTATTAGGAAACAAATTTTTCTGAGTTGTCCATAATCCTTATCAACGTTCTCAATGCATTATGGGATTGGATGACAAAATTGCCCGGCGAAGTGTCCGTAAACTTATGAGGCGAATGTCAACTCAGCAACGTTTTTATAATTTTCACGAAAACTAAAAAGAGTTCAAGAATCAACTTCTGATTACTTTTTCTTTGAGACCCGTCACGGCCGCCTATTCGAAGGGTCCATAGTATCAGGTAGTGGCCAGATAGTGGATTTTTCTCGTTTTGTGTATATTTCAGGAATTGCCCGAGAAGCGCATCCTGGTTCTTGGGCTGGATAATTCCGGCAAGAGCAGCTTGTTACGTTGTTTGACGCAGTCCGAGAATGCAGGTCCACCAGAACCAACGGAAGGTTTCAATGTGATGTGTGTTCAGACACAGGCAGTTACTCTCAATATATGGGAAGGTAAATGTCATTCATACTTTATGGTTTATTCCATGAAGTTCAGGCATGGTTTACCTGCTATTTCTGAGACCACTTTGACCCTTTGTTTTGCCCTCGATAACCCCCATGAATCAATAGTTTTTAGAAATTTCAGCTGTTGGATGAAAACAACTTGTGACGAAATCCATGAGCAGACAAACTAAATTGAATTATGTGCAAATGCAGGTCAGTGACGTTTGGTGTTTTTCGACACATTTTCTTGAACCACACAGACATTCAAGTTACACTCCTCAAAATTCAAATAAAAAAGAATCGTCTAGTTTGAGAACTGTGTGTTAATTTCAAAATTGACATGAAAACATTTGGAGTTGAAGTAAAATAATTTAAACTTACGTGGTGTCCTAGTTTTAATACATCCACAACCACCACTTTGTTAAATATGGTGTTACTCCATCAAGACTGAAAACTTTAAAATTACCTCAAGCAGTGTAAGCCACCACATCATGCAACATTATACAAATAATGACTCATTGCTCCCTTATTAACCATTTTGTGGAAATGAAGAAACGCTTTGACTGCGTTCGGGCGTGTTTGCCGTGTGTACTCGTGTTAACACGAGTATACTCCTGCGCGCGCGAACGGCAAGATTAATGACACTCGGGTCAATGAGAGTATGCTCTTACTCCTGACGAGTGTCATGTGATTTGTACGAAGATGGCGGATTATTGGTGGAATATTTGGTGAATTTGCTCAACGTGTCAACTGAATAACTGAAACAACAACTCAAGGTTTGTTTTACATGGCATCAAAGGTTCTCACGACGTACAGTCTGTATTTTCTTCAGTTTCTTGTGAGCAGTGAAACAGCGTTTTGGCTAATTTGACTGATGGCCATTCGCGCATGCGGACTGCGGACTTGTCGTTCTCTTAATGTGACCCGAGTGCAATGCGCACGCATTACCCTGGAGTAGCGAAAACTGCACGCCCGAACGCAGCCTTTGTGTCTAAATGACTCATATTGCCAAACAGGGTGTTTCTCAAATTTGTGTTCAGAGAACTTGTTTTTGTGTTTTTCCATTCTACAAGGTTTTCATTGTTAAGCTCATCTGACTGGAAACAAAGCATTACATTAATGTTGGTACAATATTTCAAACCTGATCTGTCACTAAAAAAAGGGTAAACATGGGATGAGAGAAAAATCATTCTGTCCTATCTGGGATTTGAACCCACTACCTCCTACATGTACATTCCACATTCTTTTTTACAAAGTGAATCTTGAGTATTTTATGGATGTATCTTGCAGTTGGTGGTCAGGAAAGCGTGCGTTCATACTGGGAGAACTTTGTCAAGGGAACGGACGTCTTGGTGTTCGTGGTCGATGCCGTTGATGAATCTCGTTTACCTGAAGCCAGAGAGGAACTACACAAACTCCTATCAGATGAAAGACTGGCCGGCGTTCCCTTGGTTCTCATTGCAAATAAACAGGTTAGTAATAGACCCTTTGCACCGGGAGCCATGACAGGGGGCAGGTTTTCATATTTAAATGTGACAATAGATCCACAAAGTGCCTACTAGTGCATGATGCACGGTGACAATGCGACCGCCCCGTTTCATGGCCGCCCATCTATTGGCCCCTTAGCTGTGATTTGATACTTGGATACTGGATGGGGTGTCAGACAGCTTCATTCGATCTTCGTTAGTAGTCACCTAATGTGAATGGTACTGCTCTTTGTACGATCGTCGTTCGATTTTCGTTTAGTGAGATGTGAACGCACGCTTCATTAACTAACGAGGATTAACTAATCTTTGTCAGACGAAGTGATTTCTCTAGTGAGAACGGGTCATTGTTGAAGTGAAATGGTTGTTGATTCCCTGATGGAAGCGGTATATAGACCGTATCGAATAGCCGCCATTACTTGGGGCACCTTTCGTTACTTAAACCGTTCAACAATAAAAGCACAAAATGTGCAACCATGCATGTCTTCAAGGAACAAAGAAACTGCCCTACGAAATGGCGGCTATTCGATACGGTCTATAAAGTCCCAGTAATTACTCACTGTGTATGTACAAGTACTTAATATGCATTATGTGTAAGCATTAATTATTGTGCTCTCCTGATATAAGGCTCACATTAGTCCAATCCCTTGAATAGCACTATAATAAGAGTTTACTGTATTTATTTATTTATTTATTTATTTATTTATTGTACATTGTTGTTTCAGGACCAACCAACAGCCAAGCGAGGGGCCAATTTCATCTCCGCTCTCGATCCGTCCATCCCTTCTCAGGAGCGTGAAGTTCACGTCGTAGAAACCCAAACAGTACTAAACGAGGGTAGCGATAACATACAACAGGTTATGAATCTAATGGCGTCATTGTCCAAAGGCTGATTGGTCATAGACCTTTATTATGCCATCGGCATCTTATTCCCCAAACGTGTCAGGCACGATCATTGAATTTGCATGACCGCGCGATAGTACATGCAGTCTCCTGCTAGCGAAAGAACCATTTGTCCACACTGCATGTTTGCTTGATCGCGCTACACATGTGTGAATCTGCGCAACCGCGAGATAGCATGTGCAATTTCCCATTGTTAGCGAAAGAACCATTTGTCCGCGCTGCATATTAGCTTGATCGTGCTACGCATGTGTCACAGTGATGCACACGCAACAATTACAACACATGGCCAAAATATTTTTTACTTGAAACCTCAATTTGGTTCCATTGGTTGTAATAGGGGAAAAGGGAAGATGGCCGCACTGTAATAAAGGTCTATTGGCTACATGTAGCTTCCTTCTGTAATAATATTAATAGTGGCTGAAGTTGTTTTAGACCAGTACTGTCCTGTGTACTACAAGGTAGTAGTGCTGGTGTATGCAACCTACATTCTATTTGGCTTGTTAAAAGCAGCTCTCTGATTGGTTGACTTGAATTACCAATGAAAGCTGTGCTCTCATTCGTAACAGGAATTTAGGCCAGGTGTGTCAGAGGTTAATTGTCCCATAAAATGTCCCACTAAATGTCCCGAGACATCTGATTCTCCAGGCAGATGCTCTATCAGCTGAGCTATATGTATGAGGCACAGTGGTATACATGTACTCCCTTAGATTTTCCCTACAAACCCATTTTTTTCTCTTGCATGAGAGCAAGCTTTTCCCAAAGACCTCTGACACACCAGGCAGTTGCTCTACCATGACCAGCTATGGTAAGCTATGAGGCACAGTGGTATAACTCCATGAGGTTTTACCTACAAACCCAAATTTTCTTTCGAATTCAAGCATGTGGGTCTTTCTATAAATTAGGCGTCCAATTTTGGTGTCCCCCATTACATTTTACATCTTGTTTTTGTAAATTAAGGACACATTCTTTAAATATTCTCCATCTCAAAGAGTGAGTACATGAAGTACAATTCATACAAAATGATTTAAAAGCCATTTTAATGATTTTTGTACGAAAAATAACACATCAGGTGTAACGGGGGACACTAAATGTCACACTTTTGGACCCCTAATTTATAGAAAGACCGGTGTAGTCATTAGGCGACACTTTTCCTTTAAAAGTTGTGTTGCAATAGATAAAGCCCAGTCTGTGTTGACTTAAATTTAGTGGTTGGGTTGTTTTATAGGTTTTTAACCCTTTTTAAAATTTGACCCAAAGTGTGACATGGGCTGCCATGTTAATAGAACTTATGCGTAGCGGCTATGATAGAGGGCAGGTTTTCATATTTAAATGATGTGACAATGGATCCACAATGTGCCTACTCGTGCATGACGCACTGTGACAATGTGACTGCCCTCTATCATGGCCGCTACGCATAAGGTCTATTGGTTTTAAAAGTGAGCTGCCAGCTAAAAAGCACCTAAAGCTATAAGCAGTATCACAGGGCAGCGGTTAAGTGATTTTTAGTGTAGAGCCATTGCCTAGGCAATAGGCGGTATCTTTTGGGCACTATATTGAATCTTTTTATTAAATACGTCCACTCCACAATTGAGATATTTATGTATATATTTTGATTTTTTGATTTTTATTAATCAGTGATAGTTCTTTCAAAATATTCCGCAGGCATATTTCAGTATTACAATGTATATCGCATTTCTTACGTGTAGTCAACTTTACCAAATGCCCAAAATGTTGTAATTTTTGCATTCATTAACATTTAAAATTGATTTATAATTGCTGGGTACTTCCTCAAACTTCAGAATTGATTGCTCCAAATGATGGAGTCATAATTATAATTCCCTACTTGGAATCTATATGTATTCCAGATAGGATTTGCCAACTGCAGCAACATTGTATTACTGAATGTGGAATGGACACTTGTAAAAAAATGTAAGAAAACGTAAGTATATTGCCTGTTGGATATACATGTACATGTAGATTGAAACATGTAGATTGAACTACACATTAGGGATGGGATGTTTGACCGATTAACCATTTCATAATGACTTCATGAAATTGAAATGAATTTATATGGGGTTGTAGTAAAAAGATAAAGGTTTAATGATTATTTTGGGGGCCTAGGGATATTGTGTGCATTGCAAATGCATCTATAAAAACCAGCAACAATCTTTGGTGCAGCCGAACGGTTAACTGGTTAACAGACACTTGAAAGAATTGCAAACCGGTTTCTAAATTAACCGTAAATTCCCATCCCTACTACAAATTATTAGTGCCATGACTGTATGCTTCAAGATGTAGTACTTAAAGGGCACGTGAAGTACACGTTAGTGTCCGTTGACTGCTAATATGGTGCTAAATCTCAAGTTAGTAATCAGCAGCGTAGCAGTTGACAAGCATAACTCGAACACAAATTCTCATTTTCTAGTGAAGTGGCATGCAATTTTACAGTTGAGGGGAACAAATTGCTCGGCCAGCCAGCATGCTTGAAATGCATTTGGTTAGCATTTGCAATTTGCTAGTCAATTGCGTCACAAGCATGCTCATTGACAGGCCGAGCAATCTGTTTCCCTCAACTGGGTTTTATAAGTGAGTCGAATGGTGGTGCTTTTTCAAGATGGCCGCGAAATGTGAAACTCGCTTCATTAAAAATCCTAGATACCCAGTAAAAACTATGAACTAGCTTATTGTAATTTGATAGAATTGTGAAAAAGTAATAACTTTTCAAACATTTTAATTTTTCTTTCCAAGTACACGTTTTATAAATTGTTGAAGTTTGAAAGCCAGAATTTCCTTATATTTGTTTGCATGGTTGTCATGGAATTACTAAAAACAGAACTGTAGTACATGTATGAACTTATTATAAGTTTTAAAATAGATGTAAATGTACACATGTACCTAGAATTTGACAGAAATAACATCTGCCTTTCAGCTCAGTCCAGTTTATATGAACAGGGTATGGACTAGTTAAAAGTACATGTATGTAGTTTTATGTACAGTTACTTGTATACATGTCTATTTTAATACAGTGTAGCTCCTTTTAAGTACAGACAATTCTTTCTTGCACTGTGTAAAACTGTTTCAAAATAAGCAAGGTGTGAAAGGAACTTGACCAGACACCCCCCTCCCCCACCCCCACCCACTTACCTCATGGGTGATGAGATTTTGATACCATATCATATGTCATATATTTCTCATTACTATTCTGAAATTTCGTGCCCTCAATTCGTATATTTTCAAGGATATCGTCAAAAACCACCAATGTCTTGTAAACTGATTTATCTGGTTCCATAAAGCAGTGCAGTGATTACACCAACCTTTTTGCTGCCACGGCCACGTCCAAATTGGAGATTGCAAATGTCTTGTTTTCTTCCCATGGATAACATTTTGGGGAGGTATTTTATTTGATCGTTAGGTTGGAACGAAATCCATTCTCTGGAAAAATCTGAACACGTTCTTTTAATGGTAGATGTTCAGTCAGCCCAGACATATCTGGAAATATTGGACATGTACCGTAAAATAATTTCTAGCATTTGTAACTTGGCCAATGTTGTGTCAAGATTATACACATTGTCATAGTAAAGTACTTGTTAATGTATTCTAATCCATCAACGCTCAGTGCACATAGATTACCAATGCAACTTTTCTGTCTTTGAAACCAACAATTATTCAACTGTATGAATTTTACCTGATCTTTCATGTTAGAGGAAATAAAGTTATTTCACAGGCAACTTTGATTGTAAATTTATTTGCTGTTTTATTGGATATTAAAAATAGTTTACATTCTAGAATACATATTGTCATTGTTACAGTGCTCTTCAGCACGAACTACGCAGTTCCATGACTTTGCTATGGAGCTGCGTATTTCGTGGCACAAAATTTGGCGCGCGCGCATTGCTTACGAGCCTGTGCCTTTAAATCTGACAAACTTGAAAGGCAGCTGTTGCTTTTTCAAGGATCCATCATAGTTTTAGTAAAATCTGCTTTTCAAATCCCCACTTGTGTAGATGTTGGTTTTTGTGACTATGGCTTGTAATTACAAGTCTATGGAAGATGCCAAGTAGATGTAATGACCATTTTCCATAGACCTGTGTGCTTATACAGCCAGAGCCTATAGCCATGGCTTGGTACTAATGTCCCAGTGAAAGCATGAGATTCGAAACATTTATTTACAATGTTGTAGATGTTCAATTCCAACAAACACATTGTTCATAAGCAAGAAATTAGGGCTATCCTACACTTGCACTATTCATGATAAGTTAGAGATATTGGTATGGTTCAATTTTGGAATTATTTCATTTTCCAAATGGCTGTTTTCACCTATTCCTGTGACAAGGCGTGTCTGTCATGCAGATACAATTGTCTAATCATATATAAAATCTTTCAAGCGGAATGCACACTCCACAATATCTTTAACTTTTTGTGAGTAGTTTATATAAGTTTTCATCTTATATACAGTAGCTCCTACAGGCCTCTTACACAACTTGACATAGGTTTTTTTTTTTAAGAAATTGAGCAATCTTCTAAAGACACAATGTACGAAACACATACATACATGTAGATAAAAGATATGACCATAATTTTTAATTGCAAGACAAAATAATATATGTCTTAATGGTATCAGAGTTAAGACTTCTTAACTTTCTTTACTGTAATCCACTCTCAATTGCAAATATTTCAACACACCAATCAAGAAACCACACGCAATGTTGAGGCTCCTATACACACAAACATTTTATTTGCAAACATCACATCACATCATCAAACAGTCATATCATCAAGGCCGTGCAAACTTCAAGTTTGGTCATGTTTTTCAGAAAAGTTTGCAGGTGTGGAAAGCCCATAAAACATTAGCAAGCACCAGCAAACTTCACCAAACTGTGTTTACTGGTGTTTGGACATGCAGCTACTGGCAAACATATCTGTTTGCTGTGTTTTATGACCGTTCCGAGTTTGTTTCTGTTTGCCAATGTAGAGACACAGAAAAACATCAGCAAACATATCTGTATGCTGATGTTTGCAAACAAGTAATTGAAGGGGTATTTCAAAATAGTGTAATATATCAGGTCTATGTCCTGTAACAGGCTGCTCGGCAATAACTATCAATTATTTTACTCGTTTCTTAAAATGTGTTGGGCATTACCAAGCTTATGTGCACCAACAATTTTCATTCTCGAATGGTTGTTTTAGAAATTTATGTACATGTGTGTTCACGCGTAATGCTTTTTGCTTCAACTGACGAGTGTCCAGTGCTTAAAGGTACACACCGGCCTACCGTTTACATGATTTAGTGATGTAGCAGCATTGACAATACTTTTTTGATGGTCGTTGTGAAAAAAGATCATCAAAATATGCCGTAATTTACTAAAGAAGTGCAAAATTAACAAAGACGGGGTATACGCTTTACCAGCCGTTGCAACTACGCGCGTGCCTCACGACTTTGTCACAAACGATTCGCTCTTCTCCTGCTCAGGATATCTCCAATCGTCTGCTCATGATTTTACTGGACAGCCCGGACGACCGAATAGGAATTTCCGTTTTCTTTTGAGGAGTTGGCATCATGTTTTTTCTTCACGAATGTACACCGGAGCAACACACCCAGCCGTGTGTGCACTCAGGCTATTTGCCGTGCTGCGCGGGGCAAATATCCTACACTCCACGGTAGCCTGCTGTAGCACGCGCTCGCTCCCGTTCTCTCGAAACAAACAATTATGTTTCATACCTATATAAATAGTCTCTCTTTTGTCAATTACTTATAAATATTGGGGGAAATCAGAGTTGAATTTGGTGCAGTTCTGCAGTAACAAACTTTTATACGGCTGGAAATACAACTAACTCACAAGACCACGTGACTTTTCGGACCCGGAATTTGGTTCCGAAAAGTCACGTGACCTTGAATTTTTCAAAAGTGCTCAAAAACGGCCAAATTTGACGGCGTCTTTTCAGGATATATCTAATTTACTCTCGAAGGCGCTTCAGAATATGGGTCTATTTCGAGCCCAAAATAGCCCAACAAAGCCGGTGTGTTCCTTTAACACCAATTTTGCTGACTTGTCATTTTGACATCTGTTAACTGAAACAATTAATTCTGACCCTGCTGAAAAGTATTCTATAAGCTGGCCACTTCTCAATAGGTCAGGTGTACAGTGGTTCAAAATTTTAGATCACCTAAAATTTTGAAACTCTGGTTGACAGATATTTTATGTTATTTTGAAATGCCCCAGAAATGGCCAGTTTTCTTAACAGCAGTCCACGATGCCAACCAATCATTTGACTGTTGATCTGGCCTGCAGCTTGTCGACATCAAAGACTCTAGTAAGCTCCAATCAGGATTCCTTTTGCTTGACACGCTTTCTTGTCTGTAGTACAACTCCGACTAATATAGCACCAATCGTAAATGCCTGTGCCGCAACACGGGCCCGCATCATCATCTGCGATTTTCGCACTTGGCCTTGCCGAAAGCTCCATAGTCCTGCAGTCAATGCGCATGTTGTGGCAAATATACCTGGAAAAGTAGAATGTGACAAAAATGGCAGGCTACTGTTTTAAAATTGGCCGGTGATGTGTATTCTCTGATTGGTCAGAGGACAAAATGATACTGACCAATCACAGAAAACAACGCTTGGCTAAACAGAATTATAAATGGAAGTTTCGATCTTGTTGCTGTTGCAGGATATATCATCTGCCTTCAAAACTATGACCAAATTGTCGGTATAAATTGCGTACATTGTCACCACTAATTTAACTATCCTCATTGAGTCATTCACCAAAAAGTGTAAATGCGATAAGGAAAAGAATCTGGGAGAGAAAACAGTATGAATTGAGAAATTGATCATAAATATTTTTCTTTAGAGAATGACTTCAAGCATCAGTGGGTGTAAATTTGATAGAAAAATCCAAAGTTAGGAGTGGGAAAAATTAAAGATTTCCGGTAGCGTGACAGTGTTTGGATTTTTTCCCCCAAATATTATTGTCTGCTTTCTATTTAGTAAACGTGCAGTTCTAACCGGTCAACTTGGTGCAAACGCACCAAGGGAAAGTTTCAAAGTTCGTTGACCCCCATTGAAACATACACAAACTTTCCGTACCGATTGGAACGAATGGATTTTCTGAGGCTTTCTTCTTAAATTTTTCCTTAAAGCCGAGTGGTGTTATCGGTTCCCAGTCGGCAAGTTCTATTGGCATTTGGCCGATATGTGCGGAGGACGATGGACTTGGATAACGATGGAAATCGCTGCCCACGGCTATTTTCTCAGCCGGTTTCGTAACTTCTGTGGGGGCCGCCATATTGAATTTGTGCGGAATGAGGTCAAAGGTTAACCTTGCTTGCATAGTCGGGGCCCTCGTTGTCCTACGAATTATTACGTCGATTTACACGGAGTTGGTCACAGGGAGCCATACCCTAAAGCGGTAGTACTATTTACCGGAAAACACCGGAAAACACCAGAAAACACCGGAAAACATACTAAATACCGGAAAACATACTAAATACCGGAAAACACCGGAAAACAGTATTTTATGGTGTTTTCTGCAGGTAGTGGGGGTGGTGTTATTAAGTGCTTTCGGGTGTTTTCCGGTATTTAGTGTGTTTTCCGGTATTTAGTATGTTTTCCGGTGTTTTCCGGTATTTAGTGTGTTTTCCGGTGTTTTCCGGTATTTAGTGTGTTTTCCGGTGTTTTCCGGTATTTAGTGTGTTTTCCGGTATTTAGTATGTTTTCCGGTGTTTTTCGGTGTTTTCCGGTATTTAGTGTTTTCCGGTATTTAGTATGTTTTCCGGTGTTTTCCGGTGTTTTCCGGTGAGTTTTCCGGTGTTTTCCGGTATTTTCCGGTGTTTTCCGGTATATAGTATCACCCCTTTAAAGGGAAAAATTTCGCATTGCACAAAATTTCACACTACACGTGTGCTGAATTCTGCAACTAGTTTTAATAATAATGGGCAAGCAAAGTAAGTTTGGTTATGGAGTAAATAGGCGTCGAATGTGGAAAAAGTCAAAGAAGATGCCCACAATTACATGGTAAGTTTCGGCTGCCGCACTTTTAATTAAAACCAAAGCAAAACTGGTGGCAAGGGAAAGTCATGAAGTGAATGGAGGCATGGAAGGGGGAGGTGGAAAGGGGAGGAGCAAAGTTGGGGGGCGGGGGGCTTGCTTGCACTATTCGTTGTTCTGTCAGTCGGACGTCCTGGCACTTTTGTGACCCAGTGTCATATGCCTTTGTATTACGAACATAGCGACGCGACTGGCAGACTGGAGTAAAAACAGATTTGTTTATGCTTAGATATGTACGTGTATGTGTCGCACGGACAACAACAGCTTCGTTTCTTCGCTTGTCACTGTGGACACATGTATTTTCACTTCAGCCCTACCGGATGTGACGTGGCACCGACCGACAGAATTAAAGAATGTATAAAATTTCAACCGCGGATATTACTATTTTTTGGGGGTACTTAAATCGACGTATTATCAGCCATCAATAAGCATGGTAAGTGTGCAGATCTAACATAGAAAAACAAAAATTTTGCAGGAAAAATATGAAGACATTACTTGAAAGTAGAAAATACCAGTTTCCCAGCATTTTGTAATTTTCACCTAAAGAGTTAATCAAATGTCTAATTTTGTGTGTTGTGTGTGAAAATATCCTCTAAATGTTGGGCATTTGGAGCAATTGCAGAATGTCCCACAACTTAAAAATGACTCTAATGCACCTGCTTCATTGTCCATCGACTGGTTCTCGGACCATATGTCCAAGTTTATAAAACAATCCTCGGAAGCCACGGAGAATACCAAATGCAATTGTGCTAAGCAATTTGTTTTTGTATCATTTCAGTGAGCCTAGCCTCTGCATATGTGGAAATAACCCGCAAACGAAAACAAGTTTTCATGTTTTTTATTCTTTATTTGTATGATTTTAGTAAGCCTCTGCAGGAAGCATGGGACCATAGGAAGAGTCTCAATAAGAACCTAGCTGACATGGGTTTATCTGCCAATCCCAACAAGAGCATACCCATACCAACGATGAAGGTGAGTTATCACTGATTAAACTTTACCTGAGAAAGAGCGGTGAAAACTACTCAAATTGATACACAACAAATTGTTACACAGGATAGTTTTCTTGGCCTAACAAATTGAATTTTTTTCTTTTCAATATAGGACAAACTGAAGCCAAGACCTTTAAATGAAGCTGAGACTAAATCGACCACCACAAAATGTGAACCTCCCAAGGTCTTTGTATTACAAGGTATGTCACATGACCTGCTTAACATCAACCATTAAGCTTGTTTTTGGATCTGGGGAATTTGACTTTCCAACATTAGGGGCGTTCGAGATGCTGACACCGGGTAACACCAACTTACACCGGAGCGTTCTTTTAGCCATCACGTGCTACACGAGTCTGCCCCGGTGGCAGCCACCACTACCCGAGCTCGCGGGCGAGTCTGTGGTGTAAAGCAAGGTGTAATGACGTCACCTAGTAACCGCGAGTAGTAAAACATGGCGGACAGTTTGGAATCGCGACGTGAGTACGAAGAAAAACACTTATTTATGACACAAAATAGGAGGGAATTGGGCTGTAAATACATTTTGCTGAATCAGTAGATGTCTGTGGGCATTGACGAAGTTTATTTCGGTACTTTAGGGCTACTATTTTTGCGTGGCGCCGGCTTAATTTTTCATCCCGAGTTAAACGATAACGGCGTTTATAAATCCCCACCCGGCAACAACCTTTGACCACGTGTTCCCAGAATTCAAAGCGAGACCCTGTGTCGTTCTGGGGGCTTCCCCCGGTGTAAACCCCCCGTTACCCGGTGTAAGCGTCTCGAACGCCCCTTACATGTATCTGCCATTGATCACATGACTAATTGTTTGTCACCAAGGAAATCTTTTTCCAGTTTTGAAAATGTCAACAATTTTTCAAAATACTTTTGCTTGTATTCAGATGGGTATAAATACCATACACGTTGGCCACTAATTCTTCTTAATAAAACATGATAAATGCCACAGAAAGTATACATTTTTCAATGAAACATGATTTTAGCAGTGAGAAAAGTTGAAATTTTTCTCTGAAAACACTTAGGATTTTTATGTCATGCTCCATAGACTTAGTGCATGGGGTCTCAACTGGCAAACATGTAGGGCATTTTTTCCCACTTTCCAAAATATTATTTGTTTATTCTCTGATTTTAAATATATGATGTATCCCTTTTTATATGACTTGCTTTACATCATGCAATCCTTGCTACAGTTTCTGTCTCACAAAATAAATGGATGAACTTTAGTCAGTTTGGGGGTCCAAAATGCAGAATTTCAGGCCTGATTTTGAGGAAAGACCTTTTTGCACATTTTCAGTGACTCTTTTTGGAAAAGAACTGAAAAGTCGATCATAGCTTCAGACCATCTCTGTAAAACGCGAGACTGCCTGAAAACAATTTCTTAGTGTTTCTTCACAAAATCTCCTGTCCTAAATTTGGGTGTTTCCCATCAAATATGCACTTACATGTACCAATGCTTGATGACTAATTTTAAAGAAAAAAATTCTTATCAACTTTTTAACTCTTTTTTTTCCTTCTTTTTTTTTATTACAGCTCTTGAGGACATGGCCAATGTTCCTCTTGGTAGGACAATCCACTTATCTCAACCGCTCTTGAACTACTGCATCAAAATGATAGAAAAATATGGTGAAGATTACAAGGTGAGGTATATGCTTTGATAGAGCTAATGATTTTTTTGCTTCATCAAAAATCATTTGATCTGAAAAGTAATGCATGAAGCTTACAAGTGTCTTCCAACCAAACATCAAGATACATGAGTGCGTGGCGCCATTGGAAGCCAACGGTGGCCAACGGCCAGAAACACCAGGAAATCACCTTACTCTTCTCAAATGAGTGCTCTGGAATATTTCAAATGGTTTTACGTCTCTCTCGAAAAAATTCCAGCCACATAGATGCAGTAAAAACTTCAGAAAACCTTAAAAATTTGTGCATGGTTTTTGTGTTGAATAATTGGTAAAAAATGTTTTGCAAACGATTTTTTCTAAATAAGACCCTCAGTTGGCTGTACCATTTTACACGGGAAAACATCTTATGGTGTTTGTTACCATTGCTACCATTGGTTTTTCTTGTCAACTCGTGAAGTAAATGTTTTGGTAAACTGCAAATGACCTACTAGGGCTATAAATTGTCTTGTGGCTAAGACGTTTTTTCCTTTAAAAGTTGGCCCACAGCCCCGTTTAAAAAATTAGTTTTCTTCTTCTACAGGCGATGGCTCGTGATCCAAAGAATTACTACCAGGACACACCAAAACAGATTCGCAAGAAGATTAACTTATTCAAGAACATACCCGAGCAGTACGGACCTTATATCCAAGGCAAGAAAAGTGTTCAAGATGATGGGGATAAATCTACTGCAACGAGGTGACTTTAATGATAACGATCGTCAAATACCGTAAAATCCCACAATTGATAAAATGCAGTGGTATTTTTATTAGACCACTAAAGTGTGACATCAGGTGCCGGGGTAACTGGATCTAAACATTCACTGGTAATCTAATATGCCCTTTGCTAAAGCACAGAGAAACGGTTCACTGGTTTTTGTGTAGATCCAGTAGCCCTGTGAATGTGATGTTTTCACTTTAGTATTCTATTACGTAATACAATGTTTTATCATTTAAATTGTGAGATTTTGTGATATTTGCATCTAGAGAATACGGTATGTGCTCTTGTATTATATTATGAACGAAGATAGATGGACAAAGGGATAACAAGATCCTTTTGTGTCCTCGATGGTATGTTCATGTGCTCTCAAAATGTTTATTGCAGTGAGTGGAACAGTTGCAAAGTGAATATTTACTTGCCGGTTGTTAAACACAATAATAGGGAGGTTTCGCAAGTTGACAAATACGGTTACAATACAGATATGATAACGGTAACCGTTCACATTGATGTCCGAACTGGGTTCGTACTGCGTGAATGTACAATCTGCTCTGCGCTTGGCTTTCAGCTGATTTTCATCGCTTTCACGTGAGCATAACTCATTAAATTCGATCTGTATTCATGGAAGATACATCACAAAGAAATAAAATGCATACAACTTATTAATCCATAACTGAAAAATCTGCATAACCGGTATCCGTTTTTATACTACGCGTATGGAGGCCGATAACTGTTATTTCACGCGTGTGTACTACGGTTACGCGTCACGAGAAGCACAAAGTTATGACGTATTGGTATCCGTGATGGTGCGAAACCTCCCTAATAGCATGAACAGACTCATTACAGTAACTGCATTGATAGTTTTTTTTTATGTGTACACGTACAGTTAAACCTTTTTAATAAGAACAAAGAACTGAGACCAAACATATTCCTTGTCATAATTGTTGTATTTAAAGTGCTTTTATTATCTGGGTTTGACTGTATAGACCAGTTGCACTGGTTTTGATATTTAAATGTGACAATAGATCCTCCATGCAAAGGGTATGTTTGTGGTGCTGCCAAACTACAGTTGCTTCAAACATGCTGCAAAAAAAATTGTCATTCAAACTTAATGCATTAAGTTTAACAGTGCAAAGTTTTAAATATATATATACATACATACATGTGTATTTAATTCTTACATTTTTACAAGCACAAATATTTGTCACACACAAAAACTTTCAATTTGTTTTTCCTGAACTATTTTTCAAATGTAGTGTCCCAGATTCCATTTAGAGAAATGTAACTTTTTGGGTGTTATTTTAAATTGTGGCCATAGACAAATTAGTTGTTTAACCTGAGAAATTAAAATCTGGTCACATTTCTTATATTAAAAAAATGAATGTAAACAAACATGGTCATATTTCTTTGTACATGTAAAGCATTTTTGGTTTGAATTTAATGTGTTGTTTTTTATTTTGGTAAATATTTGTGATTTTGATTTTATTCAAAATTACACGTAATAACGATCTTTGGTAACAGACATTTTTACAGTTCTAGATGAAATATAACACCTTGGGAAAAATGAAATGTTGGCCAACATTTTCATTTCTTAGTCTAAAAATTGAAATCATGAAGTAAAACCTTAAAACATACTCATACTTCTTCGTCGATCATTTTTGGGTCATTTGGAAAAAAGCTATTGCATTTTTTTGTTTTTTTCAAACATGAAACTTGGAACAGAATTCGCCGCAATTGTGGGAAATAATGCTTTGTTGTGGCCACAGATGTTATTTCCAGACTTCTAGGCCAATACTTCCATGAAAGGTGAAAAATTTCCATGATTAAAATTGTAAAATAAAACCTGGAGAAATGTATCTTTTGAAAAATTTTGAAATTTGGATTTCCTTTAGAACTGCAGGAAATACCAGCGATGTTTTTTGGAATTTTTTTCTGCAATAAATGAAAAAAACAAAATGAAAAAAGCACAATCCCCAGTTGAGTTTTAGTTTTTGAAAGCAACTAGTCCCTGTAACATTGTGTCTTGCTCTACGTTAACCCTTTAGAGACCATGATGCGTAACACAAAGGAAAATCGGTTACCAACAGGAAAATCTTGACATCCGTACAAACAACGTAACATGTCGAGTGCTGTGTAGATGTGAAGTATTTAAGTATAACAGGGCTGGTGGTCATGATCTCTGAAGGGTTAAGCCAAGTAAAATTTCCGTGTGTCCAGCATTAATATTGCAAACTCCGTTAGGGTCCTGTCACACATTCCCAGTTTTGCGTCCAGGTGTCCCTCTTCTACAGTCCACCACGATTTTGACTCCAAACCGGGATGAATTTCTTATCTCATACTTCTGCCAAGGAATGCCGGGAAGGGCGGGCAAGTCCAATGCCCCCAAGAGCAGTGTCCCAGCTTCAATAGGATTGCGCAAGGTGGCACTAGGGCCTGCTAGGTTTTACTATGGTTTCAATTTCTCCCCGGTTGATCCCAGCAAAGTATTGCATGCATGTAGAACTCCACCGGGACACATTGCCGATTGACGACGGTTTGTAAGGATTGACGATGGGTCACTAGGTTTGAGTATGGTCCGACTAGGATTGACTAGGATGCGCTACCGGCACGCAAAACCGGGAATGTGTGACCTTAGCCTAAAGCATTTTAGCTTCTTGTGGTTGGCTGAGATAGCTCTTCGATACGTGGTGGACACCTTGCTTTCTTTGCCGCTTCGCTGACAATGAAAGCATCAGGGTTGAATTGCACGTGGTCCATGGTGGCACGCATAATCGGTCGTGCGAGGTCCGTGGTGCGCGACGTGGCCACCATACGGCATGAGGCACGACTGACTTCCCATACGATGGTGCGTTCAGACTGGTAGCCGTCCGCTAGACCCTTGGCTTTGGCTAGTTCTAGCTGGCGGGGCGTGGCCGTGGCGTTACGGGCTAGGTCTGCTACCTGGTAAGTGGGAAATTATAGATAAATGTTCATTTGCAAAATAAAATGCAACATTGATTAAAGACATTAACGCCATGTTTACACCTGAAACGGCAAAGGTGAATATTTTTATTGTGACCGCAAAACTGAACTTTTGCCACATTTACACTACACCTTGATTCAGCTTCAACACTTCTTTACAAACTGCAAAAGTCACTGCTAATTGTGACTGCAGTGCATGCGTGGGCTGTTAAGTGCTGCAGAACTGGTCCTGTATTCGTCAATTAAATCTACCACACTAATAAAATCTGTATTCGTGTACCGTTTACACTACAAGCAACCTTGACAATTGCGGGGTTCAAGCTTATACCCAAAAGGCGACTTCAAAAAGGCAAATCAGACCTGGGACTGTTTCGCCTTTTGTGTTTACACTTAGTGCCTACCCGGCTGTGTCCATGCTTTAAAGAAATCGTGCAAAGCTACAGTCCCATCATTTTAGGCTGATTCTGTGGTTATGCTGCACGGACAATAGTGCGTCATGGATGAGCACTGTTCAATTTAATAACAACGCAAAACGCACAGTCCATGCACTGGAATCCCAGCTATGGCAGACGTGTACAGGGAAGGCGTCCTGGGAATGGTCTATAAATAATCCCCATGCAGGGATACATACAGGCCACTTTGGATCCCTGAATGGTCCTTCAGGTCGACTCTTGGGTCTTGCTAGATTCTCCAGCCTTGATGATGCTACGGCTTTCTTGGCAGTTCCACTTACAACCGTCTCAACCTATTTGTGAGAACAAATGATAATTTAGATATTTAGATGAACAGAACTACAACCACCTTACCCCACCAACCCCCATCCCCCGGGCCCCACCCCCAAAAAACAACCTCAACTATCAAACTATCAAAGTTTAATTTACTTTAGAAAAAAATATATATATTATCAGGATTCTAACCTCTCTTGGCGTTAGGTAGTCCCTATGAGGTGTCTTGGCCCTTGCTAGTGCCTCTAGGCAATGTTTTTCTCTTGCACGTTTAGCAGCCTCACTCACATTCCAGATTGGACTCTCACGGCCACAGCTTAGTGCATGGATCATTCTGTTAAGGAATTCAACAAAGCAAGACCTTTCCATTAAAGATAACTGAGCAAAAATATAAACGCCCCATGTAAATTATTTATGTAACATGAAATGGGCGACCCTAAATGAGCTGATATTGTCTGATAATTGTACAAATTGGATATTCTAACGGACAGTAATCTGTAGCATATTGAACAACAAAATGAATTTGTATGATTTAATATATTTTGCAACCCCTAAGGCTAATAAATGTTTCAAAGTGTCACATGGGGCGTTTATAATTTTGTTCAGTGTAGATTACATATGATTGGAAAACTGTTACACACGGCATTATAATCTGTATTGTGAAGTTACAAGTTATATAGAATCCCCAATGAGTCTTTCCACGGTAAAGAGGGCATTTTGGCAACACAGACCATATTTTCCAGAAAATATCTTTGTCTGGTCTCAAAATAAAAGAAAAAAGTTTCAGTTGTTCTGAAGAGATAACTTATGCCCAAAAAGGGTTACAAATAGTATGACAACATGCCTTTCTAAAAACTTTGTGTAAAAATGTTCAATATACGCTCGTAACCGGGACGGCCTAAAATGTAACACAAGTGTCCGTCCCGATTACGAGCGTATATTAGAAATTTGTACACAGGTTTTTTTAGAAAGGCATGTTGTCACACTAAGTTATCTCTTCAGAACTGTAACTTATTTCTTTTATTTTGAGACCAGACAAATATTATCTGGAAAATATGGTCTGTGTTGCCAAAATATCTCCTTTACTGTGGAAAGACCCCAATACAGACGAGTTTTCATGCTGGTCTTGGGTCTAGGAACGGACCTGGGGCGGTCCTGGGGCAATTAATCCTGGGGCAATCCTGGGACGGTTCTGGGACGGACCTGGGACAGACTTGAGAGGTTCTTGGGAATATTTTGTGAAAGTTTTCATTTACCGATCTTCTTTGTAGGCTATTGGAGGCATCTTAAATCTTGCTAACTCTGATAATCGCGGTGTTGGCTCGGCCTTCATTGCTAAAGGGCTTACGTCCCATATCACTGAGTTACGGCCACAGCTATAAAGATGGATTCTCCTGCAGAAAAACAGCAAAGGAACTATCTATAGGCATGTTCAGACGAGCCCTTATTTTTATTTAAAATAAATTAAACGATATAAAAATAATTTATCCCACTACCAATGGCTTGCAAGCATTTACCCACAAGCTCACCATGTTACTGACTGGGAAATACCCAGAAGTTGCAGTGCCCCACACAGTGACCCACGAAGGTACCGTAGTGTGACTATTTGCTCATGTTGTTGAACACAGAAAATGTCAAAAAACAGTGTACGGGCACAATCAATTTCATTTCGAAATGGCTGGTGCAATCAACAGGCAGTTACTTGGAAGCTAACGACAAGGCTGGTCATGAGGAGATCATGGCTACTTTGAACACGTTCACATGGCCTTTACCAATGTTATCGCTTGCAAGTATATCGCGGTACTCATAAATCGTCATTGGTAATTTAGAAGTAGTTTCACAACAAGTGCGTCCACCTGGTCACTACCTATGAGAGAGCACCACTTACAGCTTACTTATAAGTTAACAATTGTCTAAATGCACCTTATGAAACCTGAAGCGGACAAAACAGGAAATAATTAAGGTTAAATATGATATATTGCCTGAGCCCTCTGATCTTACGTGGCTCCTTCCCGTGTACTGCGGAAATTCTTCTTGGGTACAGCTAGATCAACCAATCTTGGCGTTGCCTCCGTCTGTGCAGCTGATCGGCTGATAGGGAAAATAGTCTCTTGATTTCCCCATACTAACTTAGGCCTGATGACAAATGGGGAAAACAATTAAAGAAGGGTGTACGCTTAGAAAAATGCAAATTATACTCGGGCTGAAAGATCAAGGAGGCTGGGAGATGTAACATATTTTATTGATCAGTAAACGTGTATGACCACCTCTTGTGGCAAGGCTGACTGAACCAGTCTCTGCAAGAGTCACTAAGGCAGGGTGCGCCACTCTGACTGAAGTGCACTTAGGCAGAGTGTCTTAAAATTCTTCTCAAAAATACATTTGTTTCCCAAAGACAAAGTTGCTTATAAATTCCACCTCGGATGGTATTAACAAAATTGTTTCCTTTTATTTTCTGTTTTGACTTGTTTTGTTTGTAAATCAATTTATTTAGGCATGCAATAATCTAAAAATGATGTATTAAAGATTCTAATAGATGAACACTCTCTTATGAAAAAATATTTTAATTTTTCAATTCATGAATGTAAACTAGTGTACTAGATGTATATTCATCAGTTTTGTTAATTTTTAAGCTCTTACCCCAAGCTTGTTAGCCACACTGCCTTTGATGTTTTGGGAGTTGACAAATACATGCATCGCTCTCTGGTTTAAGGGAAAATAAAATCAAAATCTGAGATCACTTAGAAAATATAGAGAAAATATATATTTAATTGTGCATATTGCATTGTAAAAATACAAGATACAAACCACAAAGGCAAGCAATCATGGAGATGAGAATGACTTGACTGCAATTTTTTTAAATCTGATGTTAACGGGGTTGAAACTGTCAATTGAAAAAGTTTGAAAATTGACAAAATGTCTGGAAAAAAATACATATATATCTTTGAGCTTCAAATTCAGATTCAAAGTCTTATTTCAGACAAAAGTCTGTGTCAATGTTAGCACACAATATGACAATTCAGATAATGAATTTAGAACAATTTAGCCAATTTTACAATTTAGCCAACTAGCAAGATACAAATTTAAACTGAAACTGAAGCTTACCTCCCTTTCAGGTCTTGATATAGGGTTCTTGATGTACCTAAAAAAAAGAAAAAGAAAAGAAAACCAAATAAATTGGTTTTAACCAACTTATTAAACCAAGTGAATAATCATAAATGCGTGTGGATCCACCTTTAGAATGCAAAGCTTGTTTAAAATACCGGTACCTGCACAGTGTCACCCGTGCTCCTACAGTGTACATTAATTTAAATATAAAATGAGCTTTTTCAGTGCCTGCACTCATTTCTATTTGGGTAGAATTTATTGTGAGGTACAAAGTCTGCCAGAGTACGCAGGGGGAGTCAAAATGGAACCAGGGCGGAGTACAATGATACTCAGACTGTTCTTTAAACTTTCTACTGACTCATTAATTACTACAAGTAGATAATTAACCTGAATAGAAAGGCATTCTTAGGTCGTGCCAGTCATTAATAATGTTTACTGGTTCCACATGCTGTTGACAGCAATATACAACTTTCTGTTTTCGTTTGGAAGTTAGGGCAAAGAATGCAACGTTATAAATTCAAGTGTGGCATTTTAAAACTTTTATTTAAAGATCTGTTGAAATTTTTGCTCATATCATTTGATAAGGTATCTAGGTTAATTGATAAAGTACAAATTTGTAGGGTTGATAAAACCAGAGCTGCTATTTTTTCCAGAAAGGAACTGGTCAAAAAGACTTGAAATGTAATCATAAGAGTTGAAAAATGAAAAATAACTTGGTGTCTTTTATGTTGTTAAACACTTTTCTTGAATATTATTATATTAAAACTGTAATACCAATATATGCCTAGAGCTGTATTTAAGTAATTTTAAGTAGTGCACTATTTAGAAATTGCAATGAAAAGACCCAAATAAATTTGTCATGAAATCTTAAAGGCCTAATCTATCACATTGCAGTGACACAAAACTCTACTTCATGAGTTGACGAGGGGGGTGAGATATAGTTCACATTTATTCAGTAGTTTACCCCTTAAATACTTCTATGCCACTCCTGGCCACTCCCGTTAGTTCAAAGGACAAAAGAAGACAATACAGACCGTATTTATTCAAGTGCGCTTTCATCACAATCGGCCGCTTTGCAACAAAGCAATTTTCAGACCCCCACTGCTAAAGGATTTGTCATTTATTATGATCGTCAATTAATCTATCAGGTGTGCAGTCTGAGGGTTAGTTTGAAGTGGTTAGGTTCTGTCTAAATAATACCAGTAATGTTTTAATCTAGAATTCAATTTTAATTTTAATTTTAATTTATAAATAATTAAAGGGGGTGTCCAGATCATATTTTTGAGTGCCCCCATTTTTCCCATGGGTGTTGCGATTTTGATACCATATTATTTGTCATAGTTTTTCTTATTGCCATTCTGAAATTTCATGTTCTTAATCCGTATATATTTTTAAGGATATCATTTTTTAAAAACACTAATGTTTTGTAAACTAATTTATCCATTCCATAAAACAGTGCAGTGATTACACCATTACTTTTTTGTTTCCACATCCAAATCTCCAAATTGGAGATTGCAAATTTTCTGTTTTCTTCCCATGGCTAGTTTGTTTGGGAGGTATTTTATATGATTGTTAGATTAGAACGAAATCCATTTTCTGGAAAAATCTGGACAAGCTCCTTAAGTTGTTAATTTCCAACAGAAACCTACCATTTTGAAATTTATATTTGTTACCAAGATTTTCTTGTCAACTCTAAGTAAAATTTTGGGTGACTGCAATTTATGATGAAATATAGGCCTTTAAACAGGTCAATTTCGGAGTAAACAAATTCAGTACATTTGGCGGGTATACAGTATAAGCTTGTTTTCCCTTTTTTTTGGGTGAAATTTTAGAACAATTTACAATTTATTTTTTTTACAGTGAAGTTTCTTAATTTTGGTGACCTTTCTGTTGTTTTGAATGCAATTACATGTACATGTATTACGAACCTTACCTAAAATCAAACAAGTGACACAGATTTTGTACCTTGTCATCATTTGATACAATTATTTACTAATCTGAATTGATCAAGTAAAGTGTGAACTACATGATAAGAGCTCTTTGGCCAAATAGTATAAGTGAGCAAATGAATGTGACTTTAAATTTCTTTTGGAGGAGGTTAAATTCCACTGACTATACTGTTAGAAGAAACTGACAAAATGTGTGAAAAGTCTTTATACATTGGCATACGAATGCTGGAAATGATTAGTAATAAAGTACAGACGCAATGGGCAGTTTGTTTCAGAAAAAGAAACAAAACAAAAAAAAAGTCTTGCCACCTCTACAAACATAAGTTTGCCAATGGTAGTATAGTAATCAAAGTATTTATACAGAATTTGCAATGTCCCAAAATTTTAATTACTAATTTGCAAATTGACAGGATAAACCTTACTCAAATGGAAGATAGTAGAATGTACAGCATTCTTCTTTAGAAAAATAAATGCTGTTGTTCCAGAAATATGTACAAAAGTTTTATCTTGTAAATGATATATTGGGCCTTTAAATGTTTTCTGTAACATTGTCAGGGGTGTAGGCTAGGGGGTGTGGGGAGAGCGGATACATCCCGCCCCCCAACCACCACCACCAGCAAAGGAGTTCGGTCTTGCAATTTTCTTTTTTTACGATACCTGCAAGTTACGGATTTCTGTTGCAGGCTAGGTTTATACCAACATTATCTTAGGTAGGCCCATGCACTGAATACTGTTGTTTAAATAATTTGTAAAAAAAATTGTAAAAATATTTCTTCTCCAAAATGTACATTGGGCCTTCAATGTACATGTACTAGTTACATTTTTTTGAAATTATCCTGTACTTTGACTCATCCCTCAGGGCACAATCACAGCATGGGGTGGATTAGTTTAACCATTCGGTTCTTATATAACATTTCGTTTGTGTTCACAAGGACTCACAAAGTGTTACTCCGAATCTTCACAAAACATCCTAGAGACAAGGCCTTCTGATACAATTAAATCCCTGGAGCAGAACACTTGTTTTGTGAGTAGAACGTACTGTACACAAACACTTCTTTTAAAACAAGGTTAGTAATGGTTCAACCAACTGACAGCTGAGCTGGATGTGTACAGGCAAACATTTACAGGTTTTTGGTTTTTCTGAGATAAAAGTTGGAGTAGTTAATCCATTTATTTTCTTTAAAAAGTGTAGATTTGACGGAAAACCCAAATTTAGGAGTGAGAAAAATTGAAGATTTTGTGAGGAAACACGATAAATGTTCAACCTGTCTCATATTTTTTGCACACAAGGTCTGAAGCTATTATCAACTACTGAATTCTTCCAAGCAAAATGTGTGATGTAAATGAAGCCACCCACGGTGGCAAACTATATGGTTTATACTCATGAAAATGACCCAAAAAAAGCTCTTAAAAAACCTCCTTTAAGTTTGGGTTTTTCAATTAAATTTGCACTTACCAGCTTACTATAAATGCTTGGTAAAACATTTTTGTTCAGATTTGTCTAGAAAACGGGATTCGTTCTAACCAAACAATCATATAAAACACCTAGATAAATTAGTTTACAAAGTGGTTTTTTTATGATATCTTTGAAAATATACGGATTGAGAGCGCAAAATCTTAGAATGGTAGTGAGAAAAATGTGACAAACGATATTAAAATCTCAACACCCTTGGGAAAAAGGGGAGGTTCGAAAATGTGATTGGAACACTCTCCTTTAATTTTTCCATCCTTAGTAAATTTGGGTTTTCTAATCAAATCTGCATCAACTGATGCTTGACAAAACATTTTTTTTAAAAGGAAATGGTCAACTTTTCAATTTTGCACTGAGTATTATGCACGGACTAGCTAACGAGGTCCAGTTTTGGCCAATGACTTTTAATGCAAGGCCAAGGGTAAGATAATAAAATGCTAAAAACGTAACCCACATGCCGGTGCTGAGAGTGAGAATCTAAAAATATTAAATGGTGCACCCGTGCCCTCTGCCCCGGTCCACTTTTGCTAAATCGGCTGCCTATACTCACCTTCGGGTAGTTCTGCTACAGTCGCCGCCATTCGCACCCTGCAGGCACTACAGTTGCGCACAAAACGTCTTGGAAGAAATTGTGACTTGCCGAAATACAACTGCCTACTTTTCGGTTGCTATAAATATTTAGCACTGCTCTTCAAAGGGTAAACAACTCCTTATGTAGGCCTACATTTTTAAGAACTTCGTTAGTAAAGCCCAAGTTTGGCCCAAATTCCACCGGCCACGCACTTCTTGTCTTGTTTTGTGTACTAGCGCGCGACTCATGTGGCCCAGTTAGGCGCGCTATGTGTTGTCACTTCACAATGGGTTAGCGTCCCTTGGTTACGGCCCTAGTAACCATTGATGTCAACGAACCTTGAAAGATAAAAACCGTACCGATGTCTGTGGTAAGCCAAAGTGTTGGCTGAAAACACTATAAAGGCAACCTCCTTTTTACTTGTCGACGAAAAACGGCGTTTTTATCGGCAAATAAGATTTGTTTTCTTCCTCCATAATGAAACCATGGAGCTATAAATAATGAAACCTTGTTTTGTGGGGTATGGGTACCGCGGCCGAGTGGTTTAGGTAGGGCGGGGTGAAATCTTTGTTCTGTGGGTTCGATACCAGGACGTAGTACTATACTATGTGGTCCAGTGTGTTGTGTAATGCACTTGAAAGATCCCGAAGCGTTCTTTTGTGTTTCTGGCCGTCGGCTGCCAATGGCGCCACCCACACCCTAAAAACACTTTAGTCAAAAATAACTAGACAATAAGGGTCAGCTGGGAGCAACTGAAAATCAGTCAGTATGACTAGATTTTCTAATCAGGATGACTAGAATCCTCGTAATGTCAAATAGATATCTAGTTAAAACAATAAACTACCAGGCGAAGTCAGATTCACTGGTGTAACTATATTTCTAGTCATTTATCAGTATAAATTAGGCCTTCAGGGTCAGTTGGGTGCAATGTTTTGACTGTTTCTAAGTGTTTTTACAGTGCACCATGCAGTGGAAGACATGTGAAATGCAATTCAGCTTACGGGATGCAAACTGATTGAGTTCCATTTAAAAAAAAAAACGTTTACACTGAAAAACCATTTTTTTTTTTTTTTTGGCTAAAACATTTTAGTTTATCACATCGAAACAAAAAAAAACAAAAAAACAAAAATCAAATTTTTCGATAGTGATTTTGTTCTTGGTATTTTTCTCTTGGTATTTTTCTCGATTCCAAAAAGGGGTGGACCTAGACAGTGACCCTGCCTCAACATTCCCTCTTCTTTACTATTCCGTGAAAACATAAATCAATAACAACATATCCAACTATTAATGGAACATTTTTTATTCTTATAAAAACATTGTACAATATTAAATACAATCAAGTAGTACATTTTCCCAATACATTTTACACTGAACTTTTTATTGTAATAAAAAAGGATTTTGTAATAATAAAAATGTATCAAAGTATTACAGTACATCCACAGCAATTAGTGGACATTGTTATTTAAAATGCATAAAACGAAACATGCCCTGTTCTTCACACAATTCCTGGCTTGAAGCACCATTGTTTGTTTTACGTACATGAGAGAAGTGTTACCTGGGAAACTAAGTATGAACAACCTTCAGATAAATAATTTGCATACATATAATTAGCATATTATTTGCATAATTAGGGACCATTTTTGTTCTTAGCACCCAATTAACTAAAAAAGTAATAAAAAACCCGATTAAGTAATTTCTGTCTTCAAAAAAGAATGAGGATTTCGGACAAAGGTTTGATAGCATTTCTTAAAGGTCAATATATATATATCATTTGCACGATGACACTTTTTAAGGATTTCTGGGATAGGGGCACAACACATCTAAAGACTGTTGGTAAACTAGGCTGCAGAAATTTCAGCTACATAGATGAAAAAAAAAACATTCAAAATCCATGTATGGTTTTTGTATTAAAGAAACGTGTTCAGAAAAAAATGGATTTCGTTTTAACATACCAATCATATAAAATACCTTGCCAAAATACTATCCATGGGAGGAAAACAGGAAATGTGCAATCTCCAATTTGGATGTGGAAGCAAAAAAGTTGGTGTAATTACTGCACTGCTTTATGTAACCAGATAAATTAGTTTACAAAATATTGGTGGTTTTTCGACGATATCCTGAAAAAAATATAAGGATTGAGAACGTGAAATTTCAGAATGGTAATGAGAAAAATAGGACAATTGATATGGTATCAAAATCTCAAACCCCATGAAAAAAAAGCACATACTGATCTTTAAAACCATAAAAATGCTTTCCTTTGTAGGTCTTGCCATAATTTTAATTTTGGTATCGGGAAAACAGGAAAAATACATTTCTTTTGGGTGTCACATGACCAAATGTTTGATGTTTCAGATTTTCATTGGAAACTTGCTGAATTTCCAAGTAAAAAACAAAACAAAAACAAAGAAAAACACAAAACAAACAACCAACCCAAACAAAAACAAGTTTAAAAGTCTGTAACGCTCCTCCAGCTGGCTGGGGTCTTCACTTGCCAAATTAAAAAAATCCTATAATACTAGATTCTTCCAAATTAGGGATGAGAGAAAAATCGTAAGGGCCTAATCAGGATTCAAACTCGAGACCTCCGACTCACTGGGCAGATGCTCTACCAGCTGAGCTAAAGGACAGTGGTACACTCCTTCAGGTTTTCCCTCTCTCATCCCTAGTTTGGTCGTTTCAGATGTTGTGAATAATTAATGGATTCTTCTGAATCATAATGGCAAAAATAAACATAAACTCCTCAAAAAAAGTTCGGAAAGTCAGGTTTGACTGACGATTTCTCTCTTGTTGCAAAATAATTTTCCTTCAATTTTATATCATTGGAAAGCCCTGTTATTCCTCTTTACGATGTGTCATTTGTTATGATTAAGCAATTGGGGGATGTGCAGCACAGCTGAATACGGGGGCGGGTGTAAAGTGAAATGTCACAAAATGCATTGCTATTGTCAAAAAGTGCATTGACACATTCCCATCCTCCAAGCAAAAGGGGAATGCACTGCATGACAATAGCAGTGAATTTTGTGACATTTCACTTTCCACCCACCCCTGTATTCCGCTATACTGCACATCCCCCAATTGATTAATCATAACAAATGACACATCACTGTAAAGAGGAATAACAGGGCTTTCCAATGATACCAAATTCAAGGAAAATGATTTAGTAACAAGAGAGAAATCGTCAGTCAAACTTGACTTTCCGAACTTTTTTTGAGGAGTTTAGTAATACACCAAAAATTAAATACTTAGTACATGTACTCACATAGAACCAGTATAATCTTGAGTACCAGTATACAGGATTTACATAGTACACACAAAACAGACTATTGCCACTATCCACTAAAAACTACGACAAAAACTCACTACGAAATTTACAATAATTTATACAAACGGCAAAAACGACAGACACATTATGGTATATTTTATCTCTTGCTATGTACAAAAGACACTGTGGTCTTAAAAACTATAAAACACAAAAGAAAGGATTAAAAAGATGTCACAAAAAAACAACCAAAAGCTTCGACTCCGATTTAAAAAATGGAAATGATTTTAAAATTAACAAACTTACTGTGGAAGTGATGGGTATATTGCTGTATTGAACTTTACAATTAATAGGAAATTTATGAAAATTTTCCTGCAATTTCCCACCATTTTTAACAGTTGGCTGTCTTGGGATACATGTACAAAGCTACTTGTAAAAGCGTGGGGTACTGTGGCTAAATGATTTAGGCTGTTGACTCACAAAACGGGTGAAAACTTGGTGGTGTGGGTTCGATACCCGGCCGTGGTACCTGTGCCCTTGAGCAAGGCACTTAACCACAATTACTCCATCCTTCAGAAAGGATGTAGAAAGCTGTTGGTCCAGTGTGTTGTGTAACGGATTTAAAAGATCCCAGAGCGCTCATTCGTGACGAGTAAGGGATTACCTAGTGTCTCTGGCCGTCGGATGCCAATGGTGCCACCCATCTATGTACGTGTCAATGTTTAGGTGGATGACACTAGTAAAATTCATGCAATTCAACCTAAGGGCTGTGAATTGAAGTTCATTAAGCCCATTAAAAAAATAAATAAAGCTGTGTTTTATTCACTAGCTTTTCAATTACATGTAACAACAATACTGTACTTTAGGTGACCTAAGAATGTTTTTATCCACAATGATGCACGTACAGATCCATAGTGGTCTCGAAATATATCAATGTCCTTTTAAAATTTACCAACGAAAAAAGACTTTTGTTTATTCTAATAAATAGCCATGACTGTGACAAGGTGTGACAACTTGTCACACGTGTCACACAAATGTCACAAGTGTCACACCCAGCATTAATTCACATCCTCTCTCCGTCACAAATTTTAAGAGACATTGACTTCGGATAACATTTTTTACAGCAAAAAAATAGACCAGCTATTTCTGCAATTTCAGAATACAAAAGAAAAAGAAAAATTATTCTTGTGGATTTAAATTTATGATTTTCAAATATTTGTTGATTCCCACTTATTTAAATCTGACAATTATAATTGCAAGTTAGATCAAATCGAAAGTGGAAATGTGTTTACGACTGTGTTTTGTCGGCATAAAAAGTCCGGATCAACTCATAAAAATAAAATTAGTTATTCCAGAAATTGAAACATCTGACATTTTTTTTCACAATATCTTTAAATTACAAACTGTTGAAAGCATCACAAGTACCATTTTGCTACCAACGCCTTCTAAATCAATGCATAGTTCAAAATCTTATTTAAAGAAAACAATTTATATTAAAACGTTATCAAACATCTATCAAAAAAGTTGTTTTGGAACGGATAAAGTACTGAATCAATATATTCCCTGTGGTGCAACATGATGCATTCATAAATACCTTAGACAGTTTACACATCCCTATTGGCTGAGAGCACGTCATGTGGCCAGTTTGAAACAATTGATAGCTTTCTCATGACGTCATGTTGTGTGTCAAACAACGCCGCGCCACTGCGGAAGCAATGCGCGCGCGCGCCGCGTGTGTCCATAGCACGCGTAACGCTCTGTACGAAGGCTCCCATTGGTGAACTAAACCGCGCTACGTCCACTAGAGACACACGCAACGCGCACGCACATCACTTCCACAATTATTTGACTTACAAAATGGCGTATTCGCACGTGTTCGAATACTATCTATCGATAAAGACCAGTGATAATGACCGGCCGGCTGGCCCGTATTTGTGCCCGTGCCCTATTCAGCGTTCCCACACAGAAAACTGCATGCTCCTGAAAGCAAAATGTGCACTGGTCGTGTGCGTGCACGTACAACACGCCTGCATTACGCATAACGCGCGCAATCGAACAAAAACAACTCGACGCACAGCTAGTAGTTGTATGAACGCGGTGTAGGAAAGTGAATGCAAAACGACGAGCTAATTTTGGTGAGTTTGACCGATTTACACAAAAAGGTATTTATGAATGGGACTAAAAGTAGGTTTGGCCAGTCTTAAACAATCCGTTTAAAACCTGCTAGGGTCTTGGGTGCTGATAATGGCCCTCGTATGTTTAAGACTGGCCAAACTCTGCAACTCTGTTGAGTTTAAAAGCACCGTTTCAATAATTATATACATGTCAATAAAAAAGTGGTTCTAGGGCTCAAATTTAATGGGAGCAGGAAGCTAATTACATGTATCATCCAACAACTGAAATTATATAAATGTGCATTTCTTTACAAGGATACCCTCATGTGAGCGACACCAGATCCCTGACTAGGTGGAAATATGGGTCTGTTTTCTGTGCAGTAAAGCCAGGGAACCAGCCTAAATAGGACAGTAGTTTTGCACAATTTCTTGAAAGCATGGACACAGTTTTTCGTTGTTTTCTCAGAACTTGGAAGAAGTACTGAGCTGACTTATACACATGTTTTTATCATACACGTCCTCAATCGCATATGGAAATAACACCATCTGTAACAGTTTTCAAATGCTGTAATATATCTTTAACCCTGGGTGATGGTACCTTTAAGCATTGCTGTGTGGGAATGACACAAATTCCAAACCAATCTCATGATGAGTTGTTAGTGGTGAATTTTCTGGCCGGTGATCCGGTGGGTAGTAGAGGCTCTTTCATTTGAGGCATTGGAAATGTGCTTGTAGAAGTTGCATTTCCGCTTGCCTCCTTGTCTGGAAGTGGTGGAGGCTGGAAACACATAAAATACAAACAAACAAACATGACTAAAATTGCTCTGTGAAGCTTCGTCAAGGGCCTTTTTCCAAATCTCGACTTAGGCTCAGGCTCAGGCTCCGGCTCCATGTAAACCCTATGGAGACTGAGACGGAGACGAAGACGAAGCCGAGATTTGGAAAAGCCCCAAGGTATTACCCCACAATGAAAACCAAATATGTGACCCCCATCCCCAGCACAAAACCAGTCACATGGGTCAATTTGAATTTTTAGAAATCAGTCACATTTTTGTAAACCGTGGGCAAGTGGTTTGAGTCTTTAACCCCCAACATTCAGGGGAGCGTATTGGCCATACCGGCATACCGAAAACATTGAACGCAACAGAACGCACAGTATTCCCAATACGTATTGCATCCCAACTCGAACGTGGTACGCTTTCAAAACCAATATGGCGGACAGACAAATTGTGGCTCTGACCTCGAGGTTTCAAGTTAATATTTTGCTTCAACATGGGGTGTTATGGCCGAGCGGTCTAGTGCGTCGAACTTAAGTTCCTGTGCTAGTACTAGAATGTAGGTTTGATTCCGGGCCGCGACGGGTTGTGGCACCTGTGCCCTTGAGCAAGGCACTCAACCACACTTGCTCCCATTCCTGTAATTGGCGGTCCCTCCGCTGTTGGATGTGGTAAATAAATAAATAAATAAATAAACATTCGGCGTGCGGAGCAGAATTTCAAAGTGTTTATTCTTGGACTATGGAAGACCATTGCCAGCTGAGTTAGCAGTTTTCAGCAGTCAGAATCTTTGCGTTAAGCGTGCAGCCGTAGTGCTTTGCAAACCGCGTTGTCTACAGTAGCCATGTTTGATCGTACGTTTTTAGATGCAGTCATTCAACAAGCCATTTCAGTTGCAGCATACGTATTTCAGTATTGTGCTGTTGAACATGCCTCAGGTGAAAACCTGGTATTGCAGGCTTGATACCCTGTTGAGGTATCTGTGCCTTTGAGTAGAACATTTAACAAAAAATTGCCCTATCCTTCAAAAGGAATGTAAAAGTTGTTGGTCCAGTGTGCTGTGCAATGCACTTACAAGATCTTTACTATTACGTAAAGAGTAAGATCTCAGTGCATCTCGATGTTTAGGTGGAAGATACTTGTAAGCTTCTTGAAATTCAGCCTATGGGCTACGAATTGTGGTTCCATAAAACCTATTACGTTCAAATTATTTGCGGCAGCACCATGTGTAATATTTCTTTTGAAGGTGTGTGGTTCTGAAGAAAGAAAAAAAAGGTGAGTGTGAACTCGACGTTTCGAACAGTGTACTTTGTTCATCTTCAGAAGTGAAGTATCTTCCACCTAAACATTTCTCCTGAAAACAGAGTACACTGTT